>CM042559.1:8955000-9555000 GCA_023630585.1 Cranoglanis bouderius
TTTTATTGACAATTACATGAAGTTTATGCAAAGAGTCAATATTTCCAGTGTTGACCCTTCTTTTTCAAGACCTCTGCAATTCGCCCTGGCATGCTGTCAATCAACTTCTGGGCCACATCCTGACTGATGGCAGCCCATTCTTGCATAATCAATGCTTGGAGTTTGTCAGAGTTTGTGGGTTTTTGTTTGTCCACCCGCCTCTTGAGGATTGACCACAAATTCTCGATGGGATTAAGGTCTGGGGAGTTTCCTGGCCATGGACCCAAAATGTCGATGTTTTGTTCCCCGAGCCACTTCGTTATCACTTTTGCCTTGTGACAAGGTGCCCCATCATGCTGGAAAAGGCATTGTTCCTCACCAAACTGTTCTTGGATGGTTGGGAGAAGTTGCTCTCTGAGGATGTTTTTGTACCATTCTGTATTCATGGCTGTGTTCTTAGGCAAAATTGTGAGTGAGCCCACTCCCTTGGCTGAGAAGCAACCCCACACATGAGTGGTCTCAGAATGCTTTACTGTTGGCATGACACAGGACTGATGGTAGCACTCACCTTTTCTTCTCCGGACAAGCTTTTTTTCCAGATGCCCCAAACAATCGGAAAGGGGATTCATCAGAGAAAATGACATTACCCCAGTCCTCAGCAGTCCAATCCCTGTACTTTTTGCAGAATAGCAGTCTGTCCCTGATGTTTTTCCTGGAGAGAAGTGGCTTCTTTGCTGCCCTTCTTGACACCAGGCCATCCTCCAAAAGTCTTCGCCTTACTGTGCGTGCAGACGCACTCACAACTGCCTGCTGCCATTCTTGAGCAAGCTCTGCACTGGTGGTGCCCCGATCCCGCAGCTGAATCAACTTTAGGAGACGGCCCTGGCACTTGCTGGACTTTCTTGCGCGCCCTGAAGCCTTCTTCACAACAGCTGAACCTCTCTCCTTGAAGGTCTTGATGATCCAATAAATGGTTGATTTAGGTGCAATCTTCCTAGCAGCAATATCCTTGCCTGTGAATCCCTTTTTGTGCAAAGCAATGATGGCTGCACGTGTTTCCTTGCATGTAACCATAGTTAACAGAGGAAGAACAATAATTTCAAGCACCACCCTCCTTTTAAAGCTTCCAGTCTGTTATTCTAACTCAATCAGCATGACAGAGTGATCTCCAGCCTTGTCCTCGTTAATACTCTCACCTGTGTTAACGAGAGAATCACTGACATGATGTCAGCTGGTCCTTTTGTGGAAGGGCTGAAATGCAGTGGACATGTTTTTTTGGGATTAAGTTCATTTTCATGGCAAAGAGGGACTTTGAAATTAATTGCAATTCATCTGATCACTCTTCATAACATTCTGGAGTATATGCAAATTGCCATCATAAAAACTGAGGCAGCAGACTTTGTAAAAATTAATATTTGTGTCATTCTCAAAACGTTTGGCCACGGCTGTAGACTGTACGCATCCTGCTCAGCTAACCAGTTTTTTATTTCAGCATTATTGACTCTTTTACCTATTTTCTTGACAATAGCTCTTTGCAAACTCTCTACACCACCGTATGATCCTGGGTCTGACGGTGTATAATATATATTCTTCATAAATCGTTCAGTCATTTTGGAGTGTCAAGACAAGAATGATCAAACTCAGGTATAGATTAAGCATTTTATCTCAGAACTCTCATGATTTGAGCAAGGTTTACATTTTTATGCTTTAAATTTTCAAACAGACAATCAAAGTTTTTAGCGACATCAACATTTTCCTTTCTAAGCAATTTTTAAACACACCGGTTACATAGATTAAGATGCATAATACATGACTAGTTTTGCATTCAAAGGGTTCAGCAAACGTGGCAGATAAAACAAAGAATCCCAATTTTTAGTATAATCTCGCAATGTTCATTAACATTTCTAATCGATAAACAACTTCTATATCAACAGGAAGATGATTAGTAAAAATACTTTGATCATTGACTCTCAGTTCAACAATTTTTTGGAGAGCAGAGGTAAACTCAGTCTTCAGGTTTTCTCGCAGTCAGAACAGACGTGGCATGCTTTGAAGTTTCCCATGTATGTAGCTGGTCAGGGGGCTCCAGAGATGAGTGAAAGGTCCAGTAGTCCATGACGTCTTCATACACCTGGTCACTGCAAATTTCTTTTGTTTTCTCTTTGACCTCGTTCAGAACAGTTTTGATGTGAGGCTTATCTCGCCAATCGCAGATGACTGCATCAGCGACACCTTGAATTTTTTCCAGGGATGGAGTGTGTTTGATTCCGCACAGTTTCAGACCTCTAGCCACCGTGTATTTGAACCTCGGTTTAAGCAGCTTTTTCATCAATCTGTAGGTGTTCATGTGCAGATACTACGCGTCAGGATCGAACAAGCACGCGTGTTGGAGTTGACTCGGGTGATCAATCGCACAGCCGTGGCAGTTGTCTTTCAGATCTTGATCAATAATGCTGTCCAACAGTTCTCCCGTCACTACACGGATGATGGCTAGCACAGTGTTAGATATGCACCCGTTATTTTCATCATTCGTTGAGAGATAGGTTAGATTTATTTTTCCTAGGGTTTCACCTTCAAAACCCGAACTGGTCGCATCAGCATCATCCAGGGTAGCAGAGGAGTTGTAAAAACTTGGTCTGAATTCATGAGCCATACTGTTTGCTGGTTCACATGAGGCGTTTTAACTCAATATGAAGTCAGACTCATTATATATATATATATATATATATATATATATATATATATATAAATATCATATGGGAGGAGTCTTGGGGGAAGGTGGGTTTCTGCTCAGCCTTGAAAGAGTAAAAAGTAGTAAAATGATGACCTCAGAAGAGATCGTCTAGTCTTACTTTTAATTCTGCTGTTTCTTTGATTCTCCCCATTTTTTGGAATAATTCATCGATTTGTTTAAAGTAGTTTTGTAGATCGTGCCAGCTGGTTCGTTCATACCTTACTTCACATTCCTCTTTGTTATCAGATGAGTAGTCACCGGTAATAACAGCGATACAGTGCAGTGAAACCTTGTTCTTGGAGAAATGTTTTGCTCTTATGTGATATGATTGTTGCGGAGATGTACTGCTTCTCCATTTACGTCTGTAGGCATCTGGTGAAAAGAATTCCATTCTAATAATATAGTCACCAGTAAGTCCTTACACCATTTACGGAACTTTTTCCAGTCACTCTCATCAAAAGTTACGGTCGCAGTAGCATTGCTAAAATGGATGTGGCCCAGTACAGAGAACTTGAAAAGCACAACGACGCCTTTTTCTACATTGAAAAAAAATCCGGCTGTACATCCATTTGATAATACCCAGTATTGGATCTTTATAATTTTCAGTACAGCTGCATGCTAAATGACATTATATGGGCCAAGTGGTTTATACACTTTTTGCATTACCAAACAAATTGTATGTAGTACACATTCTCCATAATAGATGTTTAAAGTAGCGATGTCATGTCTTTTACGATACTGATAAGCATACCATTATTTTCTTTAAGAAATACAAATCTTTAGAAAAAAAAATTAACTGAAGCACTTCACAGTTTAATTCTTCCACACAGAATATCACTTACATATAATAAATATAACAAAGTATAATTCTAATAAAATCAATCCTAACTAGAGAACAACCAGTCAAGTCTCTTTATTAGCATTGCCAATTATTTTATTTTATTTTTTTCCCAAATCCAGGTCCAATCTTTGCTATAGAACGTTTTGCTGACCTCACTGGAGCAGATTTGTGAATGTAGTTCAAATTTTCCACAGTCAAAGAGGCCAATATCACACCCCTGTATATACTTGTGTTTTTACACCAGCTCGTGAGCCCTGCTTGACCAATCCATGCAAAAACAATGGGACTTGCATATATTTGGGACACTCCTACATCTGCCAATGTTCTGAAGGCTTTGAGGGCAAATATTGTCAAGAAGGTACAATGCATTTTGGGTGCTACATTAATATTAACATTTAAGATTTTCCCTGTTACGCTTTGTCATATGCATCATATTTAACAGTGTAAAAATAAAACAATAAACAAAGATTTGCATAAAAATGCCCTCTCCTTTCAGCATTTGAGGATACTTTGAGGAAGTTTCTGTATCTGAATTGGTGGCTGTGAGCAGTTCTGTGATGGTTCAGGGCTCAGGAGAAAGTGCGCATGTGCCCCGGGTTATGCCCTTGGAGAGAACAGGAAGTTTTGCATTGCTCGAGGTGTGGAAATCCCCAATTAAATATTCATGGTACCTGAATAAACAGAATTGTGGGAATACACATTCTCCTTATACAAACATTGGGCCTCATTTATCAATCTTTTAGTAACGTTCTGTGTAAATGTTTGCGTAAGCCAAACCGAACTAAAATTGTTCACCAGATTTACAAAAGTTTCAGAAATTCGTACGTGTGCATATGTTGATGCATTCCTGCCACAGATCATTTTCATTTAGTGACGCCCACAAAACTCCATAAAAGGTCAAGGTCACAGACAGCTGGAAGCATGAAATGAACAATGAATGCTGAAAAACAGAAATAGAAGTTTGTTTGCTTGTTTTTTTTTTTTTTTTTTTACCTAAAATGAATTCAGGGTAAAGCCTGAAAGGCAGAAGTAGAATTTATGTACTCACTTTTACAGCAGTAAGCAAAACAAACAAACAAAAAATAAATATATATATATATATATATGTTTTTGATAGAGACTCGAAAAGGCTTCAATAAGTCGCTCTGGTAAAAGTAAAAGTATTCTGTTACTTTTCACATATCTCAGGACATTCAAAATTGTTGTATTGGCTATGCCCAATGCTTGTGCAATGGCTCTGATCGATTTTCCCTATTTTCTCAGCTTCAAAATGGCTTGATTTTCTCCCATAGACAGCTCTCTGTTCTTCATGTTGGCTTATCCTTTCTAACAACAAATGTACTCTTCACAGGTGAAACCCAGGGCTCAAACCAAGAGTAGACATTCAGAGCTATTCATTGTTTAAACAATCAAGCTAACAGGACACAGCTGGAGAACAAGAAACACCCGTCAGGTGCCATGTTCTAAGTTGTTTAACATATCTAGGTATAAATATCAGGAAATGAAAGCTGAAATTCTGGTCCATCGTGTCATATTCATCTTGTAATTTCAAACCCAAATGTCTTCAGTGTATAGCATAAACAAAAGAATTTGCCTTGCCATTCCAATAGTTTTGGTGGGGACTGTATGTGTAAAAGAGAGCCAAATTTTGTTAATATATCATGAATCAAGAGACCAACAATTTATAAAAAGATCAGCACAGTGGTTAATGTCAATGAATATGACTCCAGACAATCCAATGTTATTGCATAGAAGCTGTGGTGTGTCTGTGTACATAGTCTTCCTTCACACCAAGAATGCCAACCAGGTCCTCACACGCCGCAGATAAGCCAACTGCATGTTTGAGGAACTAAAAAAGGGTGACATGGAGCGTGAGTGCATGGAAGAGCAGTGCAGTTACGAGGAGGCCAGAGACATCTTTGAGGATGACAAAAAGACGGCATGTCTTTTCTCTCTTTTTCCATTTGGCTCATCACATTTTGAAAAGCGTACAGTATTGTAACAAACTGTCTTCCTTCTTTCCCTAGAATAAGTTCTGGAACATATACCATGGTAAGGGACTGTAATCAAGAGTGACTTTTTCCAACAATGTCACCCTTAATCAGATTAAACCTGTTACTGCCCTGAATTGTTTCAGGGGTATAACTGTGAAATTGGTAAGACTCTTCAACATCATAACATTCACATAGATGTATTCATAGCCTTTATGTGTTGGTAGAACCTCATTTTAACTAAATCTTTGGATTCAGCAATACCACAGCTATGTGAGGTTAATAATGGTGGTTGTAAGCACTTCTGCAAAGTGGACCAGAAGTCCGCAGTCTGCTCTCGTGCCAAAGGTTACAACCTAGCAGCCGACAGGAAGACGTGTACATCTGACGGTAAGACAAGAAATATATTTACACACAATTTATCAAGTATTAGAACCAGCCATAATTTGTTAGGCTTGAAATGAGTCTCTACAGAATTTTATAGAAGCATGGATATCTTGTTCACATCCATATCAATTCATGTTTTTTTTTTTAAGTCACAAATCCTTTTAAATGTGGCCATGTGTTTCCTAAGGCAACCCGAAGCATTGTAACATATCATCCAACAGAAAATGTCACTAATAATGGCAATGACACTAGCCCTACCAGTGTGGAAGTGGGTATAACTGAAGGAAATATAGTGAAATTCACTGCAAAAGAGGCTGTCACAAAATCCACTCAGAGTCAAGTAGATACCGACAGTTTGTTTGGACTGATAGACCCCATTCCCACTGTCAGGGAGGAACCAGTGCTTCCAGAATCTGTTGGAGACAAATGGATCGTGAACAGCGAGGATTGTCCTCCTGGAGAATGTCCGTGGCAGGTAAAGACTAACTCTTGAAGCGTAATACATCACAGGGATTTTGGATTCAGTGCCCAAAAGTCAAAGAGCACACTTCTACAATCAATCAGCCTTAAATTGATCAAAGTGCTAACTTCAGGGGTTAAAGTGAAAAAAAATCCTGAGCCTGAACTTTTTTTTTTCTTTGGGGTGGGGGACTTATTTTCAATGCAATGGCACCATTTATTTTCAAGTATTATGGCTGTATGTTAAAATTGTAACTGAAATATGTAAATAATGTAAAATAAATAAACAAATATTGACAATAATAACAAAAATACAGTAACAAGAGCTTAAAGTGCTTAAAAAACTGGTAAACTGAGACTGAAATGGACAGATTCACTTCTCTTCAATGATTATGCTTTGCACCATTTATTTTAAAGTACTATGTCAACTAAAGTGTTTTATTCTGAACAATAACAAGTGCTTAAATAGCTAAAGAACTGAACTGGTAAACTGAAGATGAGAAGTGAAATCAAGGCCATTATCACTTATTTTTTTTATTTTTTTCCGGGTTGTAAGCAAAGTCCTGCAAACTCTTCCTTTTTAAGACATTTGGACCAGAAGGGGGAGGATGCTGGTCACTTGTCTACACTCAAGACCATTAGTCTGCAGGACATCTTTAAAGTTCCAGCATAAGTGCTTGGGTATTGGCAATGTTGACTTTCCTGCTTGCCAGATGTTGTGTTATTACTCTGTTGCTTTCATTATCAAAAAAGCGAACAAGTACATTGAGTAATTTATCCATATTCAAGGTTGTTGCTTCATCAACACTGAGTGAGAACATTCATTTTTTTAGCTTCTCAGACAAACATTTTTTGAACTGTAGTGCGATGCCTTGAGTGTTCATGTAACTCGCATGTTGATTTGAAACCGACAGGCTAGTTAACGCTTTTTTGTCTTCTGCTAGTTTTCTACACAGGGTGACCAGTGGCTGCGAAATTGTGAATGACAAGTCATGTTCCGTGATAAATGTGCACAAACGTATTTTTAAGTCGCAGACACGGTCAGTCATAGACAACGGTGTGTCAGCTGTAACAATTGCTCCCGGCAACGTCGTGGTAAGTTTGAGTGCACGGGCAGCGGCTCTGTGACCGGGGTCTAATTCATGACGAGCAAGCACTTTCTTACCGCTGCTGGCATATAGTAGCTTCCTCGAGCAAAACGTGCAGAAACAAGCACCAGGCTCTCTCAGTTTCTGGCACCAACTGCCAAAAGGCTCGCCGTCTCTACCTTTTTCTATAATCCACGCCCAGCGCCATTTATTTTTGAGTTATTTATCTATGGGTAGGACATCATCCCCAGGCTTCATAAACTTGCACTCCATGCTTTCACCGACAACGCTAACGTGACGTATGGATCTCAGTCACACAGTGTTGCCAGGACCCGCCCTGCTCTGCTTCTGATAGGCTTGTAACGTTAGTTAGCGCTGCGTTCCTCTCATATGAATGGTAGGTGAAATCTATTGACTTGAAAATATTAAACTGCATGCAAGTTCCCAATTATTTTTTTATTTTTATTTTTTCCCCCCTCACGGCCACACACCGGAGATCTGGCACGGTGCCGGAATACTTTAAGCCCTGTAACTTGCATACATGTGCATAAATACATTTTTAAGAGGTCCTCTGGCAAATGCTGCTGATATGTAGGCTTGTGCAGTAGTTAAACAATTCAGTTCAATTCAATTTTATCTGTATAGCGATTTTAACAATAGACATCTGGCAAGTCCCTGTGAAGGAGAAACTTGCTGAGGAAGAACCCTTGAGAGGAACCAGACTCAAAAGGGAACTCACCCTTTTCTGGGTGACACCAGATAGTGGGATTATAAATCATTACACTTCTACAATTGTATACTATATATACCAAGTCACACAGTGCTAGGTGTGTTGTAAGGATATTCATTATGAGCATCATAGTCTGATTACAGCAGCAGTTCTTAGGTTCTTAAGTGTACAGTATCCTGATGAGATTATCTTCTGAAGCAAGGGTATAAGCAGAAAGTGAGTCACAATTGCAGAAGCTCCAAGCTTATAAGATTTCATTTCAATGAAAATGTCATAGAAAAGTTCTCACAGACTGTATGACTATCTTTTCTAGGCACTGCTCATGAACGAAGACAAGATGGGCTTCTGTGGAGGGACCATTCTAAATGAATACTTCATTCTGTCTGCAGCCCACTGCATGAACCTGTCTCGCTCCATCACAGTTATTCTAGGCAAAAAAAAAAGGCACTTGACCTGACCTTTGGAGAAAATATGCTCAATATGTTTATTTAAAAAAAAGAGAGGTAAACATTTATTACACATCAGTTTGATTCAAACAGCATGGTGGTAGAGGTGGGCTTGGTTTGATACATATCCTATACTTGTAATTGAATGTTGACATTCATCGTACAGAAGGTGCGGAAATTACTGTGAGACTGGGTTGATCATTTCTAACACTTTTATGTTACCTTGTTACCTTTGACTCAAAATGATCCAAACATAATTTCAGAAAGAAAAAAAAATAGATCCAAGCAAAATAAGATTTGTCAGAACAAAATTTCACTATTGTTTCAGGTTTTAGTATAAAATCAAAATGGGTCATTTTATCCAATGCAATCAGACTAAACAGTTCCATCATCTGAGCGTTCACAAACATTAATTCCTACAAACAAACTCTTTCTAACAGGTGAAACAGACACATTGGTTAGGGAAGGACGAGAAGCAGTACATGCCGTTGAACAGGTACTAGTGCATACAAACTATCAGCCCAAGACCTACCACAATGACATTGCCCTCATCAAGCTTGTCAAGCCCATTACCTTCACCAAGTACATCTTGCCAGCATGCCTCCCCGACCGCGACTTTGCAGAGTGTGTGCTCATGCAGCAAGAAGAGGGCATGGTGAGTGGATGTGGTTGTCTCCATGAGGGTGGTCTACAGGCCACTACCCTGCAAAGGCTCACTGTGCCCTACGTGGACTGTTACATCTGCAAGGAGTCCACCAAATTCAACATCAGCCCCCATATGTTTTGTGCTGGCTACGCCAGGGTGGAAAAGGATGCTTGTCAGGGTGACAGCGGTGGCCCACATGTCACCAGATTCAAAAACACATGGTTCGTGACAGGTGTGGTAAGCTGGGGTGATGGCTGTGCTCACAAAGACAAGTATGGCATCTACACGCAGGTGTCCAAGTACCTCAGGTGGATTGAGAGCGTCATGGAACAGGTCATAGCCGAGACTAAAACCACCAAGAATTCCAAGAAAAAGAGGCAGGCACCTGGGCATGTGCCAGTGATTAGGAAGTGAATTAATTAATTGATTGAACTCATTGATGTGAATCAATTATGATGAATTATGTGTAAGAGAGATTCAAAATGAAACAAAAACAACTGGAACTTAACTACAGTTGAATAAAGATTCCATATATTGCTCAACTCATGTTGCTTTTGTCATTTGTCACCTTTGAGTTTTACAAGAATCATACAGTCCAATTTCTTACTCTTCATTTTTTCATTGTCAAGTGACTTTTCAGGTTGACGCAAGTACAATTCCCATAATTAACAGCCCTTCCTAAGCTAAAGTGGGTGTGTTAGAGCGTTAATGCTAAAATGTGCGATGAAACTACTCGAGAGAGAAAACCATCAGGGTTTAAGGTCCAAACCTATTCATTGGGCTACTTTGGGACAATTCTGTTTGCTCAGTTGTTTGCAGATTAGAGTCCTTTTGCTGTTTGCAAAGCTTTCCTTCGGGCAAATTTCAACCTTGTTTGTATGTTTGCAGCACATTTCTTCACTATTTCAGTTCACTAGGTTCAGTTTCATATTTCTAGAAAGTTTTATGTCTAAAAGCATGTGTCTGAATAATTAATCCTTATAATTTACAACTACAACTTGAGAACTTGCAAAATTCTGACTAATAATTGCAACTAAAGAGAAAAGAGAAAATCTGTCAGTAATAAAGCATTTGAGCATTGTGATGGAGTTTCAGTTATGGAGTTTCTTCTATTTCACATTGCACAGCTACTACCTGCTGAACACCATGGACCAAATGGATAAAGAAGCTTTTTTAAATCAGAATAAAGGAATGTCTTCCAGATTAGTTTAAGATAAACATAAATAGATGCACAATAAATGCTATATTAAAATGTCTTACTATACTGTATGTTAATATAAAGTACTGGTTTTAACGATTTTTGATGTTTGAAGTTTGTGGTGTTCTAAACATCTTCAAGATTTACTGTACTCAGGACTGATTGTTGCTACCACCCAATTTCTACTTTTCATCTTTGCAAGTTTTCCAATCTGAACCACAAGCTAAGGCCATCCTTATATGGCCTAAACGTGCCAATACATTCTTTGTGGAGGAAATTCTAAAGGGCAATTTGGAAAGAGAGTGTTATGAGGAAAAATGAAACAAGGAGGAGGCCAGAGAGGTCTTTGAGGACAACCAGAAAACAGTAAGCTTTGTCCTAAGAACTCCCCTTTCTGAGAATCTGATACGAGAGAATGATGATCCATGTGAAGTACATTATTATGCATTCTGCAGGAGTCACTTGTTCCTCCAACCACTTGAATGACTATAATTAAAAATAGATTTTCTTAAGGAATCTGAGAAATAACAGTTTATATGCACTGTAACACTTTTAGTAAATATTTAATATACCACATTTTGTTCACTAAACACAGTGTGTTTTGCCTCCAAAGGAAGCGTTTTGGACCATATACTATGGTGAGCATCTCTCCTTTGTCCTGACTGTATTATTAAATATACAGTGGGTTTTTTTTGTTTTGTTTTTTTTGGTCATAGTAACATTATTTGCTTTAATACAGATGGAGATCAGTGTAAAACCAATCCTTGTCAACATGGTGGCACCTGTAAAGACAAGATAGGAGGCTATAGCTGCAAGTGCACTGACATGTACACAGGACAGAACTGTGAAAGGGGTAAAGTTTGTTACTGTATAAGTATTTGGTTTAATGATTCTACATGTGTTTAACAACCACATAGTGCCTTTTTAATCCTTCCACATCCTGGTTATACCCAGTACAGCATTCATGATTAATTTGTGTTTAGCATAAGTGAATAATCGTCTTTGTGCAGATGTTTCTGAATGCCCTTCTGGAGGCTCTCTGGTTTGTGAACACTACTGCAGACCCTTATCTGAATCATACCGATGCTTTTGCACCAGAGGCTACAATCTGCACAGCGATGGCAGGAGCTGCATACCTCATGGTTTGCAACACTCATATTCTCTTCTGGGCTTCAGGGCATAAAATTGATTCTGTCCTCTTAGTAGAGCTTTTTTTTTTTCTTCAAATATGAACAGCTTAACATCATAGATTGTGGGGCTTGTCAGGGACAGAGATGTAGACATTGTTTCTCAACACGGAGTCAATAAAAAAAAAAAACAACAAACTCTGACATAATGTTCACCATTCTCTTAGCTCAGGACCCGTGTGGGAATGTCAAGGTCTCATCTGATGACTCTACCAGTAGGAATATGAATCAAAAAGACCCCATCTGCTCCAAAGGAAAATGTCCATGGCAGGTGAGCGCATTGAGGTTTGTAAAGAATGTCAGTAATCTGTGTTGGTTGTTGAATTCTTAGTAGTTGAATAAAATTGTAGTATTATCTTGAAGATGTTTTGTCATCAAACAAGTGATGATGCTCCTTGAAGGACTGAAGGAATATCTTCTAGATTATACCACAAATTGAATCACATTGAGCACAGTAATGTAATTTCTGTGGACCCAGGTAAAGAGAATATAATACTGATAATGAACTAGGTATAAATAGATGCAATTCACTGTTGGGTGTGTGACCTTTGTGGATGTTGGTGGTGACATAATCTGTCATGGTGTGATCCTTGGAAGGAGGTCTATACTTACTACAACTGCATGCATGACAACAGACAAAGATCTTTCCTTGGTCATTGGTGAGCATCAGCCTTTGCGATGTCAGTGCTATGCCATTTATACAACCTGTAGTCATTGCAGCCTTAGCTCTAGTTAACAGTCTACTAACACTTCAAAGTACTGTTTTTGCTTCAATATATTGCTTCTTTTGCATATGGTTTTCTGTCTTTGATTTCCATTACAGGCCACTCAAATGTAAAAATGCATGATTCTCAAGTGGCCAAAAGGACTCTTCATAATAGGTATTTGACTGGCAAGCCTGATGATGACTTGGCATTCTTGGAGCTTAAGAAGCCGATTGCTTTGGGTTTGGGCACCATCCAACTCTGCCTCCCAGAGAAGGATTTTAGTGAAAACATCTTGATGAAAAGTGGTAAAGAGGGCAGGGTAGTGGGTGAAGCCTACAAACCTTCATACCTCTCACTGGACGTCTGCCATTCCAAACTCAACCTGAGCTTCTCCTTGACCAATAAGATGTTTTGTATGGAGCAGCAAAAGCCTGAAGGTATTGTACAGAGACGATCGCAACACAAAAAGAAAGAGTGTGATCTTACATCTGGGTCTCCTGTGGCTACAGTGGAAGGAAATACAGCTTTCCTAACTGGACTGTTCCTGTCCAAAAGTGACTGCAGTCAAGGACTTGTGTTCACCAAAATTTCCAGATATCTACCGTGGATCCGCAAACTTCTACTGAGCACTGAGGTCCAAACATGACACATTAAGGCTTAGTCTCTAAGATGCAACCATTTTAACAAGATTACAGCAATTAACTTTTAATTAAACAGCAATTAATTCATCTGACCATGCATAGCCTTAAATACATGAGAAATTGTACAAAAACAGTTTTACACAGAGAATGAAAACAACTAGTGAAAATACTCATCACAGCTCTTCTGTTCCCTCAAAAACAGGTTTTAGTCCTATATATATATATATATTAGATTTTTCCCACCCCAAAAATAAACTACTGCTGAAAATAACATGTGGTTAAAAACTCGTTCAAATATTCACAATATATATTTACTTCATCGCTGGCCATCACTTTGGAAAGACAATTTAACTACTGTTTAACTAATTCCAAAATAAAATGAATGCAACAGGAGTCAGCTTAGACGAGGTTGTAGTTTGACAGATCCTTTATGGCAGCTGTAGTCTAAGATACAGAGGACAAGGGTGGTGTAAATGAGTGGGTCACTTTAAATTAGTTTGAGCATGTCACGTGCTTTATCCAGTAGTGGGAGTAATGCAAATTAGTCACATCAGCAACAGAAGAGTCAAGTTTCATGTTCATCCATAATTCATGAAGACAAATTAAGTTTATGGTGAATGGTGCTTTGGTTCTTGATTCAACTTAGTACCCTTTGGTAAAGCGGAGCGAGGTATGTGATGTAGACCTATGTTACGTTTTGTCGTTTATTTCCGTATCATATGTGCTCGTTTGTATGTACAGGTGCATCTCAATAAATTAGAATGTCGTGGAAAAGTTCGTTTATTTCAGTAATTCAACTCAAATTGTGAAACTCGTGTATTAAATAAATTCAATGCCACAGACTGAAGTAGTTTAAATCTTTCGTTCTTTTAATTGTGATGATTTTGGCTCACATTTAACAAAAACCCACCAATTCACTATCTCAACAAATTAGAATATGGTGACATGCCAATCAGCTAATCAACTCAAAACACCTGCAAAGGTTTCCTGAGCCTTCAAAATGGTCTCTCAGTTTGGTTCACTAGGTAAGCCACAAACATTCACTGCCAAAGAAGCTGGCTGTTCACAGAGTGCTGTATCCAAGCATGTTAACAGAAAGTTGAGTGGAAGGAAAAAGTGTGGAAGAAAAAGATGCACAACCAACCGAGAGAACCACAGCCTTATGAGGATTGTCAAGCAAAATCGATTCAAGAATTGGAGTGAACTTCACAAGGAATGGACTGAGGCTGGGGTCAAGGCATCAAGAGCCACCACACACAGACGTGCCAAGGAATTTGGCTACAGTTGTCGTATTCCTCTTGTTAAGCCACTCCTGAACCACAGACAACGTCAGAGGCGTCTTACCTGGGCTAAAGAGAAGAAGAACTGGACTGTTGCCCAGTGGTCCAAAGTCCTCTTTTCAGATGAGAGCAAGTTTTGTATTTCATTTGGAAACCAAGGTCCTAGAATCTGGAGGAAGGGTGGAGAAGCTCATAGCCCAAGTTGCTTGAAGTCCAGTGTTCAGTTTCCACAGTCTGTGATGATTTGGGGTGCAATGTCATCTGCTGGTGTTGGTCTATTGTGTTTTTTGAAAACCAAAGTCACTGCACCCGCTTACCAAGAAATTTTGGAGCACTTCATGCTTCCTTCTGCTGACCAGCTTTTTGAAGATGCTGATTTCATTTTCCAGCAGGATTTGGCACCTGCCCACACTGCCAAAAGCACCAAAAGTTGGTTAAATGACCATGGTGTTGGTGTGCGTGACTGGCCAGCGAACTCACCACACCTGAACCCCATAGAGAATCTATGGGGTATTATCAAGAGGAAAATGAGAAACAAGAGACCAAAAAATGCAGATGAGCTGAAGGCCACTGTCAAAGAAACCTGGGCTTCCATACCACCTCAGCAGTGCCACAAACTGATCACCCCCATGCCACGCCGAATTGAGGCAGTAATTAAAGCAAAAGGAGCCCCTACCAAGTATTGAGTACATGTACAGTAAATGAACATACTTTCCAGAAGGCCAACATGTTTTTTTTTTTTTTATTGGTCTTATGAAGTATTCTAATTTGTTGAGATAGTGCATTGGTGGGTTTTTGTTAAATGTGAGCCAAAATCATCACAATTAAAGGAACCAAAGACTTAAACTACTTCAGTCTGTGTGCATTGAATTTATTTAATACACGAGTTTCACAATTTGAGTTGAATTACTGAAATAAATGAACTTTTAATCGACATTCTTATTTATTGAGATGCACCTGTATATGTTGATTGTTGAGCTCTGCTTGTTAGTTGGTCATTTCAAATTGTCTATTCACTTTGTCATTTATTTTTTCATCTGTTTCTTTGTAAATGTGTACTTTGTTTCTCGTATTTTTCCGTGTACAAGTTGTATTTACTGAGTTTGTGATTTCTCTCTGTAGTTTCACGGTGCTACGCGGCTAAAGTTTTAACGGTGCTCTTCCCGAGCGAAATAAAAGCCCCCGCATCTGTCAGAAACTCTGTCTTGTTTATTGGAACCAAAGGGCAGCTACGGTGAAACTCGTCGCTGGAAAGAACCTGCATCGATTACATCGCTGCCGTCTTCCTCGTAAGAACGCAACGCTACAGCACGGCCATTTCCTCGCGAGCAAGCAGCGGGGCGATCGTGACGTCATCACAGAGGCTTAAAGAGCAAGGTCAGAAGGTGGCGGTGTTCTGTTGTTTTACGTTGCAGACGCAGAGAGAGTTTAATTGACAATAAAGTTTAAGATCATATGCCTGTGTAAGTTGCATACAGTCACCCTGAGCTTTATAAGTGGAAAGTCTCAAAAGGAAATTGGAATATTCCATGAACATCTAAAATGAAAGTTTAAAATTACAAAGGACTTTAAGTTGAAAGAAATAATTCATGCTATGCAACACACCTAATTATAGTTTAAAAAACTGAAATTCATTATTTGAGTGAGATTTGAGCATTGCTTGAACAAACTTGAATCTATTGAGCATTCAGAGAGTTACAGTTAGTGTTTACTTGTTCACCTTTGTAAAAACTGAAGTTTCATGGTTATTTCTGTTGCAAGCTAATTTTTGAATGTTATGTACATATACTGCTGTCTGTATTTGCATTGATCCTGCTTGCTAATAGCTCTTGGGTGCTTACGTACTAGAAGTCAGGTGAGAGTGGTATCACTTATTGTTAAAGCAGTTCCCTGATTATGGAAGCTGTGAATGCACAGGAGGCTATAGAAGATACTGTCGTGCACATAGTCGAACAATTAAATGAGATGTCACTCCCAGCAGTAGAAATATGTAATCTACCTGTGCAGCAAATCAGATCAAGCTTACGGGAAAGAAGCTTGACAGAAAAGGGTCTAGAGATGCATGAGCAGGAAGCCAAGAAACAAGAGAAAGCTTTCTATAAAACTTATAACAGCTGGAAAGAGACGGCAAAAAAGACTAGATCAAGATTGAAAATGTTCTGTTCACATGAGAATCTTGAAAAAATACAGCAAGACATTCAAAGCCGACATAATTCAGTTTATCAGCATTATGAACCAATACTACGTAACCATGCTACTTCTCCTGACATTGTTAATCGTATGGACGCTTGTGTTGCACTGACTGCTGAAATCAGTGAGCTTGTGAATAAATGGCTAGAGACAATAGATGACGATTACAATGAAGAGCTTTTGAAGGAGAGAGTGAGACAAGTGCTAAATAAAGATGAGTATGGATCCATCTTTGGACGCACAATGACAAACACAGTCATTTCAGAGTCATCACAGGGATCAGGTAATCAAAGACTTCTTCCAAGAGCTCAAGTAAACGAGCTGATGCAGAGGCAGAACTTGCAGCCAAACAAGAGCAAGCTAAAGCTATGCAAGAAATCCATGATCAACAATTAAAGCTTAATAGAATGGAGAGTGATTGGAAGCTTCATGAAACTAAAATGCTTGCAGAAATAAAACAAAGGGAGAGCAAAATGCAGCTAAGGCTAGCAGAGGAAAGAAAACAGTTACAGCAGTTGCAAGTAGACAAAGAAGTAAAAGAAGCAGCAGCTCGTGTCAAAGTGTATAATGATCTTGAAGGCATCATTCCATGTGTTGATGAAGAAATAGACTCTAGCACTCACACTGGCTATCAAAGGACAGAGCCTGCATTTCGACTAAATCCAGAAGCTGAGTTGTTCTTACCTCAACAAGCATTCTGTGAAGGGAATGAAGCCCAGCCATCTCAGAATAATGTAGCTCTAGCTCAAGCAATAGCAGACTCGCTAAGCACACATAGACTGCCTGCTCCTGAACCCACTATCTTTGCTGGTGAGCCCTTGAAATTCATAGACTGGAAGATGTCCTTCATGGCCCTTATTGATCGAAAGCCCCTCCCACCTGGGGAGAAGATGTTCTACCTTAAGAATTACCTCATTGGAGAAGCTCGCAAAGCGGTAGAGGGATATTTTTACAGAAATTCAGATGATGCATACCAAAGGTGCCTGGAAAGTCTTGCAAGAAAGGTATGGGAATTCATTCATACTGCAAAGGGCTTTTCGAGACAAGTTGATGAGATGGCCCAAAATTGGGGTAAACGACCCTCTTGCCCTACGAGACTTCACAGACGTCCTGCAAGGATGTGTCGAGGCGATTCCTCATGTAAGGGGACTAGACATTTTGAATGTCTGAAAAAAACCACAAGGTACTAAAGAAACTTCCTGAATGGATTGTGCGCAAGTGGAATCGAATTGTGGTGGAAGAGCTAGACGCATCAGGGAACTATCCAAGTTTCAAGCGCGTTACAGAGTTCATGCAGAAGGAAACTAGAATAGCATGTAACCCCATCACTTCCCCACTCTTAATGAATCTGAAAATTTCAGACAAAAGGCTTCCCAAGCGAGCTAATGCTCTCAGTACAAAGGCTGATGTGAAAGATTTCAGCTCTAAAAGGCTTGAAACATCCAGCTCTAAGTCAAATGTATCATGCTTCATCTGTAAAGATGAAAAACACAGTATTGCTCAATATCCTACATTTGCAGAAAGAACCACTGAAAGCAAGAGGACCTTCATTCAAGAAAACCACCTCTGCTTCGGGTGTCTCAGGAAAGGGCATATCGTTAAAGATCGCAAAAGACGGCATAATTGTGGAACATGTGGTCGAAATCACCCTACCTGCTTGCATGAAGAAAGAGATAAAGTGTCTCCGAAAGCATTAAAGAAAACGTCAGCAGAAGTTCAAGCAAGGCAGGAAGTTCACAAAGTCATGGCCCATGCACACACACAAAGTTCTTCTGCTACTTCCAGTATCGTGCCAGTCCACCTTTCTACAATGGAAGAGCCACAAAGAGAAGTACTCACTTATGCTCTACTGGACACGCAGAGTGACGCAACATTCATATTGGAAGATCTTCTTGATGACTTAAATGTGATCACTCAACCAGTGCAACTTAGACTCAGCACCATGACAGCTGTTGACTCCATCACTGCAAGTAAAAGGGTTCGTGGTCTGCAAGTTCGAGGACTTCAAGCATCAAACTCTGTTAAGTTACAGCAAGCATATACTAGAGACTTCATTCCTGTTGACAAGTCCCATATCCCAACCAAGAGGACAGCACTACAATGGGCTCACCTCAAACATCTGGTCAATCACTTGCCACCAATTCAGAACTGCAAAGTCGGACTGTTAATCGGATATGACTGCCCAACAGCTCTAGTTCCTCTCGAAGTCATAATAGGTGGTGAAAATGAACCATTTGCCCAAAGAACTGAGCTTGGCTGGAGTATTATAGGCCTCTCCAATCCACACCTAGACAGACAGGAAAATCAGAGCTTCGTTCATAGAGTCGCAGTGAAAGAAATACCTGTCCCATCACCCAACGATGTCTTGAGAATTCTAGAGTCAGATTTCAATGAGAAAGCTTATGAGGATAAAAATGTGTCTCAAGAGGATGTTCGTTTCATACAGCATCTCGGTGCCAATATCAAACGGAAGGATAATCGACATTATGAACTTCCTCTCCCTTTCAGGTGTAGCAGCCGACCCTCACTGCCAAATAATAAAAGGCTAGCAGCATTTGAAGAAAAGGCTCAAGTCTAACAAGCAATGTTCTGACCATTACAAGGCCTTCATGGAGGAGATCATTAAAAAGGGTAATGCTGAACTAGCTCCAGAGATACCCAAAGGGGAGACTGTATGGTACATTCCTCACCATGGGGTGTACCACCCTCAGAAGCCAGATAAGCTGAGGATCGTGTTCGATTGTTCAGCTAAGTTTTGCGGTATATCTCTAAACGACACTCTTCTGACTGGGCCTGACCTAACTAATTTGTTAGTGGGAGTGCGCTGCTGATTCAGGAAGGAACAAGTCGCAGTCACCTGTGACATAGAAAGGATGTTTCATCAGTTCCTCGTCCCTCCTGACGAACGTAATTATCTAAGGTTTCTATGGTGGGAGGGTGGAGACTGGGAGAAAGAGCCTTTAGATTATCGTATGGCAGTCCATCTCTTCGGCACTACATCGTCTCCTGGGTGTGCTAATTTCGGTTTGAAGCACCTGGCACAGCAACACAAAGCCAATCACCCATCAGCATCAGGGTTTGTTGAAAAGAACTTCTATGTAGACGATGGGTTAACCAGTGTTCGTTCAGTCGATGAAGCCAAAGAACTGATCGTTGATGCTCAAGCACTACGCAGAGGCTTGCGGCTTCATAAATTCAACTCAAATGAGGAAGATGTTCTCTGTTGCATAGAGCCATCAGAGAGCGATATCACATCTAAGCTCCTTGACTTAAATCTTGAGGCAACACCAACAGGACGTGTACTTGGTATTCAGTGGTCAACAAAGGATGACACTTTCAGTTTCAACATTAACTTTAAAGATCAGCCATCAACTCGCCATGGTATCTTGTCGGTCATCGCCTCCCTGTACGACCCACTCGGATTTGTTGCACCATTCATTCTGCAGGGAAAGTGTATCCTGCAAGAATTGTGCCGAAGAGGCATAGGATGGGACAATCAGCTTTCAGATGAATTATGTCCTCGGTGGGAGGATTAGAAAAATGGTCTTTGGAAGCTTAAGGAAGAAGTCATACCAAGATGTTATCACCCAAATGCTTTCAATGATATCGTCAGAGCAGAGCTGCACCACTTCTCTGACGCAAGTAACGCTGGATATGGAGCTTGCTCTTATCTCTGTTTAAAAAAAATGACAAGAGTGAAGTGCATTGCAGTTTGGTGATAGCAAAGGCCAGAGTTGCGCCTAAAAAGGTTACAAGCATACAGAGATTGGAACTTACGGCGGCTGTCCTGTCTGCGAAAATGAGTGTCATGCTGAAAGCAGAGCTTGAAATAAAGATTGACCAAGAATTTTTCTGGACGGATTCACAGGTTGTTCTGGCGTATATTAACAACGAAGCACGAAGGTTTCATGTATTTGTTGTTAATCGGGTGCAGCTGATAAGAGACATTACAGAGCCGAGTCAGTGGTATTACGTTAATACAACAGAAAACCCAGCTGATCACGCCTCTAGAGGGCTCCACGCCTCCGACATCTCTTCATCGACCTGGTTATCAGAACCCAAATTTCTGTGGGAACAAGAATCAAGTCCAACACCATACACCTCTGTCAACCTGCTTGTTGGTGATCCTGAAGTTAAATCAGTCTAAACATTTGTAACCGCATTCAGTGACAGTACAGGCGAAATAAAAGAAAGAAGCATCTGTCAGAAACTCTGTGTCTCGTTTATTGGAAGCAAAGGGCAGCTACACTGCATTTCTCAACTAGGATTAGATGGGGCAACACATTCCTACATGACTTTCACTCTTCCACATGGCACCTGTAATGGCAAAGTTTGCTATGCCACAGTGCAATGACTTTATTGATGGTTTGCATGGGAGATTTGGGCTGCCCATAACTCACTGGGCTTGTGCCTCATGCTCTGGCAAATATAATGAATTTTGGTCATGTGCCTGCTATTGCCTGTTTGGGTTATGCTAGTGATGGTCTTCCCAGATGTCTTGCCCAGATGTGAGCTGCTAAAATGCTGAGTACAGATGCACTGATGACTTCCTGGTGAAGAAAAAGTGTGATCTCTGTGACTTTGATTATGGTATGGTCGTTGGTGCCAGAATGATTTTCATGCCTAATAATCTCTAGTTTTTTCACAGAATGGAACCTTGAAATCTCAAGGTGCTGCTGATACTAAACTTTAGTACACAATAAAAAAATAATAAATTAAACCTTACTGTGCCTAGTGCTTGTCTTGCAGTCATCTGTTTCTCAGTTATCTTCCCACCTCTGTATCTTAAACAGCTGCCATAAAGGATCTGCCAAGCTACAACCTCGTCTAAGCATTCATTTTATTTTGGAATTAGTTAAACAGTAGTTAAGTTGTCTCCCCAAAGTGATGGCCAGCGATGAAGTAAATATTTACTGTGAATATTTGAACGAGATTTTAACCACATGTTATTTTCAGCAGTAGTTTATTTTTGGGGCAGGAAAAATCAAATATATAGGACTAAAACCTGTTTTTGAGGGAACAGAAGAGCTGTGATGAGTATTTTCACTAGTTGTTTTCATTCTGTGTAAAATACACCGTTTTCACCCAAAAACATGTTATTTGTGGCAAAATGTAGTAGTCATCTCATTTTTAACTGGAAAACCATGCTAATGGACAGTCAAGACACAAAGAAAGAAAAGAAGCACCCACTTATTACCAATATACAACAATCTGACTGATGTGAGGAAAGAAAAATCATTATCTACACTAACCAGTAAATAACTGTTATGTCACCAGGAGAAGGCTGGACACAGTTGCGGTAAAAAGCTTCGTCACGTTATTCAGCACACATGTGGAAAGGACACAGGGTAACACAAAGGCTTTTTAGAAGGCTTCGAGACTTCGCGGGATATCGTGGCAAAGTTTATACACACTCTCAAAATCGTTAGCGCTAGCAGTAAGAAAAACACACATTTAACAACAGCAAGGAAAAACGGAAAAACAGCATCCAGAAATAAACACCCTTCACATAAAATGTGGTCACTACGTAAAGTGTGTTAACTACACAGCGCTAACAGATAATCAGACACAAATGCACGTAAAATTATCACCGAGATGTGTAAATAGAAAGAGGGCTTGAGAGGAAGTCGGAATCCAAGGTACTTAGCGTAAAGGTCAATGCCGTGAGAATCAGTCCAGAATCCAGTTGCTCAGTAAGGTAAGATTTGGGAAAAACAAACAATACTTCGCGTCCAACCTGTAACACAAAAGTCCTTAAATACAGTGCTGGTCAGATTGAAGGCAGGTGTGCGGGATTAAAAGGAAAGTGATTGTGACCGTGGTAGTGTGTGGGTGTTGTAGTCCCTGGCGGCCATGTTTGTAGGCCGCCGAGCTTGCTGGGAAATGTAGTGTGGAGTGTGTGAGTGAGGGTTCTGGTGATTGAAGTCGCGCTTTTCGCGCGACCTAACAGAGCCCCCCCCCAAAGGCGCGGCTCCCGACGCGCCGCAAGTTTTGTCCGTTGTGGCGGACCCGGACCCCTGGGCAAGATTAGCACATCTGCCCCCCTGGAACCGAGGCTGGTGCAATTTAATGTCCCGCAGCCAGAGTCGACCGTGTCGTGACGAGGACTTGGACGAGGACTTGGACGAGGACTTGGACGAGGACTTGGACGAGGACTTGGACGAGGACTTATGCTCGGCCTGGATCGTGGAGTAGCGCGTGACCTGATGCTCGGCCTGGGTCTCGGGGTTGCGCGTGACCTGGTGCTCGGCCTGGGTCTCCGAGCTGCGCGTGACCTGGTGCTGGACACGGATCTCCGAGCCGCGCGTGACCTGGTGCTCTGCCTGGAACCTGCTTCAGCTCCTGGATTAGAGACAGTGGAGTGAGTTGGGTTGGAGACAGTGGAGTGAGTTGGGTTGGAGACAGTGGAGTGAGTTGGGTTATGAGTGGAGCTGGGAGTGAAAACACCCTCTGCACTGAGGAGGAGGGCTAACACCCATCCCGAAATTAAACCCATGTAGCCCTCATAAAAGTCAGAAACTGGACTTGGGAAATGATTGGTAATGGGGCTTGGAACCGGATTGAGAACAGGACTGGGAGCAGGACTGGACTGGGAGCAGGACTGGACTGGGAGCAGGATTGAGAACCGGAGTAGGAACCGGACTGGGAACAGGATCGAGAACTGGATTGGGAGCAGGACTGAGACCAGGATTGGGAACCGGAGTAGGAACCGGACTGGGAGCCAGGGTGAGAATTGGATTGGGAGCAGGACTGAGAACAGGATTGAGAACTGGAGTAGGAACCGGACTGGGAACCAGGGTGAGAACTGGATTGGGAGCAGGACTGAGAACTGGATTGGAAGCAGGACTGAGAACTGGATTGGAAGCAGGAGTGAAATCTGGACATGGGCTTGGAGTGGAGGTTTCTTCTAGAACCTCTGAGACGAGCAGGCCAGGAGAGGTTTCCTCTTTATTCGCTGGCTGCTGCTTGGGGCTGGAGGTCGCCTGGTTAACCTCCAGTTGCAGCTCCGCTGTGGAGACTTCCTGCTGGGTCTCCGGCTGGAGCTCGGGGCTGGAGGTCGCCATGTTAACCTCCAGTTGCAGCTCCGCTGTGGAGACTTCCTGCTGGGTCTCCGGCTGGAGCTCGGGGCTGGAGGTCGCCATGTTAACCTCCAGTTGCAGCTCCGCTGTGGAGACTTCCTGCTGGGTCTCCGGCTGGAGCTCGGAGCTGGGGGTCGCCTGGTTAACCTCCAGTTGCAGCTCCGCTGAGAAGACCTCCTGTTGGGTCTCCTGCTGGAGCTCGGGGCTGGAGGTCGCCAGGTTAACCTCCAGTTGCAGCTCTGCTGAGAAGACCTCCTGCTGGGTCTCCTGCTGGAGCTCGGGGCTGGAGGTCGCCATGTTAACCTCCAGTTGCAGCTCCGCTGTGGAGACTTCCTGCTGGGTCTCCGGCTGGAGCTCGGGGCTGGAGGTCGCCTGGTTAACCTCCAGTTGCAGCTCCGCTGAGAAGACCTCCTGTTGGGTCTCCTGCTGGAGCTCGGGGCTGGAGGTCGCCTGGTTAACCTCCAGTTGCAGCTCCGCTGAGAAGACCTCCTGCTTGGTCTCCTGCTGGAGCTCTGAGGGTGCCCGCTGGTGGAGCCGCTTATGCACCCGCCAGCTGCCCTTGAAACAGTTTTGGGAGCAGAAGAAGCTGCTCCTTAATCCCTGGTTCCTGCAGGTGGGGCACTGCAGGACGGCCGGGCGGGTGCATCCCTCGGTGGAACACTCCTGGTTTTGGGGGTCTGAGGAGCAGGCCGCCACGTTAGCCCGCTTACCCCCATAATATTCCAGGAATGAGTGGTTAGGTCGGTCGCCCAGACGGTCCTTCCCCAAAAAGGTCCTGAGGTCGGGATGGAAGACTGGGCTTCCGAACACCTGAACCAGTAGATCCACAAAGCCCAAAACTGTTTTGAACTTCATGGATCCACTGGCAAGGTGAAGCTCTGCCCATTGGCGAGCAGAGCCGACCAAAAGAGAGAGGAGGAACCTCACCCACTGTTCCTCGTCGGGCTTGGGGTCCTCCAAACTCAGGAAATAAATCTGTGCCTGCAAACAGAAGCACTGTGGCCAGGTGGAAAAGCCATCAAACTCATCGGGGGGATAAATAAACGTCCATTGGGGGAAAAAAATTGAATTGTTTGCAGGCATTTTAAATGTGGCGTGGCGTGGCATGGCGTGGTGTGGCATGGCGCGGCGTGCCCTTACTTTCCCCGCTGCATCCATTTAGAGGCGAAGTATTCTGTTATGTCACCAGGAGAAGGCTGGACACAGTTGCGGTAAAAAGCTTCGTCACTTTATTCAGCACACATGTGGAAAGGACACAGGGTAACACAAAGGCTTTTTAGAAGGCTTCGAGACTTCACGGGATATCGTGGCAAAGTTTATACACACTCTCAAAATCGTTAGCGCTAGCAGTAAGAAAAACACACATTTAACAACAGCAAGGAAAAACGGAAAAACAGCATCCAGAAATAAACACCCTTCACATAAAATGTGGTCACTACGTAAAGTGTGTTAACTACACAGCGCTAACAGATAATCAGACACAAATGCACGTAAAATTATCACCGAGATGTGTAAATAGAAAGAGGGCTTGAGAGGAAGTCGGAATCCAAGGTACTTAGCGTAAAGGTCAATGCCGTGAGAATCAGTCCAGAATCCAGTTGCTCAGTAAGGTAAGATTTGGGAAAAACAAACAATACTTCGCGTCCAACCTGTAACACAAAAGTCCTTAAATACAGTGCTGGTCAGATTGAAGGCAGGTGTGCGGGATTAAAAGGAAAGTGATTGTGACCGTGGTAGTGTGTGGGTGTTGTAGTCCCTGGCGGCCATGTTTGTAGGCCGCCGAGCTTGCTGGGAAATGTAGTGTGGAGTGTGTGAGTGAGGGTTCTGGTGATTGAAGTCGCGCTTTTCGCGCGACCTAACAATAACTGTGACTACTGAAGAATGATGTAATCTCATATGAGAAATGTAATTCAACACAAGTGGAATATTTTTTGATAAATCGTGGTTTTAAAAAAAAAACAGTCCTAAAACAGTCATCGGAGACGGTTTCCTACTTACCAGCAACATCTTGACAGGCAGCAGGTAGATGAGTATGAGACGTTTGTTCCTCTGGCAGGAGCGATGGCTGTGCTGGAAGGAGAAGGACAAGTACTCTTCTGCTGTCAAGACACAAAAATGCAGTTGATCATCAATTCATCATCTGCAGAAGACATAATAATCTGCTGTCCTTCAATAAAACAAAGTGAGATACAAGATCTAACCCAGTTTAAAGTCGAACATCGCTTTGCGGCCCACGTAGTACTGCTAAGTAACTCGCTGTGCCATGCTGTAATCATCCTTGAGATTGGAGCTGTCAGCTGTCAGCTGTCAACAGAAACACGTGAACACAAATTATCATGAAAGATAGTCTTTAAACAAAAAAAAAGTCATTCCTAACAAGGGTGGATTATATGACAAAGAAAATCACCACGTCATGACACATTATATTTGTATCACTATATTTTATTTTAATTAGCTTTTTGTTAATAAAACACCGACAAAATAGTGGAGCTGTAATATAAAAAAAAAAAATTTAAAAAAAACACATTGAAGGACCTCCACTCACCATCTGCTCTTATTCTGATTATACATTTTCACGTGCACATTATGTGATGATCGTGTGTTCAAAAGCATAACCGAGATGATTTAGACACGAGCTGATGATTCAAACTTTCCCTATTCCAGGAAAACAATGTTTCATATATCTCACACACACACACTACTATGAGGCTTAATAAGTGAGGTTTTTGCTTGTGGTCTGACAGAGACCTTGACTATAGCTACTGTTGTGATTGTATCTTGAAACGGTTTATAGCAATCGAAATCACATGAATCTCAGCTTTCCAAAGATTTATCGCATGAGTATATACACATTATCGCTGCATATACACACACAGCAACTGTGTACACAGCATAGTTTTGCACTCGACACAATGACCCACCGGCAGGCCATGGAGGTTTAAGCGGTTAATTAGCGCAGTAGGCAAGTAAACGGTTAAAAATTAGACACATGCCTCCTTTGAAGAGATGGAAAATCCTCAGGACTTGGTACCGCATTATTGTCTAGACACAGATTTTTTCATGAGCAAGGCCAAAGTCCATCTTTCTCCTAGCCCCGTCTAGCCATGGCAGCATCGCGGGGAAAGCCATGCAACACACTCCAACTCTTACACCATTGAAACAAACACTTGCAACCAAAGAACGCCTCTCTCTCTTATATACTACGTGATATTACAGTTTGACACGTCTGTCATATGAAAGCACCACGTTCTGTCATGAATAATTAAGAGACAGCGTCCTCTCATAGGATAAGAACACGCAGTCTCATGAATAATTATGAGACACCGACATGTCATCGAAGTACTATAGTACACTGCTGCGTCACTCCGTGTGATGTTGCCATGATGTAGATTTTAAACCCGGAAGACGAAAATAGCGGAAAAAAACTCAAAATTAACAAGTTTTCTCCTACAATTAAAGTTAACGGATGCTAATATTGTCTTTTATAATGTGCGACACAAACACCTCTGTTAAAATCTCACAAAATGTAGTTTAGTTTATTTATATAGCACAATACAACAACAGTCGTTGACCATTGTGCTGTACAAGAAATTATAACATCAAGTTAATAAAACACCAGTCAAAACAACATAAAAGTAATGATACAGGAGGTAGTACATACAAAGGAAAAAACATGCTCAGGACGATTCAGATCTAAGCCTTTTCTAAACGGTGAATTTTAAGTTTTACTTTAAACAGAGATTCTGAAGAGATTATCCTAATAGATAAAGGTAGGCTATTCCATAATTTGGGGCCGACTATGGCAAAAGCCCGGTCTCCCTTTCTTTTTAACCTTGATCCGGGAACCTTTAACAGTTTCTGATTTGAAGACCTTAAACATCTCGCGGATATGTTAACAGTCACAAGTTCAGATAAATAAGACGGTGCCAGACCGTTTAAGACCTTAAAAACAAAGAGTAAAATCTTAAACTCTACTCTAAAATGAACCGGCAACCAACGCAAAGAGAGTAAGACAGGGATGATGTGCTCAAATTTACGAGTGCCAGTAAGGAGTCTAGCAGCTGCATTTTGGACTAATTGCAAGCGGTTCATATAAGAATGACCAATGCCTATATAGATTGAATTGCAGTAGTCCAGACGAGAAGATATAAATGCATGGATTACTTTCTCAAACTCAGCGGGGGTTAAAAAACTTTTAACTTTGGCCAGTAATCTCAGCTGGAAACACGATTTGATAACTGCATTTACCTGCTTATCAAATAGCAGGGCAGAATCAAAGACAATACCCAGGATTTTAAACAGATGGTTTTACGTAAGCAGCTAAGCTACCCAACATTTGATTTAATCTGCCAGAAAAAGCTAATGGTCAAAACACAATTGCCTCAGTCTCATTCTCGTTTAAGTTCAAAAAATTTTTGGACATCCAAGCCTTAATATCTGACAAACAGACAGTTAGGGCAGACAAACCAGCATTGTCATTTTGCTTGATGGGCACATATATTTGAGTGTCATCTGCATAAAAATGAAAAAATACCGTGTTTTCTAAAAATTGAGTCCAAAGGGAGAATATATAAAGAAAACAAAATGGGAGCAAGAATAGATCCTTGGGGAACCCCACAGGTCAGACGTGCTTTGGAGGATAAACATCCATTTATATAAACAGAAAAGGTTCTATTGTTCAAATAAGACTTGAACCAGTACAGTGCATGACCTCTAATACCTGCACGGTATTCAAGACGAGAAATAAGAATGTCATGATCAACCGCATCAAAGGCTGCACTCAAATCCAACAGCAGAAGTATTACAGAGTTCTCAGAATCAACAGATAATAAAATATCATTTGACACTCTTAAGAGAGCAGATTCTGTACTGTGATGTTTCCTAAAACCAGACTAAGAAGATTCAAAAATTCCATTTGAGTCTAAAAAAATGTGACAATTGGACAGAAACTACCTTCTCAAGGATTTTAGAGATAAAAGGTAGATTAGAAATTGGCCTAAAATTTGAGAGAACTGTCACATCAAGGTTAGATTTTTTCAACAATGGTTTAACAATAGCATGCTGTAGATATTCTGGAACAAATCCAATAGAAAGACTCTTATTTATTATTTCTAAGATACAAGGCCCAATAACATCAAAAACCTAAATAAGTAGGCACGCTGGAATAATGTCAGTTACAGATGTGGTTGGTTTTAACTTCATAACCAGTTCATGAAGTGAGTCTATCGAGAGTGTTTCAAAGGCATTAAAAGATGAGGTACAAACCGAAAAAGAGGAAGGATCATAGTTTATGGGGACAATAAGCTGTCTAATGTCATGTATCTTGTTTGTAAAATACCTTAAAAAGCATTCACAAGAAGCAACTGGGTCATCAAAGTGCAAATAATTTGAAGCATTTATCACAAAGTTAATTGTGGAAAACAAAATCTTTGGTCTTTGATAATTTCTAGCTATGATGTCAGAGAAATACTTTGATTTAGCCTCCTTCACGGCTCTTTTATAGTTAGTTAATGAAGTACGTAGTATCTCCAACGACACACATAACTTATCTTTTTTCCATTTACGCTCTGCATGCCAACATACAGTACTTGTCTAAGAGCCCGTGTATCACTATTTAACCATGGCTCTGCCTTAGGTTTAAGTTGCTTACTCCGAAATGGAGTAATAGAGTCTAAAATTCCAGTACAAATAGAATTAAATGAAGTAAGCTGTTGTTCAGCATCTAAATTATTTGAGGGACAGTCAAGAGAAACCAGCTTACATGCCTCATCAAAAAGTTGAACAAAATCCTCACTAAAGGTAGAACTAAACATACGTGACCAAATAATAGGCTTCTTGGTTTTAACAATCTGATCTAAAATAGAACAGGTGAACATCACAGGGTTATGATCTGAAAAACGTAAATCACCAATTTCAGGATCATGAATATTGATATCATGTAACAAGACAAGGCCAAGAGTATGGCCGAGGGAGTGTGTAGGCCCTGTAACCATTTGAACAAAGTCAAAAGAGTGAATAAGATTTTTAAACTCTTTAACAAGCGGATTTGTATCGCAGCATACATGAATATTAAAGTCACCAACAATCAAGAGTCTATCAAATTGAGAAACAATTCCACCTAAAAAAAAAAAAAAAAATTTCAGCAAACTCATGTATAAAGTCTTTGTTTGTCTTTGGAGGACGGTATACAATAGCAATCGCTAAATTTTTGTCCCTTTGCAGATGAAATAACAGTACCTCAAAACAGTACCTCAAAAATGTAGTTTAGTGTTTCATGATCCTTTAAAGATATTGCAGTCACGTTAATAAATAGATGTTTTATTATATTGTCTAATTACGGTTTATCATCATAAACATATAGATATAGAAAAATAAATAAATACTGACCTCTCATCACCTCTTTACTGATTTGCTTTGATGGAGCTGCTGGACATTGTAGAGAAAAAAAAAAAATTTAAACACCTATAGGAATCTTACAAAACAGTCATAAAAGCAGAGATTTGTGCTACCAACATGGAATTTCAAGAACCCTGGCATAATTTTTATTTAAATTATGCAAATTAAATCAGACCCTATGATTCCAAGTCTCTTACAGTACAGCATAGTGCATCAATATCTACCACACACTGCTCACCTTTTAATGCTCTTCAGGAAGTTCTGGAGCATCAGCTTACTGAGTCCAGCCTGCAAGAGCTTGTTGAAAGACTCTGGAGAGCGTTCATGCTGGTGGACAAACAGGAAGCTCGGGGACAGGAAGTCCATGAAATACAGGAACCTCGCAATATTCTCCACCTAGAACAAGAAAACATTCACGACTTTAATCTCAAATCATGTTGTGGTCTTCACAAAAAATTGGCTATGACTCTGTAATCACTGAGCATTTGTAAGAAACACTTTAAAACCCATTTTTATAATCTTGCACTTAACAGAGTTTAATAGCTGTTAGTCTTTAGAACATTCAACAACCACACACATGCCATGAAACTCCTCCACTATATAGAGCAACAAGAGGGAATAAATAGAGAAACTAGTTAGGACCTAAACAGGTCCAGCTGGATACGATCAGGATAACGAGTGTAAATGTCCTAAGTGTATTTTTATTCACTGGAGTTTCATTTACTTTTTATTTACTCATTTATATTTATTTATAAGTCATATGATGGATCACAGGGCATATGTATTATTGTGTGTCTATTTTTACTGGTAAGGTTGTTGGGTGTGAATTATTGTGGTTTGTCGTGTGTCAGGTATTGTGAAGCTGTACAAATAAATAAGTGCTACACAAATAAAGATTTCCTCACTTGCTTACCTCCTGTTTAAAGTTCTCATTGGCCAAGTCTACCTGCAGATAAACTTCAGCAGGAGAGGACGGTCTAATCGGGAGCCCAAGTTCAACATCATCTCCCTCACTGAAGTCGTCTGCTTCCTATTCACTCGGCTGAAACAGAGGAACACACACTCACCATCCACTTTAATAGGAACACCTGTTTGAGTTTGAGTATTTCAGAAACTGCTGAGCTCTGGGTCTGCAGACTGAAACACCTCGTTGTTGAGAGAGATCACAGGAGAATGACCAGACTGGTCTGAGCTGATAGGAAGTCTATAGTAACTCAAATAATCACTCTTTATAACCATGGTGAGCAGAAAAGCATCTCAGCACACACAAGACATCAAACCTTGAGGGGGATGAGCTACAACAGCAGAAGACCACATCAGGTTCCTCTCCTGTCAGCCAAGAGCAGGAGTCTGAGGCTATCATGGGTACAGACTCACCCAAACTGGGCAGCTGAAGGCTGGAAAAAGACCAGGTGAGATTTTATTTCTAATCTTCAACTGTCCAGTTTTGATCAGACTGTTCCCATGAGCACGTAAATCTCATAAAAAGCTACTTTAACCTCAATTGTACAGTTACAGGCCTGAGTGACTGTTGGTTCTGTTTTACTGCAGTGACTTCAAACCTTCATGCAACATTTTACACTGAAACTGCAGCACAGCAACAACAGCGAGTAGCCGTTAGCAACAAGTTAGCCAGCTAACGTTAGCTATGTTAATGAGAACTCCAACGGCGATCATTAGCTTCTCAAAACACTGATTAGTCACTGTGTATGTATATTAATTGATCTAAAGTCAATCCTGCTATAAGCTAATGTAAAAGTAGAGAAGGGGAACTTTACAATGTTTAACATGTTGTTTAAACGTCACTCTGTAAATGGGGAAGGAATTGTTCATTGAGAAGACCAGCCCAAGCTAGTAACAGCAGCTAATGCAGCGTCGCGCTTACATTTATCCTCCAGTTCTACAAACCCATATACAACACAAATAGCACATGTTCCAACAGTCTCTCTCACCATTTGAACCACATGAGCCCGTTAACTTCTCTTTTTAAAACCTAACATAGAACCGCTTAGCCAAGCTCCTGAACTGTGCATTAGCTCGCTCGCTACCTGAGATCTTCCCCATTATGCTCAATGTGTGCTCCCACTGTTAAAGTCTGCAAACACTAACCTTTTAATAAAACACTGTCCTTTACAACACACAACTTTATTTTCATCAACAATGGCTGCTTTAACAAGAGACAAATTAGACTTGTGGGTGACACAAATAAGCTCACCGTTCACCAACAGCTCAGATGCTGGAAAAAGGTTTACACCTAAGCATTTCCACTCAATGACATTGCACGAGTAACAGCATTGTCTACATGCCTGAAAAGAAAAGAAAAAGAAAACACTCCTAATGCCTCCTATATGCCACTTCACCTAAAAGAGCCGTTCAGGATGCAGTGGAACTTTGGAATGTTCCCATAATACACCTCTGCAAGCAAAAAACAATAACAAAACATTTCAAAACGTCATTTCCGATTAGTAAATAATTATATATTCATTACTATACGGCTTTTTTAGCTCGTACAACCGTTTAGAGGAGGTTTTAAGGAAGGTTTACTTTTTAATCTCCCATCATCGAAAAGTGATGTCATTATCCGCTCCATAAATACCTTCCGTTTTCTTTTCCTTCTCGGTGCTTGTTTAAGGTAGTGTCAACGTGGTCATCTTCTGAAATAGGTAGGTATGGTCGTCTTCGGAAACAGGTACGAACCACGCCTTACCAAGCACCCATGCCATGCGCACAGTCCCAGCTTCGACACAGCTTGGCATGCTCCACACCCCCCTCCCTTTTGGTTTTTCTTTTCTTGTTTGTTTTTTTCTACTTACATTTCACCGTATTTTTTTTCCACAGTAACTAAATGTTATTTTATTTCTATAGCACTGTTGTAAACCCGTGTTACAGCGCGCCTCACAGTACTTCATAAACATCCAGGTTAAACCTCAGCAGAAGCTGTTTATTTGGGGGTTTGGGGGGTAAATGAAATGAATGATTTGAAATGAAACGTCTTTAAACAGAAGAGAGACTCCACTCCAGACCGAGCGCCACATCAGCTTCATGAAGAAAAAACAGCATGAAGTTAAACTCCAGTGATGGAAATGAGGAAATGTTCCTGACGTCTTTACTGCAGAATTGTTTTAGGGCAGTGATTTGGTTTTAGTCGCTTCTTTCATCGGTGCATCCGGTCAAGTCGCCTGATACAGAGGCTCCATCTAATAACAACTAGGGTTCATCTCTCTAAACTATAATCCCCATCAATCACCATCACTGCCATCAAATCATTATTATTGTTGTTACATAACAATTCAAATGATAGACAATGTGAGTTTATGCGGCTGCTAATAAAAACTCAAATAAAAATCAACAATCTGTTATTAAAGCTTTAAAAATATCTGTGAAATATTACAGAAATATCGTTAACTCTATTTCAGGTCATTTTGTGCAAATAGTCATCGGTGTAGTGAAACTTTAGATGGAAAATAAAAATGTGGAAGTTGATCAGGTTTAGTGAAGCCCTTCCTCATCTGTACAAATGAATTTATTTGTATTTGTGTTTTAAAGCTCATTGATCACTTTTATTTCCAGACTGTAGTGTGTTGGTGTGCAGGAGTGCTGTTTGACCAGCTGATGGCAGAAGAATAAAGTGAACATTGCCAGATTGGGAAATGAATCCTTCAAGTCAAGTGGCTTTTACTGTCATTTGAACCAAATACAGCTGGTACAATACACAGTGAAATGAAACCACGTTCCTCCAGGACCATGGTGCTACATAAACACAGGACTACATGAGAGTACACGGAACTAAGTAAGACACTCAGACCTACACAGGACTACATAAAGTGCACATGTGCAAAAGTGTGTAAACAGCACAAGACAGTACAATAAGGACTAAAACAGGACAATAGGCACAGTGAGAGACAGTGTAGCACCGACCAGTACACAGATCTAGTGTGGATAAGTGTTCGATGTCACAAGTTGTGCAAAAAGATAACAATATAATAATGAAATGCTGTGAACGTAAACATAACATGTTATGTCTGTGATAATTATACAACGCATTTTGTAATGTTTGAAAACCCCACAGTATTCCTCACAGTGGTTTCATCCACTGCCCTTTTCAGTGTTCTGATGGACTCGCGCTCTGTTTCAGTCTTTTTGTGGAAAACTTCTGCTTGGACATTTCCTCTTATTTTAGCTGGATAGTTTGGCTTCATCACAGCATCTGTCCACACCGCCATTTAACACCTCATACTTAACGTGGATTCACCAAAAACTCATATGGTTTGTGCGCTTAGGGTTTGCCTTAATAACTGCCACAAAAATTAATAAAACCCAGCATGGTCTGACAAGCTGCCAAAACACAAGCCAAGCTGGTCCACTATCTTTACCAGCTGGTAGGTTATTTTCTATCTTCATTATTCACTGACTAAATTGATCAATAAATGTTTGAGATTTTCTAAGTGTCTCAATGTTGCGTTATTTTCTTTAAAATATTTTTGGTAGCTGGTAGCTGGCCAGACCAGCTTGATTTTCAGCAGGATTTCAGAATTAATATGAAACCATAGAAATATACACAAACAATTATTTTATTAGTCCATGTGGATGTTGTGGCCTGTCTTTACATTTGATTTTCTTTGACTTATATATATATATATATATATATATATATATATATATATATATATATATATATATATATATATACAGGTGCATCTCAATAAATTAGAATGTCGTGGAAAAGTTCATTTATTTCAGTAATTCAACTCAAATTGTGAAACTCGTGTATTAAATAAATTCAATGCCACAGACTGAAGTAGTTTAAGTCTTTGGTTCTTTTAATTGTGATGATTTTGGCTCACATTTAACAAAAACCCACCAATTCACGATCTCAACAAATTAGAATATGGTGACATGCCAATCAGCTAATCAACTCAAAACACCTGCAAAGGTTTCCTGAGCCTTCAAAATGGTCTCTCAGTTTGGTTCACTAGGTAAGCCACAAACATTCATTGCCAAAGAAGCTGGCTGTTCACAGAGTGCTGTATCCAAGCATGTTAACAGAAAGTTGAGTGGAAGGAAAAATTGTTTAAGAAAAAGATGCACAACCAACCGAGAGAACCGCAGCCTTATGAGGATTGTCAAGCAAAATCGATTCAAGAATTTGAGTGAACTTCACAAGGAATGGACTGAGGCTGGGGTCAAGGCATCAAGAGCCACCACACACAGACGTGTCAGGAATTTGGCTACAGTTCTCGTATTCCTCTTGTTAAGCCACTCCTGAACCACAGACAACGTCAGAGACGTCTTACCTGGGCTAAGGAGAAGAAGAACTGGACTGTTGCCCAGTGGTCCAATATCCTCTTTTCAGATGGGAGCAAGTTTTGTATTTCATTTGGAAACCAAGGTCCTAGAGTCTGGAGGAAGGATGGAGAAGCTCATAGCCCAAGTTGCTTGAAGTCCAGTGTTCAGTTTCCACAGTCTGTGATGATTTGGGGTGCAATGTCATCTGCTGGTGTTGGTCCATTGTGTTTTTTGAAAACCAAAGTCACTGCACCCGTTTACCAAGAAATTTTGGAGCACTTCATGCTTCCTTCTGCTGACCAGCATTTTGAAGATGCTGATTTCATTTTCCAGTAGTATTTGGCACCTGCCCACACTGCCAAAAGCACCAAAAGTTGGTTAAATGACCATGGTGTTGGTGTGCTTGACTGGCCAGCAAACTCACCACACCTGAACCCCATAGAGAATCTATGGGGTATTGTCAAGAGGAAAATGAGAAACAAGAGACCAAAAAATGCAGATGAGCTGAAGGCCACTGTCAAAGAAACCTGGGCTTCCATACCACCTCAGCAGTGCCACAAACTGATCACCTCCATGCCACGCTGAATTGAGGCAGTAATTAAAGCAAAAGGAGCCCCTATCAAGTATTGAGTACATGTACAGTAAATGAACATACTTTCCAGAAGGCCAACAATTCACTAAAAATGTTTTTTTATTGGTCTTATGAAGTATTCTAATTTGTTGAGATAGTGAATTGGTGGGTTTTTGTTAAATGTGAGCCAAAATCATCACAATTAAAAGAACCAAAGACTTAAACTACTTCAGTCTGTGTGCATTGAATTTATTTAATACACGAGTTTCACAATTTGAGTTGAATTACTGAAATAAATGAACTTTTCCACGACATTCTAATTTATTGAGATGCACCTGTGTATGTGTGTGTGTGTGTATATATATGTTTTTTTTTAACTACAATCACATCATAGGCCTATGCTTGGAGACTGAAATTTAGCCATTATGCTTAAACTCAACACAGGGGAGGGAAAGAAGTGGCCACCAAACTACTAGTCATCCCGTAATACATAGTGTCCCAATATTATCCATACATAGGGGAAATGTACACTTTTAACTTTTTTTCAGATAGCCTTTAAGAATACCTTCGACAAAAGAAGAAGGTATTGAAATCATTTTCATGGCTGGATCGTGAAGCTGCCGCAAGGTGATGTACTTTACATCAGGAAATATGGTAAGCACATCACACATGACACTGTTGCCAAACTTATTATCAAATTCAAAAAGAATTGTTGTGCACCAACCCAGAAGTGGATGTCCATGAACATCCACTGACTAAGGCACAACCGATGTGGTGCTGGCAAACATAGTCCCCTATGTATGGAGACCTTTGGGACACCCTGTATTTTGCTCAGTCAGGCACTTAGTGCACTATGATTGGATAAATCCAATGAGGTAATTACTTTTATTAATTTTTCATGACTAACCTGAATCGGTCATGTCATTTTTCCTTTACAGAAAAGCATCCAGTGTTTTCCCATCGCATAGGTAATTCAGGTGCTTGTTCAGTCCTTTGTCATCTCGAGACTGGACTACTGCAACCCACCCTTTGCATGTCTTCTCCTGAGTGCCATCTGAAATCTGCAACGGATCCAGAATGCAGCTGCAAGACTTTTTTCAAGTTCTCCCACATTACCCCATTGCTGCATTCCTTCCATTGGCTTCAGGATTAATCCTCTGATGTTTGCCAAAAGCAAAAAAAAAAAAAAATGGCCAGCCTCATCCATCCTAACTGAAGGTACTTATCACACTCCCCTCTGCACCAGTCTCCTTTTGAGCATCTAGCATAGTTCGAATGGACCCACCATCCCTCAAGAAACAAGGAAGACCTACATCAAGACTTTTCTCTGTCCTGGCACCCAGGTGGTGAAATGAATTTCCCCTGGCTGTCCAAAAAGCTGAGTCACACTGGGTGGTGCAGTGGGTAGTGTGCCTCACAGCTCTGGGTCCCTGGTTTGATCTTGAGCTTGGGCTGTCTGTGTAGGCTTTCTGTACATGTGTCTTTGTGGGTTTACTCTGGGTTCTCTGGTTTTCTCCCAGTTCCCAGAAATATGGCAGTAGGTAGATTGGCACCTACATTGTGAATGAGTGTGTGAATGTGCATGCATGGACCCTGCAATGGACTGGCGTCCCATCCAGGGATTTTCTAACAATTTCCTTGGTCTGTACTGATTTCTTCTGTTTTTGTGTATATCTCATAATAAATTGGTTCAGGAATTAAAACAAAATCTAAGATAAAACAAAGGCAACCTGAGTAAACACAAAATATAGTTTTAGTATACAGCAATAACAGCATTAAGTCTGTTGGGGTAGGTTCCTACCAGCTTTGTACACTGTTTGGGAGTGATTTTTGCCCATTCTTCCTGGCAGATTTGCTCTAGGTTGTTGAGGGTGCATGAATGATGCTCGTGACCCGCAATTTTCATATACAGTGCTGTGAAAAAGTATTTGCTTTCTTCTGCTTTTGTGTATATCTCATACTAAAATGTTTCAGAAATTAAAACAAAATCTAAGATAAAACAAAGGCAACCAAGTAGACACAAAATGCAGTTTTTAAATGATACTGTTATTTATTGAAGCAAAAATAAGTGATCCAATACCAACTGGTCCTGTGTGAAAATTTATATGGCCCCGTAGTTACTAATTCCAGCTGGTTCAGCTGGACTAGACACAACAAGGCCTGATTACTGCAAACCCTGTTCAATCAAATACATCAGGCTGGGGAGGGTTACAAAGCTATTTCAAAGGCTCTGGGACTCCAAAGAACCACCGTGAGAGCCACTGTCTCCAAATAGAAAAACTCACAGTAGTGAACCTTCCCAGAAGAGGCTGACCTTCCAAAATTCCTCCAAGAGCACAGCAACTACTCATCCAGGAAGTCACAAAAGAGCCAAGGACAACATCAAAGGACCTTCAGGCCTCTCTTGCATCGATAAAAGTCACTGTTCATGACTTCACTATCAGAAAGACACTGGGCAAAAATGGCATCCATGGAAGTGTGGCGAGGCGAAAACCACCAAAAGAACGTTAAGGCTCATCTGAATTTTGCCAAAACACACCTTGATGATCCTTAAACCTTTTGGGAGAATGTTCTTGGTCATTGAGGGAAAACTGCTCTCTACCAGAATATCCTAAAGGAGAATGTCCGGTCTTCAGTCCATAAGCTGAAACTCAGGCGCCACTGGATTATGCAGCACGACAATGATACAAAGCATAGGAGTAAATCCTAGTCCTAGAAGCAAGTGAAAGACTGATGTCCAGTTATTGGAAGCATTTGGTTGCAGTTATTGCTGCTAAAGGTGGCACAACCAGATTTCAAGTTTAACTCTCTAAACTCGACGGACGCGCCCCCGCGTCCAAATCACATGACGCCATTTCCTCTCAATAACTCCGGAAATACAGAAAGATAGAAACAAACAGAAAACTACGTGAAAGTACGGAAGACAAACTTTCTTATGATACCTAGTTAATGTCTGTATATGAAAACTAACCAGAGATATTTTGTTAAAATTTTATACAAAATGATTTATTTCTTGTGTGCACGTTACTGTAAGAATTAGCAACGCACATCTTCGGCATGTTTTGACATAAAAATGGAAAACAGAAAAAAGATTTGGAAAAAATAGCATCGATTTACCACCTTGGCTTCTAGTAGGAGGTTTTTATCTACTCGGGACGTTTTAGGTGAACTTTTTGAAAACGAGGATGATGGAAATGCTTGACTTGTGACGGAAACGATTTGATTTGAGGAGCGCGTCGGCAGATGAAGAAAATCATCCTAAAGGGGGAGTCGATTCACTCCGGGGAAAAAACCCCGTAAGTACACACACACACACACACACACACACACACACTTGATTCACGTTTTATAAGGAAAGTGGCTGTTTATTTCTAAGCATCTTTGAGGAGCTGCAACAGTACAAGAGACAAAAAAAATGAACTCTGTGTGTGTACAATATCAAATGTATTTTTTAAATATATTTTTTTCTATTCTTATGTCTACACAGCGCTGATGGACAAGGCCTGTCATGTGGCACTGTGCCTCTTTGTGGACAGAACTGCTCTGAAAAATGGCACAGCTAAAAGGACACGGACATTGGAGGACTGCACAGACTGAAAAAAAAATGCTTGTTTTACTTGTAAATAGTTCACTAGAGATTCTTGTTTGTCATTTCTCAAGTTTATATTTTGAATTTATGGTGGACTGACCAGACTGAAAAAACGCCTGTGACTAATCTGTTTTATTTGTAAATAGTTCACTAGAGTTATTTGTTTTTCACTTCTAAAGTTTATATTTTGCATTTATGGTGTTGAAAAAAAAAAGATTATTATTTAAAAAAAAAAAAAAAACAATTCGTTTAGCTTGTTTTCTTAATTTTTTAAATAAAAATGTGTTTTTTAATTGACATTTTTCTCCTTTTTTTGTGGGTTATGGAAGCACTTGCATCAAAACCGTATATTATATTTAAAAATTAATAAAACATCCTTAAAGCTGAAGTTGTGCTGAAAAAAATTATACCAAACTCTTGAGTTAAAAGCATTTGTAAGGTGGTTTAATACAGCAAAACAAAATCTATGGCAAAACGTTTAAATTCTTTTTAAGACTTCAAATTAAGGGGCAATTAATTTTGCATTAATGTTGGTTAACTTTTTTTGCGTCAATAAAAATAAATAAATAAAAAAAACTGTATTGTGTATTTACTCAGTTTACCTTTGTTTTATGTTGTATTTTGTTTGAAGATCTAAAACTATTTAGCATGAAAACAGAAGAAATCAGGATGGGGCAAATACCTTTTCACAGCACTGTAGTAAGGACGTAGGTCTTTAATGGTATCCACTAGACATAACATGCCACCAATAGAAGGCAACAAATTCAGTAGAGACCCACAGGGACCATTACAGCTTCCATTAAAACCAATCCAATTCACATTATAACCATTACAAATTCTGTGAGAGTTTCTATATATATATTTTTTTTTTCAGCAGGGTGCACAGCTGCTTCCAGTAGAGCTTTTAAGTTCCCAGCTTTCCCTGCACCATGACATCATGCTCATTTATGTGGCTTTTAGTTAATCTATAGTTGTAAACTTCAATTCTTATTTAGTAAGTACGAATAAATAATACTACTTAATTTTTCCTCCAATGCCGCCACATCCATCTACAGTTTGCAGAAAACTGAAAGACTGAAAGAAAAAAAAAAAAAAAAAAAAAGCGTTTAAAAGCTCTCAGTAGTTCAGGTGAAAGGAGGGAACTTGTTCCACAGGGCTCAGAGTACACCCTCAGGGTACAAAAGAGAACATTACAACGGGACACGTCGGACATGTAGCACAACGCCAGCTCCGTTTTCCGTCATTCTGACTGGTTCGCTTGCCCCAGACAAAGACTGAACGACAACGCGTTTTGTCCAATGAAAGCTTAGTAAACAAATAAAACCCCGCCCAGGTCATCGACATTTTTTTAAAAAACAGTCCGCTCTCGAAAATAGTTGGAGTTCTGTGTTTCAAGATCCTGACATCTTTGTCTTGTTGACGCCTAACGGAATTTTTTTTTTTTTAGCTGAAGCCCTCTGCTGAGGAAAAATGGTGGGCTATTTGTAATTTCGTCCCATCTCATCCATATGTACTGCAGAGAGTAATATAAAGATGGTTTGACATATTTTTTGAAATAACAAGGCTAATGTCATTCCTTTGCCGTAGATCGTTTGTTCTTACATGTCAGGACAGATTATACATTACGAAATTTCAGGTGACACATGAGCGACAGACTAGCTGTCTGTCTCCAGTTCAGCCCACCAACTAATTTGCTAATTAATTAATCGATTATTAATGGTAACTAACTAAATAACTGACTCGGCTAGGAAGGAAGAGAGGCAAGCTAAAACGCTGGTTACGGATGTAACCGTGGTTCTGTGAATTCCGGATGACCGCCAGAGACGTTGCCTACAGTAGTGGATGATCGCAGCGCCAGCCAGATAGGTCGAGAAAATAAATACCAACGAAGTCACGTGGTGACGTGAGCTGAGCGGAGGTGATATAAGCCACTGCAGCTCAGCACTCCACCTCGGAGCGTCTTCTCGCACATTCCGAGTGACCGGGAACTCTGGCGGTCATCCGGAATTCACAGAACCTCGGTTACATCCATAACCAGCGTTCTGTTTCCTGTTTCCTCCTGACCGCCAGAGACGGTGCCTACAGTAGCGGATGACCCATACCAGAGTAACGAAGCAATCATTACTAGCATTATTCTTTTCCACCAGAATAATGAAATGGATCGACTTTAAACATGAAAAACGAAAACAGAAGCACACGCTTGGATTCGAAGCACCTTTTTAAAGGAGACGAGTTTTAAAGCGTGCCCGCGTTATCTACCAGAATGTGTAGTAACTCGGATGAATCTGCAACGTTTAAAAATATTCTCCACCAGTTACAATTTATGTAACAAATTAAAAAATGTTTAACACATTTAAATGTATTCTTCAATTTATATAAGGAATTAGCTCGAATGGCGTGAAATATATCGATATATCTAATCAACGCGTGTTGTGACCAGTTATAAATATACGTCAGCCATGAAAGGGAATTCATGTATGTGCAAGATCAGCTTTTTAGGATTAGCTGTAGTCTTTGTAGCTTAGATTTATGAACTCTAAAGAGGGAGTTTATCCTTCTGGCCAGGAAGGATTAACCCACGAAGTTTGTGATTAAAGATTAGAGCGGGTAATCGAGATCTTATGCAGCGTTTAATTGACTCATCACGTGACAAAACAGAGACAAATCAAGCGTGGTGATAATAGATTTTAATAGCTAGATGTAACTACAGATACACACGACTAACTCTAAGCAAAACATATATATGTACATCTATATACAAGGAAAGAAAAGGGATAGAGAGAAAGTAATGAAGTAAAAGGGAATGGCAGACAAAAACACAACTAATTAGCCTTCTTCAAAAACCAGCAACGACTTAAATCTCCTGTAAACAGGGGTACAATCTTAAACGCAGATATAGGTTCATTAACTATACTTGCATAGCCTCGGTTCGAAAGTTCGTGCGAGGTCGTGTAGAGTTCGCTGGTTCGTTGTGCCATTTGCAAAAAGGCGTGAGCCGTGAAGAGGTTGCATCCTTTGTCCGGGAGAGAGAGATCCTGGCTTCCTCTTCCCGGGGCACGTGGCCCCGGTGGAGAGAAACCGGAAGGAGTGTAGAAGTGAAGAGTTACTGAAGACAGACTGAAGACTGAGAGTGAAGAAAAGCGAAGTTTCAAAGCGTGGTGTTGTTTTAAAGACAACACCAACGCACACGCCTCTTTGGGCTATGGGCCAATCAGGAAGTTGGATTTGCATGTCCAGGGAGGAGCCGGTTTATACCATATTATAAATGAAATTAAGAGAAAGCATGAAATAATGTATCCCATTGCAATATGATATGCATAATCAATCAGGGTATCTCGAGACGATTAACTACATATCAAATTCGATGGACTTGTAAAGAATATTACAAATAAAACCTGGTTACAGACATTTAAAATGATATCCTAAAGGAAAACTATCTAAAATCATTAAGGTTAGTTACATAAACACACAATATATGTAAACAAGATAACATCACACTATTTAGGCATCGAATAATTCCATATAATTACACGTTACATTGAAAAGAGAGAGATTTCTCCATTGTGTGCGTAAGGTAAGCTTGTGTGTGTGTGTGTGTGTGTGTGTGTGTGCGCATGTAGGTAGCTTGTGTGTATGTGTGTGTGTGTGTGTGTGTGTGTGTGTGTGTGTACCAAGGGGGGAAGTTTGGTCGTTAGCATTCCAAAGGTATCTGGTCAAACTGGGGCCAGAGTGGTCGTTAAACAGATAGGGCTTTACAGCTCAAAAGAAACAAAAGAAACTTCTGTTCTAAGCCCAGGTTGATTCAGAAATCAGTTTGATACCGTCAGACGTTACACCAGAAAAGTCACGAGGAGTAACTCACCAGCTCACAGCTCTGGTGGAATGGCAAGTGACAGACCCGGGCATGGGTTGCCCGGCCTGTTTGTATACTAAGGCAATGACCTCAACTACCCACCGTGACAGCCTCTGTTTAGACAGAGGGGCACCCTTTTTAACACCTCCATAACAGACAAATAACAGTTCCGACTGCGAAAAAACACACTGGACTGAACAGGGTGTGCAGGGCATTCATCCAGTCCAAGACGGGCCACTGCCATCCGAAGCATCTCCAAAGTGTCATCCATCTGAGGTGGGGCCGTCGCCGAAGAGTGGAGAGAGCCATCACCAGAATCACTGGCCAACGCAGACCCCGCCGGCTTATCCTGAAGACCAGTGAAATCAGTGAGGAGATGGTCCTGAAAATGTGTCCGAAGACTAGTAGTTTGGTGGCAGCTTCTTTCCCTCCCCTGTGTTGAGTTTAATCATAATGGCTAAATTTGACTCTCCAAGCATAGGCCTATGATGTGATTGTAGTTAAAAAAAAACACAACAAAACATACATACATATACATATATATATATATATATATATATATATATATATATATATATATATATATATATATATATATATATAAATAAAAGTCAAAGAAAATCAAATGTAAAGACAGGCCACAACATCCACATGGACTAATAAAATAATTGTTTGTGTATATTTCTATGGTTTCATATTAATTCTGAAATCCTGCTGAAAATCAAGCTGGTCTGGCCAGCTACCAGCTACCAAAAATATTTTAAAGAAAATAACGCAACATTGAGACACTTAGAAAATCTCAAACATTTATTGATCAATTTAGTCAGTGAATAATGAAGATAGAAAATAACCTACCAGCTGGTAAAGATAGTGGACCAGCTTGGCTTGTGTTTTGCCACCTTGTCAGACCATGCTGGGTTTTATTAATTTTTGTGGCAGTTATTAAGGCAAACCCTAAGCGCACAAACCATATGAGTTTTTGGTGAATCCACGTTAAGTATGAGGTGTTAAATGGCGGTGTGGACAGATGCTGTGATGAAGCCAAACTATCCAGCTAAAATAAGAGGAAATGTCCAAGCAGAAGTTTTCCACAAAAAGACTGAAACAGAGCGCGAGTCCATCAGAACACTGAAAAGGGCAGTGGATGAAACCACTGTGAGGAATACTGTGGGGTTTTCAAACATTACAAAATGCGTTGTATAATTATCACAGACATAACATGTTATGTTTACGTTCACAGCATTTCATTATTATACTGTTATCTTTTTGCACAACCTGTGACATCGAACACTTATCCACACTAGATCTGTGTACTGGTCGGTGCTACACTGTCTCTCACTGTGCCTATTGTCCTGTTTTAGTCCTTATTGTACTGTCTTGTGCTGTTTACACACTTTTGCACATGTGCACTTTATGTAGTCCTGTGTAGGTCTGAGTGTCTTACTTAGTTCCGTGTACTCTCATGTAGTCCTGTGTTTATGTAGCACCATGGTCCTGGAGGAACGTGGTTTCATTTCACTGTGTATTGTACCAGCTGTATTTGGTTCAAATGACAGTAAAAGCCACTTGACTTGAAGGATTCATTTCCCAATCTGGCAATGTTCACTTTATTCTTCTGCCATCAGCTGGTCAAACAGCACTCCTGCACACCAACACACTACAGTCTGGAAATAAAAGTGATCAATGAGCTTTAAAACACAAATACAAATAAATTCATTTGTACAGATGAGGAAGGGCTTCACTAAACCTGATCAACTTCCACATTTTTATTTTCCATCTAAAGTTTCACTACACCGATGACTATTTGCACAAAATGACCTGAAATAGAGTTAACGATATTTCTGTAATATTTCACAGATATTTTTAAAGCTTTAATAACAGATTGTTGATTTTTATTTGAGTTTTTATTAGCAGCCGCATAAACTCACATTGTCTATCATTTGAATTGTTATGTAACAACAATAATAATGATTTGATGGCAGTGATGGTGATTGATGGGGATTGATGGGGATTATAGTTTAGAGAGATGAACCCTAGTTGTTATTAGATGGAGCCTCTGTATCAGGCGACTTGACCGGATGCACCGATGAAAGAAGCGACTAAAACCAAATCACTGCCCTAAAACAATTCTGCAGTAAAGACGTCAGGAACATTTCCTCATTTCCATCACTGGAGTTTAACTTCATGCTGTTTTTTCTTCATGAAGCTGATGTGGCGCTCGGTCTGGAGTGGAGTCTCTCTTCTGTTTAAAGACGTTTCATTTCAAATCATTCATTTCATTTACCCCCAAAACCCCAAATAAACAGCTTCTGCTGAGGTTTAACCTGGATGTTTATGAAGTACTGTGAGGCGCGCTGTAACACGGGTTTACAACAGTGCTATAGAAATAAAATCACATTTAGTTACTGTGGAAAAAAAATACGGTGAAATGTAAGTAGAAAAAAAACAAACAAGAAAAGAAAAACCAAAAGGGAGGGGGGTGTGGAGCATGCCAAGCTGTGTCGAAGCTGGGACTGTGCGCATGGCATGGGTGCTTGGTAAGGCGTGATTCCTACCCGTTTCAGAAGACGACCATACCTACCTATTTCAGAAGATGACCACGTTGACACTACCTTAAACAAGCACCGAGAAGGAAAAGAAAACGGAAGGTATTTATGGAGCGGATAATGACATCACTTTTCGATGATGGGAGATTAAAAAGTAAACCTTCCTTAAAACCTCCTCTAAACGGTTGTACGGGCTAAAAAAGACGTGTAGTAATGAATATATAACTATTTACTAATCGGAAATGACGTTTTGAAATGTTTTGTTATTGTTTTTTGCTTGCAGAGGTGTATTATGGGAACATTCCAAAGTTCCACTGCATCCTGAACGGCTCTTTTAAGTGAAGTGGCATATAGGAGGCATTAGGAGTGTTTTCTTTTTCTTTTCTTTTCAGGCATGTAGACAATGCTGTTATTCGTGCAATGTCATTGAATGGAAATGCTTAGGTGTAAACCTTTTTCCAGCATCTGAGCTGTTGGTGAACGGTGAGCTTATTTGTGTCACCCACAAGTCTAATTTGTCTCTTGTTAAAGCAGCCATTGTTGATGAAAATAAAGTTGTGTGTTGTAAAGGACAGTGTTTTATTAAAAGGTTAGTGTTTGCAGACTTTAACAGTGGGAGCACACATTGAGCATAATGGGGAAGATCTCAGGTAGCGAGCGAGCTAATGCACAGTTCAGGAGCTTGGCTAAGCGGTTCTATGTTAGGTTTTAAAAAGAGAAGTTAACGGGCTCATGTGGTTCAAATGGTGAGAGAGACTGTTGGAACATGTGCTATTTGTGTTGTATATGGGTTTGTAGAACTGGAGGATAAATGTAAGCGCGACGCTGCATTAGCTGCTGTTACTAGCTTGGGCTGGTCTTCTCAATGAACAATTCCTTCTCCATTTACGGAGTGACGTTTAAACAACATGTTAAACATTGTAAAGCTGCCCTTCTCTACTTTTACATTAGCTTATAGCAGGATTGACTTTAGATCAATTAATATACATGCACAGTGACTAATCAGTGTTTTGAGAAGCTAATGATCGCCGTTGGAGTTCTCATTAACATAGCTAACGTTAGCTGGCTAACTTGTTGCTAACGGCTACTCGCTGTTGTTGCTGTGCTGCAGTTTCAGTGTAAAATGTTGCATGAAGGTTTGAAGTCACTGCAGTAAAACAGAGCCAACAGTCACTCAGGCCTGTAACTGTACAATTGAGGTTAAAGTAGCTTTTTATGAGATTTACGTGCTCATGGGAACAGTCTGATCAAAACTGGACAGTTGAAGATTAGAAATAAAATCTTCAGCTGCTATAGTGTATTTTCATATATTAACCTAATGTATTTTTATATATTAGCTGACAGTATTTAACCAACCATTTCCATGTATTAACCAATAAATCAATTGTAAGGGAAATCAATCATTGAATAAAATTAATCGGGAGATGAAACCTTTAGTATAAGGTAAAAAGCAGGCCTTGAAACTTTTGGCATATGATCCCAGTGTGAAACTCACTATCTGCATAGTTGAAATCAAGTAAGGCCTTGACATTTTTGGCTGTCAAGACCAATTAAGGCCTTGAGACGTCTAGCCTTGAAACTTTTTAAAAAATACACTGATAGACCTCGCGCCACGGTTGTTTATGAGATACATAGAAAGACACATAATTGTGGCAAGCGCCAGAGGTGTGATTAAAGAAAAAACGGGGAAACCCCACCTGAATGTGATCATTGTATTAGAAATGTATAAAAACTGATGTATTGGCTGTATTTGTCAGATGGTCTGCAGACGTCTCGGCTTTGTTGTGTTTTCAATAAAGTCTGATTTTTGACATCTTAAACCCCGGACTCTCGAATACTTTTTTTTTATAGAATAACCAGGACATTTTCCACAATAGAAATTGGCGTCACGACAACAGGATTTGAAAAGGAGCCTGAGAGGGGTGAGACGCCGTGCAGGGCCGCTCCGCGGCGGGCCACACAGACAGGCCGGCTAAATAAAGGTAAGCAATTTTGCTTTTGGTAAAGTTGTTTGTGTGATCCGCTGTGGATGGTCTGAGCGGTAGGAACACTCATGTGCTTCTTCAAATAAAGAACCAAATTGTGCAGAGGGGGTTTTTGATCTCAAAAAGGTACAAATTGCATGCAGAATATATTTTACTGTTAAGTGGGCCTTGATGGATAACAGTGGAATATATATAGGGTAGAATATATTTTATTGCTGAGTGGGCCTTGATGGACAGCAGTGAGATATATAAATAGGTATTTTTGCTGATAAGTGGGCCTTGAAGGATATCAGTAAAATACAAGGAAAAAGTGAAGAGAAGCGCTAAAATCCTGCTAAGAGGGCAGGTCACTCAAGAGGAGTGTAAAATCCTGCTAAGAGGGCAGGTCACTCAAGAGGAGTGCAAGAACACCCTTGGGATGGGTGTTGTCCCGGGAATTGTGCAAGAGGCACATAATTATGAAAGATGAAAAATTAGCAGCGCAAGAGGCGCAGAGAATTGAATAAAAACGCCGCAAAATTTAGGACACTGCTTGTGAGTCCGCTTTATGTGTTATTTGTTAGTCCTGATAAAAGGAGCTTTACTCTGTGTAAGTAATTGTCTTATCTTCTGATTTCTTAGGTGTTGTCCCTGGTTTGAGGGTTCTGGAGAGGTTTGTCTCTTTCCGGGTGAGTTCCTGGTGGGTTTGGTTTACCTAATCTCAAATCACTCTCAGCGCCGGCTGTGGGGCTCTGTAAATCTCCTGTCACTGATCTGGGCTTGTCAGCACCACACTGATCTAGCAAATTGGACGGACCAATTTAACCATTCAGTGTGCCACTCGCTGGGCACTGAGTGCTCTGTTTTGTGTGTTGTCCGTTTGTGTTAAGGATCTCGGTCTCGTGGTGTCTGATACTGCCAAAAAGTGTGGTGCATGGGAGTTGGAGTGTTCTCAGTTGTGTGATTGGGGGTGTGAGGTGGGTGTCCGTTCCTGACTAGGTTCCGCTTGGTGGGGGCGGCTTGTTTGGAGCCCGACCGAGGGAGTCTCTGTTATGTAGACAAGCATATGTGTCTTGGTATGAATGTATGAATCAAGACCCTTTTATTGGAAAAAAGAAGTGAGTAAAAAGGGTATACTTATATGCTGTCGTGTGCACAAATATGAGACAGAGGATTCATATGTAATAGAAAAGACTGCAGTTGCTGTGTGTGTGTTGAAAACTACAGAACAGCCCAGAAATTGGTTTTGTAGTTATTTTGGCCATTTGCCTAATTGTATTCGTTGTAGGCCAGACCAAGAGTTGTCTGAGCTTTCCTCCCAAAGATGGTATTGTAGATTTCTTAGACACCCTTCTAGTTGCCGATGTTATACAATAGATAAAAGGAGAAAACACTGCATAAATGATCATAAGAGTGAGTGAAGGGGATCCCCGTGTATAAGCGTGTGTCCAAATGAGTGAGAAGGCCTCTGTTTATATAAATGTGCCTGTGTGTGTGTGAGTGTGTGAGGAGAGCGTGCACATCCTTATCTCTGTGTGTGTGTGTGTGTGTGTGTGTGTGAGTGTGTGAGGAGAGCGTGCACATCCTTATCTCTGTGTGTGTGTGTGTGTGTGTGTGTGTGTGTGAGAGAGAGTGAGGAGAGCGTGCACATCCTTATCTCTGTGTGTGTGTGTGTGAGTAAGAAAGAGAGAGAGAGAAGCGCTGATGTGTGCATGAGTGGGTGTTGATGTTGGCTCTGAGCCAGCTGACACAAAACTATAAGGTTATTCTTTTTGTTATTATTTCTTAAATTTTTGTTTGATCTCTTTCTTTTCTTTTTTTCCTTCTCTCATGCCAAGGAGGAGTCGTGGTAAAGGGAAGCGGAGAAGAAGTTCAAAGCAGATACAACAACTGGTAGCTTTGTTTAATATTTTTGAAGTGCAAGGTGGTCCCAGTCCAGAATTTAGAGTACATGCACATTTAACATCATATAGGGAGTTTACACACCCGTGTGGAATCAGAGTAGTGAGGGCTAAAATACATGTGATAGCAGAGGATCGGGGAAATTGGTTTACAAATAACCATAAAATAATTGAGTTTCATTGTGGAGATCATATTATTTGGACGAATAATGAAGATATAAGCCCAGTAAGTCGATTCGAATTGATGCTCCCAAGTGGTAAACTTGTTGCTGTGGCATGATCTTGTGTAGAGTTATACATGATTGAATGTGACTGTGTGTTTGTGGATAGGCCTAGGAGTAGGTTTGCTTGTGTGTGTGTGCGCGTGCTTACTGTTAAGACTAATAGTAACCAGGAGAGTGTTGATTCTGCATGTGTGATCAATAGAAACCTCCCTAGAAATTGGTTCTGCAGATTGTTTGGACATTCTCCTAACTGCCGTCGTTGTAACCCAGATGCGGAGACCCAGTCCCTGCTGAGCAATTTGTAAATTAGTATATGTCTGTTTCTCATCCTCACATATTTTATTTTTCATTTCCATTTTACTGGGATTACCAATTGCCATTGATACAGTTGGGGTTTAGAAGTTTTAGGTTGGAATATATAACAAATTATCCTAGAATAGAGGAATTTGGTCCTTCAACAAATAAGATATTAAAAGAAGCACTCAAGAAAGGGAAAAGGATTAATTTGTGTAGAATAGAGTTTTATTTTTGTGGGCACCAGGCCAGGGATCATTATGGTTATGTAAGCACATATGAGAGTAGGAGACATCACGTTTTGGAAGTGTGCCATTCATTCAACTATAGAAGCACATTGAATTAAAAGGTAAAAAGAGCTAATGAATGAGAGAGTGCGCCAAGCTATATTAGAGACAAGGGGAATTAGTAATCACTTTTGGCAGGAGAAGTATTATCTGCAGGTGGGAACCTTAAGGCGTGAACTAACAGACCAAAAGAAGAACGAACTCCTAGTACGAATAACTAGAATACAGAATATAGTAGAGGTACAAAACGAGTGGCCTTACTGAACAAATAGTTCAGTTAATTTCTGCCATGATGCATCCCAAACGTGTAGCAATCATTAAATGTCAGGCGCACAAAAAGAGCAATGACTACATTACTAAAGGGAATAATGCTGCAGACTTAGAAGCAAAGAAAGCGTCAGGATGTCAAGTAGCAGTAATAGCTCCAATGGTTCTTATTCAGCCTGAGCCTAACTTAGATGACATAGCCCGCATACAGCACCAGGCAAATGCTTATGAACTCTCTGTATGGCAACAGAGCGGTGCAACTAGAGATGTCAATCGCATGAAGGACACATAATTGCACCCACAGCACTACTTAAAATACTGATTTCTGATGCGCATGGTTTTGATCATTGTGCACGAGGAGAAGTGATAAGAAAAATAAAACAGCAGGGATACTGGTCCCCGTATCTGCAAGCAATGGTAGATAATTTCCTGTCTGAGTGTGAAGTGTGTGCTCAAAATAATGTCAGGAAAGGGACATCAGCACCAATAGGACACATACCAGTACCAGAAGGACCGTTCAAACACCTGGTAATAGATTATGTAGACATGGTGAGAAGTGTTGGAGGAAAAAGATACATGTTGGTAATAATTGACAGATTTAGTAGATGGGTTGAAGCAATACCATCAAAAGACCAGGCTGCGGGAACGGTGATTAAATTCTTGACTAGGGAAGTAATACCTAGATTTGGCATACCATCACAGATAAGCTCTGATAATGGATCGGCTTTTGTGCAGAGAACTGTAAAAACAGTCTTACAGCAGTTGAGAATAAAACAGAGGTTGGGTTGTGTCTATCATCCCCAGTCGCAAGGAATGGTGGAAAGAGTGAATGGTACGCTTAAGGCTAAGCTCGACAAAATATGTGCAGACACTAAACTTAACTGGGTGTATGCATTGCCCCTTGCCCTGATGAGCTATCGCATGCAAACCAACAGAATCACTAACTTGACACCACATGAGATGCTTACGGGCCGACCCATGCCAGTGCCATACCTGAGAGGTCCCTACGAGGGACCATCCTTAGAACAATTACAGATGGAACTGAGAGCATACATGCAACAACTAACTGCTATACATGAAGCTATCTATTTACAGGAACAGAACAGGGGACCTAGACAGGAAGAAGAAACGCCCTGTGCAGTGGTTCCTGGAGATCAGGTGTACCTGCGAGTGTTCAGGAGGAAGTGGAACGAACCCCGACGGGAAGGACCATACAAAGTGGTAGCAGCCACCCCAACAGCAGTACAAGTGGAAGGTAGGACTGCTTGGTATCATTTGAATCACTGTACTAGAGTGCCTAGACTAAGGCCTAGGAGACGAGACGAGAAGATTGCTGAAGAAGAGGAGGATCCAGCAGCTGATACATCAGAGGAGAGTCAGGAAGAGGTAAGAGAAGGAGAGGAAGAGCCGGAGGCGGGCCCAAGTCGTGAAGGACAGGAAGAAGAAACAGAACCTGGAAGGGATGACGACACAGTAAAGTCTGCTTCAGCAGAATCTGAAAGAGATGACGCGCCGGTTGATGCACCTGATTCTGAGCCTGCTGTGCCTGTCGAAGGAGGAGAGGAGGACTCGCCACCAGCTCCAGATGAACAAGAGGGTGAGTCAAACCTTCCTACTGAACTTGGCATTGCTCAGCTTCTTGCATCTCCTTCCACAGACGAAGGCCCTTCCGCCGCTCTCCTACCGGGATTCCCAACAATCAACTTTGCAGACATCGATTGGGCTCCAGACTTTGACTGAATCACAGACTAACACCCATGAGAGTAAGACACCAACAGGTAAAGTCTCAGGAGAAGAGGTATCGTATGAACGAACTGTGCTGATGACTAACAAAGTACTCAGAAAGTTCAGACAAAGCGCAACGAGAAGAGAGACATTGACCTCAGACCCTAATGATGTAATGTTGGCTCCTAATGGTAATGATAAATTGTTGAAAATGGCACATGACAATGGTTGGTATAAGTGGGCGGAGTACACAGCAAAGAAAACAGGAATAAACAATTGTCTGTTATGTTCGCCGTCGCCCCTTAAGAGACTCATAGTAGTGCCCAACCAATATGACTATAGACAATGTGCCGAGTTTAACGCAAAAGATTGCAGCATAAGAGAAAGAGATAAACCCTATTGTCCTGCTGAATGCTTGTCCTACTTGGGTTGTCCAGAATTTCATAAATACTATAACTCAACGGGATGGGGTAGAGAGTGTCAGCGTCTGGATATTCGTATCGACACTAGAAAAAGGGAAACCCCTGTAGTGTATGAGATTGATCGCACACTTGAGTATGAATGCTTTAGCAAATCTAGTGGCCAGTATGATATGGGAGAATTCCAAGGTAATTGTGTAGTTACTTGGCATCTAGATAAAAACACTTTCTATCAGGAGGGTTATTTACGCAAAACTGTATATCATGCCACGGCAACAGTGACGGGGAGTTTTCCAGTTATCACTTTGCCTAACTGCACATGTCAGACCATAACATTCCCGCTGATATCTCCGTATGAGGAGCAGACGGCAGCAGTGGCAGATTATTTCTGGTTGTGTGGAGGTAGGCATTTGAGGGCTACCTTGCCTAAAGAATGGACAGGGATATGTGCTAGGGTAAGATTGATTCAAGAGATAACTATGATGCACTGGGACCCTAAGAACACTGCTGAGCAAAAATCACGTAGAGTGAAAAGGGCTTATGCACCAGATCCCCAAGTGACTATAGATTCTATAGGGCAACCAAGGGGTATACCCAATGAATTTAAGGCTAGAAATGAAGTAAAATCAGGATTTGAGTCTATATTAGTCTGGATAACTCCTAACAAGAACACAGAATGGATCAACTACATTCACTACAACCAGCAGAGATTTATTAACTATACAGACGATGCCCTGTCAGCATTGGGTGAGCAGTTGAGTGCAACGAGTAAAATGACATGGCAAAACCGACAAGCTCTAGACTGGTTATTAGCAGAGAAGGGAGGTGGTTGTGTGATGTTTGGGGATCAGTGTTGCACCTTCATTCCTAATAATACTGCACCTAATGGAACATTCACTGAGGCTATGAACAAATTGAAAAAGCTACGCCAAGAGGTGACAGAGAATGCGGGAAGGGACATGCACTCTTGGGATTGGTTTGAGTCTACTTTTGGAAAGTGGGGGGGCATGGCTGTCCAAAATGGGAATAATGTTGGGTGCAGTAATCATTATTGGAGGGCTATTGTTTTGCTGTGTTTTTCCTGTCTTAAAGTCTTTTGTGATTAATGCTACTGTTAAACAGATGTCTCTTGTGAAAGGAGTAACTATGGCCAATAGTGATCCCTATGATCCTTATCCAGACTGGCCTCCTAAGCCAGACTGGATTCCGGACCAACCTCAGTGTGATACTGATACGGACTCTGATTCTGAGAGTTTGAAAGCACCCCTTTATTCTGTGGCCACTATGTCCAGCTCCTCAAGTGAGGACGAAGAAGCAGTGTGATGAGCCATACCCTGGGTGTAAGTGCTAGCCTAACCTCTCCCCAAGGGTGACCCTCTACGATACGCAAAGTATCTGGGTTGAAGAAAGACATCGCGCCGCTGGATAACCATCCATCAGTCAACCGAGAGACTAAGCTACTTTTATACGTCTTTATATTTACTACTGAATTTTATGTCTTCACTACTGATTGTAACCGAGTGCACTGACATGTATCCTGCTGAATTTTCACTATTGATTGTAACTGATCACACTTGATTAGTATTAAGACTACTACTGATTATGTTTTATTGATTATGAGACTTGATTTCCATTACACATTATTTTATGCAAATCATTAATGTATTCTACACAGCCGTGACAACCACGGGCAAGAGCTGAATCATTTTAACGCACATGCTTATAACACTATGTTGATTTTGAGTGTTAGGTTTAGGGAGATGGATCCCATTTTACTCCTTCTTAGTCAAGTGTGGGGGGAGATGTTTGGTCCCGTTCTCCTCAAGAGCGCAGCTTCAGAATTTGATCATTGCTAGATCTGAAGAGGTGATTGCCCAGATCACTAGTTAGTGTAAGTGAGTGGATTGAGTTGTGAGACTGCTCTCTTGAAGTAGGTGGGACTTAGTAAGTCCCAAAGGGAGGGATTTATAGTGTATTTTCATATATTAACCTAATGTATTTTTATATATTAGCTGACAGTATTTAACCAACCATTTCCATGTATTAACCAATAAATCAATTGTAAGGGAAATCAATCATTGAATAAAATTAATCAGGAGATGAAACCTTTTAGTATAAGGTAAAAAGCAGGCCTTGAAACTTTTGGCATATGATCCCAGTGTGAAACTCACTATCTGCATAGTTGAAATCAAGTAAGGCCTTGACATTTTTGGCCGTCAAGACCAATTAAGGCCTTGAGACGTCTAGCCTTGAAACTTTTTAAAAAAATACACTGATGGACCTCGCGCCACGGTTGTTTGACATACATAGAAAGACACATAATTGTGGCAAGCGCCAGAGGTGTGATTAAAGAAAAAAATGGGGAAACCCCACCTGAATGTGATCATTGTATTAGAAATGTATAAAAAACTGATGTATTGGCTGTATTTGTCAGATGGTCTGCAGACGTCTCGGCTTTGTTGTGTTTTCAATAAAGTCTGATTTTTGACATCTTAAACCCCGGACCCTCGAATACTTTTTTATAGAATAACCAGGACATTTTCCACAATACTGCCCAGTTTGGGTGAGTCTGTACCCATGATAGCCTCAGACTCCGGCTCTTGGCCGACAGGAGAGGAACCTGATGTGGTCTTCTGCTGTTGTAGCTCATCCCCCTCAAGGTTTGATGTCTTGTGTGTGCTGAGATGCTTTTCTGCTCACCATGGTTATAAAGAGTGATTATTTGAGTTACTATAGACTTCCTATCAGCTCAGACCAGTCTGGTCATTCTCCTGTGATCTCTCTCAACAACGAGGTGTTTCAGTCTGCAGACCCTCTGCTCACAGGATGTTTTCTGTTTTTCGCATCATTCTATGTAAACTGTAGAGACCGTTGTGTGTGAAAATCCCAGGAGCTCAGCAGTTTCTGAAATACTCAAACTAGCCCATCTGTCACCAACAACCATGTCACGGTTAAAGTCACAGAGATCACACTTTTTTCCCCCCATTCTGAAGTTTGATATGAACATTAACTGAAGCTCTTGACCTGTATCTGTATAATTTTATGCATTGTGCTGCTGCTACATGATTGCCTGATTGGAGAACTGCATGAAAGAGCAGGTGTTCCTATTAAAGTGGATGGTGAGTGTGTGTTCCTCTGTTTCAGCCCAGTGAATAGGAAGCAGACGACTTCAGTGAGGGAGACGATGTTGAACTTGGGCTCCCGATTAGACCGTCCTCTCCTGCTGAAGTTTATCTGCAGGCAGACTTGGCCAATGAGAACTTTAAACAGGAGGTAAGCAAGTGAGGAAATCTTTATTTGTGTAGCACTTATTTACTTGTACATCTTCACAATACCCGACACACGACAAACCACAGTAATTCACACCCAACAACCTTACCAGTAAAAATAGACACACAATAATACATATGCCCTGTGATCCATCATATGACTTATAAATAAATATAAATGAGTAAATAAAAAGTAAATGAAACTCCAGTGAATAAAAATACACTTAGGACATTTACACTCGTTATCCTGATCGTATCCAGCTGGACCTGTTTAGGTCCTAACTAGTTTCTCTATTTATTCCCTCTTGTTGCTCTATATAGCGGAGGAGTTTCATGGCATGTGTGTGGTTGTTGAATGTTATAAAGACTAACAGCTATTAAACTCTGTTAAGTGCAAGATTATAAAAATGGGTTTTAAAGTGTTTCTTACAAATGCTCAGTGATTTAGGTAAGAATATTCATAATGTAAACTGACTACAGAGTCATAGCCCATTTTTTGTGAAGACCACAACATGATTTGAGATTAAAGTCGTGAATGTTTTCTTGTTCCAGGTGGAGAATATTGCGAGGTTCCTGTATTTCATGGACTTCCTGTTTGTCCACCAGCATGAACGCTCTCCAGAGTCTTTCAACAAGCTCTTGCAGGCTGGACTCAGTAAGCTGATGCTCCAGAACTTCCTGAAGAGCATTAAAAGGTGAGCAGTGTGTGGTAGATATTGATGCACTATGCTGTACTGTAAGAGACTTGGAATCATAGGGTCTGATTTAATTTGCATAATTTAAATAAAAATTATGCCAGGGTTCTTGAAATTCCATGTTGGTAGCACAAATCTCTGCTTTTATGACTGTTTTGTAAGATTCCTATAGGTGTTTAATTTTTTTTCTTTCTCTACAATGTCCAGCAGCTCCATCAAAGCAAGTCAGTAAAGAGGTGATGAGAGGTCAGTATTTATTTATTTTTCTATATTTATATGTTTATGATGATAAACCGTAATTAGACAATATAATGAAACATCTATTTATTAACGTGACTGCAATATCTTTAAAGATCATGAAACACTAAACTACATTTTGTGAGATTTTAAGAGGTGATCGTGTCGCACATTATAAAAGACAATATTAGCATCCGTTAACTTTGATTGTAGGAGAAAACTTGTTAATTTTGAGTTTTTTTCCGCTATTTTCGTCTTCCGGGTTTAAAATCTACATCATGGCAACATCACACGGAGTGACGCGGCCGTGTACTATAGTACTCTCGGTTATGCTTTTCAACAGACAATGATCACATAATGTGCACGTGAAAATGTATAATTATAATTAGAATAAGAGCAGATGGTGAGTGGAGGTCCTTCAAATGTATTTTTTATATTATAGTGCCACTATTTTGTCGGTGTTTTATTAACAAAAAGCTAATTAAAATAAAATATAGTGATACAAATATGTGTCATGACGTGGTGATTTTCTTTGTCATATTATACACCCTTGTTAGGAATGACTTTTTTTTTGTTTGTTTGTTTAAAGACTATCTTTCATGATAATTTGTGTTCACGTGTTTCTGTTGTTTGACGTCAGATCAATAAGTTGCATCTGTATAAGCCTCTTATCCGGGCCATTGACAGCTCCAGCCTCAAGGATGATTACAGCATGGCACAGCGAGTTACTTAGCAGTACTACGTGGGCCGCAAAGCGATGTTTGACTTTAAACTGGGTTAGATCTCATATCTCACTTTGTTTTATCGAAGGACAGCAGATTATTATGTCTTCTGCAGATGATGAATTGATGATCAACTGCATTTTTGTGTCTTGACAGCGGAAGAGTACTTGTCCTTCTCCTTCCAGCACAGCCATCGCTCTTGCCAGAGGAACAAACGTCTCATACTCATCTACCTGCTGTCTGTCAAGATGTTGCTGGTAAGTAGGAAACCGGCTCCGATGACTGTTTTAGGACTTTTTTTTTTTAAAACCACGATTTATCAAAAAATATTCCACTTGTGTTGAATTACATTTCTCATATGAGATTACATCATTCTTCAGTAATCAGTTATTTACTGGTTAGTGTAGATAATGATTTTTCTTTCCTCACATCAGTCAGATTGCTGTATATTGGTAGTAAGTGGGTGCTTCTTTTCTTTCTTTGTGTCTTGACTGTCCATTAGTGTGGTCCAAGAATGTGTCAAAACCACATTTACGCTTTAACCAGTCTGTGCACTTAAATTAGTCACCCAAAAACATGTTATTTGTGGCAAAATGTAGTAGTCATCTCATTTTTAACCGGAAAACCATGCTAATGGACAGTCAAGACACAAAGAAAGAAAAGAAGCACCCACTTACTACCAATATACAGCAATCTGACTGATGTGAGGAAAGAAAAATCATTATCTACACTAACCAGTAAATAACTGATTACTGAAGAATGATGTAATCTCATATGAGAAATGTAATTCAACACAAGTGGAATATTTTTTGATAAATCGTGGTTTAAAAAAGTCATCGGAGCCGGTTTCCTACTTACCAGCAACATCTTGACAGGCAGCAGGTAGATGAGAACGAGACGTTTGTTCCTCTGGCAGGAGCGATGGCTGTGCTGGAAGGAGAAAGACAAGTACTCTTCCGCTGTCAAGACACAAAAATGCAGTTGATAATCATCAATTCATCATCTACAGAAGACATAATAATCTGCTGTCCTTCAACAAAACAAAGTGAGATATGAGATCTAACCCAGTTTAAAGTCACTGTCGAACACCGCTTTGCGGCCCACGTAGTACTTGTAAGTAACTCGCTGTGCCATTCTGTAATCATCCTTGAGGTTGGAGCTGTCAATGGCCTGGATAAGAGGCTTATACAGATGCAACTTATTGATCTGACGTCAAACAACAGAAACACGTGAACACAAATTATCGTGAAAGATAGTCTTTAAACAAAAAAAAGTCATTCCTAACAAGGGTGGATTATATGACAAAGAAAAGCACCACGTCATGACACATTATATTTGTATCACTATATTTTGTTTTAATTACCTTGTTAATAAAACACTGACAAAATAGTGGAGCTATAATATAAAAAACACATTGAAGGACCTCCACTCACCATCTGCTCTTATTCTGATTATACATTTTCATGTGCACATTATGTGATGTTCATGTGTTCAAAAGCATAACCGAGATGATTTAGACACGAGCTGATGATTCAGACTTTCCCTATTCCAGGAAAACAATGTTTCATATATCTCACACACACACACACACACACTACTACTACTACTACTACTACTATGAGGCTTCATAAGTGACGTTTTGTTTGCTCGTCGGTGGTCTGACAGAGACGTTGATTATAGCTACTGTTGTGATTGTATCTTGAAACGGTTTATAGCAATCGAAATCACATGAATCTCAGCTTTCCAAAGATTTATCTCATGAGTATATACACATTATCGCTGCATATACACACACAGCATAGTTTTGCCAAAAGGCCAAAGTCCATCTTTCTCCTAGCCCCGTCTAGCCCTGGCAGCATCGCGGGGAAAGCCATGCAACACACTCCAACTCTTACACCATTGAAACAAACACTTGCAACCAAAGAACGCCTCTCTCTTTTATATACTACGTGATATTACAGTTTGACACGTCTGTCATATGAAAGCACCACGTTCTGTCATGAATAATTAAGAGACAGCGTCCTCTCATAGGATAAGAACACGCAGTCTCATGAATAATTATGAGACACCGACACGTCATCGAAGTACTATAGTACACTGCTGCGTCACTCCGTGTGATGTTGCCATGATGTAGATTTTAAACCCGGAAGACGAAAACAGCGGAAAAAAACTCAATTAACAAGTTTTCTCCTACAATTAAAGTTAACGGATGCTAATATTGTCTTTTATGATGTGCGACACGAACACCTCTGTTAAAATCTCACAAAATGTAGTTTAGTTTATTTATATAGCACAATACAACAACAGTCGTTGACCATTGTGCTGTACAAGAAATTATAACATCAAATTAATAAAACACCAATCAAAACAACAAAAGTAATATGATACAGGAGGTAGTACATACAAAGGAAAAAAACATGCTCAGGACGATTCAGATGTTACAAGCCTTTTCTAAACGGTGAGTTTTAAGTTTTACTTTAAACAGAGATTCTGAAGAGATTATCCTAATAGACAAAGGCAGGCCATTCCATAATTTGGGGCCGACTATGGCAAAAGCCCGGTCTCCCTTTCTTTTTAACCTTGATCCGGGAACCTTTAACAGTTTCTGATTTGAAGACCTTAAACATCTCGCGGATATGTTAACAGTCACAAGTTCAGATAAATAAGACGGTGCCAGACCGTTTAAGACCTTAAAAACAAAGAGTAAAATCTTAAACTCTACTCTAAAATGAACCGGCAACCAACGCAGAGAGAGTAAGACAGGGATGATGTGCTCAAATTTACGAGTGCCAGTAAGGAGTCTAGCAGCTGCATTTTGGACTAATTGCAAGCGGTTCATATAGGAATGACCAATACCTATATAGATTGAATTGCAGTAGTCCAGACGAGAAGATATAAATGCATGGATTACTTTCTCAAACTCAGTGGGGGTTAAAAAACTTTTAACTTTGGCCAGTAATCTCAGCTGGAAACACGATCTGATAACTGCATTTACCTGCTTATCAAATAGTAGGGCAGAGTCAAAGACAATACCCAGGTTTTTAACAGATGGTTTTACGTAAGCAGCTAAGCTACCCAACACTTGATTTAATCTGCCAGAAAAAGCTAATGGTCAAAACACAATTGCCTCAGTCTTATTCTCGTTTAAGTTCAAAAAATTTTTGGACCTCCAAGCCTTAATATCTGACAAACAGACAGTTAGGGCAGACAAACCAGCATTGCCATTTTGCTTGATGGGCACATATATTTGAGTGTCATCCGCATAAAAATGAAAAAATACTCTTTTTTCTAAAAATTGAGCCCAAAGGGAGAATATGTAAAGAAAACAAAATGGGAGCAAGAATAGATCCTTGGGGAACCCCACAGGTCAGACGTGCTTTGGAGGATAAACATCCATTTATATAAACAGAAAAGGTTCTATTGTTCAAATAAGACTTGAACCAGTACAGTGCATGACCTCTAATACCTGCACGGTATTCAAGACGAGAAATAAGAATGTCATGATCGACCGCATCAAAGGCTGCACTCAAATCCAACAGCAGAAGTATTACAGAGTTCTCAGAATCAACAGATAATAAAATATCATGACACTCTTAAGAGAGCAGATTCTGTACCGTGATGTTTCCTAAAACCAGACTGAAAAGATTCAAAAATTCCATTTGAGTCTAAAAAAAATGTGACAATTGGACAGAAACTACCTTCTCAAGGATTTTAGAGATAAAAGGTAGATTAGAAATTGGCCTAAAATTTGAGAGAACTGTCACATCAAGGTTAGATTTTTTCAACAATGGTTTAACAATAGCATGCTTTAGATATTCTGGAACAAATCCAATAGAAAGACTCTTATTTATTATTTCTAAGAAAGAAGGCCCAATAACATCAAAAACCTAAATAAGTAGGCACGCTGGAATAATGTCAGTTACAGATGTGGTTGGTTTTAACTTCATAACCAGTTCATGAAGTGAGTCTATCGAGAGTGTTTCAAAGGCATTAAAAGATGAGGTACAAACCGAAAAAGAGGAAGGATCATAGTTTATGGGGACAATAAGCTGTCTAATGTCATGTATCTTGTTTGTAAAATACCTTAAAAAGCATTCACAAGAAGCAACTGGGTCATCAAAGTGCAAATAATTTGAAGGATTTATCAAAGTTAATTGTGGAAAACAAAATCTTTGGTCTTTGATAATTTCTAGCTATGATGTCAGAGAAATACTCTGATTTAGCCTCCTTCACGGCCCTTTGATAGTTAGTTAATGAAGTACGTAGTATCTCCAACGACACATGTAACTTATCTTTTTTCCATTTACGCTCTGCACGCCAACATACTTGTCTAAGAGCCCGTGTATCACTATTTAACCATGGCTCTGCCTTAGGTTTAAGTTGCTTACTCCGAAATGGAGTAATAGAGTCTAAAATTCCAGTACAAATAGAATTAAATGAAGTAAGCTGTTGTTCAGCATCTAAATTATTTGAGGGACAGTCAAGAGAAACCAGCTTACATGCCTCATCAAAAAGTTGAACAAAATCCTCACTAAAGGTAGAACTAAACATACGTGACCAAATAATAGGCTTCTTGGTTTTAACAATCTGATCTAAAATAGAACAGGTGAACATCACAGGGTTATGATCTGAAAAACGTAAATCACCAATTTCAAGATCATGAATATTGATATCATGTAACAAGACAAGGCCAAGAGTATGGCCGAGGGAGTGTGTAGGCCCTGTAACCATTTGAACAAAGTCAAAAGAGTGAATAAGATTTTTAAACTCTTTAACAAGCGGATTTGTATCGCAGCATACATGAATATTAAAGTCACCAACAATCAAGAGTCTATCAAATTGAGAAACAATTCCACCTAAAAAAAAAAAAAATCAGCAAACTCATGTATAAAGTCTTTGTTCGTCTTTGGAGGACGGTATACAATAGCAATCGCTAAATTTTTGTCCCTTGGCAGATGAAATAACAGTACCTCAAAACAGTACCTCAAAAATGTAGTTTAGTGTTTCATGATCCTTTAAGGATATTGCAGTCACGTTAATAAATAGATGTTTTATTATATTGTCTAATTACGGTTTATCATCATAAACATATAGATATAGAAAAATAAATAAATACTGACCTCTCATCACCTCTTTACTGACTTGCTTTGATGGAGCTGCTGGACATTGTAGAGAAAAAAAAAAAAATTAAACACCTATAGGAATCTTACAAAACAGTCATAAAAGCAGAGATTTGTGCTACCAACATGGAATTTCAAGAACCCTGGCATAATTTTTATTTAAATTATGCAAATTAAATCAGACCCTATGATTCCAAGTCTCTTACAGTACAGCATAGTGCATCAATATCTACCACACACTGCTCACCTTTTAATGCTCTTCAGGAAGTTCTGGAGCATCAGCTTACTGAGTCCAGCCTGCAAGAGCTTGTTGAAAGACTCTGGAGAGCGTTCATGCTGGTGGACAAACAGGAAGCTCGGGGACAGGAAGTCCATGAAATACAGGAACCTCGCAATATTCTCCACCTAGAACAAGAAAACATTCACGACTTTAATCTCAAATCATGTTGTGGTCTTCACAAAAAATTGGCTATGACTCTGTAGTCAGTTTACATTATGAATATTCTTACCTAAATCACTGAGCATTTGTAAGAAACACTTTAAAACCCATTTTTATAATCTTGCACTTAGTTTAATAGCTGTTAGTCTTTAGAACATTCAACAACCACACACATGCCATGAAACTCCTCCACTATATAGAGCAACAAGAGGGAATAAATAGAGAAACTAGTTAGGACCTAAACAGATCCAGCTGGATACGATCAGGATAACGAGTGTAAATGTCTTAAGTGTATTTTTATTCACTGGAGTTTCATTTACTTTTTATTTACTCATTTATATTTATTTATAAGTCATATGATGGATCACAGGGCATATGTATTATTGTGTGTCTATTTTTACTGGTAAGGTTGTTGGGTGTGAATTATTGTGGTTTGTCGTGTGTCGGGTATTGTGAAGCTGTACAAATAAATAAGTGCTACACAAATAAAGATTTCCTCACTTGCTTACCTCCTGTTTAAAGTTCTCATTGGCCAAGTCTACCTGCAGATAAACTTCAGCAGGAGAGGACGGTCTAATCGGGAGCCCAAGTTCAACATCATCTCCCTCACTGAAGTCGTCTGCTTCCTATTCACTGGGCTGAAACAGAGGAACACACACTCACCATCCACTTTAATAGGAACACCTGCTCTTTCATGCAGTTCTCCAATCAGGCAATCATGTAGCAGCAGCACAATGCATAAAATTATACAGATACAGGTCAAGAGCTTCAGTTAATGTTCATATCAAACTTCAGAATGGGGGGAAAAAAGTGTGATCTCTGTGACTTTAACCGTGACATGGTTGTTGGTGACAGATGGGCTAGTTTGAGTATTTCAGAAACTGCTGAGCTCCTGGGATTTTCACACACAACGGTCTCTAGAGTTTACATAGAATGATGCGAAAAACAGAAAACATCCTGTGAGCAGAGGGTCTGCAGACTGAAACACCTCGTTGTTGAGAGAGATCACAGGAGAATGACCAGACTGGTCTGAGCTGATAGGAAGTCTATAGTAACTCAAATAATCACCCTTTATAACCATGGTGAGCAGAAAAGCATCTCGGCACACACAAGACATCAAACCTTGAGGGGGATCAGCTACAACAGCAGAAGACCACATCAGGTTCCTCTCCTGTCGGCCAAGAGCCGGAGTCTGAGGCTATCATGGGTACAGACTCACCCAAACTGGGCAGTATTGTGGAAAATGTCCTGGTTATTCTATAAAAAAAGTATTCGAGAGTCCGGGGTTTAAGATGTCAAAAATCAGACTTTATTGAAAACACAACAAAGCCGAGACGTCTGCAGACCATCTGACAAATACAGCCAATACATCAGTTTTTATACATTTCTAATACAATGATCACATTCAGGTGGGGTTTCCCCATTTTTTTCTTTAATCACACCTCTGGCGCTTGCCACAATTATGTGTCTTTCTATGTATCTCATAAACAACCGTGGCGCGAGGTCTATCAGTGTATTTTTTAAAAAGTTTCAAGGCTAGACGTCTCAAGGCCTTAATTGGTCTTGACAGCCAAAAATGTCAAGGCCTTACTTGATTTCAACTATGCAGATAGTGAGTTTCACACTGGGATCATATGCCAAAAGTTTCAAGGCCTGCTTTTTACCTTATACTAAAGGTTTCATCTCCTGATTAATTTTATTCAATGATTGATTTCCCTTACAATTGATTTATTGGTTAATACATGGAAATGGTTGGTTAAATACTGTCAGCTAATATATAAAAATACATTAGGTTAATATATGAAAATACACTATAGCAGCTGAAGATTTTATTTCTAATCTTCAACTGTCCAGTTTTGATCAGACTGTTCCCATGAGCACGTAAATCTCATAAAAAGCTACTTTAACCTCAATTGTACAGTTACAGGCCTGAGTGACTGTTGGCTCTGTTTTACTGCAGTGACTTCAAACCTTCATGCAACATTTTACACTGAAACTGCAGCACAGCAACAACAGCGAGTAGCCGTTAGCAACAAGTTAGCCAGCTAACGTTAGCTATGTTAATGAGAACTCCAACGGCGATCATTAGCTTCTCAAAACACTGATTAGTCACTGTGCATGTATATTAATTGATCTAAAATCAATCCTGCTATAAGCTAATGTAAAAGTAGAGAAGGGCAGGTTTACAATGTTTAACATGTTGTTTAAACGTCACTCTGTAAATGGGGAAGGAATTGTTCATTGAGAAGACCAGCCCAAGCTAGTAACAGCAGCTAATGCAGCGTCGCGCTTACATTTATCCTCCAGTTCTACAAACCCATATACAACACAAATAGCACATGTTCCAACAGTCTCTCTCACCATTTGAACCACATGAGCCCGTTAACTTCTCTTTTTAAAACCTAACATAGAACCGCTTAGCCAAGCTCCTGAACTGTGCATTAGCTCGCTCGCTACCTGAGATCTTCCCCATTATGCTCAATGTGTGCTCCCACTGTTAAAGTCTGCAAACACTAACCTTTTAATAAAACACTGTCCTTTACAACACACAACTTTATTTTCATCAACAATGGCTGCTTTAACAAGAGACAAATTAGACTTGTGGGTGACACAAATAAGCTCACCGTTCACCAACAGCTCAGATGCTGGAAAAAGGTTTACACCTAAGCATTTCCACTCAATGACATTGCACGAGTAACAGCATTGTCTACATGCCTGAAAAGAAAAGAAAAAGAAAACACTCCTAATGCCTCCTATATGCCACTTCACCTAAAAGAGCCGTTCAGGATGCAGTGGAACTTTGGAATGTTCCCATAATACACCTCTGCAAGCAAAAAACAATAACAAAACATTTCAAAACGTCATTTCCGATTAGTAAATAATTATATATTCATTACTATACGGCTTTTTTAGCCCGTACAACCGTTTAGAGGAGGTTTTAAGGAAGGTTTACTTTTTAATCTCCCATCATCGAAAAGTGATGTCATTATCCGCTCCATAAATACCTTCCGTTTTCTTTTCCTTCTCGGTGCTTGTTTAAGGTAGTGTCAACGTGGTCATCTTCTGAAATAGGTAGGTATGGTCGTCTTCGGAAACGGGTAGGAACCACGCCTTACCAAGCACCCATGCCATGCGCACAGTCCCAGCTTCGACACAGCTTGGCATGCTCCACACCCCCCTCCCTTTTGGTTTTTCTTTTCTTGTTTGTTTTTTTTCTACTTACATTTCACCGTATTTTTTTCCCACACTAACTAAATGTTATTTTATTTCTATAGCACTGTTGTAAACCCGTGTTACAGCGCGCCTCACAGTACTTCATAAACATCCAGGTTAAACCTCAGCAGAAGCTGTTTATTTGGGGTTTTGGGGGTAAATGAAATGAATGATTTGAAATGAAACGTCTTTAAACAGAAGGGAGACTCCACTCCAGACCGAGCGCCACATCAGCTTCATGAAGAAAAAACAGCATGAAGTTAAACTCCAGTGATGGAAATGAGGAAATGTTCCTGACGTCTTTACTGCAGAATTGTTTTAGGGCAGTGATTTGGTTTTAGTCGCTTCTTTCATCGGTGCATCCGGTCAAGTCGCCTGATACAGAGGCTCCATCTAATAACAACTAGGGTTCATCTCTCTAAACTATAATCCCCATCAATCCCCATCAATCACCATCACTGCCATCAAATCATTATTATTGTTGTTACATAACAATTCAAATGATAGACAATGTGAGTTTATGTGGCTGCTAATAAAAACTCAAATAAAAATCAACAATCTGTTATTAAAGCTTTAAAAATATCTGTGAAATATTACCGAAATATCGTTAACTCTATTTCAGGTCATTTTGTGCAAATAGTCATCGGTGTAGTGAAACTTTAGATGGAAAATAAAAATGTGGAAGTTGATCAGGTTTAGTGAAGCCCTTCCTCATCTGTACAAATGAATTTATTTGTATTTGTGTTTTAAAGCTCATTGATCACTTTTATTTCCAGACTGTAGTGTGTTGGTGTGCAGGAGTGCTGTTTGACCAGCTGATGGCAGAAGAATAAAGTGAACATTGCCAGATTGGGAAATGAATCCTTCAAGTCAAGTGGCTTTTACTGTCATTTGAACCAAATACAGCTGGTACAGTACACAGTGAAATGAAACCACATTCCTCCAGGACCATGGTGCTACATAAACACAGGACTACATGAGAGTACACGGAACTAAGTAAGACACTCAGACCTACACAGGACTACATAAAGTGCACATGTGCAAAAGTGTGTAAACAGCACAGGACAGTACAATAAGGACTAAAACAGGACAATAGGCACAGTGAGAGACAGTGTAGCACCGACCAGTACACAGATCTAGTGTGGATAAGTGTTCGATGTCACAGGTTGTGCAAAAAGATAACAATATAATAATGAAATGCTGTGAACGTAAACATAACATGTTATGTCTGTCATAATTATACAACGCATTTTGTAATGTTTGAAAACCCCACAGTATTCCTCACAGTGGTTTCATCCACTGCCCTTTTCAGTGTTCTGATGGACTCGCGCTCTGTTTCAGTCTTTTTGTGGAAAACTTCTGCTTGGACATTTCCTCTTATTTTAGCTGGATAGTTTGGCTTCATCACAGCATCTGTCCACACCGCCATTTAACACCTCATACTTAACGTGGATTCACCAAAAACTCATATGGTTTGTGCGCTTAGGGTTTGCCTTAATAACTGCCACAAAAATTAATAAAACCCAGCATGGTCTGACAAGCTGCCAAAACACAAGCCAAGCTGGTCCACTATCTTTACCAGCTGGTAGGTTATTTTCTATCTTCATTATTCACTGACTAAATTGATCAATAAATGTTTGAGATTTTCTAAGTGTCTCAATGTTGCGTTATTTTCTTTAAAATATTTTTGGTAGCTGGTAGCTGGCCAGACCAGCTTGATTTTCAGCAGGATTTCAGAATTAATATGAAACCATAGAAATATACACAAACAATTATTTTATTAGTCCATGTGGATGTTGTGGCCTGTCTTTACATTTGATTTTCTTTGACTTTTATTTATATATATATATATATATATATATATATATATATATATATATATATATATATATATATATATGTTTTGTTGTGTTTTTTTTTAACTACAATCACATCATAGGCCTATGCTTGGAGACTGAAATTTAGCCATTATGCTTAAACTCAACACAGGGGAGGGAAAGAAGTTGCCACCAAACTACTAGTCTTCGGACACATTTCCAGGACCATCTCCTCACTGATTTCACTGGTCTTCAGGATAAGCCGGCGGGGTCTGCGTTGGCCAGTGATTCTGGTGATGGCTCTCTCCACTCTTCGGGGACGGCCCCACCTCAGATGGATGACACTTTGGAGATGCTTCGGATGGCAGTGGCCCGTCTTGGACTGGATGAATGCCCTGCACACCCTGTTCAGTCCAGTGTGTTTTTTCGCAGTCGGAACTGTTATTTGTCTGTTATGGAGGTGTTAAAAAGGGTGCCCTTCTGTCTAAACAGAGGCTGTCACGGTGGGTAGTTGAGGTCATGGCCTTAGCATACAAACAGGCTGGGCAACCCATGCCCGGGTCTGTCACTTGCCATTCCACCAGAGCTGTGAGCTGGTGAGTTACTCCTCGTGACTTTTCTGGTGTAACGTCTGACGGTATCAAACTGATTTCTGAATCAACCTGGGCTTACAACAGAAGTTTCTTTTGTTTCTTTTGAGCTGTAAAGCCCTATCTGTTTAACGACCACTCTGGCCCCAGTTTGACCAGATACCTTTGGAATGCTAACGACCAAACTTCCCCCCTTGGTACACACACACACAAACACACACACACACAAGCTTACCTTACGCACACAATGGAGAAATCTCTCTCTTTTCGATGTAACGTGTAATTATATGGAATTATTCGATGCCTAAACAGGGTGATGTTATCTTGTTTACATATATTGTGTGCTTATGTAACTAACCTTAATGATTTTAGATAGTTTTCCTTTAGGATATCATTTTAAATGTCTGTAACCAGGTTTTATTTGTAATATTCTTTACAAGTCCATCGAATTTGGTATGTAGTTAATCGTCTCGAGATACCCTGATTGATTATGCATATCATATTGCAATGGGATACATTATTTCATCTTCTTAATCCTCTTTCTCCTCAATGGGAGCACAGGGCCTCAGCAACACTCCTCCAGCGGACTCTATTGGGGGCGATTCTCTTCAGCTGAGCCCATGTCCACCCTGCTGTCTTCATTTCCCCCTCTGTGCATCTTCTCCAGGTTTGTTTTGGTCTTCCAACCCTCCTCTTGCCTTGCGGGTTCCATTGCAAGGCTTGTCTTGTGATGTTTTTTGGGTCTTTCCGGAGGGTGTGGCCTATCCAACCCCATTTCCTTTTCCGGATTTCTTGGTCGATTTGGGTCTGCTTTGTTCTTTCCCACAGTCTGACATTGGATATCTTTTCAGGCCACCTGATGCGTAAGATGTTCCTGAGACATCTGTTGACAAAGGACTGGAGCTTGTTTAATGCTGTCTTGGTAAGTCTCCATGTTTCCGAGCCATACAGAAGGACTGCTTTGACGTTGGTGTTAAAGATTCGGACTTTGGTCTGCTGTGCAAAAGCTGTAGAGCTCCAGACAGGACGTAAGGTGTTAAAGGCGTGCCTGGCTTTGTTGATGCGGCTCTTGATGTCCTCGTCCGCTCCCCCGTCCTTGCTGACGACGCTTCCTAGGTATACAAACTTTTCCACGTCGTTGATGTTGGCACCTTGTAGTTGGATCGGGTCTTCCTTCTTGTTGTTGATCCTCATGGCTTCGGTTTTCTTAACATTTATTTTCAGTCCCGTTTTTGCTGCTTCTTCTGAGAGCTTGTTGAGTTTCTGCTGTGCATCCTGCTGCCTGTGTGACAGAAGGCTGATGTCGTCCGCAAAACCGAGGTCTTCCAGCAGTTTGTTGAATGTCCAGCGAATTCCTGTGTTGGCATTTTCTGTAGACTTCTTCATGATCCAGTCCACTACCAACAGGAAGATGGTAGGTGACAACATGCAGCCCTGTCGCACTCCGGTGCGTATCTCAAAAGGCTCAGTCAATTTTCCCTTATGTACCACTTGACATGAGGAGTTGCTGTATAGTTGTTGGAAGATAGTGATGAATTTGGGTGGTATCCCGTAGTGTGTCATAAGCTTCCAGACGACCTCTCTGTCCACACTGTCAAAGGCCTTCTCGAAGTCCACAAAGACTGCGTAGAGTGGAGACTGCCATTCCAGGGACTGCTCGATGATGATGCATAGAGTGGCAATGTGGTCAGTGCATGACTTGTCCTGTCTAAAGCCCGCCTGCTCGTCTCTCAGTCTTTTGTCCAGCGCCTCTTTCAGTCTGTGCAACATGATGCGTGTCAGTATCTTGCTGGGGACAGACAAGAGCATGATGCCTCTCCAATTGCTGCAGCTGGATAGGTCGCCTTTCTTGGGGAGTTTTACTAGGTGTCCTTTCCTCCACTCATCTGGAACCTGTTCTTGCTCCCAGACTTTCTGAAGCAGAGGGAAGAGCATGTCAGTTGTTGTTTTAATACTAGCCTTCAAGGCCTCTGGTGGTATACCATCAGGGCCAGCAACTTTGCCGGCCTTTATCTCTTTGACTGCCTTGGTGATCTCGGCTCTGGTGGGTACATCAGTGTTTATATCTAGTAGGCTGTCTGCTGGTGGGATAGATGGCAGTTGTTCTGGTGGAGGTCTGTTTAGGATTTCTTCGAAGTGTTCAGCCCATCTTGCTCTTTCATTTGTGATGGTTTGTCCTTCCCTGTTCTTGACAGAACATGTTGGTTGGTTGTTCTTGCCTGCAAGAGTCCGGGTGATTTCATACAGTCTCTTCATGTTTCTCTGCTCTGCTGCTGCTTCTGCATCCACTGTAAGATCATGGATGAATTTCCTCTTGTCTGCTCTGGCGCTCTTTTTGACTTTCTTGTTGGTATCCTGGTATTGAGTTTGTAGCTTTGTTTTTTCGTGGCGGTCTTGGCAGTGGTTGATCTTTTGTTTCAATTCTTTCCTTTCATTTACAAGGTTCAATGTGTCGGCTGTGAGCCACTCCTTGTGTTGTTTTTCTCTCTTCCCCATGACTTCTAGGCAGGTGTCCGTCCAAGCTTTCTTTAGACTCTGCCAGTGGTCCTCCACCGTCTCCCCCATCAGGTTGGCTAACGCCTCAAAGCGGTTTTTCAGGCTGCACTGGTACTCTGTCGCTTTCCGGGCATCTTTCAGGTGTTGGACATTGTACTTGAAGGCCGGCCTCTGTGCCTGGTCCCTGTGTGCCCTCAGTTTCAGCTTCAGCATTGCCAGGACTAGGTGGTGGTCTGACGCAGCATCTGCCCCTCTCTTTACTCTGACATCTAGCAGACTTCTTCTCCATTTCCGGCCAATGGTAAAGTGGTCGATTTGGTTTTCTGTCTTACCGTCAGGAGAGGTCCATGTCTTCTTGTGGATGTCCTTGTGTGGGAAGATAGTGCCTCCAATGACAAGGTCGTTGAAAGCGCAGAAGTCTGTGAAGAGTTCCCCGTTCTCATTAATGTCTCCCACTCCGTGCTTGCCCATGATGAGTTCCTTGTTGGCGTTGTCACTTCCTACCTTGGCATTCAGGTCTCCCATGAGGATCTTCAGGTCTCTTCTGTGGGTCTTGTCAATGGCTGCTTGTAAAGCGCTGTAGAATTCTTCTTTCTCTTCCTCCTCTGCAGCGTTGGTTGGCGCGTAGCAGTGGATGATGGTGATGTTTCTTCCTTTGGATTTGAATCTTGCGGTTAGAATCCTTGGTGTAACTGGTTCCCAGTCTAACAGTGCCCTGGTTGCTGCTGGTGACATGAGCAGTCCAATTCCATGCATGTGATCTTCCGGGCCGGAGTAGATGATGGTTTCTCCGCTTGCCAGTCTTTTCTGACCGTTTCCAGTCCATCTCGTCTCGCACAGTCCCAGTACCTTGATGTTATAGTGCTTCATTTCCTTCACAACTTGGGCTATCTTCCCGCTCTCGTACAATGTGCGGACGTTCCATGTTCCGATCTTGATTTTGGTCTTGGCTGAGAGAAGATTTGTCGGCGCACTGGTTTCCTGAAGGATTTCACCAGCTCGCGTCATAAGCTCTTCTGAAGAGGAATCGCTCCCAGTCAGGTTGCTTTCTGGTTGTGTTGCTATGGTTTCTGTAACAGTAGCTTTTTTACAGGAATGGGTTGTTGACCCATAGCCCAACCCCCAACCTGGAGGACCAGGGACCACGCTTCGTCTGGCCTCTCTCCTTCAACCTGTCTGGCATGGGAGACCCTAGCAGGAGCACGAAGCTCCAGCCAGCATAGCTATCCGGGTCACTGAGGCACGCAAGCCCCCAAACCCCGACAAGGTGGTGGTCCTTTTGGGACCACCAGAGCTGTGAGCTGGTGAGTTATTCCTCGTGACTTTTCTGGTGTAACGTCTGACGGTATCAAACTGATTTCTGAATCAACCTGGGCTTAGAACAGAAGTTTCTTTTGTTTCTTTTGAGCTGTAAAGCCCTATCTGTTTAACGACCACTCTGGCCCCAGTTTGACCAGATACCTTTGGAATGCTAACGACCAAACTTCCCCCCTTGGTACACACACACACACACACACACACACAAACACACACACACACACACACACACACACACACATACACACAAGCTACCTACATGCGCACACACACACACACACACACACACAAACACACACACACACAAGCTTACCTTACGCACACAATGGAGAAATCTCTCTCTTTTCAATGTAACGTGTAATTATATGGAATTATTCGATGCCTAAATAGTGTGATGTTATCTTGTTTACATATATTGTGTGTTTATGTAACTAACCTTAATGATTTTAGATAGTTTTCCTTTAGGATATCATTTTAAATGTCTGTAACCAGGTTTTATTTGTAATATTCTTTACAAGTCCATCGAATTTGGTATGTAGTTAATCGTCTCGAGATACCCTGATTGATTATGCATATCATATTGCAATGGGATACATTATTTCATGCTTTCTCTTAATTTCATTTATAATATGGTATAAACCGGCTCCTCCCTGGACATGCAAATCCAACTTCCTGATTGGCCCATAGCCCAAAGAGGCGTGTGCGTTGGTGTTGTCTTTAAAACAACACCACGCTTTGAAACTTCGCTTTTCTTCACTCTCAGTCTTCAGTCTGTCTTCAGTAACTCTTCACTTCTAAACTCCTTCTGGTTTCTCTCCACCGGGGCCACGTGCCCCGGGAAGAGGAAGCCAGGATCTCTCTCTCCCGGACAAAGGATGCAACCTCTTCACGGCTCACGCCTTTTTGCAAATGGCACAACGAACCAGCGAACTCTACACGACCTCGCGCGAACTTTCGAACCGAGGCTATGCAAGTATAGTTAATGAACCTATATCTGCGTTTAAGATTGTACCCCTGTTTACAGGAGATTTAAGTCGTTGCTGGTTTTTGAAAAAGGCTAATTAGTTGTGTTTTTGTCTGCCATTCCCTTTTACTTCATTACTTTCTCTCTATCCCTTTTCTTTCCTTGTATATAGATGTACATATGTATGTTTTGCTTAGAGTTAGTCGTGTGTATCTGTAGTTACATCTAGCTATTAAAATCTATTATCACCACGCTTGATTTGTCTCTGTTTTGTCACGTGATGAGTCAATTAAACGCTGCATAAGATCTCGATTACCCGCTCTAATCTTTAATAACAAACTTCGTGGGTTAATCCTTCCTGGCCAGAAGGATAAACTCCCTCTTTAGAGTTCATAAATCTAAGCTACAAAGACTACAGCTAATCCTAAAAAGCTGATCTTGCACATACATGAATTCCCTTTCATGGCTGACGTATATTTATAACTGGTCACAACACGCGTTGATTAGATATATCGATATATTTCACGCCATTCGAGCTAATTCCTTATATAAATTGGAGAATACATTTAAATGTGTTAAACATTTTTTAATTTGTTACATAAATTGTAACTGGTGGAGAATATTTTTAAACGTTGCAGATTCATCCGAGTTACTACACATTCTGGTAGATAACGCGGGCACGCTTTAAAACTCGTCTCCTTTAAAAAGGTGCTTCGAATCCAAGCGTGTGCTTCTGTTTTCGTTTTTCATGTTTAAAGTCGATCCATTTCATTATTCTGGTGGAAAAGAATAATGCTAGTAATGATTGCTTCGTTACTCTGGTATGGGTCATCCACTACTGTAGGCACCGTCTCTGGCGGTCAGGAGGAAACAGGAAACAGAACGCTGGTTATGGATGTAACCGAGGTTCTGTGAATTCCGGATGACCGCCAGAGTTCCCGGTCACTCGGAATGTGCGAGAAGACGCTCCGAGGTGGAGTGCTGAGCTGCAGTGGCTTATATCACCTCCGCTCAGCTCACGTCACCACGTGACTTCGTTGGTATTTATTTTCTCGACCTATCTGGCTGGCGCTGTGATCATCCACTACTGTAGGCAACGTCTCTGGCGGTCATCCGGAATTCACAGAACCACGGTTACATCCGTAACCAGCGTTTTAGCTTGCCTCTCTTCCTTCCTAGCCGAGTCAGTTATTTAGTTAGTTACCATTAATAATCGATTAATTAATTAGCAAATTAGTTGGTGGGCTGAACTGGAGACATACAGCTAGTCTGTCGCTCATGTGTCACCTGAAATTTCGTAATGTATAATCTGTCCTGACATGTAAGAACAAACGATCTACGGCAAAGGAATGACATTAGCCTTGTTATTTCAAAAAATATGTCAAACCATCTTTATATTACTCTCTGCAGTACATATGGATGAGATGGGACAAAATTACAAATAGCCCACCTTTTTTCCTCAGCAGAGGGCTTCAGCTAAAAAAAAAAAAAAAAAAACTTCCGTTAGGCGTCAACAAGACAAAGATGTCAGGATCTTGAAACATACAGCCGTGGCCAAAAGTTTTGAGAATGACACAAATATTAATTTTCACAAAGTGTACTGCTTCAGTGTTTTTAGATCTTTTTGTCAGATGTTACTAACTGTTACTGAAGTATAATCACAAGCATTTCATAAGTGTCAATGGCTTTTATTGACAATTACATGAAGTTTATGCAAAGAGTCAATATTTGCAGTGTTGACCCTTCTTTTTCAAGACCTCTGCAATTCGCCCTGGCATGCTGTCGATCAACTTCTGGGCCACATCCTGACTGATGGCAGTCCATCAGTCTTGACTGTCCTGGACATGCTAATGGACAGTCTTGACTGTCCATTAGCATGGTTTTCCGGTTAAAAATGAGATGACTACTACATTTTGCCACAAATAACATGTTTTTGGGTGACTAATTTAAGTGCACAGACTGGTTAAAGCGTAAATGTGGTTTTGACACATTCTTGGACCACACTAATGGACAGTCAAGACACAAAGAAAGAAAAGAAGCACCCACTTACTACCAATATACAGCAATCTGACTGATGTGAGGAAAGAAAAATCATTATCTACACTAACCAGTAAATAACTGATTACTGAAGAATGATGTAATCTCATATGAGAAATGTAATTCAACACAAGTGGAATATTTTTTGATAAATAGTGGTTTAAAAAAGTCATCGGAGCCGGTTTCCTACTTACCAGCAACATCTTGACAGACAGCAGGTAGATGAGTATGAGACGTTTGTTCCTCTGGCAAGAGCGATGGCTGTGCTGGAAGGAGAAGGACAAGTACTCTTCCGCTGTCAAGACACAAAAATGCAGTTGATAATCATCAATTCATCATCTACAGAAGACATAATAATCTGCTGTCCTTCAATAAAACAAAGTGAGATATGAGATCTAACCCAGTTTAAAGTCACTGTCGAACACCGCTTTGCGGCCCACGTAGTACTTGTAAGTAACTCGCTGTGCCATGCTGTAATCATCCTTGAGGTTGGAGCTGTCAATGGCCCGGATAAGAGGCTTATACAGATGCAACTTATTGATCTGACGTCAAAGAACAGAAACACGTGAACACAAATTATCGTGAAAGATAGTCTTTAAACAAAAAAAAGTCATTCCTAACAAGGGTGGATTATATGACAAAGAAAAGCACCACGTCATGACACATTATATTTGTATCACTATATTTTGTTTTAATTACCTTTTTGTTAATAAAACACCGACAAAATAGTGGAGCTATAATATAAAAAACACATTGAAGGACCTCCACTCACCATCTGCTCTTATTCTGATTATACATTTTCATGTGCACATTATGTGATGTTCATGTGTTCAAAAGCATAACCGAGATGATTTAGACACGAGCTGATGATTCAGACTTTCCCTATTCCAGGAAAACAATGTTTCATATATCTCACTCACACTCACACACACACACACACACACACACACACACACACAACTACTACTACTATGAGGCTTCATAAGTGAGGTTTTGTTTGCTTGTCGGTGGTCTGACAGAGACGTTGATTATAGCTACTGTTGTGATTGTATCTTGAAACGGTTTATAGCAATCGAAATCACATGAATCTCAGCTTTCCAAAGATTTATCTCATGAGTATATACACATTATCGCTGCATATACACACACAGCATAGTTTTGCCAAAAGGCCAAAGTCCATCTTTCTCCTAGCCCCGTCTAGCCCTGGCAGCATCGCGGGGAAAGCCATGCAACACACTCCAACTCTTACACCATTGAAACAAACACTTGCAACCAAAGAACGCCTCTCTCTTTTATATACTACGTGATATTACAGTTTGACACGTCTGTCATATGAAAGCACCACGTTCTGTCATGAATAATTAAGAGACAGCGTCCTCTCATAGGATAAGAACACGCAGTCTCATGAATAATTATGAGACACCGACACGTCATCGAAGTACTATAGTACACTGCTGCGTCACTCCGTGTGATGTTGCCATGATGTAGATTTTAAACCCGGAAGACGAAAACAGCGGAAAAAAACTCAATTAACAAGTTTTCTCCTACAATTAAAGTTAACGGATGCTAATATTGTCTTTTATGATGTGCGACACGAACACCTCTGTTAAAATCTCACAAAATGTAGTTTAGTTTATTTATATAGCACAATACAACAACAGTCGTTGACCATTGTGCTGTACAAGAAATTATAAACATCAAATTAATAAAACACCAATCAAAACAACAAAAGTAATATGATACAGGAGGTAGTACATACAAAGGAAAAAACATGCTCAGGACGATTCAGATGTTACAAGCCTTTTCTAAACGGTGAGTTTTAAGTTTTACTTTAAACAGAGATTCTGAAGAGATTATCCTAATAGACAAAGGCAGGCCATTCCATAATTTGGGGCCGACTATGGCAAAAGCCCGGTCTCCCTTTCTTTTTAACCTTGATCCGGGAACCTTTAACAGTTTCTGATTTGAAGACCTTAAACATCTCGCGGATATGTTAACAGTCACAAGTTCAGATAAATAAGACGGTGCCAGACCGTTTAAGACCTTAAAAACAAAGAGTAAAATCTTAAACTCTACTCTAAAATGAACCGGCAACCAACGCAGAGAGAGTAAGACAGGGATGATGTGCTCAAATTTACGAGTGCCAGTAAGGAGTCTTGCAGCTGCATTTTGGACTAATTGCAAGCGGTTCATATAGGAATGACCAATACCTATATAGATTGAATTGCAGTAGTCCAGACGAGAAGATATAAATGCATGGATTACTTTCTCAAACTCAGCGGGGGTTAAAAAACTTTTAACTTTGGCCAGTAATCTCAGCTGGAAACACGATTTGATAACTGCATTTACCTGCTTATCAAATAGTAGGGCAGAGTCAAAGACAATACCCAGGTTTTTAACAGATGGTTTTACGTAAGCAGCTAAGCTACCCAACACTTGATTTAATCTGCCAGAAAAAGCTAATGGTCAAAACACAATTGCCTCAGTCTTATTCTCGTTTAAGTTCAAAAAATTTTTGGACCTCCAAGCCTTAATATCTGACAAACAGACAGTTAGGGCAGACAAACCAGCATTGCCATTTTGCTTGATGGGCACATATATTTGAGTGTCATCTGCATAAAAATGAAAAAAATACTCTTTTTTCTAAAAATTGAGCCCAAAGGGAGAATATATAAAGAAAACAAAATGGGAGCAAGAATAGATCCTTGGGGAACCCCACAGGTCAGACGTGCTTTGGAGGATAAACATCCATTTATATAAACAGAAAAGGTTCTATTGTTCAAATAAGACTTGAACCAGTACAGTGCATGACCTCTAATACCTGCACGGTATTCAAGACGAGAAATAAGAATGTCATGATCGACCGCATCAAAGGCTGCACTCAAATCCAACAGCAGAAGTATTAGAGTTCTCAGAATCAACAGATAATAAAATATCATTTGACACTCTTAAGAGAGCAGATTCTGTACCGTGATGTTTCCTAAAACCAGACTGAAAAGATTCAAAAATTCCATTTGAGTCTAAAAAAATGTGACAATTGGACAGAAACTACCTTCTCAAGGATTTTAGAGATAAAAGGTAGATTAGAAATTGGCCTAAAATTTGAGAGAACTGTCACATCAAGGTTAGATTTTTTCAACAATGGTTTAACAATAGCATGCTTTAGATAGTCTGGAACAAATCCAATAGAAAGACTCATTTATTATTTCTAAGATACAAGGCCCAATAACATCAAAAACCTAAATAAGTAGGCACGCTGGAATAATGTCAGTTACAGATGTGGTTGGTTTTAACTTCATAACCAGTTCATGAAGTGAGTCTATCGAGAGTGTTTCAAAGGCATTAAAAGATGAGGTACAAACCGAAAAAGAGGAAGGATCATAGTTTATGGGGACAATAAGCTGTCTAATGTCATGTATCTTGTTTGTAAAATACCTTAAAAAGCATTCACAAGAAGCAACTGGGTCATCAAAGTGCAAATAATTTGAAGGATTTATCAAAGTTAATTGTGGAAAACAAAATCTTTGGTCTTTGATAATTTCTAGCTATGATGTCAGAGAAATACTTTGATTTAGCCTCCTTCACGGCTCTTTGATAGTTAGTTAATGAAGTACGTAGTATCTCCAACGACACATGTAACTTATCTTTTTTCCATTTACGCTCTGCACGCCAACATACTTGTCTAAGAGCCCGTGTATCACTATTTAACCATGGCTCTGCCTTAGGTTTAAGTTGCTTACTCCGAAATGGAGCAATAGAGTCTAAAATTCCAGTACAAATAGAATCAGATGAAGTAAGCTGTTGTTCAGCATCTAAATTATTTGAGGGACAGTCAAGAGAAACCAGCTTACATGCCTCATCAAAAAGTTGAACAAAATCCTCACTAAAGGTAGCACTAAACATACATGACCAAATAATAGGCTTCTTGGTTTTAACAATCTGATCTAAAATAGAACAGGTGAACATCACAGGGTTATGATCTGAAAAACGTAAATCACCAATTTCAAGATCATGAATATTGATATCATGTAACAAGACAAGGCCAAGAGTATGGCCGAGGGAGTGTGTAGGCCCTGTAACCATTTGAACAAAGTCAAAAGAGTGAATAAGATTTTTAAACTCTTTAACAAGCGGATTTGTATCGCAGCATACATGAATATTAAAGTCACCAACAATCAAGAGTCTATCAAATTGAGAAACAATTCCACCTAAAAAAAATCAGCAAACTCATGTATAAAGTCTTTGTTTGTCTTTGGAGGACGGTATACAATAGCAATCGCTAAATTTTTGTCCCTTTGCAGATGAAATAACAGTACCTCAAAAATGTAGTTTAGTGTTTCATGATCCTTTAAGGATATTGCAGTCACGTTAATAAATAGATGTTTCATTATATTGTCTAATTGCGGTTTATCATCATAAACATATAGATATAGAAAAATAAATAAATACTGACCTCTCATCACCTCTTTACTGACTTGCTTTGATGGAGCTGCTGAACATTGTAGAGGAAAAAAAAAATTAAACACCTATAGGAATTTTACAAAACAGTCATAAAAGCAGAGATTTGTGCTACCAACATGGAATTTCAAGAACCCTGGCATAATTTTTATTTAAATTATGCAAATTAAATCAGACCCTATGATTCCAAGTCTCTTACAGTACAGCATAGTGCATCAATATCTACCACACACTGCTCACCTTTTAATGCTCTTCAGGAAGTTCTGGAGCATCAGCTTACTGAGTCCAGCCTGCAAGAGCTTGTTGAAAGACTCTGGAGAGCGTTCATGCTGGTGGACAAACAGGAAGCTCGGGAACAGGAAGTCCATGAAATACAGGAACCTCGCAAAATTCTCCACCTGGAACAAGAAAACATTCACGACTTTAATCTCAAATCATGTTGTGGTCTTCACAAAAAATTGGCTATGACTCTGTAATCACTGAGCATTTGTAAGAAACACTTTAAAACCCATTTTTATAATCTTGCACTTAACAGAGTTTAATAGCTGTTAGTCTTTAGAACATTCAACAACCACACACATGCCATGAAACTCCTCCACTATATAGAGCAACAAGAGGGAATAAATAGAGAAACTAGTTAGGACCTAAACAGGTCCAGCTGGATACGATCAGGATAACGAGTGTAAATGTCCTAAGTGTATTTTTATTCACTGGAGTTTCATTTACTTTTTATTTACTCATTTATATTTATTTATAAGTCATATGATGGATCACAGGGCATATGTATTATTGTGTGTCTATTTTTATTGGTAAGGTTGTTGGGTGTGAATTATTGTGGTTTGTCGCGTGTCAGGTATTGTGAAGCTGTACAAATAAATAAGTGCTACACAAATAAAGATTTCCTCACTTGCTTACCTCCTGTTTAAAGTTCTCATTGGCCAAGTCTACCTGCAGATAAACTTCAGCAGGAGAGGACGGTCTAATCGGGAGCCCAAGTTCAACATCATCTCCCTCACTGAAGTCGTCTGCTTCCTATTCACTGGGCTGAAACAGAGGAACACACACTCACCATCCACTTTAATAGGAACACCTGTTTGAGTTTGAGTATTTCAGAAACTGCTGAGCTCCTGGGATTTTCACACACAACGGTCTCTAGAGTTTACACAGAATGGTGCGAAAAACAGAAAACATCCCGTGAGCAGAGGGTCTGCAGACTGAAACACCTCGTTGTTGAGAGAGATCACAGGAGAATGACCAGACTGGTCTGAGCTGATAGGAAGTCTATAGTAACTCAAATAATCACTCTTTATAACCATGGTGAGCAGAAAAGCATCTCAGCACACACAAGACATCAAACCTTGAGGGGGATGAGCTACAACAGCAGAAGACCACATCAGGTTCCTCTCCTGTCGGCCAAGAGCAGGAGTCTGAGGCTATCATGGGTACAGACTCACCCAAACTGGGCAGCTGAAGGCTGGAAAAAGACCAGGTGAGATTTTATTTCTAATCTTCAACTGTCCAGTTTTGATCAGACTGTTCCCATGAGCACGTAAATCTCATAAAAAGCTACTTTAACCTCAATTGTACAGTTACAGGCCTGAGTGACCGTTGGCTCTGTTTTACTGCATTGACTTCAAACCTTCATGCAACATTTTACACTGAAACTGCAGCACAGCAACAACAGCGAGTAGCCGTTAGCAACAAGTTAGCCAGCTAACGTTAGCTATGTTAATGAGAACTCCAACGGCGATCATTAGCTTCTCAAAACACTGATTAGTCACTGTGCATGTATATTAATTGATCTAAAGTCAATCCTGCTATAAGCTAATGTAAAAGTAGAGAAGGGCAGGTTTACAATGTTTAACATGTTGTTTAAACGTCACTCTGTAAATGGGGAAGGAATTGTTCATTGAGAAGACCAGCCCAAGCTAGTAACAGCAGCTAATGCAGCGTCGCGCTTACATTTATCCTCCAGTTCTACAAACCCATATACAACACAAATAGCACATGTTCCAACAGTCTCTCTCACCATTTGAACCACATGAGCCCGTTAACTTCTCTTTTTAAAACCTAACATAGAACCGCTTAGCCAAGCTCCTGAACTGTGCATTAGCTCGCTCGCTACCTGAGATCTTCCCCATTATGCTCAATGTGTGCTCCCACTGTTAAAGTCTGCAAACACTAACCTTTTAATAAAACACTGTCCTTTACAACACACAACTTTATTTTCATCAACAATGGCTGCTTTAACAAGAGACAAATTAGACTTGTGGGTGACACAAATAAGCTCACCGTTCACCAACAGCTCAGATGCTGGAAAAAGGTTTACACCTAAGCATTTCCACTCAATGACATTGCACGAGTAACAGCATTGTCTACATGCCTGAAAAGAAAAGAAAAGAAAAAGAAAACACTCCTAATGCCTCCTATATGCCACTTCACCTAAAAGAGCCGTTCAGGATGCAGTGGAACTTTGGAATGTTCCCATAATACACCTCTGCAAGCAAAAAACAATAACAAAACATTTCAAAACGTCATTTCCGATTAGTAAATAATTATATATTCATTACCACACGTCTTTTTTAGCCCGTACAACCGTTTAGAGGAGGTTTTAAGGAAGGTTTACTTTTTAATCTCCCATCATCGAAAAGTGATGTCATTATCCGCTCCATAAATACCTTCCGTTTTCTTTTCCTTCTCGGTGCTTGTTTAAGGTAGTGTCAACGTGGTCATCTTCTGAAATAGGTAGGTATGGTCGTCTTCGGAAACGGGTAGGAACCACGCCTTACCAAGCACCCATGCCATGCGCACAGTCCCAGCTTTGACACAGCTTGGCATGCTCCACACCCCCCTCCCTTTTGGTTTTTCTTTTCTTGTTTGTTTTTTTTCTACTTACATTTCACCGTATTTTTTTTCCACAGTAACTAAATGTTATTTTATTTCTATAGCACTGTTGTAAACCCGTGTTACAGCGCGCCTCACAGTACTTCATAAACATCCAGGTTAAACCTCAGCAGAAGCTGTTTATTTGGGGGTTTTGGGGGGAAATGAATGATTTGAAATGAAACGTCTTTAAACAGAAGAGAGACTCCACTCCAGACCGAGCGCCACATCAGCTTCATGAAGAAAAAACAGCATGAAGTTAAACTCCAGTGATGGAAATGAGGAAATGTTCCTGACGTCTTTACTGCAGAATTGTTTTAGGGCAGTGATTTGGTTTTAGTCGCTTCTTTCATCGGTGCATCCGGTCAAGTCGCCTGATACAGAGGCTCCATCTAATAACAACTAGGGTTCATCTCTCTAAACTATAATCCCCATCAATCACCATCACTGCCATCAAATCATTATTATTGTTGTTACATAACAATTCAAATGATAGACAATGTGAGTTTATGCGGCTGCTAATAAAAACTCAAATAAAAATCAACAATCTGTTATTAAAGCTTTAAAAATATCTGTGAAATATTACCGAAATATCGTTAACTCTATTTCAGGTCATTTTGTGCAAATAGTCATCGGTGTAGTGAAACTTTAGATGGAAAATAAAAATGTGGAAGTTGATCAGGTTTAGTGAAGCCCTTCCTCATCTGTACAAATGAATTTATTTGTATTTGTGTTTTAAAGCTCATTGATCACTTTTATTTCCAGACTGTAGTGTGTTGGTGTGCAGGAGTGCTGTTTGACCAGCTGATGGCAGAAGAATAAAGTGAACATTGCCAGATTGGGAAATGAATCCTTCAAGTCAAGTGGCTTTTACTGTCATTTGAACCAAATACAGCTGGTACAGTACACAGTGAAATGAAACCACGTTCCTCCAGGACCATGGTGCTACATAAACACAGGACTACATGAGAGTACACGGAACTAAGTAAGACACTCAGACCTACACAGGACTACATAAAGTGCACATGTGCAAAAGTGTGTAAACAGCACAGGACAGTACAATAAGGACTAAAACAGGACAATAGGCACAGTGAGAGACAGTGTAGCACCGACCAGTACACAGATCTAGTGTGGATAAGTGTTCGATGTCACAGGTTGTGCAAAAAGATAACAGTATAATAATGAAATGCTGTGAACGTAAACATAACATGTTATGTCTGTGATAATTATACAACGCATTTTGTAATGTTTGAAAACCCCACAGTATTCCTCACAGTGGTTTCATCCACTGCCCTTTTCAGTGTTCTGATGGACTCGCGCTCTGTTTCAGTCTTTTTGTGGAAAACTTCTGCTTGGACATTTCCTCTTATTTTAGCTGGATAGTTTGGCTTCATCACAGCATCTGTCCACACCGCCATTTAACACCTCATACTTAACGTGGATTCACCAAAAACTCATATGGTTTGTGCGCTTAGGGTTTGCCTTAATAACTGCCACAAAAATTAATAAAACCCAGCATGGTCTGACAAGCTGCCAAAACACAAGCCAAGCTGGTCCACTATCTTTACCAGCTGGTAGGTTATTTTCTATCTTCATTATTCACTGACTAAATTGATCAATAAATGTTTGAGATTTTCTAAGTGTCTCAATGTTGCGTTATTTTCTTTAAAATATTTTTGGTAGCTGGTAGCTGGCCAGACCAGCTTGATTTTCAGCAGGATTTCAGAATTAATATGAAACCATAGAAATATACACAAACAATTATTTTATTAGTCCATGTGGATGTTGTGGCCTGTCTTTACATTTGATTTTCTTTGACTTTTATTTATATATATATATATATATATATATATATATATATATATATATATATATATATATATATATATATATGTATATGTATGTATGTTTTGTTGTGTTTTTTTTTAACTACAATCACATCATAGGCCTATGCTTGGAGAGTCAAATTTAGCCATTATGATTAAACTCAACACAGGGGAGGGAAAGAAGCTGCCACCAAACTACTAGTCTTCGGACACATTTTCAGGACCATCTCCTCACTGATTTCACTGGTCTTCAGGATAAGCCGGCGGGGTCTGCGTTGGCCAGTGATTCTGGTGATGGCTCTCTCCACTCTTCGGCGACGGCCCCACCTCAGATGGATGACACTTTGGAGATGCTTCGGATGGCAGTGGCCCGTCTTGGACTGGATGAATGCCCTGCACACCCTGTTCAGTCCAGTGTGTTTTTTCGCAGTCGGAACTGTTATTTGTCTGTTATGGAGGTGTTAAAAAGGGTGCCCCTCTGTCTAAACAGAGGCTGTCACGGTGGGTAGTTGAGGTCATTGCCTTAGTATACAAACAGGCCGGGCAACCCATGCCCGGGTCTGTCACTTGCCATTCCACCAGAGCTGTGAGCTGGTGAGTTACTCCTCGTGACTTTTCTGGTGTAACGTCTGACGGTATCAAACTGATTTCTGAATCAACCTGGGCTTAGAACAGAAGTTTCTTTTGTTTCTTTTGAGCTGTAAAGCCCTATCTGTTTAACGACCACTCTGGCCCCAGTTTGACCAGATACCTTTGGAATGCTAACGACCAAACTTCCCCCCTTGGTACACACACACACACACACACACACACACACACACACATACACACAAGCTACCTACATGCGCACACACACACACACACACACACACACAAGCTTACCTTACGCACACAATGGAGAAATCTCTCTCTTTTCAATGTAACGTGTAATTATATGGAATTATTCGATGCCTAAATAGTGTGATGTTATCTTGTTTACATATATTGTGTGTTTATGTAACTAACCTTAATGATTTTAGATAGTTTTCCTTTAGGATATCATTTTAAATGTCTGTAACCAGGTTTTATTTGTAATATTCTTTACAAGTCCATCGAATTTGATATGTAGTTAATCGTCTCGAGATACCCTGATTGATTATGCATATCATATTGCAATGGGATACATTATTTCATGCTTTCTCTTAATTTCATTTATAATATGGTATAAACCGGCTCCTCCCTGGACATGCAAATCCAACTTCCTGATTGGCCCATAGCCCAAAGAGGCGTGTGCGTTGGTGTTGTCTTTAAAACAACACCACGCTTTGAAACTTCGCTTTTCTTCACTCTCAGTCTTCAGTCTGTCTTCAGTAACTCTTCACTTCTACACTCCTTCCGGTTTCTCTCCACCGGGGCCACGTGCCCCGGGAAGAGGAAGCCAGGATCTCTCTCTCCCGGACAAAGGATGCAACCTCTTCACGGCTCACGCCTTTTTGCAAATGGCACAACGAACCAGCGAACTCTACACGACCTCGCGCGAACTTTCGAACCGAGGCTATGCAAGTATAGTTAATGAACCTATATCTGCGTTTAAGATTGTACCCCTGTTTACAGGAGATTTAAGTCGTTGCTGGTTTTTGAAGAAGGCTAATTAGTTGTGTTTTTGTCTGCCATTCCCTTTTACTTCATTACTTTCTCTCTATCCCTTTTCTTTCCTTGTATATAGATGTACATATATATGTTTTGCTTAGAGTTAGTCGTGTGTATCTGTAGTTACATCTAGCTATTAAAATCTATTATCACCACGCTTGATTTGTCTCTGTTTTGTCACGTGATGAGTCAATTAAACGCTGCATAAGATCTCGATTACCCGCTCTAATCTTTAATCACAAACTTTGTGGGTTAATCCTTCCTGGCCAGAAGGATAAACTCCCTCTTTAGAGTTCATAAATCTAAGCTACAAAGACTACAGCTAATCCTAAAAAGCTGATCTTGCACATACATGAATTCCCTTTCATGGCTGACGTATATTTATAACTGGTCACAACACGCGTTGATTAGATATATTGATATATTTCACGCCATTCGAGCTAATTCCTTATATAAATTGGAGAATACATTTAAACGTGTTAAACATTTTTAATTTGTTACATAAATTGTAACTGGTGGAGAATATTTTTAAACGTTGCAGATTCATCCAGGGTTGCTACACATTCTGGTAGATAACGCGGGCACGCTTTAAAACTCGTCTCCTTTAAAAAGGTGCTTCGAATCCAAGCGTGTGCTTCTGTTTTCGTTTTTCATGTTTAAAGTCGATCCATTTCATTATTCTGGTGGAAAAGAATAATGCTAGTAATGATTGCTTCGTTACTCTGGTATGGGTCATCCACTACTGTAGGCACCGTCTCTGGCGGTCAGGAGGAAACAGGAAACAGAACGCTGGTTATGGATGTAACCGAGGTTCTGTGAATTCCGGATGACCGCCAGAGTTCCCGGTCACTCGGAATGTGCGAGAAGACGCTCCGAGGTGGAGTGCTGAGCTGCAGTGGCTTATATCACCTCCGCTCAGCTCACGTCACCACGTGACTTCGTTGGTATTTATTTTCTCGACCTATCTGGCTGGCGCTGCGATCATCCACTACTGTAGGCAACGTCTCTGGCGGTCATCCGGAATTCACAGAACCACGGTTACATCCGTAACCAGCGTTTTAGCTTGCCTCTCTTCCTTCCTAGCCGAGTCAGTTATTTAGTTAGTTACCATTAATAATCGATTAATTAATTAGCAAATTAGTTGGTGGGCTGAACTGGAGACAGACAGCTAGTCTGTCGCTCATGTGTCACCTGAAATTTCGTAATGTATAATCTGTCCTGACATGTAAGAACAAACGATCTACGGCAAAGGAATGACATTAGCCTTGTTATTTCAAAAAATATGTCAAACCATCTTTATATTACTCTCTGCAGTACATATGGATGAGATGGGACGAAATTACAAATAGCCCACCATTTTTCCTCAGCAGAGGGCTTCAGCTAAAAAAAAAAAAATTCCGTTAGGCGTCAACAAGACAAAGATGTCAGGATCTTGAAACACAGAACTCCAACTATTTTCGAGAGCGGACTGTTTTTTAAAAAAATGTCGATGACCTGGGCGGGGTTTTATTTGTTTACTAAGCTTTCATTGGACAAAACGCGTTGTCGTTCAGTCTTTGTCTGGGGCAAGCGAACCAGTCAGAATGACGGAAAACGGAGCTGGCGTTGTGCTACGTGTCCGACGTGTCCCGTTGTAATGTTCTCTTTTGTACCCTGAGGGTGTACTCTGAGCCCTGTGGAACAAGTTCCCTCCTTTCATCTGAACTACTGAGAGATTTTAAACGCTTTTTTTTTTTTTTTTTTTTTTCTTTCAGTCTTTCAGTTTTCTGCAAACTGTAGATGGAGGTGGCGGCATTGGAGGAAAAATTAAGTAGTATTATTTATTCGTACTTACTAAATAAGAATTGAAGTTTACAACTATAGATTAACTAAAAGCCACATAAATGAGCATGATGTCATGGTGCAGGGAAAGCTGGGAACTTAAAAGCTCTACTGGAAGCAGCTGTGCACCCTGCTGAAAAAAAATATATATATATAGAAACTCTCACAGAATTTGTAATGGTTATAATGTGAATTGGATTGGTTTTAATGGAAGCTGTAATGGTCCCTGTGGGTCTCTACTGAATTTGTTGCCTTCTATTGGTGGCATGTTATGTCTAGTGGATACCATTAAAGACCTACGTCCTTACTACAGTGCTGTGAAAAGGTATTTGCCCCATCCTGATTTCTTCTGTTTTCATGCTAAATAGTTTTAGATCTTCAAACAAAATACAACATAAAACAAAGGTAAACTGAGTAAATACACAATACAGTTTTTTTTATTTATTTATTTTTATTGACGCAAAAAAAGTTAACCAACATTAATGCAAAATTAATTGCCCCTTAATTTGAAGTCTTAAAAAGAATTTAAACGTTTTGCCATAGATTTTGTTTTGCTGTATTAAACCACCTTACAAATGCTTTTAACTCAAGAGTTTGGTATAATTTTTTTCAGCACAACTTCAGCTTTAAGGATGTTTTATTAATTTTTAAATATAATATACGGTTTTGATGCAAGTGCTTCCATAACCCACAAAAAAAGGAGAAAAATGTCAATTAAAAAACACATTTTTATTTAAAAAATTAAGAAAACAAGCTAAACGAATTGTTTTTTTTTTTTTTAAATAATAATCTTTTTTTTTTCAACACCATAAATGCAAAATATAAACTTTAGAAGTGAAAAACAAATAACTCTAGTGAACTATTTACAAATAAAACAGATTAGTCACAGGCGTTTTTTCAGTCTGGTCAGTCCACCATAAATTCAAAATATAAACTTGAGAAATGACAAACAAGAATCTCTAGTGAACTATTTACAAGTAAAACAAGCATTTTTTTTCAGTCTGTGCAGTCCTCCAATGTCCGTGTCCTTTTAGCTGTGCCATTTTTCAGAGCAGTTCTGTCCACAAAGAGGCACAGTGCCACATGACAGGCCTTGTCCATCAGCGCTGTGTAGACATAAGAATAGAAAAAAATATATTTAAAAAATACATTTGATATTGTACACACACAGAGTTCATTTTTTTTGTCTCTTGTACTGTTGCAGCTCCTCAAAGATGCTTAGAAATAAACAGCCACTTTCCTTATAAAACGTGAATCAAGTGTGTGTGTGTGTGTGTGTGTGTGTGTGTGTGTGTGTACTTACGGGGTTTTTTCCCCGGAGTGAATCGACTCCCCCTTTAGGATGATTTTCTTCATCTGCCGACGCGCTCCTCAAATCAAATCGTTTCCGTCACAAGTCAAGCATTTCCATCATCCTCGTTTTCAAAAAGTTCAGCTAAAACGTCCCGAGTAGATAAAAACCTCCTACTAGAAGCCAAGGTGGTAAATCGATGCTATTTTTTCCAAATCTTTTTTCTGTTTTCCATTTTTATGTCAAAACATGCCGAAGATGTGCGTTGCTAATTCTTACAGTAACGTGCACACAAGAAATAAATCATTTTGTATAAAATTTTAACAAAATATCTCTGGTTAGTTTTCATATACAGACATTAACTAGGTATCATAAGAAAGTTTGTCTTCCGTACTTTCACGTAGTTTTCTGTTTGTTTCTATCTTTCTGTATTTCCGGAGTTATTGAGAGGAAATGGCGTCATGTGATTTGGACGCGGGGGCGCGTCCGTCGAGTTTAGAGAGTTAAACTTGAAATCTGGTTGTGCCACCTTTAGCAGCAATAACTGCAACCAAATGCTTCCAATAACTGGACATCAGTCTTTCACTTGCTTCTAGGACTAGGATTTACTCCTATGCTTTGTATCATTGTCGTGCTGCATAATCCAGTGGCGCCTGAGTTTCAGCTTATGGACTGAAGACCGGACATTCTCCTTTAGGATATTCTGGTAGAGAGCAGTTTTCCCTCAATGACCAAGAACATTCTCCCAAAAGGTTTAAGGATCATCAAGGTGTGTGTTGGCAAAATTCAGATGAGCCTTAACGTTCTTTTGGTGGTTTTCGCCTCGCCACACTTCCATGGATGCCATTTTTGCCCAGTGTCTTTCTGATAGTGAAGTCATGAACAGTGACTTTTATCGATGCAAGAGAGGCCTGAAGGTCCTTTGATGTTGTCCTTGGCTCTTTTGTGACTTCCTGGATGAGTAGTTGCTGTGCTCTTGGAGGAATTTTGGAAGGTCAGCCTCTTCTGGGAAGGTTCACTACTGTGAGTTTTTCTATTTGGAGACAGTGGCTCTCACGGTGGTTCTTTGGAGTCCCAGAGCCTTTGAAATAGCTTTGTAACCCTCCCCAGCCTGATGTATTTGATTGAACAGGGTTTGCAGTAATCAGGCCTTGTTGTGTCTAGTCCAGCTGAACCAGCTGGAATTAGTAACTACGGGGCCATATAAATTTTCACACAGGACCAGTTGGTATTGGATCACTTATTTTTGCTTCAATAAATAACAGTATCATTTAAAAACTGCATTTTGTGTCTACTTGGTTGCCTTTGTTTTATCTTAGATTTTGTTTTAATTTCTGAAACATTTTAGTATGAGATATACACAAAAGCAGAAGAAAGCAAATACTTTTTCACAGCACTGTATATGAAAATTGCGGGTCACGAGCATCATTCATGCACCCTCAACAACCTAGAGCAAATCTGCCAGGAAGAATGGGCAAAAATCACTCCCAAACAGTGTACAAAGCTGGTAGGAACCTACCCCAACAGACTTAATGCTGTTATTGCTGTATACTAAAACTATATTTTGTGTTTACTCAGGTTGCCTTTGTTTTATCTTAGATTTTGTTTTAATTCCTGAACCAATTTATTATGAGATATACACAAAAACAGAAGAAATCAGTACAGACCAAGGAAATTGTTAGAAAATCCCTGGATGGGACGCCAGTCCATTGCAGGGTCCATGCATGCACATTCACACACTCATTCACAATGTAGGTGCCAATCTACCTACTGCCATATTTCTGGGAACTGGGAGAAAACCAGAGAACCCAGAGTAAACCCACAAAGACACATGTACAGAAAGCCTACACAGACAGCCCAAGCTCAGGATCAAACCAGGGACCCAGAGCTGTGAGGCACACTACCCACTGCACCACCCAGTGTGACTCAGCTTTTTGGACAGCCAGGGGAAATTCATTTCACCACCTGGGTGCCAGGACAGAGAAAAGTCTTGATGTAGGTCTTCCTTGTTTCTTGAGGGATGGTGGGTCCATTCGAACTATGCTAGATGCTCAAAAGGAGACTGGTGCAGAGGGGAGTGTGATAAGTACCTTCAGTTAGGATGGATGAGGCTGGCCATTTTTTTTTTTTTTTGCTTTTGGCAAACATCAGAGGATTAATCCTGAAGCCAATGGAAGGAATGCAGCAATGGGGTAATGTGGGAGAACTTGAAAAAAGTCTTGCAGCTGCATTCTGGATCCGTTGCAGATTTCAGATGGCACTCAGGAGAAGACATGCAAAGGGTGGGTTGCAGTAGTCCAGTCTCGAGATGACAAAGGACTGAACAAGCACCTGAATTACCTATGCGATGGGAAAACACTGGATGCTTTTCTGTAAAGGAAAAATGACATGACCGATTCAGGTTAGTCATGAAAAATTAATAAAAGTAATTACCTCATTGGATTTATCCAATCATAGTGCACTAAGTGCCTGACTGAGCAAAATACAGGGTGTCCCAAAGGTCTCCATACATAGGGGACTATGTTTGCCAGCACCACATCGGTTGTGCCTTAGTCAGTGGATGTTCATGGACATCCACTTCTGGGTTGGTGCACAACAATTCTTTTTGAATTTGATAATAAGTTTGGCAACAGTGTCATGTGTGATGTGCTTACCATATTTCCTGATGTAAAGTACATCACCTTGCGGCAGCTTCACGATCCAGCCATGAAAATGATTTCAATACCTTCTTCTTTTGTCGAAGGTATTCTTAAAGGCTATCTGAAAAAAAGTTAAAAGTGTACATTTCCCCTATGTATGGATAATATTGGGACACTATGTATTACGGGATGACTAGTAGTTTGGTGGCCACTTCTTTCCCTCCCCTGTGTTGAGTTTAAGCATAATGGCTAAATTTCAGTCTCCAAGCATAGGCCTATGATGTGATTGTAGTTAAAAAAAAAACATATATATACACACACACACACACACATACACAGGTGCATCTCAATAAATTAGAATGTCGTGGAAAAGTTCATTTATTTCAGTAATTCAACTCAAATTGTGAAACTCGTGTATTAAATAAATTCAATGCACACAGACTGAAGTAGTTTAAGTCTTTGGTTCTTTTAATTGTGATGATTTTGGCTCACATTTAACAAAAACCCACCAATTCACTATCTCAACAAATTAGAATACTTCATAAGACCAATAAAAAAACATTTTTAGTGAATTGTTGGCCTTCTGGAAAGTATGTTCATTTACTGTACATGTACTCAATACTTGATAGGGGCTCCTTTTGCTTTAATTACTGCCTCAATTCAGCGTGGCATGGAGGTGATCAGTTTGTGGCACTGCTGAGGTGGTATGGAAGCCCAGGTTTCTTTGACAGTGGCCTTCAGCTCATCTGCATTTTTTGGTCTCTTGTTTCTCATTTTCCTCTTGACAATACCCCATAGATTCTCTATGGGGTTCAGGTGTGGTGAGTTTGCTGGCCAGTCAAGCACACCAACACCATGGTCATTTAACCAACTTTTGGTGCTTTTGGCAGTGTGGGCAGGTGCCAAATACTACTGGAAAATGAAATCAGCATCTTCAAAATGCTGGTCAGCAGAAGGAAGCATGAAGTGCTCCAAAATTTCTTGGTAAACGGGTGCAGTGACTTTGGTTTTCAAAAAACACAATGGACCAACACCAGCAGATGACATTGCACCCCAAATCATCACAGACTGTGGAAACTGAACACTGGACTTCAAGCAACTTGGGCTATGAGCTTCTCCATCCTTCCTCCAGACTCTAGGACCTTGGTTTCCAAATGAAATACAAAACTTGCTCCCATCTGAAAAGAGGATATTGGACCACTGGGCAACAGTCCAGTTCTTCTTCTCCTTAGCCCAGGTAAGACGTCTCTGACGTTGTCCGTGGTTCAGGAGTGGCTTAACAAGAGGAATACGAGAACTGTAGCCAAATTCCTGACACGTCTGTGTGTGGTGGCTCTTGATGCCTTGACCCCAGCCTCAGTCCATTCCTTGTGAAGTTCACTCAAATTCTTGAATCGATTTTGCTTGACAATCCTCATAAGGCTGCGGTTCTCTCGGTTGGTTGTGCATCTTTTTCTTAAACAATTTTTCCTTCCACTCAACTTTCTGTTAACATGCTTGGATACAGCACTCTGTGAACAGCCAGCTTCTTTGGCAATGAATGTTTGTGGCTTACCTAGTGAACCAAACTGAGAGACCATTTTGAAGGCTCAGGAAACCTTTGCAGGTGTTTTGAGTTGATTAGCTGATTGGCATGTCACCATATTCTAATTTGTTGAGATCGTGAATTGATGGGTTTTTGTTAAATGTGAGCCAAAATCATCACAATTAAAAGAACCAAAGACTTAAACTACTTCAGTCTGTGGCATTGAATTTATTTAATACACGAGTTTCACAATTTGAGTTGAATTACTGAAATAAATGAACTTTTCCACGACATTCTAATTTATTGAGATGCACCTGTATATATATATATATATATATATATATATATATATATATATATATATATATATATATATATATATATAAATAAAAGTCAAAGAAAATCAAATGTAAAGACAGGCCACAACATCCACATGGACTAATAAAATAATTGTTTGTGTATATTTCTATGGTTTCATATTAATTCTGAAATCAAGCTGGTCTGGCCAGCTACCAGCTACCAAAAATATTTTAAAGAAAATAACGCACATTGAGACAATTAGAAAATCTCAAACATTTATTGATCAATTTAGTCAGTGAATAATGAAGATAGAAAATAACCTACCAGCTGGTAAAGATAGTGGACCAGCTTGGCTTGTGTTTTGGCAGCTTGTCAGACCATGCTGGGTTTTATTAATTTTTGTGGCAGTTATTAAGGCAAACCCTAAGCGCACAAACCATATGAGTTTTTGGTGAATCCACGTTAAGTATGAGGTGTTAAATGGCGGTGTGGACAGATGCTGTGATGAAGCCAAACTATCCAGCTAAAATAAGAGGAAATGTCCAAGCAGAAGTTTTCCACAAAAAGACTGAAACAGAGCGCGAGTCCATCAGAACACTGAAAAGGGCAGTGGATGAAACCACTGTGAGGAATACTGTGGGGTTTTCAAACATTACAAAATGCGTTGTATAATTATCACAGACATAACATGTTATGTTTACGTTCACAGCATTTCATTATTATACTGTTATCTTTTTGCACAACCTGTGACATCGAACACTTATCCACACTAGATCTGTGTACTGGTCGGTGCTACACTGTCTCTCACTGTGCCTATTGTCCTGTTTTAGTCCTTATTGTACTGTCTTGTGCTGTTTACACACTTTTGCACATGTGCACTTTATGTAGTCCTGTGTAGGTCTGAGTGTCTTACTTAGTTCCGTGTACTCTCATGTAGTCCTGTGTTTATGTAGCACCATGGTCCTGGAGGAACGTGGTTTCATTTCACTGTGTATTGTACCAGCTGTATTTGGTTCAAATGACAGTAAAAGCCACTTGACTTGAAGGATTCATTTCCCAATCTGGCAATGTTCACTTTATTCTTCTGCCATCAGCTGGTCAAACAGCACTCCTGCACACCAACACACTACAGTCTGGAAATAAAAGTGATCAATGAGCTTTAAAACACAAATACAAATAAATTCATTTGTACAGATGAGGAAGGGCTTCACTAAACCTGATCAACTTCCACATTTTTATTTTCCATCTAAAGTTTCACTACACCGATGACTATTTGCACAAAATGACCTGAAATAGAGTTAACGATATTTCGGTAATATTTCACAGATATTTTTAAAGCTTTAATAACAGATTGTTGATTTTTATTTGAGTTTTTATTAGCAGCCGCATAAACTCACATTGTCTATCATTTGAATTGTTATGTAACAACAATAATAATGATTTGATGGCAGTGATGGTGATTGATGGGGATTATAGTTTAGAGAGATGAACCCTAGTTGTTATTAGATGGAGCCTCTGTATCAGGCGACTTGACCGGATGCACCGATGAAAGAAGCGACTAAAACCAAATCACTGCCCTAAAACAATTCTGCAGTAAAGACGTCAGGAACATTTCCTCATTTCCATCACTGGAGTTTAACTTCATGCTGTTTTTTCTTCATGAAGCTGATGTGGCGCTCGGTCTGGAGTGGAGTCTCCCTTCTGTTTAAAGACGTTTCATTTCAAATCATTCATTTCATTTACCCCCAAAACCCCAAATAAACAGCTTCTGCTGAGGTTTAACCTGGATGTTTATGAAGTACTGTGAGGCGCGCTGTAACACGGGTTTACAACAGTGCTATAGAAATAAAATAACATTTAGTTAGTGTGGAAAAAAAATACGGTGAAATGTAAGTAGAAAAAAAAACAAACAAGAAAAGAAAAACCAAAAGGGAGGGGGGTGTGGAGCATGCCAAGCTGTGTCGAAGCTGGGACTGTGCGCATGGCATGGGTGCTTGGTAAGGCGTGATTCCTACCCGTTTCAGAAGACGACCATACCTACCTATTTCAGAAGATGACCACGTTGACACTACCTTAAACAAGCACCGAGAAGGAAAAGAAAACGGAAGGTATTTATGGAGCGGATAATGACATCACTTTTCGATGATGGGAGATTAAAAAGTAAACCTTCCTTAAAACCTCCTCTAAACGGTTGTACGGGCTAAAAAAGACGTGTGGTAATGAATATATAATTATTTACTAATCGGAAATGACGTTTTGAAATGTTTTGTTATTGTTTTTTGCTTGCAGAGGTGTATTATGGGAACATTCCAAAGTTCCACTGCATCCTGAACGGCTCTTTTAGGTGAAGTGGCATATAGGAGGCATTAGGAGTGTTTTCTTTTTCTTTTCTTTTCAGGCATGTAGACAATGCTGTTACTCGTGCAATGTCATTGAGTGGAAATGCTTAGGTGTAAACCTTTTTCCAGCATCTGAGCTGTTGGTGAACGGTGAGCTTATTTGTGTCACCCACAAGTCTAATTTGTCTCTTGTTAAAGCAGCCATTGTTGATGAAAATAAAGTTGTGTGTTGTAAAGGACAGTGTTTTATTAAAAGGTTAGTGTTTGCAGACTTTAACAGTGGGAGCACACATTGAGCACACATTGAGCATAATGGGGAAGATCTCAGGTAGCGAGCGAGCTAATGCACAGTTCAGGAGCTTGGCTAAGCGGTTCTATGTTAGGTTTTAAAAAGAGAAGTTAACGGGCTCATGTGGTTCAAATGGTGAGAGAGACTGTTGGAACATGTGCTATTTGTGTTGTATATGGGTTTGTAGAACTGGAGGATAAATGTAAGCGCGACGCTGCATTAGCTGCTGTTACTAGCTTGGGCTGGTCTTCTCAATGAACAATTCCTTCTCCATCTACGGAGTGACGTTTAAACAACATGTTAAACATTGTAAAGCTGCCCTTCTCTACTTTTACATTAGCTTATAGCAGGATTGACTTTAGATCAATTAATATACATACACAGTGACTAATCAGTGTTTTGAGAAGCTAATGATCGCCGTTGGAGTTCTCATTAACATAGCTAACGTTAGCTGGCTAACTTGTTGCTAACGGCTACTCGCTGTTGTTGCTGTGCTGCAGTTTCAGTGTAAAATGTTGCATGAAGGTTTGAAGTCACTGCAGTAAAACAGAGCCAACAGTCACTCAGGCCTGTAACTGTACAATTGAGGTTAAAGTAGCTTTTTATGAGATTTACGTGCTCATGGGAACAGTCTGATCAAAACTGGACAGTTGAAGATTAGAAATAAAATCTTCAGCTGCTATAGTGTATTTTCATATATTAACCTAATGTATTTTTATATATTAGCTGACAGTATTTAACCAACCATTTCCATGTATTAACCAATAAATCAATTGTAAGGGAAATCAATCATTGAATAAAATTAATCAGGAGATGAAACCTTTAGTATAAGGTAAAAAGCAGGCCTTGAAACTTTTGGCATATGATCCCAGTGTGAAACTCACTATCTGCATAGTTGAAATCAAGTAAGGCCTTGACATTTTTGGCTGTCAAGACCAATTAAGGCCTTGAGACGTCTAGCCTTGAAACTTTTTAAAAAATACACTGATAGACCTCGCGCCACGGTTGTTTATGAGATACATAGAAAGACACATAATTGTGGCAAGCGCCAGAGGTGTGATTAAAGAAAAAACGGGGAAACCCCACCTGAATGTGATCATTGTATTAGAAATGTATAAAAACTGATGTATTGGCTGTATTTGTCAGATGGTCTGCAGACGTCTCGGCTTTGTTGTGTTTTCAATAAAGTCTGATTTTTGACATCTTAAACCCCGGACTCTCGAATACTTTTTTTTTTATAGAATAACCAGGACATTTTCCACAATACTGCCCAGTTTGGGTGAGTCTGTACCCACGATAGCCTCAGACTCCGGCTCTTGGCCGACAGGAGAGGAACCTGATGTGGTCTTCTGCTGTTGTAGCTCATCCCCCTCAAGGTTTGATGTCTTTTGTGTGCCGAGATGCTTTTCTGCTCACCATGGTTATAAAGAGTGATTATTTGAGTTACTATAGACTTCCTATCAGCTCAGACCAGTCTGGTCATTCTCCTGTGATCTCTCTCAACAACGAGGTGTTTCAGTCTGCAGACCCTCTGCTCACAGGATGTTTTCTGTTTTTCGCATCATTCTATGTAAACTCTAGAGACCGTTGTGTGTGAAAATCCCAGGAGCTCAGCAGTTTCTGAAATACTCAAACAGGTGTTCCTATTAAAGTGGATGGTGAGTGTGTGTTCCTCTGTTTCAGCCCAGTGAATAGAAAGCAGACCACTTCAGTGAGGGAGATGATGTTGAACTTGGGCTCCCGATTAGACCGTCCTCTCCTGCTGAAGTTTATCTGCAGGCAGACTTGGCCAATGAGAACTTTAAACAGGAGGTAAGCAAGTGAGGAAATCTTTATTTGTGTAGCACTTATTTACTTGTACAGCTTCACAATACCCGACACACCACAATAATTCACACCCAACAACCTTACCAGTAAAAATAGACACACAATAATACATATGCCCTGTGATCCATCATATGACTTATAAATAAATATAAATGAGTAAATAAAAAGTAAATGAAACTCCAGTGAATAAAAATACACTTAGGACATTTACACTCGTTATCCTGATCGTATCCAGCTGGACCTGTTTAGGTCCTAACTAGTTTCTCTATTTATTCCCTCTTGTTGCTCTATATAGTGGAGGAGTTTCATGGCATGTGTGTGGTTGTTGAATGTTATAAAGACTAACAGCTATTAAACTCTGTTAAGTGCAAGATTATAAAAATGGGTTTTAAAGTGTTTCTTACAAATGCTCAGTGATTTAGGTAAGAATATTCATAATGTAAACTGACTACAGAGTCATAGCCCATTTTTTGTGAAGACCACAACATGATTTGAGATTAAAGTCGTGAATGTTTTCTTGTTCCAGGTGGAGAATATTGCGAGGTTCCTGTATTTCATGGACTTCCTGTTTGTCCACCAGCATGAACGCTCTCCAGAGTCTTTCAACAAGCTCTTGCAGGCTGGACTCAGTAAGCTGATGCTCCAGAACTTCCTGAAGAGCATTAAAAGGTGAGCAGTGTGTGGTAGATATTGATGCACTATGCTGTACTGTAAGAGACTTGGAATCATAGGGTCTGATTTAATTTGCATAATTTAAATAAAAATTATGCCAGGGTTCTTGAAATTCCATGTTGGTAGCACAAATCTCTGCTTTTATGACTGTTTTGTAAGATTCCTATAGGTGTTTTTTTTTTCTTTCTCTACAATGTCCAGCAGCTCCATCAAAGCAAGTCAGTAAAGAGGTGATGAGAGGTCAGTATTTATTTATTTTTCTATATCTATATGTTTATGATGATAAACCGCAATTAGACAATATAATGAAACATCTATTTATTAACGTGACTGCAATATCTTTAAAGGATCATGAAACACTAAACTACATTTTGTGAGATTTTAAGAGGTGATCGTGTCACACATTATAAAAGACAATATTAGCATCCGTTAACTTTGATTGTAGGAGAAAACTTGTTAATTTTGAGTTTTTGTCCGCTATTTTCGTCTTCCGGGTTTAAAATCTACATCATGGCAACATCACACGGAGTGACGCGGCCGTGTACTATAGTACTCTCGGTTATGCTTTTCAACAGACAATGATCACATAATGTGCACGTGAAAATGTATAATTATAATTAGAATAAGAGCAGATGGTGAGTGGAGGTCCTTCAAATGTATTTTTTATATTATAGTGCCACTATTTTGTCGGTGTTTTATTAACAAAAAGCTAATTAAAATAAAATATAGTGATACAAATATGTGTCATGACGTGGTGATTTTCTTTGTCATATTATACACCCTTGTTAGGAATGACTTTTTTTTGTTTAAAGACTATCTTTCATGATAATTTGTGTTCACGTGTTTCTGTTTTTTGACGACAGATCAATAAGTTGCATCTGTATAAGCCTCTTCTCCGGGCCATCGACAGCTCCAGCCTCAAGGATGATTACAGCATGGCACAGCGAGTTACTTAGCAGTACTACGTGGGCCGCAAAGCGATGTTTGACTTTAAACTGGGTTAGATCTCATATCTCACTTTGTTTTATTGAAGGACAGCAGATTATTATGTCTTCTGTAGATGATGAATTGATGATTATCAACTGCATTTTTGTGTCTTGACAGTGGAAGAGTACTTGTCCTTCTCCTTCCAGCACAGCCATCGCTCCTGCCAGAGGAAGAAACGTCTCGTTCTCATCTACCTGCTGCCTGTCAAGACGTTGCTGGTAAGTAGGAAACCGGCTCCGATGACTTTTTTTTAAACCACGATTTATCAAAAAATATTCCACTTGTGTTGAATTACATTTCTCATATGAGATTACATCATTCTTCAGTAATCAGTTATTTACTGGTTAGTGTAGATAATGATTTTTCTTTCCTCACATCAGTCAGATTGCTGTATATTGGTAGTAAGTGGGTGCTTCTTTTGTTTCTTTGTGTCTTGACTGTCCATTAGTGTGGTCCAAGAATGTGTCAAAACCACATTTACGCTTTAACCAGTCTGTGCACTTAAATTAGTCACCCAAAAACATGTTATTTGTGGCAAAATGTAGTAGTCATCTCATTTTTAACCGGAAAACCATGCTAATGGACAGTCAAGACACTGTCGAACACCGCTTTGCGGCCCACGTAGTACTTGTAAGTAACTCGCTGTGCCATGCTGTAATCATCCTTGAGGTTGGAGCTGTCAATGGCCCGGATAAGAGGCTTATACAGATGCAACTTATTGATCTGACGTCAAACAACAGAAACACGTGAACACACATTATCGTGAAAGATAGTCTTTAAACAAAAAAAAAGTCATTCCTAACAAGGGTGGATTATATGACAAAGAAAAGCACCACGTCATGACACATTATATTTGTATCACTATATTTTGTTTTAATTACCTTTTTGTTAATAAAACACCGACAAAATAGTGGAGCTATAATATAAAAAACACATTGAAGGACCTCCACTCACCATCTGCTCTTATTCTGATTATACATTTTCATGTGCACATTATGTGATGTTCATGTGTTCAAAAGCATAACCGAGATGATTTAGACACGAGCTGATGATTCAGACTTTCCCTATTCCAGGTAAACAATGTTTCATATATCTCACACACACACACACACCTACTACTACTACTACTACTACTACTATGAGGCTTCATAAGTGAGGTTTTGTTTGCTCGTCGGTGGTCTGACAGAGACGTTGATTATAGCTACTGTTGTGATTGTATCTTGAAACGGTTTATAGCAATCGAAATCACATGAATCTCAGCTTTCCAAAGATTTATCTCATGAGTATATACACATTATCGCTGCATATACACACACAGCATAGTTTTGCCAAAAGGCCAAAGTCCATCTTTCTCCTAGCCCCGTCTAGCCCTGGCAGCATCGCGGGGAAAGCCATGCAACACACTCCAACTCTTACACCATTGAAACAAACACTTGCAACCAAAGAACGCCTCTCTCTTTTATATACTACGTGATATTACAGTTTGACACGTCTGTCATATGAAAGCACCACGTTCTGTCATGAATAATTAAGAGACAGCGTCCTCTCATAGGATAAGAACACGCAGTCTCATGAATAATTATGAGACACCGACACGTCATCGAAGTACTATAGTACACTGCTGCGTCACTCCGTGTGATGTTGCCATGATGTAGATTTTAAACCCGGAAGACGAAAACAGCGGAAAAAAATTCAATTAACAAGTTTTCTCCTACAATTAAAGTTAACGGATGCTAATATTGTCTTTTATGATGTGCGACACGAACACCTCTGTTAAAATCTCACAAAATGTAGTTTAGTTTATTTATATAGCACAATACAACAACAGTCGTTGACCATTGTGCTGTACAAGAAATTATAACATCAAATTAATAAAACACCAATTAAAACAACAAAAGTAATATGATACAGGAGGTAGTACATACAAAGGAAAAAACATGCTCAGGACGATTCAGATGTTACAAGCCTTTTCTAAACGGTGAGTTTTAAGTTTTACTTTAAACAGAGATTCTGAAGAGATTATCCTAATAGACAAAGGCAGGCCATTCCATAATTTGGGGCCGACTATGGCAAAAGCCCGGTCTCCCTTTCTTTTTAACCTTGATCCGGGAACCTTTAACAGTTTCTGATTTGAAGACCTTAAACATCTCGCGGATATGTTAACAGTCACAAGTTCAGATAAATAAGACGGTGCCAGACCGTTTAAGACCTTAAAAACAAAGAGTAAAATCTTAAACTCTACTCTAAAATGAACCGGCAACCAACGCAAAGAGAGTAAGACAGGGATGATGTGCTCAAATTTACGAGTGCCAGTAAGGAGTCTAGCAGCTGCATTTTGGACTAATTGCAAGCGGTTCATATAGGAATGACCAATACCTATATAGATTGAATTGCAGTAGTCCAGACGAGAAGATATAAATGCATGGATTACTTTCTCAAACTCAGCGGGGGTTAAAAAACTTTTAACTTTGGCCAGTAATCTCAGCTGGAAACACGATCTGATAACTGCATTTACCTGCTTATCAAATAGCAGGGCAGAGTCAAAGACAATACCCAGGTTTTTAACAGATGGTTTTACGTAAGCAGCTAAGCTACCCAACACTTGATTTAATCTGCCAGAAAAAGCTAATGGTCAAAACACAATTGCCTCAGTCTTATTCTCGTTTAAGTTCAAAAAATTTTTGGACCTCCAAGCCTTAATATCTGACAAACAGACAGTTAGGGCAGACAAACCAGCATTGCCATTTTGCTTGATGGGCACATATATTTGAGTGTCATCCGCATAAAAATGAAAAAATACTCTGTTTTTTCTAAAAATTGAGCCCAAAGGGAGAATATGTAAAGAAAACAAAATGGGAGCAAGAATAGATCCTTGGGGAACCCCACAGGTCAGACGTGCTTTGGAGGATAAACATCCATTTATATAAACAGAAAAGGTTCTATTGTTCAAATAAGACTTGAACCAGTACAGTGCATGACCTCTAATACCTGCACGGTATTCAAGACGAGAAATAAGAATGTCATGATCGACCGCATCAAAGGCTGCACTCAAATCCAACAGCAGAAGTATTACAGAGTTCTCAGAATCAACAGATAATAAAATATCATTTGACACTCTTAAGAGAGCAGATTCTGTACCGTGATGTTTCCTAAAACCAGACTGAAAAGATTCAAAAATTCCATTTGAGTCTAAAAAAATGTGACAATTGGACAGAAACTACCTTCTCAAGGATTTTAGAGATAAAAGGTAGATTAGAAATTGGCCTAAAATTTGAGAGAACTGTCACATCAAGGTTAGATTTTTTCAACAATGGTTTAACAATAGCATGCTTTAGATATTCTGGAACAAATCCAATAGAAAGACTCTTATTTATTATTTCTAAGAAAGAAGGCCCAATAACATCAAAAACCTAAATAAGTAGGCACGCTGGAATAATGTCAGTTACAGATGTGGTTGGTTTTAACTTCATAACCAGTTCATGAAGTGAGTCTATCGAGAGTGTTTCAAAGGCATTAAAAGATGAGGTACAAACCGAAAAAGAGGAAGGATCATAGTTTATGGGGACAATAAGCTGTCTAATGTCATGTATCTTGTTTGTAAAATACCTTAAAAAGCATTCACAAGAAGCAACTTGGTCATCAAAGTGCAGATAATTTGAAGGATTTATCAAAGTTAATTGTGGAAAACAAAATCTTTGGTCTTTGATAATTTCTAGCTATGATGTCAGAGAAATACTTTGATTTAGCCTCCTTCACGGCTCTTTGATAGTTAGTTAATGAAGTACGTAGTATCTCCAACGACACATGTAACTTATCTTTTTTCCATTTACGCTCTGCACGCCAACATACTTGTCTAAGAGCCCGTGTATCACTATTTAACCATGGCTTTGCCTTAGGTTTAAGTTGCTTACTCCGAAATGGAGTAATAGAGTCTAAAATTCCAGTACAAATAGAATTAAATGAAGTAAGCTGTTGTTCAGCATCTAAATTATTTGAGGGACAGTCAAGAGAAACCAGCTTACATGCCTCATCAAAAAGTTGAACAAAATCCTCACTAAAGGTAGAACTAAACATACGTGACCAAATAATAGGCTTCTTGGTTTTAACAATCTGATCTAAAATAGAACAGGTGAACATCACAGGGTTATGATCTGAAAAACGTAAATCACCAATTTCAAGATCATGAATATTGATATCATGTAACAAGACAAGGCCAAGAGTATGGCCGAGGGAGTGTGTAGGCCCTGTAACCATTTGAACAAAGTCAAAAGAGTGAATAAGGTTTTTAAACTCTTTAACAAGCGGATTTGTATCGCAGCATACATGAATATTAAAGTCACCAACAATCAAGAGTCTATCAAATTGAGAAACAATTCCACCTAAAAAAAAAAAAATCAGCAAACTCATGTATAAAGTCTTTGTTCGTCTTTGGAGGACGGTATACAATAGCAATCGCTAAATTTTTGTCCCTTGGCAGATGAAATAACAGTACCTCAAAACAGTACCTCAAAAATGTAGTTTAGTGTTTCATGATCCTTTAAAGATATTGCAGTCACGTTAATAAATAGATGTTTTATTATATTGTCTAATTACGGTTTATCATCATAAACATATAGATATAGAAAAATAAATGAATACTGACCTCTCATCACCTCTTTACTGACTTGCTTTGATGGAGCTGCTGGACATTGTAGAGAAAAAAAAAAATTAAACACCTATAGGAATCTTACAAAACAGTCATAAAAGCAGAGATTTGTGCTACCAACATGGAATTTCAAGAACCCTGGCATAATTTTTATTTAAATTATGCAAATTAAATCAGACCCTATGATTCCAAGTCTCTTACAGTACAGCATAGTGCATCAATATCTACCACACACTGCTCACCTTTTAATGCTCTTCAGGAAGTTCTGGAGCATCAGCTTACTGAGTCCAGCCTGCAAGAGCTTGTTGAAAGACTCTGGAGAGCGTTCATGCTGGTGGACAAACAGGAAGCTCGGGGACAGGAAGTCCATGAAATACAGGAACCTCGCAATATTCTCCACCTAGAACAAGAAAACATTCACGACTTTAATCTCAAATCATGTTGTGGTCTTCACAAAAAATTGGCTATGACTCTGTAGTCAGTTTACATTATGAATATTCTTACCTAAATCACTGAGCATTTGTAAGAAACACTTTAAAACCCATTTTTATAATCTTGCACTTAACAGAGTTTAATAGCTGTTAGTCTTTAAAACGTTCAACAACCACACACATGCCATGAAACTCCTCCACTATATAGAGCAACAAGAGGGAATAAATAGAGAAACTAGTTAGGACCTAAACAGGTCCAGCTGGATACGATCAGGATAACGAGTGTAAATGTCCTAAGTGTATTTTTATTCACTGGAGTTTCATTTACTTTTTATTTACTCATTTATATTTATTTATAAGTCATATGATGGATCACAGGGCATATGTATCATTGTGTGTCTATTTTTACTGGTAAGGTTGTTGGGTGTGAATTATTGTGGTTTGTCGTGTGTCGGGTATTGTGAAGATGTACAAGTAAATAAGTGCTACACAAATAAAGATTTCCTCACTTGCTTACCTCCTGTTTAAAGTTCTCATTGGCCAAGTCTACCTGCAGATAAACTTCAGCAGGAGAGGACGGTCTAATCAGGAGCCCAAGTTCAACATCATCTCCCTCACTGAAGTCGTCTGCTTCCTATTCACTGGGCTGAAACAGAGGAACACACACTCACCATCCACTTTAATAGGAACACCTGTTTGAGTTTGAGTATTTCAGAAACTGCTGAGCTCCTGAGATTTTCACACACAACGGTCTCTAGAGTTTACACAGAATGGTGCGAAAAACAGAAAACATCCCGTGAGCAGAGGGTCTGCAGACTGAAACACCTCGTTGTTGAGAGAGATCACAGGAGAATGACCAGACTGGTCTGAGCTGATAGGAAGTCTATAGTAACTCAAATAATCACTCTTTATAACCATGGTGAGCAGAAAAGCATCTCAGCACACACAAGACATCAAACCTTGAGGGGGATGAGCTACAACAGCAGAAGACCACATCAGGTTCCTCTCCTGTCAGCCAAGAGCAGGAGTCTGAGGCTATCATGGGTACAGACTCACCCAAACTGGGCAGCTGAAGGCTGGAAAAAGACCAGGTGAGATTTTATTTCTAATCTTCAACTGTCCAGTTTTGATCAGACTGTTCCCATGAGCACGTAAATCTCATAAAAAGCTACTTTAACCTCAATTGTACAGTTACAGGCCTGAGTGACTGTTGGCTCTGTTTTACTGCAGTGACTTCAAACCTTCATGCAACATTTTAGACTGAAACTGCAGCACAGCAACAACAGCGAGTAGCCGTTAGCAACAAGTTAGCCAGCTAACGTTAGCTATGTTAATGAGAACTCCAACGGCGATCATTAGCTTCTCAAAACACTGATTAGTCACTGTGAATGTATATTAATTGATCTAAAGTCAATCCTGCTATAAGCTAATGTAAAAGTAGAGAAGGGCAGCTTTACAATGTTTAACATGTTGTTTAAACGTCACTCTGTAAATGGGGAAGGAATTGTTCATTGAGAAGACCAGCCCAAGCTAGTAACAGCAGCTAATGCAGCGTCGCGCTTACATTTATCCTCCAGTTCTACAAACCCATATACAACACAAATAGCACATGTTCCAACAGTCTCTCTCACCATTTGAACCACATGAGCCCGTTAACTTCTCTTTTTAAAACCTAACATAGAACCGCTTAGCCAAGCTCCTGAACTGTGCATTAGCTCGCTCGCTACCTGAGATCTTCCCCATTATGCTCAATGTGTGCTCCCACTGTTAAAGTCTGCAAACACTAACCTTTTAATAAAACACTGTCCTTTACAACACACAACTTTATTTTCATCAACAATGGCTGCTTTAACAAGAGACAAATTAGACTTGTGGGTGACACAAATAAGCTCACCGTTCACCAACAGCTCAGATGCTGGAAAAAGGTTTACACCTAAGCATTTCCACTCAATGACATTGCACGAGTAACAGCATTGTCTACATGCCTGAAAAGAAAAAGAAAACACTCCTAATGCCTCCTATATGCCACTTCACCTAAAAGAGCCGTTCAGGATGCAGTGGAACTTTGGAATGTTCCCATAATACACCTCTGCAAGCAAAAAACAATAACAAAACATTTCAAAACGTCATTTCCGATTAGTAAATAATTATATATTCATTACCACACGTCTTTTTTAGCCCGTACAACCGTTTAGAGGAGGTTTTAAGGAAGGTTTACTTTTTAATCTCCCATCATCGAAAAGTGATGTCATTATCCGCTCCATAAATACCTTCCGTTTTCTTTTCCTTCTCGGTGCTTGTTTAAGGTAGTGTCAACGTGGTCATCTTCTGAAATAGGTAGGTATGGTCGTCTTCTGAAACGGGTAGGAACCACGCCTTACCAAGCACCCATGCCATGCGCACAGTCCCAGCTTCGACACAGCTTGGCATGCTCCACACCCCCCTCCCTTTTGGTTTTTCTTTTCTTGTTTGTTTTTTTCTACTAACATTTCACCGTATTTTTTTTCCACACTAACTAAATGTTATTTTATTTCTATAGCACTGTTGTAAACCCGTGTTACAGCGCGCCTCACAGTACTTCATAAACATCCAGGTTAAACCTCAGCAGAAGCTGTTTATTTGGGGGTTTTGGGGGGAAATGAATGATTTGAAATGAAACGTCTTTAAACAGAAGAGAGACTCCACTCCAGACCGAGCGCCACATCAGCTTCATGAAGAAAAAACAGCATGAAGTTAAACTCCAGTGATGGAAATGAGGAAATGTTCCTGACGTCTTTACTGCAGAATTGTTTTAGGGCAGTGATTTGGTTTTAGTCGCTTCTTTCATCGGTGCATCCGGTCAAGTCGCCTGATACAGAGGCTCCATCTAATAACAACTAGGGTTCATCTCTCTAAACTATAATCCCCATCAATCCCCATCAATCACCATCACTGCCATCAAAACATTATTATTGTTGTTACATAACAATTCAAATGATAGACAATGTGAGTTTATGCGGCTGCTAATAAAAACTCAAATAAAAATCAACAATCTGTTATTAAAGCTTTAAAAATATCTGTGAAATATTACCGAAATATCGTTAACTCTATTTCAGGTCATTTTGTGCAAATAGTCATCGGTGTAGTGAAACTTTAGATGGAAAATAAAAATGTGGAAGTTGATCAGGTTTAGTGAAGCCCTTCCTCATCTGTACAAATGAATTTATTTGTATTTGTGTTTTAAAGCTCATTGATCACTTTTATTTCCAGACTGTAGTGTGTTGGTGTGCAGGAGTGCTGTTTGACCAGCTGATGGCAGAAGAATAAAGTGAACATTGCCAGATTGGGAAATGAATCCTTCAAGTCAACTGGCTTTTACTGTCATTTGAACCAAATACAGCTGGTACAGTACACAGTGAAATGAAACCACGTTCCTCCAGGACCATGGTGCTACATAAACACAGGACTACATGAGAGTACACGGAACTAAGTAAGACACTCAGACCTACACAGGACTACATAAAGTGCACATGTGCAAAAGTGTGTAAACAGCACAGGACAGTACAATAAGGACTAAAACAGGACAATAGGCACAGTGAGAGACAGTGTAGCACCGACCAGTACACAGATCTAGTGTGGATAAGTGTTCGATGTCACAGGTTGTGCAAAAAGATAACAGTATAATAATGAAATGCTGTGAACGTAAACATAACATGTTATGTCTGTGATAATTATACAACGCATTTTGTAATGTTTGAAAACCCCACAGTATTCCTCACAGTGGTTTCATCCACTGCCCTTTTCAGTGTTCTGATGGACTCGTGCTCTGTTTCAGTCTTTTTGTGGAAAACTTCTGCTTGGACATTTCCTCTTATTTTAGCTGGATAGTTTGGCTTCATCACAGCATCTGTCCACACCGCCATTTAACACCTCATACTTAACGTGGATTCACCAAAAACTCATATGGTTTGTGCGCTTAGGGTTTGCCTTAATAACTGCCACAAAAATTAATAAAACCCAGCATGGTCTGACAAGGTGGCAAAACACAAGCCAAGCTGGTCCACTATCTTTACCAGCTGGTAGGTTATTTTCTATCTTCATTATTCACTGACTAAATTGATCAATAAATGTTTGAGATTTTCTAATTGTTTCAGTGTTGCGTTATTTTCTTTAAAATATTTTTGGTAGCTGGTAGCTGGCCAGACCAGCTTGATTTTCAGCAGGATTTCAGAATTAATATGAAACCATAGAAATATACACAAACAATTATTTTATAAGTCCATGTGGTTGTTGTGGCCTGTCTTTACATTTGATTTTCTTTTACTCATTATTTATATATATATATATATATATATATATATATATATATATATATATATATATATATATATATATATATATATATATATATATATATATATATATATACACACATACACAGGTGCATCTCAATAAATTAGAATGTCGTGGAAAAGTTCATTTATTTCAGTAATTCAACTCAAATTGTGAAACTCGTGTATTAAATAAATTCAATGCACACAGACTGAAGTAGTTTAAGTCTTTGGTTCTTTTAATTGTGATGATTTTGGCTCACATTTAACAAAAACCCACCAATTCACTGTCTCAACAAATTACAATATGGTGACATGCCAATCAGCTAATCAACTCAAAACACCTGCAAAGGTTTCCTGAGCCTTCAAAATGGTCTCTCAGTTTGGTTCACTAGGTAAGCCACAAACATTCACTGCCAAAGAAGCTGGCTGTTCACAGAGTGCTGTATCCAAGCATGTTAACAAAGTTGAGTGGAAGGAAAAAGTGTGGTAGAAAAAGATGCACAACCAACCGAGAGAACCGCAGCCTTATGAGGATTGTCAAACAAAATCGATTCAAGAATTTGAGTGAACTTCACAAGGAATGGACTGAGGCTGGGGTCAAGGCATCAAGAGCCACCACACACAGACGTGTCAAGGAATTTGGCTACAGTTGTCGTATTCCTCTTGTTAAGCCACTCCTGAACCACAGACAACGTCAGAGGCGTGTTACCTGGGCTAAGGAGAAGAAGAACTGGACTGTTGCCCAGTGGTCCAAAGTCCTCTTTTCAGATGAGAGCAACTTTTGTATTTCATTTGGAAACCAAGGTCCTAGAGTCTGGAGGAAGGGTGGAGAAGCTCATAGCCCAAGTTGCTTGAAGTCCAGTGTTCAGTTTCCACAGTCTGTGATGATTTGGGGTGCAATGTCATCTGCTGGTGTTGGTCCATTGTGTTTTTTGAAAACCAAAGTCACTGCACCCGTTTACCAAGAAATTTTGGAGCACTTCATGCTTCCTTCTGTTGACCAGCTTTTTGAAGATGCTGATTTCATTTTCCAGCAGGATTTGGCACCTGCCCACACTGCCAAAAGCACCAAAAGTTGGTTAAATGACCATGGTGTTGGTGTGCTTGACTGGCCAGCAAACTCACCAGACCTGAACCCCATAGAGAATCTATGGGGTATTGTCAAGAGGAAAATGAGAAACAAGAGACCAAAAAATGCAGATGAGCTGAAGGCCACTGTCAAAGAAACCTGGGCTTCCATACCACCTCAGCAGTGCCACAAACTGATCACCTCCATGCCACGCCGAATTGAGGCAGTAATTAAAGCAAAAGGAGCCCCTACCAAGTATTGAGTACATGTACAGTAAATGAACATACTTTCCAGAAGGCCAACAATTCACTAAAAATGTTTTTTTATTGGTCTTATGAAGTATTCTAATTTGTTGAGATAGTGAATTGGTGGGTTTTTGTTAAATGTGAGCCAAAATCATCACAATTAAAAGACCCAAAGACTTAAACTACTTCAGTCTGTGTGCATTGAATTTATTTAATACACGAGTTTCGCAATTTGAGTTGAATTACTGAAATAAATGAACTTTTCCATGACATTCTAATTTATTGAGATGCACCTGTATGTGTGTATGTATATATATATATGTTTTTTTTTAACTACAATCACATCATAGGCCTATGCTTGGAGACTGAAATTTAGCCATTATGCTTAAACTCAACACAGGGGAGGGAAAGAAGTGGCCACCAAACTACTAGTCATCCCGTAATACATAGTGTCCCAATATTATCCATACATAGGGGAAATATACACTTTTAACTTTTTTTCAGATAGCCTTTAAGAATGCCTTTGACAAAAGAAGAAGGTATTGAAATCATTTTCATGGCTGGATCGTGAAGCTGCCGCAAGGTGATGTACTTTACATCAGGAAATATGGTAAGCACATCACACATGACACTGTTGCCAAACTCATTATCAAATTCAAAAAGAATTGTTGTGCACCAACCCAGAAGTGGATGTCCATGAACATCCACTGACTAAGGCACAACCGATGTGGTGCTGGCAAACATAGTCCCCTATGTATGGAGACCTTTGGGACACCCTGTATTTTGCTCAGTCAGGCACTTAGTGCACTATGATTGGATAAATCCAATGAGGTAATTACTTTTATTAATTTTTCATGACTAACCTGAATCGGTCATGTCATTTTTCCTTTACAGAAAAGCATCCAGTGTTTTCCCATCGCATAGGTAATTCAGGTGCTTGTTCAGTCCTTTGTCATCTCGAGACTGGACTACTGCAACCCACTCTTTGCATGTCTTCTCCTGAGTGCCATCTGAAATCTGCAACGGATCCAGAATGCAGCTGCAAGATTTTTTCAAGTTCTCCCACATTACCCCATTGCTGCATTCCTTCCATTGGCTTCAGGATTAATCCTCTGATGTTTGCCAAAAGCAAAAAAAAAAAAAAAATGGCCAGCCTCATCCATCCTAACTGAAGGTACTTATCACACTCCCCTCTGCACCAGTCTCCTTTTGAGCATCTAGCATAGTTCGAATGGACCCACCATCCCTCAAGAAACAAGGAAGACCTACATCAAGACTTTTCTCTGTCCTGGCACCCAGGTGGTGAAATGAATTTCCCCTGGCTGTCCAAAAAGCTGAGTCACACTGGGTGGTGCAGTGGGTAGTGTGCCTCACAGCTCTGGGTCCCTGGTTTGATCCTGAGCTTGGGCTGTCTGTGTAGGCTTTCTGTACATGTGTCTTTGTGGGTTTACTCTGGGTTCTCTGGTTTTCTCCCAGTTCCCAGAAATATGGCAGTAGGTAGATTGGCACCTACATTGTGAATGAGTGTGTGAATGTGTATGCATGGACCCTGCAATGGACTGGCGTCCCATCCAGGGATTTTCTAACAATTTCCTTGGTCTGTACTGATTTCTTCTGTTTTTGTGTATATCTCATAATAAATTGGTTCAGGAATTAAAACAAAATCTAAGATAAAACAAAGGCAACCTGAGTAAACACAAAATATGGTTTTAGTATACAGCAATAACAGCATTAAGTCTGTTGGGGTAGGTTCCTTCCAGCTTTGTACACTGTTTGGGAGTGATTTTTGCCCATTCTTCCTGGCAGATTTGCTCTAGGTTGTTGAGGGTGCATGAATGATGCTTGTGACCCGCAATTTTCATATACAGTGCTGTGAAAAAGTATTTGCTTTCTTCTGCTTTTGTGTATATCTCATACTAAAATGTTTCAGAAATTAAAACAAAATCTAAGATAAAACAAAGGCAACCAAGTAGACACAAAATGCAGTTTTTAAATGATACTGTTATTTATTGAAGCAAAAATAAGTGATCCAATACCAACTGGTCCTGTGTGAAAATTTCTATGGCCCCGTAGTTACTAATTCCAGCTGGTTCAGCTGGACTAGACACAACAAGGCCTGATTACTGCAAACCCTGTTCAATCAAATACATCAGGCTGGGGAGGGTTACAAAGCTATTTCAAAGGCTCTGGGACTCCAAAGAACCACCGTGAGAGCCACTGTCTCCAAATAGAAAAACTCACAGTAGTGAACCTTCCCAGAAGAGGCTGACCTTCCAAAATTCCTCCAAGAGCACAGCAACTACTCATCCAGGAAGTCACAAAAGAGCCAAGGACAACATCAAAGGACCTTCAGGCCTCTCTTGCATCGATAAAAGTCACTGTTCATGACTTCACTATCAGAAAGACACTGGGCAAAAATGGCATCCATGGAAGTGTGGCGAGGCGAAAACCACCAAAAGAACGTTAAGGCTCATCTGAATTTTGCCAAAACACACCTTGATGATCCTTAAACCTTTTGGGAGAATGTTCTTGGTCATTGAGGGAAAACTGCTCTCTACCAGAATATCCTAAAGGAGAATGTCCGGTCTTCAGTCCATAAGCTGAAACTCAGGCGCCACTGGATTATGCAGCACGACAATGATACAAAGCATAGGAGTAAATCCTAGTCCTAGAAGCAAGTGAAAGACTGATGTCCAGTTATTGGAAGCATTTGGTTGCAGTTATTGCTGCTAAAGGTGGCACAACCAGATTTCAAGTTTAACTCTCTAAACTCGACGGACGCGCCCCCGCGTCCAAATCACATGACGCCATTTCCTCTCAATAACTCCGGAAATACAGAAAGATAGAAACAAACAGAAAACTACGTGAAAGTACGGAAGACAAACTTTCTTATGATACCTAGTTAATGTCTGTATATGAAAACTAACCAGACATATTTTGTTAAAAATTTTATACAAAATGATTTACTTCTTGTGTGCACGTTACTGTAAGAATTAGCAACGCACATCTTCGGCATGTTTTGACATAAAAATGGAAAACAGAAAAAATATCTGGAAAAAATAGCATCGATTTACCACCTTGGCTTCTAGTAGGAGGTTTTTATCTACTCGGGACGTTTTAGCTGAACTTTTTGAAAACGAGGATGATGGAAATGCTTGACTTGTGACGGAAACGATTTGATTTGAGGAGCGCGTCGGCAGATGAAGAAAATCATCCTAAAGGGGAGTCGATTCACTCCGGGGGAAAAAACCCCGTAAGTACACACACACACACACACACACACACACACACACTTGATTCACGTTTTATAAGGAAAGTGGCTGTTTATTTCTAAGCATCTTTGAGGAGCTGCAACAGTACAAGAGACAAAAAATGAACTCTGTGTGTGTACAATATCAAATGTATTTTTTAAATATATTTTTTTCTATTCTTATGTCTACACAGCACTGATGGACAAGGCCTGTGATGTGGCACTGTGCCTCTTTGTGGACAGAACTGCTCTGAAAAATGGCACAGCTAAAAGGACACGGACATTGGAGGACTGAACAGACTGAAAAAAAATGCTTGTTTTACTTGTAAATAGTTCACTAGAGATTCTTGTTTGTCATTTTCAAAGTTTATATTTTGAATTTATGGTGGACTGACCAGACTGAAAAAACGCCTGTGACTGATCTGTTTTATTTGTAAATAGTTCACTAGATTTATTTGTTTTTCACTTCTAAAGTTTATGTTTTGCATTTATGGTGTTGAAAAAAAAAGATTATTATTTAAAAAAACAATTTGTTTAGCTTGTTTTCTTAATTTTTTAAATAAATTTTTTTTTTTAATTGACATTTTTTTTTCCTTTTTTGTGGGTTATGGAAGCACTTACATCAAAACCGTATAGTATATTTAAAAATTAATAAAATTTCCTTAAAGCTGAAGTTGTGCTGAAAAAAGGCGAAAGAGGTGGAGTGCTGAGCGGCAGTGGCTTATATCACCTCCGCTCAGCTCACATCACCACGTGACTTCGTTGGTATTTATTTTCTCGACCTATCTGGCTGCCGCTGTGATCATCCACTACTGTAAGCACAGTCTCTGGCGGTCAGGAGGAATGAAACAGAACTTTAAAACTTTAAAGCCTATGCACTTACAGTATGCATTTGTACACAAAAGTATTTCTTCTGTTCGGTTCTAGGGTCTTGAAGGAGATCCAATAAAACTCAAGCAAGCAATGTTTGGGTCTGTGCTTACAAATAACAATAATTTTAAAAAATGTTAAGATCATTTGTACATTTTCTCTGCTTGAATACACAAACTGGAGATCATAAAATAAGTTTTAAAATGGTCAACAAAGGTTACAGTACTGTGCAAAAGTTTTATTTTATGAACCAGTCTTACAGTTCAGGTCATAAATTTACATACGCTTTGCATAATCTGCAAATTGTTAATTAAAAAAAAAAAAAAAAAGAGGGATCATAAAAATTGCATTTTGTTTTTATTTAGTACACCCCTGAATAAGCTATTTCACATAACAGATGTTTACATACAGTATAGTTCACAAGACACAATAATAACTGAATTTACACAAATGAACCAGTTTATATACGCTTGATTCTTAATACTGCATGTTGTTACCTGGCTGATCAATGACTGTTTTTATGTTTTGTGATAGTTGTTCATGAGTCCCTCGTTTGTCCTGAGCAGTTAAACTGCCCACTGTTCTTCAGAAAAATCCTCCAGGTCCTGCACATTCTTTGCTTTTCCTGCATCTTTGGCATATTTGACCCCTTTCCAACAGTGACTATATAATTTTGAGATCCATCTTTTCAGGAGGACAACTGAGGGACTCGTACACAACTATTGCAAAAAGTGCAAACATTCACTGATGCTCAAGAAGGCAACATGATACATTAAGAGCCAGGGGGATGAAAACTTTTGAACAGTATGACACATAAGTTGTTATGGGAAATGTTTAAATATCTTATGTAGCTTCTGAAGGGCAGTACTAAATGAAAAAAGGTCTTTAAACAAAATAACAATTTACACCGATCGTCTTGTTCAAAAGTTTACACCCCCGGCTCTTAATGTAGTTTGTTGCCTCCTTGAGCATCACTGAATGTTTGTGTAAACTTTTGAACTGGTTAATTTGTGTAAATTCTGTTATTGCGTCTTGTGGACTATATGTAAACATCTGTTATGTGAAATAGCTTATTGAGGGCAGTACTAAATAAAAAACAAAATGCAATTTTTATGATCTGTATTATTATTATTATTATTATTATTATTATTATTATTATTATTTAGGCTAATTAATAACATTTTCCTAATTCTGCAAGGTATGTAAACTTGACCTCAACTGTAGATGTTTATGGCTTCTGCATTAATATCAGTAGAAAAAAACAAAACATTTTAATGTCAAACCTAATTTTTAAAAAATAGCTTCATGGAAAGGTTGCTAAAGAAAATAATAGATGTAGCAAATCAGATTTAAAAATGAAACAAAACAAAAGCGCACGCTTGGATTCAAAGCACATTTTTACCATGAGAAGGTTTTTAAAGCGTACCCGCATTATCTCCGCCAGTTGTAGCGAATCATATGAATCTGAAACGTTTAAATTATGTTCTCCACCAATTTATGTAACGCATTAAAAGATGTTTAACACGTTTAAATGTATTCTCCACCAATTTATGTAAGGAATTAGCTCGAATGGCATGAAATATATCTATATATCTAATCAACGCGTGTTGTGACCAGTTATAAATATACATCAGCCATGAAAGGGAATTAATGTAAGTAGTTATATCATATACTTTATGTCAAAAATTGATTTATGACCCCCTGATGTTTGTATAATTTATGGACTCGTGAAGGTCCCATGAACATGTGTAATTTATGACAGTACATTTATGTTTATTTTTCCTGTCTTCTGTCTGTGTGTGTATGTGTGTGTGTGTGTTTAATGTTTCAGGAAGTGATAGGTGCTAATGGTTTGTATACTTATCTGTGTTTTTTTAGTGCAATTATCTGTTACAACGAGTGTCCCAACGTGAACTCCTAAAGATCCTAGGAGCGTAAATACGAGGGTCTCGTGAATGAAGCATGAACATGTGTGGTTTATAACGTTTGCCTGTCCTCTCTGTGTGTGTGTGTGTGTGTGTGTGTGTGTGTGTGTGTGTGTGTGTGTGTGTGTGTTAATGGTTTTACACCCCCGCTATGTGCGTGTTGAAAAAAAGCTATTGATTAAATAAATAGTTGTGGATAAAACATAGAAGAGGCTGCGTAATACCCACACGGTGGCTAATCCATGAGTTTCCAAAACCCTTAGAAGGACGATGTGTATTTCACCAAGAATACGTGTTGAAATGAGTGGTGTCGTCTTTTGTGTCAGTGTGGGTGTGTGCTAATGGGGGTAATCCCAAGGATTTCACACTTTTTCAGGTCCCCTACCCCCCTACCGCCCCTGTGCGTGTGCTCGTGTGTGACCTGGAGTTAGTGTTTTAAAAAAACAAACAAATAGTTAAAGAGCTATGGCTTGTATACTTATCTGTTTTTATTAGTGCAATTATTTGTTACAACGACTGTCCCAGCGTGAACTCCTAAAGACCCTAAAAGTGTAAATACGGGGGTCTCGTGAATGAAGCATGAACATGTGTGGTTTATAACGTTTGCCTGTCCTCTGTCTGTGTGTGTGTGTGTGTGTGTGTGTGTGTGTGTGTGTGTGTGTGTGTGTGTGTGTGTGTGTGTGTTAATGAGTTTTTACAACCGCGCTATGTGTGTGTGTGTGTGTGTGTGTTCTGAAAAAGCTGTTGGTTAAATAAAAACCGTGGACGGATCACTTTTTTGTTAATTTGATTGTAAAAGTGTTTCAGTAAATGAACAGACTGATGTTTGTGAAACTGCTGAAACATTTTGTTGATTACGTTGTTGAGAAAAACACTCGTTCACTTTTACTGAACTGAAATCCCCAAACATTTAAAAACCATGTGAGTTTTTCTTTTGTGGAATCGAATCTGAATATCCTGTGTCATTCTTAACTAACTTTATCCAATAATACTTTATTATACACACATCACATTCAATAATACAGATAACAACATGATCAAAATACGACAACATGCAAAAAAAAGATCACATTTATTTTAAACTGAGCCACTGACTCCGGTCATGAGGGGTGAACTGAATACATGGTCATCTGGGTAAAATGAATGTGTTGATGGTGAACTCGAGGGTGTTTTCTGTTTTTACTCTTCTTAGACGAGCGTCAGATAGCATGTGGTAATGGGCCCGAGCTCGGCAGCCCCGCGGTGCCTGCGGCTCAGACACGGCATCGGCACGTATTATCCGGGGCCGAGTGTGGCCCACGGCTCGCTCTGACACGTGTGTTTTTGTTACGGCGGTAAAGTACTGGGGCCCGATTCCTGTTCACCATAACTAACCCGGATCTGGCTTTAGAGTCTGGGCCACTTCTGGCGATGACTCGGCTTGGTTCAATCAGATGCCCTAATATTTATAACAGTAGCAAATATATTTAGATATAATGCAACATATTCTTTTATATGTTTTTATTCATTATAAACACACGTCGTTGTGCTCTCAGGTGATTTCATCTTCACTCACACAGCAGTGGGAGGGGTCTTGTACCTGTAGTAGTGGGAGATGGCAGCCATGTTTGTGCGGGTAGGACACGAACAAAACAAGAGATATGGGACCATTTAGATAAAACAATTGGGGTAAGCATCGATTCACATTTACTTTTCGAGTATTGTACTTGCAGATGTTCATAAAGGACCTTGTAAAAAGTGAATGTTCACGCTGCACTAATCTTTGACGAGCGGCACTCTGACCCGTGTATATACAAGTAGAAAGAGCAGGTCGTTTGTATTTTTACTTTCCACACTCCTCTTATTTTTATGAACGCAATTGAATTATGCAAACATTGTTTTTATTCCATATTTCTTCAAGGACAATAAAGGTTTTTAGTGAGAGTTACGAGGATTTGTTTTTATTATTAAGTAATACGCTACTATAACTCCACGCATTTTTTTTTCAATGGTGGTTTTTAAGCTGGGCAGATGAACGCTGTCTGTATATTCAAACACTGGTAACCTTTGTTATTACACATATATTTCACAGAAAGACTTGTGTAAGTTTTAAGTTTACATTCATACTGAGCTTGAAAATGGTACATAGAGGACTAATTTCAAATCTTGCATAACACTGATGTGTTTCTGTAGCCGGTGGAGACTGATAAAGGTGTCCACGCCCCGAGGTTCTGGATCAACAGATGGGTTTTGGAATTCAGTCAATTTTACTGTTTAAAACATTATTCACAGTGTTACTGTAGAGTTTAGTCAGGTGACCGTTTTTAGGTGAACTGATATAAGCCTTTTTAAAAACACGACTGAAACGAATTAAAATGGATAAAAGGTTTCTATAAAGACAAATTGGCATTTTTAGTTCCCCAAAGAACCTTTTTAGTGGTTGTTAAAAAATGTAACTATTTCGGACTCTTTGATTGTACAGCAAGGTCCTATTTGTTTTATTTATTTATTTTATTCTTATTTTTGTTTGTCAGCTTACAGCAAACAATCTTGTTTATCATGCAGCTTCATGCTAATATATAAATAGACTATTTTTCATGTTAGTTGATGTTCATAATGTGTTAACTGATGTTAACATTCAGCTTTTAAAGTAAAAATGTTGGTAACACTTTGCAATAAGGTTTTATTTGTTAACATGAAATAACGATGAACAAAACCTTTTCAAACACTGTATCTGTTATCATTAGGTAGAGTTCATTACACAGCCCTGCATCTAGAAAAAAAGTTTATGCTGTTTTGCAAATCACACTTGTTTTTACCTATTCTGGTCACGTTGAGTTCAAATATGCCACTGAAAATTCCCTATCACGTCCTGTTTTCCCACAAAATAAGAATGAAGTTTTTTATAATTTTGCTATGTTTATATTGCTTTCAGGGTTTTATTTAAATTGGTAGAAGCTGTCAAATTTCACTATTATTATTTATTAATTACAACAATTGGTACACAAAACATAACACATGTTTACAACATCAAACAAATAGCAGACAAATAGTCTGTGAAACGTTGTGTTGTTCTAGAGCAAAACTAACGCCATATCTGTACTCAGCATCTCAGTATTAGTAAGAAACAACTATCAGATCCTATTCAGCAAATCTGATGCAGGGTGTCGTTATGAATTAATATGAAAGAACAATTGTATTTTTATTAAGTAGTATTAACCAGGATGAATAAGTTCTGTAAAAAAATAGTTCTTTGTTAGGTCATGTTAGTCAGTGCGTTAACGAATGGGACCTTATAGTAAAGTTATGCCAAAGATGTTATTACAAGCGGGCAAATGCTTGGTTTGACCTAATAGAACAGATCCAGATTTCATGATCAGGTATAAAATGGTGTAAAATGTGAGTATAAAATAGATAAATCACAAGAGAGGGCAATCTGTAGTACATCAGTCTTTCTATATGTCTGCATAGAGCTTGACATAATGGGGCTGGTTTGCAGTACATCAGTCTTTACCAGTGTGTGCAGATTAATGGCAGACTGTTGTTTATGATTCAGCGTGTGAATGTATGGTATTTTAGGAATGTTACCACTAGACTCAGGCCACTGCAGAGAATAAACTGCTGATAACTTTTCAACATACTTGAGCTTTTTCACTCCTTTAATTACTAATTGCTTCATAACTGATGAAACAGTTTACTGTTTATGTCTTTATTCCGGCTTTTTAACAAACACACCAGCGTCCTCTCACTTTACACTGACAAATTTGTTGACCTTATTTAATGCATCCACTTTAGTTAATGCATTATCTAACATCAACCAGCAATGAGCAATGTATTTTACAGCATTTATTCATCTTGAACAATTTTTAACTAACTAGTATGTTAACTAGTGTGTTTTTCATATTGCTTTAACTAACGTTAACAGATACAACATCAGTAAATGCTGTAGAAGTATCGCTCATTCAAGTGTTTCTTTCAAGGAGTTCATGAAAAACGTATTTCAGGGTGTTGTTTAAATGTAAACAATGAGGTGTGCATGTGTAGAGCAGTTAACTGTTTAAAATACATAAAAAGACCAGAGCATTTTTTTTCTTTTTCTTTTTTCACGCCCTTTCTGCCTTGTCAGCTATAGGCTATTTTATTTAGATTTACTGTCTGACCCCCTTATAGCATTATTTTCTGGGTGTGGGAATTAATGATAGCTAGCATCAATAAGCATCATTTTCAAGATGATCCCATGTCAGTTTGCCCACATAAATCTGATTACTGTTTTGGCATATGTAAGACATATGAAATTTCACACATAGGCATAAGGAATTTGTCGAATGCAAATGCAGTATGGTATTCAAAAACTTTAACCTATCTGTATCTATCATCTCTCTAACTGTACCTATCATACCATTAAATAAATAAATAAATAAATATTTATAATATATGTAATATATTGACCTCTTTGTTCTTTTCAGAGGTGGACAGTAACAAAGTACATTTACTTGAGTACTGTACTTAAGTACACTTTTTGAGTATCTGTACTTTTTCTGGAAACCTGTGACTTTACCTTAACTACATTTGAAAGACAAATATCGTACTTTTACACCTTTACATTAATGGACACTATGTGAGAACTTGGTCCTAAAAACAATGCAAAGTTAATTTGTACATGAAATATTATTTTATTCACTTCACAACTTCACATACTGCCCAACAGGGCCCTTCAAACAATACAGGAATAATACAATCTGCATGAGCTTTTTAACAACATAAGTTGATCAACATGTTCATCATAAAACCAAAAGTCACAAAGACACAATATTTCAAGACTTCATGAACAGGTCAACACGACCAAACAGCAAGACCCCCGACTAAACCGCTAAACTTCTGAACTAGAAAACGGAGAACACTTCAGGTACAGATCCTGATCCATCTGAAGGTCCAAGGAGTGGTTAGATGTATTGAAAAGAACCAGAGGTGGACAAAGTACAGATACTACAGGTCACATATTACTCCATTACAAGTGAAAGTTGTAAAGACAGATTTTTACTTCAGTAAAAGTACAGAAGTTCTTGCTTTTAAAAGTACTTGAGTATCAGAAGTAAATTTCCCTTTTCATGTCAACACCTTGTTTTATTATTGTCGCATCGTTGTATGTAATACTTACAATACCTTATGCCTCTGAAACAACCTGTTGAATACACTGACTAGCTCGGAGTATCTGTGGAATAAAGAGCTTTTAGATTGTTACTAAACCATGTAGAGATGATAACTGCTCTCTCTGTGGCTCAGCGGCAGCACCAACACAGATCTGAATGTTCTGGTGTGATTTTTGTCAAAGGTTAAATAGACAGACGAATCGTTATCATTTAGGAAAGAGATGGTGTGGGTGTTCGAATCGAGATCGTGATCTTTTTCTGATTAATCGTGCAGCTCTACACATAACTATAGTAATTATGCAAGGTGACAAAAAATAAAAATAAAAATAATAAAAGTTACAAGATATTAACTTATTTAACTCTTGAACTCATTTACATTTGAATTCACACTTTTGCGTGCTAACTAACGTCATTGTCCAAACCTTACCTATGCATAAGTGGTGTATCCACAAGGCTATGGCAACTTGGCGGGCAAATCCATAAATCATTTGGCCGACCAGACTTCATACTGATACTTTACCTCTAAAGCACAGACAATTTCAAGCTTTCACAAGAATTTTTAAGTTTATACTCCTCAATAGGCTGCCGCACACTCTAACAAGTAATTCAGGGGTCCTATTAACACAACTTAATTAAACGCGTGGTTGCAAGATAAAAATACTAATTTATTAATGTAATTAAACCTTTTAAGTTGCTCCAACTAGATTTTCTTCAGTAGTTTTAGCTTTTCCATGTTTTTGGTAATTTAGGAGTTTTTAAGAAATGAATTCATTCAACAACAATATTGCTAAACAATTAACTTTTTTTATTTTGAACTGCAGTCGTGTATTTAAACACAATATTCAAGGACACAATAAATCTTGAAAAAACGACACAAATTGACTACAATGGAGCTATAAGACTATCTATGTGAATGACAAAAGATTATTTTTTACAAATGTGTACACAAATAAGCAGAAATTTAATCATGCTTTTCCTTCCTACGGCACAAATGAAAAGCCCCTTATCCATGGCTATGCTAAACTAAAAGGGTAGATATTCAAATTACACTGCTAAATATTACTATCGTTAGATATGTGTAGTAGCACAACATGGTTCATCAACTGTATTAGCAGGTGCAGGGGGTGTTAGCAGGTGTAGCCTAACTTTTACACGAGTCCACTATTGGGCATATCACAATGAGAATATGCTCAAATTCATTCCTTTATTAGAGTTTATTTGTAAATGAAATGACACTCACCTTGAAATGTCCTTTGTGTCGTATTTGTTCAGTCTACATTCAAAATAAAAAAAGTTAATTGTTTAGCAATATTGTTGTTGAATGAATTCATTTCTTAAAAACTCCTAAATTACCAAAAACATGGAAAAGCTAAAACTACTGAAGAAAATCTAGTTGGAGCAACTTAAAAGGTTTAATTACATTAATAAATTAGTATTTTTATCTTGCAACCACGCGTTTAATTAAGTTGTGTTAATAGGACCCCTGAATTACTTGTTAGAGTGTGCGGCAGCCTATTGAGGAGTATAAACTTAAAAATTCTTGTGAAAGCTTGAAATTGTCTGTGCTTTAGAGGTAAAGTATCAGTATGAAGTCTGGTCGGCCAAATGATTTATGGATTTGCCCGCCAAGTTGCCATAGCCTTGTGGATACACCACTTATGCATAGGTAAGGTTTGGACAATGACGTTAGTTAGCACGCAAAAGTGTGAATTCAAATGTAAATGAGTTCAAGAGTTAAATAAGTTAATATCTTGTAACTTTTATTATTTTTATTTTTATTTTTTGTCACCTTGCATAATTACTATAGTTATGTGTAGAGCTGCACGATTAATCAGAAAAAGATCACGATCTCGATTCGAACACCCACACCATCTCTTTCCTAAATGATAACGATTCGTCTGTCTATTTAACCTTTGACAAAAATCACACCAGAACATTCAGATCTGTGTTGGTGCTGCCGCTGAGCCACAGAGAGAGCAGTTATCATCTCTACATGGTTTAGTAACAATCTAAAAGCTCTTTATTCCACAGATACTCCGAGCTAGTCAGTGTATTCAACAGGTTGTTTCAGAGGCATAAGGTATTGTAAGTATTACATACAACGATGCGACAATAATAAAACAAGGTGTTGACATGAAAAGGGAAATTTACTTCTGATACTCAAGTACTTTTAAAAGCAAGAACTTCTGTACTTTTACTGAAGTAAAAATCTGTCTTTACAACTTTCACTTGTAATGGAGTAATATGTGACCTGTAGTATCTGTACTTTGTCCACCTCTGGTTCTTTTCAATACATCTAACCACTCCTTGGACCTTCAGATGGATCAGGATCTGTACCTGAAGTGTTCTCCGTTTTCTAGTTCAGAAGTTTAGCGGTTTAGTCGGGGGTCTTGCTGTTTGGTCGTGTTGACCTGTTCATGAAGTCTTGAAATATTGTGTCTTTGTGACTTTTGGTTTTATGATGAACATGTTGATCAACTTATGTTGTTAAAAAGCTCATGCAGATTGTATTATTCCTGTATTGTTTGAAGGGCCCTGTTGGGCAGTATGTGAAGTTGTGAAGTGAATAAAATAATATTTCATGTACAAATTAACTTTGCATTGTTTTTAGGACCAAGTTCTCACATAGTGTCCATTAATGTAAAGGTGTAAAAGTACGATATTTGTCTTTCAAATGTAGTTAAGGTAAAGTCACAGGTTTCCAGAAAAAGTACAGATACTCAAAAAGTGTACTTAAGTACAGTACTCAAGTAAATGTACTTTGTTACTGTCCACCTCTGAAAAGAACAAAGAGGTCAATATATTACATATATTATAAATATTTATTTATTTATTTATTTAATGGTATGATAGGTACAGTTAGAGAGATGATAGATACAGATAGGTTAAAGTTTTTGAATACCATACTGCATTTGCATTCGACAAATTCCTTATGCCTATGTGTGAAATTTCATATGTCTTACATATGCCAAAACAGTAATCAGATTTATGTGGGCAAACTGACATGGGATCATCTTGAAAATGATGCTTATTGATGCTAGCTATCATTAATTCCCACACCCAGAAAATAATGCTATAAGGGGGTCAGACAGTAAATCTAAATAAAATAGCCTATAGCTGACAAGGCAGAAAGGGCGTGAAAAAAGAAAAAGAAAAAAAATGCTCTGGTCTTTTTATGTATTTTAAACAGTTAACTGCTCTACACATGCACACCTCATTGTTTACATTTAAACAACACCCTGAAATACGTTTTTCATGAACTCCTTGAAAGAAACACTTGAATGAGCGATACTTCTACAGCATTTACTGATGTTGTATCTGTTAACGTTAGTTAAAGCAATATGAAAAACACACTAGTTAACATACTAGTTAGTTAAAAATTGTTCAAGATGAATAAATGCTGTAAAATACATTGCTCATTGCTGGTTGATGTTAGATAATGCATTAACTAAAGTGGATGCATTAAATAAGGTCAACAAATTTGTCAGTGTAAAGTGAGAGGACGCTGGTGTGTTTGTTAAAAAGCCGGAATAAAGACATAAACAGTAAACTGTTTCATCAGTTATGAAGCAATTAGTAATTAAAGGAGTGAAAAAGCTCAAGTATGTTGAAAAGTTATCAGCAGTTTATTCTCTGCAGTGGCCTGAGTCTAGTGGTAACATTCCTAAAATACCATACATTCACACGCTGAATCATAAACAACAGTCTGCCATTAATCTGCACACACTGGTAAAGACTGATGTACTGCAAACCAGCCCCATTATGTCAAGCTCTATGCAGACATATAGAAAGACTGATGTACTACAGATTGCCCTCTCTTGTGATTTATCTATTTTATACTCACATTTTACACCATTTTATACCTGATCATGAAATCTGGATCTGTTCTATTAGGTCAAACCAAGCATTTGCCCGCTTGTAATAACATCTTTGGCATAACTTTACTATAAGGTCCCATTCGTTAACGCACTGACTAACATGACCTAACAAAGAACTATTTTTTTACAGAACTTATTCATCCTGGTTAATACTACTTAATAAAAATACAATTGTTCTTTCATATTAATTCATAACGACACCCTGCATCAGATTTGCTGAATAGGATCTGATAGTTGTTTCTTACTAATACTGAGATGCTGAGTACAGATATGGCGTTAGTTTTGCTCTAGAACAACACAACGTTTCACAGACTATTTGTCTGCTATTTGTTTGATGTTGTAAACATGTGTTATGTTTTGTGTACCAATTGTTGTAATTAATAAATAATAATAGTGAAATTTGACAGCTTCTACCAATTTAAATAAAACCCTGAAAGCAATATAAACATAGCAAAATTATAAAAAACTTCATTCTTATTTTGTGGGAAAACAGGACGTGATAGGGAATTTTCAGTGGCATATTTGAACTCAACGTGACCAGAATAGGTAAAAACAAGTGTGATTTGCAAAACAGCATAAACTTTTTTTCTAGATGCAGGGCTGTGTAATGAACTCTACCTAATGATAACAGATACAGTGTTTGAAAAGGTTTTGTTCATCGTTATTTCATGTTAACAAATAAAACCTTATTGCAAAGTGTTACCAACATTTTTACTTTAAAAGCTGAATGTTAACATCAGTTAACACATTATGAACATCAACTAACATGAAAAATAGTCTATTTATATATTAGCATGAAGCTGCATGATAAACAAGATTGTTTGCTGTAAGCTGACAAACAAAAATAAGAATAAAATAAATAAATAAAACAAATAGGACCTTGCTGTACAATCAAAGAGTCCGAAATAGTTACATTTTTTAACAACCACTAAAAAGGTTCTTTGGGGAACTAAAAATGCCAATTTGTCTTTATAGAAACCTTTTATCCATTTTAATTCGTTTCAGTCGTGTTTTTAAAAAGGCTTATATCAGTTCACCTAAAAACGGTCACCTGACTAAACTCTACAGTAACACTGTGAATAATGTTTTAAACAGTAAAATTGACTGAATTCCAAAACCCATCTGTTGATCCAGAACCTCGGGGCGTGGACACCTTTATCAGTCTCCACCGGCTACAGAAACACATCAGTGTTATGCAAGATTTGAAATTAGTCCTCTATGTACCATTTTCAAGCTCAGTATGAATGTAAACTTAAATCTTACACAAGTCTTTCTGTGAAATATATGTGTAATAACAAAGGTTACCAGTGTTTGAATATACAGACAGCGTTCATCTGCCCAGCTTAAAAACCACCATTGAAAAAAAAATGCGTGGAGTTATAGTAGCGTATTACTTAATAATAAAAACAAATCCTCGTAACTCTCACTAAAAACCTTTATTGTCCTTGAAGAAATATGGAATAAAAACAATGTTTGCATAATTCAATTGCGTTCATAAAAATAAGAGGAGTGTGGAAAGTAAAAATACAAACGACCTGCTCTTTCTACTTGTATATACACGGGTCAGAGTGCCGCTCGTCAAAGATTAGTGCAGCGTGAACATTCACTTTTTACAAGGTCCTTTATGAACATCTGCAAGTACAATACTCGAAAAGTAAATGTGAATCGATGCTTACCCCAATTGTTTTATCTAAATGGTCCCATATCTCTTGTTTTGTTCGTGTCCTACCCGCACAAACATGGCTGCCATCTCCCACTACTACAGGTACAAGACCCCTCCCACTGCTGTGTGAGTGAAGATGAAATCACCTGAGAGCACAACGACGTGTGTTTATAATGAATAAAAACATATAAAAGAATATGTTGCATTATATCTAAATATATTTGCTACTGTTATAAATATTAGGGCATCTGATTGAACCAAGCCGAGTCATCGCCAGAAGTGGCCCAGACTCTAAAGCCAGATCCGGGTTAGTTATGGTGAACAGGAATCGGGCCCCAGTACTTTACCGCCGTAACAAAAACACACGTGTCAGAGCGAGCCGTGGGCCACACTCGGCCCCGGATAATACGTGCCGATGCCGTGTCTGAGCCGCAGGCACCGCGGGGCTGCCGAGCTCGGGCCCATTACCACATGCTATCTGACGCTCGTCTAAGAAGAGTAAAAACAGAAAACACCCTCGAGTTCACCATCAACACATTCATTTTACCCAGATGACCATGTATTCAGTTCACCCCTCATGACCGGAGTCAGTGGCTCAGTTTAAAATAAATGTGATCTTTTTTTTGCATGTTGTCGTATTTTGATCATGTTGTTATCTGTATTATTGAATGTGATGTGTGTATAATAAAGTATTATTGGATAAAGTTAGTTAAGAATGACACAGGATATTCAGATTCGATTCCACAAAAGAAAAACTCACATGGTTTTTAAATGTTTGGGGATTTCAGTTCAGTAAAAGTGAACGAGTGTTTTTCTCAACAACGTAATCAACAAAATGTTTCAGCAGTTTCACAAACATCAGTCTGTTCATTTACTGAAACACTTTTACAATCAAATTAACAAAAAAGTGATCCGTCCACGGTTTTTATTTAACCAACAGCTTTTTCAGAACACACACACACACACACACACATAGCGCGGTTGTAAAAACTCATTAACACACACACACACACACACACACACACACACACACACACACACACACACACACACACACACACAGACAGAGGACAGGCAAACGTTATAAACCACACATGTTCATGCTTCATTCACGAGACCCCCGTATTTACACTTTTAGGGTCTTTAGGAGTTCACGCTGGGACAGTCGTTGTAACAAATAATTGCACTAATAAAAACAGATAAGTATACAAGCCATAGCTCTTTAACTATTTGTTTGTTTTTTTAAAACACTAACTCCAGGTCACACACGAGCACACGCACAGGGGCGGTAGGGGGGTAGGGGACCTGAAAAAGTGTGAAATCCTTGGGATTACCCCCATTAGCACACACCCACACTGACACAAAAGACGACACCACTCATTTCAACACGTATTCTTGGTGAAATACACATCGTCCTTCTAAGGGTTTTGGAAACTCATGGATTAGCCACCGTGTGGGTATTACGCAGCCTCTTCTATGTTTTATCCACAACTATTTATTTAATCAATAGCTTTTTTTCAACACGCACATAGCGGGGGTGTAAAACCATTAACACACACACACACACACACACACACACACACACACACACACACACACACACACAGAGAGGACAGGCAAACGTTATAAACCACACATGTTCATGCTTCATTCACGAGACCCTCGTATTTACGCTCCTAGGATCTTTAGGAGTTCACGTTGGGACACTCGTTGTAACAGATAATTGCACTAAAAAAACACAGATAAGTATACAAACCATTAGCACCTATCACTTCCTGAAACATTAAACACACACACACACATACACACACAGACAGAAGACAGGAAAAATAAACATAAATGTACTGTCATAAATTACACATGTTCATGGGACCTTCACGAGTCCATAAATTATACAAACATCAGGGGGTCATAAATCAATTTTTGACATAAAGTATATGATATAACTACTAATGTATGTGCACATATACATATAGATAATTAACTACAACGGATTATAATTAATTATGACTATATATGTGGTATAGATCAGCTTGTAGGATTAGCTGTAGTCTAGTTTTAGAATTATGAACTCTAAAGAGGGAGTTATCCTTCTGGCCAGGACGGATTCTCCGTTTCGAGAGCGGGTAGCGAGGTCGCAGTATAGAAGTGGCTCATCACGTGACCAAAACAGAGACAATCAATCGTGGTGATAATAGATTGTAATAACTAAGTGTAACTGTGGATACACACAACTAACTCTAAGCAAACAATACATATGTACATCTATATACAAGAAAAGAGAGAGTATAGAGAGAAAGTAATGAAAGGAAGAGGGTAGCAGACAAAAACAACAATTAATTAGCCGTTTTCAAAACCAGCAACGAACTTAAATCTCCTGTAAACAGGGGTACAACTTTAATGCATATATAGATCAATTAGACTATACTTGCACGGCTTAGGTGTTGTCGGTTTGAAAGTTTTGCGCGAGGTCGTGTCGAGTTCGCTGGTTCGTCGTGCTGTTTGGAAAGGCGTGGGCCGTGAGGCAGTTGCATCTTGTCCCAGAGAGAGAGTGGCTCCCTCTTCCTGGAGCACGTGGCCCCAGGGGAGGGAAACCTGAAGTGAACTGGGGTGAACTGAAGAAGACTGAAGAGACTGAAAAGAGTGAGAGACTGAAGAGACAAGAGAGTGAGCTTGAATGCGTGTTGTTGTTTTAAAGACAACACCAACGCACACGCCTCTCTGGGCTATTGCCCAATCAGGAAATTGGATTTGTTGGCGGGAGGGACTTCCTGTGTGTCCTCTTAGAGTGGGTTGCCCATCTGGGGCGGCGCCAGTTTAAACTGTATTATAAATGTGATTAAGAAAAAGCATGAAATAATGTATCCCACTGCAATATGATATGCATAATCAATCAGAGCATCGAGAGACTACATACCAAACTCGATGGACTTATGAAAATATTACAGGTAAAACATGGTTACAGACATTTAAAATGATATCCTAAATTAAACTATCTAAAATCATTACAGTTAGGTTACATAAACACACAATATATGCAAATAAGAAAACATCTAACTATTTGGACATCGAATAATTAGATATAATTACATGTTATATTCAAGAGAGATTCTTCCATTGTGTGTGTGCGCGCGTGTGCGCGCGTGTAGGTAAGCTTTGTGTGTGTGCACGTGTGTGTGTGCGCGCGCGTGCACGTGTAGGAAAGCTTTGTGTGTGTGCGCGTGTGTGTGCGCGCGCGCGTGTAGGTAAGCTTTGTGTGTGTGTGTGTCTGTGTGTGTGTCTGTGTGTGTCTGAAGAGGGGGGTCGTGTCCCCTGTAGCATTCCGATGGCATCTGGTCAAACACCAGAGGGGGGTTACTGATAAGGATTCACAGCTCAAAGAAACAGAGAAACTTCTTTGCTAAATCCAGGCTGATTCAGAAATCAGTTTGATAGTCAGACTATATCAGACTATATTACATAGAATAATAAACTTTTACATGCTGACATGTAAAGTCAGACTATATCAGACTATATTACATAGAATAATAAACTTTTACATGCTGACATGTAAAATAAGACACTTTTTAGTTATCCAGTACTGTGCAAAAGTTTTAGGCACCCTATCTTTTTGGTACTCTGTTATAGATTTTATGACTTCTACATTATCAAGTCAGTACAAAAAACATTTTAGATTCCCACAAAACTAGCACAAAATTAAATGTTACAGGAAAATGTTTGTATGTCATTAAAGAAAGCAGCATATTACGTAAGAGAAACTTTTCAGACAAAAATCACAATGAAGGCTGCTGGGTTTTGCTGCAAAAATAAGAAGCGAGTGTGAAAGTCAAAGTCTCCAGAAGAACTGTGTCTGGTTCTGCAAGATACTCAATAAAACTTACCAGCTCATTTCCTTATAAAACTGCACAAATTGTACCGGAGACTACTATTTTTATTTTTATGTTTTTGTCACACCAAATATTGACTTTGTTTCATTTACTACTGTTTACTGCTCATTACGGTATTTTTAATTTTTTTTTTAAATATAGAAACATTTAATTTCATTATTTTGAAGGCATTTTGCTCTACAGAATTTCTTTGCATGTGCCTAAAACTTTTGCATAGTACTGTACAAGACAGAAGCAAGTGAAGGCTGGTGGTCGCCTTCAGAAAAAAATGCAAGTAACAACTGATTTAATTTATAAAATTGTATGACAGGGTAACACAGAGAAGTGATGCAGTCTTAAAGTCAGGGAATGCTTACATCAAATACTGATTTGATATTGGTTTGTACTTTTTTTAATTATTATTATTTTTATATATATAAATATATAGACTTATATAATATAAACTTCATTCATTCATCTTCAGTAACCGCTTTTTACTGGTCAGGGTCAGAGTGGATCCATAGCCTACCCTGGGAACACTGGCAGAGAAGCGGGAATGCACCATGGATTGGACACCAGTCCATTGTAGGGCATTTAGAAAATTTGTTTCTATATATTTGCTTTCTTTACATGTCCCTAAGACTTTTGAACAGTACTGTAATCTATGTGTCTCGGTATTAAAAGTGATTTGCAGATATGCATTTACACCCCTGTAATGGTGAGGGCATTAATTCCTGTTAATAAACACAACAGCAACCAGTTCATCAGCCTCAGTACCAGAAGGTGAACTTGTGTAGACCTGCATAGTCTATAAAGGGTGACGACAAGTTAAAGAACAGAGAAGTTTGTATATGGGCAAGTTTACGCATGTTTTGTTCCTTTTAAAATCTGAAAACACATGACAATAAAGCTGACTTGACTTACCTTGATTCACCATATTTCAGGATCAGGCTCGACCTACAACTATACATACACAAAAATAGATTTAAAATAAATTTCAGTGAGAGAGAGTTTGAATATGTAACAGCAGCCATTGTGGGTTTGTTATTTTTCCCTCAAACGATTTAATGTTCATGATTTAATCACTACTAATATTTATGTACTGTGTGTGTTTTTCTGGTCCTCAGATGAGTGGCCAGTACCAGTACAGTGTTCCCTTCGAGGTCAGGAGGATGGAGGGAGAGAGAGTCCGTGCCAAACATCCAGACAAAATTCCGGTTAGTGTGTCATGTCAAAAACAACAATGTTTCGACAGCTTGACAGAGAGTTATTAGAGCTTAAGAATGATGGCTTCATTGTTTTATTTATGGTTTTCATTGACATTTAGCATCGTTTCTTTTATTAGATCATTGTAGAGAGAGCCGCTAGATCATGTGCCCCTGAAATTGACAAAAAGAAATATCTCGTTCCCTCAGACCTGACAGGTGAGTGTGTCTTTCACTACTTTTATGAGGGGAGAATGTAACAAAAGTTAATTGTCAAAAATGGATTTAGTTAAAAAAAAAGTTGGGGGGGGGGGGGGGGGTAAAAATCTGCTACAAAGAATTTGAAGCTGATTTATAAAACCGCTTCCTGTCAATCGTCATGTCTCATACCATAAAATTAATATTATCATGCAAGGTGATACATAAAGGGGTGAAAGTAACAAATGTTTGATTAAAAGAGAAGCAATGAAATTTTAAATTGATGGTAATTTGATCATTAGAAAAGTGATATAATAATTTATAGCATTTTTTTTTGGTTAACTTTGCTGTCATTTTATCAAGACAGCATTTTTTTTTATTATGTCTGTCTAATTTATTGTATTTTGGACGTTTTAGTTACCAGCAATTTTCAACTAATCTTTGTGTTTAGGCTTGTACAATATCATGATACGATCACGATTTTCCATTTTAAAATATAGTGATAAACATTTTAATTGCCCAGGACCATTACCCTGGAAAAGACAGGAAAACAAGAATTTGCGCCACTTCGCCACAAGGAGCGTAGGAGAGGGCATAATAATATCATCCATCAGCTGTGCACTCGAGAACTTGAAAATGCAGCTGTATGGTGGATTTGTAAGAAATTCTGCAGTAATGTGCAGTAAACAGGAAAAAAAAATCCTTAACACTACATTTCGATATAATACTTTTACTAATTGCTTGTCTAATGTCCAGAAGGCTGACATTTTCTCTGTTGATTATCATCACCATTAACATTAGTAGTTATAACCCACACTTCACTGTAAACCCGAACAGTACTACTGATATATATAAAAAAAAAAATGAGTACAATACAATTAAAATATGTGAAATAGTTAATGCTACTTTAAACAATAACATTTTCTGAACGAGCAGTTTAGTTTTATTTTTGTGGGACTCATAATTTTTGAGTAAATATCACCTAGTGTTAGTGTGCTCTTTTTGAATGCTATTTTAGCGTCACTGCTCAGTGTTATTATGTTAATGTCAAACAAGCAGGGCAATAATGTTAAAGTTAGCTGGGAACTCTTTTAAACAGTTCAATGTGATTTTTTTTACCCCTGCATGCACGTGAATGGCTAGCAGTAAGTTAATGTCAACGATTAACGCTAACGTTACACCGACGGGAAGTTAACAAGACATTAGATTCAGATAATAATTCAAATAATGAAATCAGACTGACTGATGTACTAATACTGGAAATATAATAAATGAATATTTTCTTCGCTTGCAGTGTGAACCGGTTGCTTGCTGAGACTGATGCTTGCTGAACAGAGCCTCAACAAACCGCCTCAACAATCGAGGTAATGTTAACTTAAATGGAGTGGAAATGCAAGTCGTGTCCTGTCTCCTCAGACACCAGGGCACAGTTAATTAGTCACTACCGTTTACAGCATAGCAATTATTCACGAATTAGCCCTTTGCCTTGTCTGTATGACACTTGTATTTGTACATTTCAGTTAAGACTTGTGTGTAGGCACATGCATGTGCCTGTGTTCATACATTTGCATGTTTGTGCTGCCAAGTATAATAACTGGTTTGTTGTTTATGATGTTGTTTCAAGTATTTAAATGAAAGTTTAAATTTGGTAGATTGTTTTGCCCTCCAAATCTACCTCAGTTTTTCATAGTTGCACTTTAGATAGTATAACTTGTTGATCTAAATCTTAAATTGAGATGTGCCTTTTACGATACTGAATTATAGTATTTCTGGATGTTTTTGTAAGTCTCCGATGGGATAGACTTGAAGTCCTTTTTTTAATGTTATATAGGCCCTATATATTTTTTGTTATATAATTTTTATCATATTTTTTTCTTTTCCCTTCAATGTCACTTTCAGTTTGATGCATTGCTGTAAGAGATGTACTGTCAAACTTATCTTCTGATTTCTTAATGATGCACTGTAAATGTTCTATTTCTAGTGTTTTTACATGTTCAGAGACATTCACAAGGTTTTAAAAATTGTAAGGCTGAATAAATAATTCAATTCTCAAGCTGATGTTGTATTTGTATATTTTTTTTTAATATGCTGAACTTCAGCATGATCAATTCATTAGCCTATGAGTCATGCATAAGAGGTTTTTTTTTTTAGTTAGTATTTCTATGAAATTAAGTATTTTTGCATCAAAATAATTGAGTCTGGATAAATTAAAAACATTACTTAGGTTAAACAGTACTTTTACGTATAGTGTACTCAAATATAAAATAAAATTAAAGTTTTAAGTTTGGATTAATTGTAATTTATAAATATTGTTTACTAAAAATTTTGAGTGGGTTTACTTAACACTTATTAGGTAATCGGTGTCCACAAAAATTTTGAGTATTCTGAACTTACCGGGTTTTACAGTGTTTATGTCAAAATTTGATTTATGACCCCCCCCCTCATGTTATGTAATTTATGGCCGCATGAATGCCCCATGAACATGTGTAATTTATGGCAATACATTTATGACTTTTTCCTGTCTTCTGTCTGTGTGTATGTGTGTGTGTTTGTGTTTGGGTTAATGAGATGTGGAGTGTGGTGATCCCTAGGTTTTTCACAGTTTACACCTTCCCAGGTGTGTGTGTGCTGACTCTATTGTTTAAATAAAATGGTTAAAGAGCTGTGGTTAAAACACAGCAGACACAGTGCAATTATCTGTTACAACGGCTGTCCCCATAAACTCCTAAAGCCCTAAAAGTGTGATTACGAACTCTCATGAAGTCCCCCATGAACATATGTGTTTTATGGTAATACATTTATGACTTTTGCAGTTTGTGTTTGTGTTAATGAGTTGTGGAGTGTGGGGGGATCCCAAGGTTTTTCACAGTTTACACCCCCTATGTGTGTCTGCGTCCTGAAAAAGCTGTTGGTTAAGTAAAAGCCGTGGTTCAGACATGCCGACGGATCAATGCATAGATCGTCTGTGTAGAGAATCTTAGTTCTCAAGTTGGTTTTTCCGAAAAGTTTTTGTTAATTTGATTTGTAAAAGTGTTTCAAGAGAAGATGGCTGTCTATCTCAACAGTAAGTATATTTTATTATTTCGTATTTATTACTGTTGTTGTTAAGAATTTTATTTATGTATCTTTTGTGTGTTTATTTTTTTTTATCTCTGATGCCCAGGTGATTTGAACGAAACATGTTTTATTGATGAGATTCGCCTCCCGAACCGAGTAAATGGTGCGTATGAAATGTTATACACATTTTCACACCAGGTTTATATTGTGTTGCTGGTATGTAGAATTAAACGTGTTTCTTATTTGTCTATCCATAGGATCGAAGGCGTGTAATAGTCTGATCTCAGAGCATGTGTCTCCGTGAGAGAGCGTGAATAACCCCCACTCAGTATGTAGTTTTGTAATGCTGTAATATTCATACGAATGTTGAAAAATGTTTTAAAATGTACTCATGTTATATAATTGTTTTTCTCCCAGAAGACTTATCAAACCTTGTAAACAACATTGGTGCGTCTGGAGACGATAATCAAACAACGCTGTCTAACGGGGTGTGTGGTGCTAAAAACCCTCCCAGAGCTAAACGTAAAGCGGTTACGATCACTCAGGTTCACGCACCAGTTGATGGTTGTGAAGTTAATTCTGAACACCCATCGACAGAGCCAGAACGGAAACGGGGGAAACATTCGATCATCGGATGGTATGTAGCCTATGCGCACGGTTGTTAAAAATGTTGTTTTATCTTTTCCTAATTCATACGACAACCCTATGTTCTTTTTCCACAGAGGTGCTTGTGGATAACCCCTCTGACAATATTTTATTATATCTTTTCATGGGACAACACTGAAGAAATGACACTTTGCTACAATGTAAAGTAGTGAGTGTACAGTGTGAGCTTGTATAAGTGTGAGCTTGTATAACAGTGTAACTTTGCTGTCCCCTCAAAATAACTCCACACACAGCCATTAATGTCTAAACCGCTGGCAACAAATGTGAGTACACCCCTAAGTGAAAATGTCCAAATTGGGTCCAATTAACCATTTTCCCTCCCCGGTGTCATGTGACTCGTTAATGTTACAAGGTCTCAGGTATGAATGGGGAGCAGGTGTGTTAAGTTTGGCGTTATCGCTCTCACACTCTCTCATACTGGTCACTGGAAGTTCAACATGGCACCTCATGGCAAAGAACTCTCTGAGGATCTGAAAAAAAGAATTGTTGCTCTACATAAAGATGGCCTAGGCTATAAGAAGATTGCCAACACCCTGAAACTGAGCTGCAGCACGGTGGCCAAGACCATACAGCAGTTTAACAGGACAGGTTCCACTCAGAAAAGGCCTCGCCATGGTCGACCAAAGAAGCTGAGTGCACGTGCTCAGCATCATATCCAGAGGTTGGCTTTGCAGAATAGACGTATGAGTGCTGCCAGCATTGCTACAGAGGTTGAAGGGGTGGGGGATCAGCCTGTCAGTGCTCAGACCATATGCCGCACACTGCATAAAATTGATCTGCATGGCTGTCATCCCAGAAGGAAGCCTCTTCTAAAGATGATGCACAAGAAAGCCCGCAAACAGTTTGCTGAAGACAAGCAGACTAAGGACATGGATTACTGGAACCAAGTCCTGTGGTCTGATGAGACCAAGATAAACTTATTTGGTTCAGATGGTGTCAAGCGTGTGTGGCGACAACCAGGTGAGGAGTACAAAGACAAGTGTGTCTTGCCTGCAGTCAAGCATGGTGGTGGGAGTGTCATGGTCTGGGGTTGCATGAGTGCTGCCGGCACTGGGGAGCTAATGCTAACATGTACTGTGACATACTGAAGCAGAGCATGATCCCCTCCCTTTGGAAACTGGGCCGCAGGGCAGTATTCCAACATGATAACGACCCCAAACACACCTCCAAGACGACCACTGCCTTGCTAAAGAAGCTGAGGGTAAAGGTAATGGACTGGCCAAGCATGTCTCCAGACCTAAACCCTATTGAGCATCTGTGGGGCATCCTCAAATGGAAGGTGGAGGAGCGCAAGGTCTCTAACATCCACCAGCTCTGTGATGTTGTCATGGGGGAGTGGAAGAGGACTCCAGTCGCAACCTGTGAAGCTCTGGTGAACTCCATGCCCAACAGGGTTAAGGCAGTGCTGGAAAATAATGGTGGCCACAAAAAATATTGACACTTTGGGCCCAATTTGGACACTTTCACTTAGGGGTGTACTCACTTTTGTTGCCAGCGGTTTAGACATTAATGGCTGTGTGTTGAGTTATTTTGAGGGGACAGCAAATTTACACTGTTATACAAGCTGTACACTCACTACTTGACATTGTAGCAAAGTGTCATTTCGTCAGTGTTGTCCCATGAAAAGATATAATAAAATATTTACAAAAATGTGAGGGGTGTACTCATTTTTGTGAGATACTGTATATATATATATATATACAGTATATATTCACTATTAGCTTGTATAATTAGTGTTAGTTTGTAGGTATTAGTTTGTTAGTGGTAACTTGTGTGTAATAGTCATTGTTTGGTAGTGTTCTTGTTTTACTGATTATCAGTGTTCTTGTTTACTGTTTATCAGGGTTATTTCATTAGTTATTTTGTGCACACCCGTATGTGTTTGTTTAAATAAATTTCTTTTTAAAAAAATGGCAAAACGTTGTCGGGATGCGATTGGGTGTGATCAGGGTCGAGCAGTTAGATTTAGACAAGACGACATCAGCGAGCAGCGCACCAACACCGAAACATTGCATTATTTAATTCAGACGATAGAGGATATGAATAGACCTGAGTCTACAACCGACACATTGTTAGATTTATTAAACATAGTGAGATCAATGTCTGTTGACCGGCCAGAACAACATCCAAACTCGACATTAGACTCATTTGACATTTTAAATTCACAACAGGTGGGTGGTGCTACAGATAATCAATCGCATCATTCATTCGATACTACAACACAAAATATGGGGTTAACCCTCTATGATATTGACAAGCTTGTAAGAGAGGGTGGTGATGTCGATGACTATTCGGTTGTGATGAGACCCAGATTCAATAGTCTGGAGATACGTCGGCGTATAAATCTGAGGGTGCTATCCGCCGTGGACTTAGCAGCATACATTATATTTCGAAATTTTGGATGAAATAGTGTCGTTTTCCAGACTGCTGGCTGGGGACAGTGGTTGGATTAACATAACAATGAGCGGACCTAGTCTAAACTCCGATGTTAACGCCATCTTGTCACCTGACAATGACTACAGTGTGGATGTCTTCACAAATCAGCTCGAAAAGATTATGCAAAGTAACGCTGATGTGTGGGTTGATGATAGTTTAGATCTAAAAGTGTCTATAGCACGGAGTAAACATGGGGGTGGGTATCGAAAGATACATGATCTCGCCCATAACGAAGTGATCACCAGAAATAGGATGGATCTGTTCTGCCCCATCAATACAACCAATAATTTGTGTTTTGCAATCTGTTTGGCCCATTTTCTAAATCCTCTGATCTACAGACTATAGCGGCGTCGATGCAGAAGGCGGTTGGGTATTCGGAACATCATAAGATAGGATTTAATGATATCACGCGGTTTGAGCATGTGTTAAGCATAAAAATAGTGGTCTTCCACAGATCATGTGACGGTTTGTTGGAAAAGTATATATACAAGACAGTGTTCTTGTACCTGCATGATGGTCACTATTTTATGATTAAGAAGCTGAATGCATTCATAGGTACTCCATACGTGTGCGACTACTGTTATCAAGGATTTACTAACCGTAGAGATCATCGTTGCAAATATGTGTGTGATATCTGCAATGCCCCCAATTGTTATAAGCACCCCGTCAAAACAAGACAATGCGTCGATTGCTTGCGGTACTGCAAATCTAACTATTGTTACGACGCACATGAACAGGCGCCATTAGGTCAACAGTATGCGCAGTGCGATGTTACAAAATACTGTCAAAAATGTAATAGACGTTATCATGTCATCGCCACCAATCCCAAACCACACAGGTGAAGTGCAGAGTTGTGTATACATTGTCGTGCTGAAATGATTAATGACGGCGTACACCAGTGTTTTATTCAGCCAGCAAAGCTCGAACCACCTAGCAACAAGTACATATTCTATGATTTTGAGACACAGTACATAAATGGTAAACACGTCGCAAACTTTGTGTGTGCCATCATGTTTAAAAGGGAAGAGTTCTCAGCCGCTGGTCCAGACTGCATAGAAAGGCTTGTTAAAAGGTTTAGACGACCGCGTTATCAGAATTTCACATGGATAGCCCACAATGCTTCTGGTTTTGATAACTTTATACTTTTGGAATATTTCACGAATGAGGGGCATATGCTTAAAATCATGATGCAAGGCTGTCGGGTAATTCTGATGTATGACGACACGTTCAAGCAGCGCTTTATCGACAGTTATTCGTTCATCCCCATGCGTCTGGCCATGACATCTGCTGCATTAAATCTAATTTCTAGGGGGGAGGATAATGATCGTCATATACTGGCATACACCAACAGCATTGTGAGAGATAAAAAAAACACTTCACACTTCACAATAGGACAGTCGTCAAAAAGTTTAAGGTGGTGTACAACAAACGTGTGCTGCTCCCCGATTTCACAACAATCCCATATGGCTTCTGACAGGCTTTTTGGACACAGGGGTGTGCGAGACACTGATGGTTTTGATTTCAGATTACAGCATCCATTTTCATGCATGATAAGCAGCCCTTCAAACTCGGGGAAGTCATATTTTGTAAAAATGTTGTTGCAAAACGCTGTATAGTTGATTTCTAAAAAAATTGAAAACATTGTATATATTTATGATAGTTGGCAACCGCTGTATGACGAATTATTGAAAATGTACAAAATAAAATTTGTTGAAGGCCTACCACAGACTCTGAAGGATGATGATTTGTTCCCAGCCAACAAAACTAATTTGTTAATCCTTGATGATCTGATGAAAGAGGCCAGCGGGAGCAATGAGGTGGAAAAAGTTTTCACCCAGTATGTTCACCATAGAAATCTTAGTGTTATTTATATTGGACAGAATTTATTTTGTCAGGGTAAATCCAGCAGGACTATCAGCTTAAACAAATTATCTGATGTTGTTTAAAAACCCTAGAGACATCAACCAAGTTAGTGTGCTAGGAAGGCAAATGTACCCCGGTAACAAAATTTTTTATGGAATGTTATCAAGATGCTACCAACAAACCTTTTGGATGTCTAATGATTGATTATAAAACAAATACACCCGAACACTATCGGCTCAGAACAGATTTACTTTCAACGCATCCTGTAGTATACCTCTAGAAAAGAAGGTAGTTGGGGAAAAAGTGTTGGGTTGTGAAAAAATGTGGGATAGACTTTGTAGAAACATGCCTCTTTTAAAAATATTATTAAAAGCATCACCCAAGACTTAGACTTAGAGAAGGCATATGACAGGGTGCCAAGAGAGGAGCTGTGGTATTGTATGAGGAGGTCTGGAGTGGCAGAGAAGTATGTTAGAGTGGTGCAGGATATGTATGAGAGCAGTAGGACAGTGGTAAGGTGTGCGGTAGGTGTGACAGTGGAGTTCATGGTGAAGGTGGGACTGCATCAAGGATCGGCTCTGAGCCCCTTCTTGTTTGCGGTGGTGATGGACAGGCTGACAGATGAGGTCAGACAGGAATCTCCATGGACTATGATGTTTGCGGATGACATTGTGATCTGTAGTGAGAGCAGGGAGCAGGTGGAGGAAAGTCTAGAGAGGTGGAGGTTTGCTCTGGAGAGAAGAGGAATGAAGGGTAGTTGCAGCAAGACAGAATACATGTGTGTGAATGAGAGGGATCCAAGTGGAACAGTGAGGTTACAGGGAGAAGAGGTAAAGAAGGTGCAGGATTTTAAGTACTTAGGGTCAACAGTCCAGAGCAATGGGGAGTGTGGAAAAGAGGTGAAAAAGCGTGTGCAGGCAGGTTGGAATGGGTGGAGAAAAGTGTCAGGTCTGTTGTGTGATAAAAGAGTACCAGCAAGAATGAAAGGAAAGGTGTACAGGACAGTAGTGAGACCAGCGATGTTGTATGGTTTGGAGACAGTTGCACTGAGGAAAAGACAGGAGGAAGAGTTAGAGGTAGCAGAGCTGAAGATGTTGAGGTTCTCTTTGGGAGTGACGAGGATGGATAAGATCAGGAATGAGTACATCAGGGGGACAGCACATGTGAGATGTTTTGGAGACAAAGTTAGAGAGGCCAGGTTGAGATGGTTTGGACATGTTCAGAGGAGGGAGAGTGAATATATCGGTAAAAGGATGCTGAGGTTAGAGCTGCCAGGCAGGAGGCCGAGAGGAAGACCAAAGAGGAGGTTTATGGATGTAGTGATGGAGGACATGAAGGTAGTCGGTCTGAGAGAAGAGGATGCAGGGGATAGGGCTAGATGGAGGCAGATGATTCGCTGTGGCGACCCCTGAAAGGAACAGCTGAAAGGAAAAGAAGAAGAAGAAGATTAAAAGCATCACCCAAACAGAGACGGGTTATTTTACAGTCTGCCGCAGATGAACTCATTGCGACATTGTGTGAAATGGCTCTTAACGTTCTCCACGGTAATGGTCATCTGGTCAGATGTCTTCTTCTTTTCCTTTCGGCTGTTCCCTTCAGGAACCATGATGAGGAAAGTCTTGAATGCCTCTGTAGGTTCCTCATGACCATCGGCAAAGATCTGGACTTTGAGAAGGCCAAGGTACAAACAGCGACAGCTTTTTACAGGATTTTCATTGTTTGGGGTTGTTATAATTTACCATCCTACAAGAGTTGTGCACTATTCTATATTGGTTATAGATTAAGATTACACCTTTTGGTTTAGGTCTGACAGTTATCAATAAATTATGATTGTCTTAATTTTGATAATGCTTGATTTTACATACCTGATTAAATATTTATTCTTATACATGGTTAGAAATAATGGCTTTCCCAGGTTTAGCATTTCCAGTATCATGACCAAATTACTGATGTGGACAGTCTGCAATTTAAAATGAGCTACACCAAAATTTCAAATAGCTAGCATGCTATGCCATTGTCAGGGTATAAACTAGGATTTAGCAATAGTGGTAATATTAAAGTTTGTGTGTGGTTTAGTGACCTTGTTCTGCTGCTTGTGTAATACTCTGTTTTGTAAAGGTTTCATGTAGCCAAGTCCTTAATCTTTAACTGACCATGTGTTAAGAGAGCACTTGCTTTTGATAGCTGAATCTAAAGAGGCTTGGAGAAATTGCTATAGATGCATTACTCAAAAAAGTCTGTCTCCTGCTGTTTAACGTTGGAACTAGCTGTGCCAAGTGTAAGTGAAAATAATGTAAATTACTACATAACTCCATTGAACAAATAGCTGCTTTTTAAAAACTTGCATGTGTTTGGCAGCTGTATTCTCATAAGACCTGTAAATGTCTTCTACTGGCCATAATTCCCAAAATGTTACTGAGGACTTTACTGGAACTTCGAGGTAGTGACAAAAAGCCAAACCAAAATGTGTCAAAACTGTCAGCAGGAGCAATACTGTTGTGTCTGATCTCCTTGTCTTTCCATTAGCCATGAATGGATCAGTACTTTAACCAGATGGAAAAAATAGTGAAGTAGAGGAAGACTTCATCACGCATTTGCTTCATGCTCCAGGACGTAATTGACCTGCGCCTGGTTAGTCAATTTGTCCATTTGTGTGCTAGATGTGCATGCTTGTGCTTATGTTTAACTAGATTATATGTGTGATTCGTTGTTTCAGCACAACTGGGTATCACAGAGAGCTGATCTCGGGCCCAAGACCATTGAGCAGATCCACAAGGAGGCCAAAATCGAGGAGCAGGAAGAGCAGAGGAAAGTTCACCAACAGCTGCTATCCAAGGACAAGAGGAGACCAGGTCAGAGAGGGCATATGTGTGCTATAGGCTAATCCTCTTTACAGCTTAGTCCCTGTTCTCTGTGAGATGTGTGTTACAGCACTTACCTAATTCACTGTCTATTGTTCTTATTTCTGTTTATTCTACAGTAATTCCAAGAGAGGAGACCTGGAACACTGTGCCTGTGCCCAAGAACAGTAGAACAATAGACCCCAACAAGATCCCTAAAATCACCAAGGTAGTGAAAAGCAGTGTTCTGTATGATAAGACTATGCTTGAACATCTTTACTCAACATTTAAAGCTCTAGATGGAGATTAATGAAAACATTTCTAGCACAGATATATTACCCAGTATTTCTTTTATTAAACAGGCTCAAGAGCCCCACCTGCTGGTGAAAGTTTTTTTTTTTTATTGACAAGTATATACCTTTGAGTTGTCCAAAACTTCAAAAAGCCCTGTGTGTGAGTTTTTAGAGCCATAGAAGGACTTAATCTGTCTATCAAAAAAGAAGACAGTAAATAGCACAGCGTGATGGTGAACATACTGTGGCATCTGATGTGGAAAACTGCTCAGTGTCATATCATCTAATGGGAAACATTTATGAGAAAACGTGCTGATTAAACTGTTCACATAACGTAGAACAGTTTTACTTACTTGCTAGGCAGCTACTTGAATTGAGGCTTTTGACTTCCTTTCAAGTGGAATTCCAGTCTATAAACCTTTATAATAAAATGCTGTGTTCACATTAACTTGAAAGAAAAGGGTAGCTCGAACCTAATGACAAAAATAGAAAACTTTTTTTTTATTAGTTGAGTAGTGGAGAAACAATGATTAACTCTAAAGACTACTTGAATTAAAAAATGAACAATGCTTTCACTTTCCTATGGGAAATGTAGTTAAATAAATAAATTGAATACTGCTCAGCATTGGTCTGTGTTAAAATAAATGTGTTTGAGAAGAAGAAGGTATCAGACATGCAGAGTCATTCTGCTCCAACGTTCCTTTTTTCTTCGGACGAAGTTCATTTCAGTTTCAAAAGGGGCACTATGAAGGATTGAGAAGCATGTTCAAAAGCATTTATAAATCAGGCACCTTGCGTTAGTAAACCTGATTTATCTACATTTGTGTGTTTGTAGTCAACAATAGATGATAAGATTCAGTTGGGACCATTGGGACGAGCACAGCTCAACTGGATGAAGGGCAGCAGTGGAGGAGCTGGAGCCAAGGCCAGTGAATCAGGTTAGAACTGAATTCATTATACAAGTTTGTGTCTTTTTTTGGCTCTGTCTTGTGCTTGTTCTTTTTGTGAAAAATAAATAGCAAGTTAAGAATGTAGGTGGTGTTCTTGCAGATATCTTGCGCCCCTGCAGCCTGAACCGTTACTCACCGCTTCAGCCCTCAGTCCCAGCCTCTGCCTCCACTCCATCTGCCTCCCCTGACATTGACTCTAGAGGAGGCCTGAGGTACTGTGCAACACTTCAAGATCTATTGTTAGCTAATGTAGGCTGTGAAGTCCCAATAAAAACTGTCCATCTATTTTGATGGCGATTTAAATATGTATTTATTGTGTGTTTCCCAGTCGTGGAAGCTCAGGACGGGAGCGCAATGATAAACCATTGACTTTGGGTCCTTCACGGTCTGGCCCTCCGTCTGTGGGCAGAACAGGGAAGGAGGTCGCCGAGGAGCTTCCGCAGGAAGAAGTTCACAAGAACACGCACGTCTCCGACACACCCAAACTGCAGCCCAGTTCAGCTAGCAGAAGCAAACTGGAGCGCAGCCAATCCAGGGAATCTGGTGAGCCACTGATTTGGATCCACACAAACTTAATAAAAACAAAGCACCTGCTCCCTTATTCATTCAGAAAAATAACACATCCATACACTGATCCAAACTTGTATGTTGGCTGTGACTCAGTTTAATGCATGTAATTATTATGCAAGTATTATTTGTGATGACACATCATGTTCCCTGTATGGCAGTAAAACTTGAAGCAGTGCCAGGCCCTACTACAGACAAGCCTGCGTTATCAGAGGAGGAGATGGAGAAACGGTCCAAGTCCATTATCGACAAATTTTTGCACATTAATGATTACAAGGTTGTTCCCTCAAGCAATGTATTATAATGTGGATCACATTCTTTTATTACACATCTTTATTACATTGTTACTGCGTCACATCCTTGGGTGTGTCCATGTGCAGGAGGCCATGCAGTGCGTGGAGGAACTGGAACAGGCCACAATGCTATATGTTTTTGTGCGGGTGGGTGTGGAGTCCACGCTGGAGAGGAGCCAGATCACGCGCGAACATATGGGCCAGCTGTTCCATCAGCTGCTGCAGGCTGGGAGCCTCTCCAAATCTCAGTACTTTAAAGGGTGAGTGTCATTCCTCACTACACAGCTCTGTCTAATTGTGCATCCCACTAGCACTGTCTGATTCATGAGATGCTGACAGTTTGATGGCATACTTGTGTCCAAAGGAATTTTTGTTAGTATAATTATTAATGGGGTTGTTTTTACAGTTGCCCATCTTTATTATTTGTGTAAAGATAAATAGTTGAACATTAGCATCACCTTTCAATGCTGACTACTAATCTGTTTTTTTAAATCCTGGAATAACTATTAGAGAATCATAATCCTCATCAAAATATGTTCTATCCTGTCTCTTTTTTTCCTCTTCTTTCCATTCTTTTCCTTTCTTTCTTTTTCCCATTTTCTTGCCTTACCTTGTTTTCAGGTTTTCAGAAACCCTTGAGATAGCAGATGATATGGCCATTGACATTCCTCATATATGGCTGTACTTAGCGGAGCTAGTTAATCCTGTGCTCCGAGAAGGAGGAATCTCTATGAGAGAATTATTTAGGTATGGTTTTGTTTATTTGGATCTCAGCAAACATAATGGTGTCTAGTTCTATTAGTCTATAATCTACATTTTTGCTGTAAGGGATGTTGGTGGTTTTTTTTTATTGCTTTTTGCAGTGAATTTAGCAAACCATTACTCCCTGTGGGAAGAGCTGGCATAGTATTTTCTGAAATATTGCACCTTCTATGCAAACAAATGGTAAGCAAAGTTTTATATATATATAAATTTATTTAGAAATGCAGCAAATTAGATTGTCATACAATTTGAAACAGTTATTTATTTTTGTTAAACCTGTGGCCAGTAATTGAATACTGTGGAGATGTTATTGTAATAGCTGTGTTTTTCTGTGCTTTAGAGCCATAGGAAAGTGGGGGCCTTATGGAGGGACTCTGGATTGAGCTGGGCTGATTTCCTCCCTGAAACAGAGGATGTGCACAGCTTCATTACTGAGCAGGTGAGCTGTTGCCTACACTCTAGATTTGGACACCACTGGAATATGTGGACAAAACAGGATCCAGTGTAACTTGGGGCTGTAGTCGATATTCTACCAACAACTTTAGTTGTAATAGTAGAGATGATTAAAAGCCATGGCATTATTATTTCTTGAAAGATTTGAAAGAATTGCTTGGCTTGCTTTTGTTCTTTTGTCTGATCAGATCATTTGGCTAACCATCTTTTTGGCTGATTGTTAATAAACAGTTTTAAAATTTTGTCAACAGTATGAGGAAAATCCATACTGTGATGAAATTGATTTGTAATTGTAAGAACATTGTCAGTGCACCTCAACTGATCAGAAAACAAAAGTATTTCTGGTTGTGCTGTAAAAAGCCTTGTGCTGGATAGTTAGACTTGACCCTCTTTTATTCCTAAACCAGTGTAAATGTCGCCTTTGGATGACACAAAGAGCACCAACTTATCCTTGCGTATAAAACTGTTCCAAATTTTGACAACACTTAATTTTTACACCTTTGCTAGAAACTAGACTTCACTCTTTCTGATTGCTCAAGTCCACCCGACATGGCCTCTACGAGAGCACTCTCGCCTGAAGAGCTGAACAAACAACTTGAAAAACTCCTCCTGGAGGATGTGGCTAGCGATGAACAAATCTTCGACTGGGTAGAGGTACAAGGCCATTGAAGTAATTTCATTCAGGGTTGTGGTGCTAAACTCTTACAGTACGGTGTGTTTTTAAAATGCTATTGTTTTATGCCGTTTTTATTTTGTGTCTGATTTCTCCATCAGGCAAATCTGGATGAGTCGGAAATGAGTTCACCACCCTTCCTCAGAGCTCTGATGACTGCTGTGTGTAAAGCATCAGTCAAATATAAGTGGTCTACTGAACAGTCCATTTACTACATTCACACACAAATAATGGCACAAATACCTTTCAGAGCATTTCACCTCTGATGCCACCAGTTTAAATGTGGGGTGTGTGTGTGTGTGTGTGTGTGTGTGTGTGTGTGTACAGCCGTGGCCAAAAGTTTTGAGAATGACACAAATATAAATTTTCACAAAGTCTACTGCTTCAGTGTTTTTAGATCTTTTTGTCAGATGTTACTGTTACTGAAGTATAATCACAAGCATTTCATAAGTGTCAATGGCTTTTATTGACAATTACATGAAGTTTATGCAAAGAGTCAATATTTGCAGTGTTGACCCTTCTTTTTCAAGACCTCTGCAATTCGCCCTGGCATGCTGTCAATCAATTTCTTTGCCACATCCTGACTGATGGCAGCCCATTCTTGCATAATCAATGCTTGGAGTTTGTCAGAGTTTGTGGGTTTTTGTTTGTCCACCCGCCTCTTGAGGATTGACCACAAATTCTAAATGGGATTAAGGTCTGGGGAGTTTCCTGGCCATGGACCCAAAATGTCAATGTTTTGTTCCCCGAGCCACTTCGTTATCACTTTTGCCTTGTGGCAAGGTGCCCCATCATGCTGGAAAAGGCATTGTTCATCACCAAACTGTTCTTGGATGGTTGGGAGAAGTTGCTCTCTGAGGATGTTTTTGTACCATTCTTTATTCATGGCTGTGTTCTTAGGCCAAATTGTGAGTGAGCCAACTCCCTTGGCTGAGAAGCAACCCCACACATGAGTGGTCTCAGGATGCTTTACTGTTGGCATGACACAGGACTGATGGTAGCGCTCACCTTTTCTTCTCCGGACAAGCTTTTTACCAGATGCCCCAAACAATCGGAAAGGGGATTCATCAGAGAAAATGACATTACCCCAGTCCTCAGCAGTCCAATCCATGTACTTTTTGCAGAATAGCAGTCTGTCCCTGATGTTTTTCCTGGAGAGAAGTGGCTTCTTTGCTACCCTTCTTGACACCAGGCCATCCTCCAAAAGTCTTCGCCTTACTGTGCGTGCAGACGCACTCGCACCTGCCTGCTGCCATTCCTGAGCAAGCTCTGCACTGGTGGTGCCCCGATCCCACAGCTGAATCAACTTTAGGAGACGGTCCTGGCGCTTGCTGGACTTTCTTGCGCGCCCTGAAGCCTTCTTCACAACAGTTGAACCTCTCTCCTTGAAGGTCTTGATGATCCAATAAATGGTTGATTTAGGTGCAATCTTACTAGCAGCAATATCCTTGCCTGTGAATCCCTTTTTGTGCAAAGCAATGATGGCTGCACGTGTTTCCTTGCAGGTAACCATAGTTAACAGAGGAAGAACAATAATTTCAAGCACCACCCTCCTTTTAAAGCTTCCAGTCTGTTATTCTAACTCAATCAGCATGACAGAGTGATCTCCAGCCTTGTCCTCATTAACACTCTCACCTGTGTTAACGAGAGAATCACTGACATGATGTCAGCTGGTCCTTTTGTGGAAGGGCTGAAATGAGGTAGACATGTTTTTTTGGGATTAAGTTCATTTTCATGGCAAAGAGGGACTTTGAAATTAATTGCAATTCATCAGATCACTCTTCATAACATTCTGGAGTATATGCAAATTGCCATCATAAAAACTGAGGCAGCAGACTTTGTAAAAATGAATATTTGTGTCATTCTCAAAACTTTTGGCCACGGCTGTATACACAGGGGAGAGCTCCTCCTGTAGAGTGGACACGGCCATTATCCAAAAGCGTTTGCCTGTATTACACAAGTACCTTAACTCAGACACGGAGAGACAGTTGCAAGCACTTTACGCACTTCAAGCTTTGATAGTGAAACTGGACCAGCCTCCGAGTGAGTACAAACTGTCTTTTCAGCTTTGAAGCATTCTAAGCAAGCATATGTTCACACTACCAAGCGACAGCGATCATTCATTTTCTGCGTACATGCAAAACACAGGGGCAGTCCTTCAGTGGCAAGCAACATTTGAATTTATGCAAATCAGGTATGATTGGTTCAAACAATTGGCTCAAATGATTCTTGACACAGTCCAATGACGCATGTGGTCTGATAGTTTTTTTTTTTCTCCAGTTCTCCATTCACACTAGTTCCTACATTTAATTACTGTTTGATGCTCAAACATGGAAGCAATATTTCAACCATGCTTTCATCTTGTACAACACATTAAAGTCCTCTGTGAACTGCCTTGAAATGCGCAGCGTTATTCGATGTGTTGACATAATGTCCACTGAAACAGGAAGTCAGGGTGGGGCATATTGAACGGCTCCTCCCCCTTTTTAAATAGCCAATAGCATTTAGCTTACCTCACAGCCCAGGCTAAGCCGTACTTGACTGTTAGTACCATGGATTTTTGTGATGTTTTGGGACACTTCAGATTCTAGAGAGCATTTGACAGTGTTTTGCAGCACACTGGCTTATAGATAACCTTAAGGCTAACATTCATACTAAAAGCCACAAAACTTCAATTTTGATTTCATGGGGACTTTCAGTGTGCATAGACATTATGAAGAAAAATAAAGCTTGAAAGGAAGTAGCAGAGATCATGGGGCCTATCGTCGGTGTATGTAGCTAGTATACTTTATCGCTACTAACATTTCTCATCTGAACTAAAAAATCTTTTTAAAAAGGTGGACCTTGCAGGCCCACAAGAGACTGCGAACAACATGAGCAACTTGTCACTTACTAGTGAGAACACTGCGTAATGTTGTACAGTTGAAAACTGGACTGTTCTTCAATCTGTAAATGTTAAGTACTCTGTTTCTTCTGTTTCTTTCCTCAGACTTGCTCCGTATGTTCTTTGACTGTTTGTATGATGAGGACGTAATATCGGAGGATGCATTCTACAAGTGGGAGGCCAGCAAAGACCCGGCTGAACAACAGGGCAAAGGGGTAGCGCTCAAATGTGTGACGGCCTTCTTCACGTGGCTCCGAGAGGCTGAGGAGGAGTCGGAGGACAATTGACAAAAGGGGGGAAAAAAGGACACGTCTGTGGGCGTGTGCTGAAAAAGACAATAGTCGCTGAAACAATAACTGCATCTTCTAAAATGAAATACAAGCAAACTTTGTCTATCAATGGGAATGAATGGAGCGCACCAGTGCAAATGGTACAGTTCACTGACGTAAAGCGACATGATGACTTACAATTGCTGGAGCACTGAAAAAAAATACATGTATTATTTATAGTAATATTTCATTTAAGTTTTTAATTTCCTCTTTTGTTACTTTTTAAGGAAAAAGACTTTAATAATACATTTATGTGCTATAATGAAACAGAAGCTCAGTTCAGACTCAATATAATTTATGATCCCCCCCCCCTTTTTTCTATTTTAAAGACCTGCAACAATTGTATTTAACATTTTGCAGATGGTCAAAATGAGGCATTGGTGGATATAGAAATGAATGAATAAATAATGTTAATGATATTATTAATATAATAACTGTAAAAGTTGTTTGAAAAGCTCCCTGATGTTCAGATTGTTCGGTTAAGGACAATAGCGTTTAATGGGGAAATGACAGTCAGGGTTCTAGAGGATTGGCATAGATTTACATCGGATTTTTAAGGTTATTATTGACATAACCTTACCGGTTTTCCTTCTGCTTTAGCTTACTCTATGTGGAAACGTCAAATCCAGCAGAACTATGCATTCAGAAGACTGCTGCGATTATGATCAAGACAAGACCTTCGAATGGAAATAAATGAGCAAATGTCAACTTGTACAAAGACACTAAAGAGATGTTGCTAAACCTAAAGTGCTTGTAATTCTTAATACTGATAGAGCAAATTTAAAACATGTAAATAAATTAAAAAGCAAAAAAAAAAGTGTTTAAAAAAGCAAATCATGGTAGAGTGCTATTTCTATGCATTCAGTGGTCTCGGCGTGATTTAACTTTTTGTGCAGCTGCATTTAGTGCTGAAGTTCAGTTTCAGCGAGGTCTTAAATCTAAGGTTTTTTTTTGACAAACATTTAGGAAAACAAAACTCATTCTCATGTCTAACTACTTTAAGATGCCTCCGAATGGCCCACAGAAAACAGATCATTGAGATCCTTCCCTTCCAGGTCAAATCGGACAGAACAACCGCAGAATACTGGCAAAGTTTAATTTTTCCCCAAATACAAAACTATCTCACACACTTTCTCTTAATAAATAGAATATTGATCATGTGAAAATTATAATACTAACAGCTTTGCAAACAAATTAATTTTGGGCCACAGTCCTTTTAAAACACAAGCAGAATGTCAATATCAGTTGGATCGTGTATCGTGACTGGTGCATGCTGTAATACAGCTGTCCCTCAACTAGCAGTGAGCAATAGCTGCATGCTGGAATATTGTATGGCTGATGCAAAAGGGTTGAAATTTGCGTCTTTGGGATAGATAGGAACATGGCAGGCACATATTGACTTTTCTCTTTCATTTTTATCTACACACTATCCAGTACATACTTAATCACACTGGTCACAATCCCAGCAGTGTCAGTATCAATATAAGCAGTGAACAGAAGACATGTTGATCTTTCTTTCAGATATCTTGTTCACTGTTTGCTACCACACAAGTTTCATTTTCATATGTAAAACAAATCTGTAAAGAAACTAAACTCATTGAGCACCTGAACAAGTCCTTGGCATGTTCTTAAAAAAAAAAAAGAAAAAAGAAAAAAAGATCCAGTTCTAAAATGTTAACCTGAAATGAAATGTAAACCTGTTGCAATGATGCATCTTATTAACTTTTCCTGGGGTGCAGAATCAGCCAAATCAGATGCCTAGATATTTGTGCTTGTGTTTCATCAGGCTGATTGTTTCCCCTATGGGGTCATGAACTAGGCTAACCAGACTGAACATCATTCCTTCCTCTCAGAAGTCTCAGAAAGCTGTAAAGAAGAGTCTGGCCTTAAACTCTTGGGGCAGCAAAAGTCCCCTGGCTTCATAACCATAATGGGATATGAAACAAAATCAGTGCAGGAGTTTTGGGTGTATTAAGTCCCAAAGGAGAGGCTAGGAGTCTCTGAGCATACTGATCCGGGCGAAGATTTTCAGTGCAGGCCCCAGTTTGATGTTCATGGTGCTCATGAGATGGTCTTCTTTCAGTAGCATCAAGGCCTGGCCATCAATCTCCTGAGCACGGAACTCCTCAGCTATCTCCTGGCAGCCTGGGAATGAAAAATGCTCGGGATTAGCAAAGAGATCCTCATCAGGGGTGGACAAATATAAATTTATTAGCTAGCCCACCCGACTAGTAGAAGTTATCCATATTTTGTTGCCTGGAAACCTAACTGACTAGACTAAAGTGGTAGCTAACCTAATGTAAGAACATATGGCAAGATAGTTAAGTGCACCAATACAGAGTAAGTAAAAACAATTGAAGATATTAATTCTTGTGGAGGAGGTGACTGTATACCGGTACGGTTCAGCTGGACTCGGGCACTGTACGCATCTAGTGTGATCACTAACCATGGCAGAGCACGGAACTCGAAACATGACGTTATGCGACTGATGTGACCGTGAGCTGCCTCCTTAATAATCTTCTGATTATTGCATGATTAAGTAAAAATCACTGCGCTGCATGAGTGATAAATCTATTAGGCATGTGAGAGGGCCGTGTGTCACCGTGCCCCAAATGACGCCAAATAAACCATAATAATAATAATAAACTTTATTTTATATAGCACCTATAGCTTCTCAAGGTGCTTTACATAAAAAACAGTCATGTATAGATACAAATTCTAAAAAAAAAATAAGCATAAATACCAACAGACAAAAATAAATAAATAAATAAAATCAGAAGTCAAGTAAAAGCTAATCTAAAAAGGTATGTTTTAAGAGGAGTAATGTTACGATGATGGACTCCATTGTGCTGTGTGAGAGCGCATTTCTTCCTGTTTTCTTCCAAACAAAACGTCACATTGTAACGATGTAAGCTTGCTCAGGCCAGGAATGTTAAGTGCAATGTGAGCAAAGGCCAGCGGGGGGAGTGGGGAGGGGGCACAATCGTGCTTGGGCACGGTACAAGGCAATGCCACCAGCATAGACTAATGATTTATGCCCTCTGGATAAATTAATGAAATTTAAAAGGTTTGAGAACTTTTGCTGATCGTTGTCACCCAACAGTGTGTTTGTTTTAACTTCACAGAAAGAAAAATAACCTTCTGTAAAACATAACAGCATGTTCGAACTGACACTCCACACTTCAAGAGTGCCACGCCCTACCTGGCAGTGAGCAGATAAACTCATAAACGTCCTCCACGTTCCATTTTTCAGGGTCGCTGGGCATGAACTGCTGCGTGAGGAGGGGCAGCTCCCTGCTGTGGTTCTCGCCATGATCTGCTCCTTTCTCCTTTTGCCGCCTCTGAGCTCCAGAGCTGGCCACGGACACAGGAGATGGAGGTTCTTCATAACTCGACATGTCCGAACACTGGCTGGACTCTCTGTGACACAGCTGTGAGAGACGTGGCGAGGCTGCTGAGCCCACCGTGCCTGTCTGAGTGCTGGGATTCTGAACAAAAACAATGGTGAAAATCAGTTCATGCAGATAACAAAAATGAAGCTGTTAAGAAAGCCAGTTCTCTATACATTACTTGTTTTTTGGCCTCTGAACTAGTGTTGTGATGATGGTTACTGGAGGCTCTCTGCTTCTTGGGGTTCTCTGGAGTTGGCCGTCTTGGAAAAAGACCCATTCGCTTTGTGCATCCCACATTATATCTTCAAATTTGAAGACAATCTTTAGTTAAGAGCAATAAACAGCCACATTTACTGAAAACACTTTCTGGTTATCAGGATTTACAAAGTAGATGTACTCTTAATACCTTTTTGCACATACTGTAGAACAGAACCGCTTCGATCTCTTGAAGTTGTAAGCGAAGTCGACTTTCCCACACAGTTCACAAGAGAGGGTTGGTTCCTTCTCCCTATTCTTTAACTCTAAAATGGTGTACAAATATGTGTTTACCATGAAGGGAAAAAAAAAAAAATACAGCAGTCACAACCTTTTTGTTTGGAATTATGCGGTTCCACTGAATATTTAAATACAAGTTGTGTAGCCAAAAAACCCTGGCACATAAGTGTATAATGCCTGCACATACCTTGCTGTGAGAGATCCTCCATCTCCGAGTCTGCTGTGTGAGAGTCTTGAACCTTCTTCTCCACATCTGAGTGAGACTGCTGCTGCTGTTTGTGCTTTTTGACGTTCTCGAGGAGCAATGATGGCCGCTCCACCTGGAATTAACATACAAGGTGAAGACATGCACAACAAACTTTACATTGTATCTTTTTTCCATTTGTAAGGGGACAAGTCACTAGTGATCAGCAGTTTTAGTAAAGTACTATCTGAGATTTGATTTTCCTGTAAATTTTCCTGTAAATTTTGTTTAATACAGTTCCATCACTTATTTCACTGATCCCTGAGCAAACACGGTAAACAGGAAGCCATCTAGGATTCAACCTATCTAAAACCCAAAAATTATTATTATTTTTTTTTACATGGATCAGTAGGTAAAACCATTTAAACAATGTGTTTGATAAAAGGACTTTGCTTGCACAAAGCAGGCCTTTGCTTACACAGCTTTTGTCCTTAAACCAGCTCACTCATGCAATTATCCAAATCAGCCAATCATGGATATAGACCAAATGACATTTTCCAATTTTCAACTGCCCAGTTTCGTTGAGCTGTGCCTACTGTAACCTCAGATTCCGGTTCTTGGTTGACAGGAGTGGAACCTGATGTGGTTTTCTGCTGTTGTAGCCCATCTGCCTCAAGGTTAGACAAGCTGTGCTTTTTGAGATGATTTTCTGCTCACCACGGTTGTAAGGACTGGTTATTTGAATTACTGTAGCCTTCCTGTCGGCATGAACCAGTTCTCCTCTGACCTCTCTCGTCAACAAGGTGTTTCTGTCTACAGAACTGCCCAGTACATACAGAATTTCGCTGAGTTTTTTTTGCGATTGTTGCAGCCAACAATGCTTGATTTAGCTGTGGCTTTTTTCAAAATTTGATATGCAGTTTGCAGAGTTTTTTGTGCTTTGAACTACATAAATTGGCGATGAAAATCGCAATTGTACGAAATTGTTTTGCATGGTCTTTCGCAGTTATGTTTGTTGGTAAACGAGACCTTTTAGCTGTACTCAAGTTCAGCGCACATGAATCAAAGAAGGCTTTGGCTGAATGCGCATTGTGATGATGTCAAATGACACGTCTTGGCCCAGATCTGCAGAAAATCTGCGGTAATTTGGAAAAAATTGCAAGCTCCTTCGAATATTGTGGAGTTTGCTTTATTTTGTGTTAATTTCTGCAATCACAAAATCCTGGAGAGACTGACTGCTGCTTACTGGAGGTTTATAATTTCTGCACCATTCTGTGTACACTCTTAGAAATCTTCAAATGAAATACAGCATAAAACAAAGGTAATAAACACTTTTTTTTTTCTTTTTTTTTAAATGTATTATTATTGAAGCAAAAAAAAAAAGTTATCCAACACCTATCACCCATGTGAAAATCGAATTGCCCCCTTAAACATAATTCTGGTTGTGCCAAATTTAGCAGCAATAACTACAAAACAAAACAAAACAAAACAAAAAAACCACTTCAACTGGAGATCAGTCTTTCACTTGCTTCTAGGACTAGGATTTACTCCTATGCTTTGGATCATTGTCTTACTGCATAATCCAGCTGTGCTTGAGTTTCAACTTACGGACTGAAGACCGGATATTCTCCTTTAGGATTTTCTGGTAGAGAGCAGAATTCATGTTTCCCTCAATTATTACAAGTTGCCCAGGCCCTGAAGCAGCAAAGTACCCCCACACCATCACACTTCCACCATCATGCTTGACCGTAGGTATGATGTTTGTTTTGTGGAATTCTGCATTTGGTTTACACCAGATGTAACGGGACCCCTGTCTTCCAAACAGTTCCACTTTTGACTCCTCAGTCCACAGAAAATTCTCCCAAAAGGTTTGAGAATCATCAAGGTGTGTTTTGGCAAAACTCAGACGAGCCTTAATGTTCTTCTGGGTTAGCAGTGGTTTTTGCCTCGCCACTCTTCCATGGATGCCATTTTTGCCCGGTGTCTTTCTGATAGTGGAGTCATGAACAGTGACCTTTATTGATGCAAGAGAGGCCTGTAGGTCCTTCAATGTTGTCCTTGGCTCTTTTGTGACTTCCTGGATGAGTAGTTGCTGTGCTGTTGGAGGAATTTTGGAAGGTCACCCACTTCTGGGAAGGTTCACTACTGTGCCGAGTTTATCCATATGGAGATAATGGCTCTCACTGTGGTCCTTTGGAGTCCCAGAGCCTTTGAAATAGCTTTGTAACCTTTTCCAGACTGATCTATTTCAATCACTTTCTTCCTCATCATTTCTGGAATTTCTTTCAACTTTGGCATAGTGTGCTACTGGATAAGACCTTTTAACCAACGTCATGCTGTTGAAAAAGTTCTATGTAAGTGTTGATTTGATTGAACAGGGTTTGCAGTAATAATTAATAATAATTATAATTAATAAATGCTTACATTTATATAGCGCTTTTCTAGACACTCAAAGCGCTATACATAGTATGGGGGGAAATCTCCTCAACCACCACCAGTGTGTAGCATCCACCTGGATGATGTGAGAACACCCACCACACACCAGCTATTGGTGGAGAGGAGAGATATAGCCAGTTCAGGGCTGGAGATTATTAGGGGGCCATGATAGACAAGGGCCAACGGGGCAATTTCACCAGGACACCAGGGTGATACTCCTACTCTTTACAAGAAGTGACCTTGGGATTTTTAATGACCACAGAGAGTCAGGACCTCAGTTTAACGTCTCATCCGAAAGACGGTGCTCTTTTTACAGTATAGCATCCCCATCACAATACTGTGGCATTAGGACCCACACAGACCACAGGGAGAGCACCACCAACTGGCTTCCCTAATACCACTTCCAGCAGCAACCTTAGTTTTCCTGCTTAGATTCAGTGGGAAACCAGGCGAGAACTGCAGGGTGATATAGGTGTGGTATATCAGGCCCGGTTGTGTCTAGTCCAGCTGAACCCCATTATGAATGCAGTTTCGTAGATTTGGGGAATTTGTAACTATGGGGGCAAATACATTTTCACACAGACCCAGTTGATATTGGATAACTTTTTTGCTTCAATAAATAACATTATCATTAACAGAACTGTATTTTGTGTTTACTCAGGTTGCCTTTATTTTATCTTAGATTTTGTTTTAATTTCTGAAACAATTTAGTACGAGATGTACACAAAAACAGAAGAAATCACGATGGGGGCAAACACTTTCACAGCACTGTACATACTTTAAATAAAGTAGATGTAGGTGGGAATACTGTACACTCTGTTAGGACAAAAATAATAACGAATCACAATTTCCCCTCTTACTCTAAATGTAAGACTCTGTGTGGCATTACTAATTATCATTAACCTAAACTAAAGAAGCAAACACCAAACATGTCTTAGCTGATCAATTATGCTTGGGGTAAATTTTATTATGAGCCGAACTATTCCTTTGACTGCTGAGCTAGACTGTCCTATAACGTTATCCATGTCCATGGTCAGATCAGGAGCTCTAAATCTGAAATACTACTTCTTTTTTATTTTTCCTTCAGTCACTCACTCCAAACCAATTTATCAGTAAGCATTTAAGCTGTGGTTTAAAATGTCCACTAGAGGGAAGCATGCTTCTGCTGATATCTATCTTTCAGCCAAAAATAGGGATCACATGACTTGTAATGCTCTTTAGAGCAGTAAGGATGAAGACTTCATCATTGGGGGGAAAAAAAAAAATACTAGACATTTAAACTGATGTGAATGACTCAAGCAGTAGGAAAGACCTAACTTCAGGCACTCACAGGGAATGGCTCTGCTCCCTCCTGGATAACAAAGCCCTCAATTACATGAGTGAGGATCTGGGGCTTGACAATGGCTTGTGGAGTTTTGCTGTGGCCATTGTGTGGGGTGCTGCCAGTCACGGTGGGCGCGTTGTTCCCGCTGCCCGATGTCATGGCTGGGTTACCATTCACACACACCAGTGCAGCCGCAGGAACAGGAACTGCAGTGTCTGGGCCTGCAAAGTGACAACGTACATTACTCAATCAAACTGACAGGAGACTTCCGTAGTAACTGCTCATACAGCAACACTTTGCAAAGCATGACTGACTGACTAAGGCAGGTTGCACGCAAACTTGAAACGGATGAAACTGTACTTTTGGAGTTTTGCCATTTTGTATCCATTCCAGAAAGGATTGTGGTTAAAAAAAATGCTTTTCTAACTCAATTACATATTACTGACAACAACTTGAGTGAAAAGTAGAATCTTTGAAATATTTACAAGAATTTCAGAGTTTCTTAGTATTTGGTATGTCCTCTTTTTGCTTTAATGACAGTGTGCACTCGAGCTGGCATGGACTCCTCAAGTTTGTGCAAAACCCGATGATCCATTTTGGATCAGTTTCATCGGAGTGTCCTCTGAACACATGCTTCAATAGAAGAGATTAGGCATAAGGAAAATCTGACCTTTTGTACAAAGCAGTTAACAGGGTCAATAGCACAAATTTCCTTACATATAAATAGGGAACTAGAAATAGTGCAGAATCTTGAATATTAAATATTGAACATTGAACTTTTTTCATTTTAAAGATGTAAAAATTCTTAAACCATCTGTTGATTTCCATCCATCCATCCATCCATCCATACACACACACACACACACACACACACACACACACTACTGTGCAAAAGTTTTATGCACATGCAAAGAAATGCTGTAGAGCAAAGAGGCCTTCAAAATAATGAAATTAAATGTTTCTACATTAAAAACAATACAGCATAGAGCAGTAAACAGCAGTAAATGAAAAAGTCAATATTTGGTGTGACAAAAAAAAAAAATAAAAATAGTAGTCTCAGGCACAATTTGTGCAGTTTTTTTCAGAAATTAGCTGGTAAGTTTTATTGAGCATCTTGCAGAACCAGACACAGTTCTTCTGGAGACGTGAACTGTGGCACTTGCTTCTTATTTCTGCAGCAAAACCCAGCAGCCTTCATTGTGTTTTTTGTTTGAAAAGTGTCTCTTACGTAATATGCTGCTTTCTTTAATTTAATTTTGTGCTAGAAAACTAATGTTTGGGAATCTAAAATGTACTATTTTTTTTGCACAGTACTGTATGTGTTATATATATATATATATATATATATATCATGAAGCACTCCTACATGATTAGATGATTTCCTACAATGTACTACAATGGGATTAGGCATGAATGCAGTTCCCTAGCAGGTACATAATGCACTAAATATTTGTAGGGAATCAGGAATAAGGACTGGAGCACAATTTCGAACAAAACCCATGGACTGTAATGTACGAATTTAATCTATGATTAAGATTAAAAATTGAATATTTACTTAAATTAAATATATTTAATGTCTATAAACATTTTTTATTCTACAGGTTGTGCATAATATCCCTAATGCAGTAGTTTATAGTGAATCGAGAGGCTGCTAGAGAATTATTCTCGCCTCGTTGATCAAAACACATCATAACAATAATCCTCCAGTTTTATTATAACATGCCAGTCGGATCTGACCACTTCTGCGCCACTTTACAGACATGATCGCTTTCGTACTGATTAAAATGAGCAAAGAAATGGCAACAGAAGAAGCGGAACTTGAGCGCGTAATGTTTGTTTGCCATGCTTCCTCGTTCAGCTCGTGTGTTTACGCTAAGAACGCTAGCGGCTCGATTGTAAACAAAACTAAACACATAAACAGCGCTGTTAGATAACGTCAGCTTTTTCAAGTTAAGCATGTAAAATTAACAACTTCGTCCATTGTTTTTTCATCACACAAGCGTGTAGTAGAGCCAAACGCTCACATACAGCGTCTCCTCACAATAGTGAACAGCGTCCAGAAGCCACACGCCTTTGTTCCGCTCGGAGACTCCGGGAAACACTCCTCTTCCTTACAGCCGCCCGTGAAAACAAACACAGAAAAACCGGACAGATTCAAACATTCCCAAAACTTCCTGATATTCCACAGAAGTGCATCCTCCTTCTTTAAAGCGCAGTAGGACTTGCAGTGTAATCCGGCTCAAACTTTTTTAGAAGGATTTGTTTGGTTGAAGCGACTCGATATATGCACATGCAACGGTGCGCGCGAGCGGCGTGCGCGCTCTAATCCTCTTTGTATATGGGGGAAGTGAAAAGGGAGCGCGCGCGGCCGAGAACGGCGTCGCGCACTTGGAATTTCAGCCAATGGGAAAGTGTATTTACATGCGAGCGCGTCTCTGATTGGTTAAAATAATTAAGCGGCTCCTCGATGAAACAGAAAAAAGGATTAAAAGGCGTCTAGTCAGGTCCTGGATTAATCTTGATCTTGGGGGAGTTTTAGCTCTGTCTAGAAGGCTTAATTGTTTCCCAAATAGTCAAAAACAAATAACCAATATACAGCTGTGTACCGGTATAATCAATATTATGTGTACACCAAAATAATGCCTCAAATGTATTTGCTAATCTTTTTTTCATCATGCTGTATGACAACATAGCCATATGAGTATTCCAGTATTTTTTATTTTTTTACTATAACACCAGTCAAATTAGTTAACTATGATGCTTATTAACAAACAAAACAACAGATTATACAGCTGAGTTCAAAGGTTTGCATACTCTCAGGACAAAATTAAAATAAAGCAATAAAGACACCCAGTATGTTAGGTTTCAGAGATTTTCCTTCACTATTAAATGTAGAAAAATGGGAATATAGTGTAGCTATATGATGATAATGAAAATTCTGAAATATATTAGTTTAAAAGTCATCCAAAAATCTCCCAGCTGTAAATGTTCACATCTAACCATTAACCCTACACTCATTCATTCATTTTCATTAATTCGCTTTATCATGGTCAGTGTCTCAGAGCTTATCCCAGGAACACTGAGAACAACACGTAGACTTTCACAAGTCTGTGGAAACTCGTGGCCGGTTCGCGATAGGCTCAAGCTCGACCCGGACCAACACTGGCTGAGAACTGGGTCCAGAACCAGAACATGAACCATTTTGTTGGAAAAGAGATATGAGTGGGAGGCAGAGACACACCCTGGATGAGGCACCAGTCTATCCCAGGGTACCACACACATGCATTTACACCTTGGGGCAATTTAGTGTAGCCAGTTTGCCTAACGGCATGTTTTTAGGAGGTGGGAGGAAACCGATGAACTCAAAAGAACTCTTACAGACATGGGAAGAACATGTAAGCCAACCTCAGGGTCAAACCTGGGACCCTTGAGGCGTGAGATGACAAAATTGCCTGCTTCACCACTGCACTGGCCCAGTCCTACACTCATCTTCAAATCAGATCTGGACACCAAGAGGGTCATGGCAAAGTCTTTATTTCTACTGATTTCTTTCCAACTTTTTAAGATCGTTTGATACCTAGTTGCCGGATACACCCACATTTCATTTTCTTGGAGATCCTTTAATCTGTATATAAATGTTAATATAAAAGGTTGTAACATTTTCTTTTTTTTTTTTTTTTACCCAGAAACAATGGGGCATGCAAACTGTTGCACTCAACTGTATCTACACTGCAAACAATACAGCAGCCTTAATTGTACACAGCATTTGCTGCAAAAGGTTATCAGATAGCCTAATCTATTGTCCACTTTAAGTAATAAGAGACCTGAAACAACTGTTCTGATAAGGGGTCTTGGCTTCCACATTCAATAAGAGAAAGCAATGGTGACACAGTATATGTATGGAAATCCTATCTCCCAGTAGATATGGAAAGCTATCTAATCCCACAGCCAGTAGGTGGGAGTTGAAACAGCACAGCTTGAGTTCTTGGGATTTAATGTGGCATGCTTTAATTTTTAGTGAGCCTGGATCTTTACACTTGAATTAGTATTTTCTTATTTTTTGCTTTATTCTGACATCTACTGGCAGACGCGTTTTGTTATAAAAAACCTGTTTCTGATTATCTTTTCAGATTAAAGTTTTAGTTGCCACAATTCAGATTAAAGTTTTAGTCGCCTTATCTTCTTTAAACTCCCCCTGCCCCCAGGCTTAAATCTTTTACACACACAGCTTTGCCTGCATATTTTCAATCTTATTGTGTATCCAGGAAACCTAACAGTATTCATACAACAACAATATGCAATAAAGACACATATAGATATTTCAAACACAGTTTTCCTGACCCATGCTGGCCAGCTTGACATGATTAATGATATTTAATCTTTTAACTGAATGCACAAAAAAGGCCTTTCCAGACTACGTCCTAAAACAATTAGGGCTCATTGCTTTCATAAAAGAGCAATTACTCATCATTCATCATTCATAATTGAATGTCTGAATGCATAGGCCTCAGCTACACCTGCCAGACAGATAAAGTGTGTCCACCTTTATTCCCAAAGCCCACTGGGAATAACAAAGCTGCGCCCCTCACCCTAATTATGGCAAAAGCTGTCACATTCTAGCAAGTGCCTTGACTGGACAATAGACACTGGGGTGTGACAGATCTACTCTTCCACTTGAGAGGAGAGACAGAGCAGGGAGGGCTTTTTTGTTTCGCATGGCAAGCCTACAGATGGCAGTGACACAGTAGCCACTGTGCCTCCTGGCTATTTAGACCAAGCTTGGCACTGTCGTGATTTTAGTTTGGGTTTTTCCTTACACAGATCAATGTCCTGTATCGGTCGTGTTTGTTGTGTTTATGATATGCATCAGGAATTGCAGAAATCCAGTTTAATATAGCTGTTCCATCTTCAGCTAATCAAATTCATTTAATTTATATATATGGAATTCATAGACATAGAATATGGGACTACCTTCTGTGTTCACTGTAAGCTGGCTGTGATTATACAAGCATTGTTCAATCCGGGCTGGCTCTTGCGTTGGTTGGGATAGCATCTGCTGCTCACTTTGGCCAAGGCAGGCGTCTCTTGCTGCAGGAGAAACAGCGTTGTCCTTATCACCATTATCCTGCATCGTCACTGAAATCTGGAATTCAGCATAACAACAGGAAGCTCAGAAAGGAAGGTTGAATCAGTGTGCCATGTAAATAAATCAGAAATATGTTTGAACCTGTCTTACTTGGGTTGGTGGAGGCTGGAAATGGAGGTTGACGGACGTTAGCTGCACCTGTTTGACTTTGCTGGAATTTAACAAGGGAGACTGACCACTGAGCATCCTAGGACTCACTGTCGAATGGAAGATAGCGGCTTGCTGAGCGGGTGGTTTGGGCAGAACAGGGATGGCACACTGTTGGCCTGCTAAAGCAGGTTGGATGGCCATGGTTTGCACGGCTTGGCCTTGGGGCTGGATGTTGGGCTGAGAAAGTTGAGATTGTTGCTGGATCACAAACTGCTGCTTTTGTTGTTGGAGCAATTGATGGGTCTGAATTTGTGCATATGCTAAAAACATAAACGAATTCACAGTGAGCAGTTATGTACAATGGATTTTCATGTCCAAGACAAGAATTCAATTCTACTGAATGGTGACAAATACATAACGAAGCCTATTCAGATACAGTAGAGACTAAACAAATATAGTTAGCATACCAATGGAGGATGTTCTTTTTTAAAAGTGGTCAAATATAATATTAATAATGAAAAAAGTTAAATGACTGAATGAATAAAATGATTTCACCCTTTTGCCTTTGTAACTGCCACCAAATCTGGTCTGGAGAACAAGTGGGTTGTTATAAAACTGATTTTTAAAAATATATTTCTGTTAATGTTTCCTTTTTTTTTTTTTTTAATCATTGTCTTGTTGCAGGCTATACCCTCATTTCAGTGTTCCATTTTTCTGGAATTTATTTTTTTTGTAGTTAAATTGAAAAACAGAGATACATTTTCCTTTTTTCATTCAAAAACCATGCGGGGTGCAAACTTTTGCACTCAACTGTAGCTCGTTAGCTTTTGTAGTGTACTCGACCCTCCATTACTCAAATGTGGTTTTCCTCCTTCATAAATAAATTCATAAATGAGTCTGATACTGAGTCAACTTACACAAATGAATACCACCATCATAATGAGCCCAAATCTTTTAGAAAGCAGTAGGGTGTACATTGCTTTCAGCTAGTACACCCACTGCTTTCCAAAAGATTTGGTCTCATTATAATGGTGGTGTTTTAAGATCTACTCCTGCAGTTCTGAAAACTAGCTAACTAGGTACAGCAGTTAAGATGTTAATGGAAGTCAAAAGGGCAAAGCTGTGTTATACTATAAAACTTATTCTTTGGCTTTCTTGTTGCCATTCCCATAAAGCAATCAAATCTCACTTTGTTTAGAACAAGAAAAATATGAGGTCTTTTTTTTTTTTTTGCTAGCATTTGAGATGCTAGCATTTGCCAGGGCGAGTGAGAGCTTTGAATCAATATGAACAGGGATAGATAAAAAAAAAGAGGCAGAGCACTTAGCGCTGTGTTTTGGATCTGATGCCTGAGGGATCCCCTGAGGTGGTGCTTTCATTGTTCAGCAGTGTTGACTTTAGGTTAATGGGTTCATTTGGCAGTGTTTAGCTCTCTATACTGTCAGCTTCATAAAGAATATTGCATCCAAAGGTAAAGCACCAGGTGTATTTATTACTGTATTCACCATAAGCACATTACCTCTTCTGTCCTTCAGTCATGCTCTGGTAGCCTTTTTGTGCTATGTACATGGAATGTCAGATTTATCTTTTAAGATGATTCAAAAGTGACTATCATATTTGAAATTAAATTACCCTTTCATTTAACCAGGCAAATAAGAACAATTCTTATTTACAACTGTGGCCTGTTAAGCAGAATAACACAAAGAGGAAGGCACTAAATGAAAACGAATAAATTATTCAGAATGAACAGATAATGAGTTCTTGCAACAAAAAGTTGCATGAGCGACAGGCTTTAACTTTCAGATATGAAGCTCGCAGGACAGAGAAAAACCCAGGATTCCGTTTACCCGCGGTTTAGAATGACCCAGGGTAACTATTTCAAGTGTGAAAAGCCCTTCAGTGGAGGATTTTAGAAGGAATTCTACCTCCGCAAATGAGTGCAAATTGAAGCTTGTTCATGTACAGTATATCTTCACAAGCTAGGTGTCTTTCAACAAACCAAGAGAAAGCGGTTATTTCTGACTGCTGCTTCAACAGACTGGAATATGTGATATACTCTAACAAATTTAGATGGTTCAATTTTCCAAAATATAACAAACTAGTAGCCTAATTTAAACTGTTGTAACCCTGACCAGGCAGTTACTAAGGATGGTTTAAATAACGGCTTGTGTTGCATTTTCGCATCTGTGACTATACAAAGCACGTGATATGAGGCATGCGCTGTTCAGTTTCTGATTAGGTGTCTGTCGCTAAGCATCTAGCCGTAACATTCTAAAACTGCATCATTTCATACTGGACACATTTGGCATCACAATGCAGGGTAACACCGCAAAAGCGCTGCTTAACCCTGCTTCATAACCCTGCTTCATAACCCCGGGTAAAAAGCAGTGCTTCAGCCGCTTATCACAAAATTAAGGCAAATTAAAGCAAGGGGGTGATCCTTTTTCCAACTCAGTGATTCTGTTTTTTTATTTTTTCATTTTTTTCTGACATGTTGGTGTTATATCTTTCACTCACATGTTATAAGTTGCACTGAGTAAATACAGCTGGATAAAACAAAAACTGTGACAGTTTTCATTTCAGGCTGAAAAGCAACAAAATTTTAAAGGGGGGGCGATTCTTTTCTATACCCACTGTATGTGTTATGTTTCAGTGAAAATAGAAACAGTAGCAGTACAAAAAAATTAAGTCTACTCTTATAGTTTACCCTTGCAGTTGCACTAAGGGTCACTCCAGATTTCTTTTCTAGTAATGCAACTAAAGATTAACATTGTTATTCACTGAGTACACAATAAGACTTTTAAGTGTAAGCATTAATATTGTTTTCGTATAGACTTAATTGAGACTCCTGAAGGTCTTGTGCTTCTGCATATACAGTATGGAACAGTAGTATATGAGTATACAATATATGATATGCTCAGCTCTTCCAACCCCTTAAGCGTGCTTACTCTTTAGAGCTGTTCTCATATCTAGGCTTTGGGGGGATCAGTGGCAAAAGCGTCTGGTCCTGCTTAGAGTTCACTCCAATCATGGTCCAAATGCTATAGTGTGGTTCATGCTGCTGGCTATGTGCTTTTTTATGTTTAATGAGTTCCTCATGAAGAAAATATGGGTTGTACAAAATGCCCCTTTCCACACACATCCCTGTAGATTCACTGTGTTAGTGTTTCTGAAGGCACTTCCTCTCTAAACTTAGGACATGCACTATGTTAACAGTACACTTTTTCTTTGGTGCTACAATAAACCAGGAAGGAACCGGCCTGGGTTTATTATGAGTGAAGCTATGATATTGTAATACAGTTCACCAAACTACTTACTATACACTTATGAAGAGATTATTAGGTATTTAGTCTTACAAAGCTTTTCTGGATCTTTCTGTTAAGTTTCTTTAACAAGTTAGATGATTATACTTGATGACCACCCTTACGGAAAGATCACATACATTTCACATGATCATATGTTCATATGCGATCATATGTTTTTCACGACTGAATTAAACTGGTTATGTGAAAAAAGGTGTAAGTGCAGCTCATGTAGTGTCCTACATGTTAAAAAAAAAAAAAAAAAAAAAAAAAAAAATTTCACATAATCAAATGCTATCAATTTAAAACTATTCATTATTTCATTTGATATTTTATTTTATTTATTTTTTACATGATTCATGAAACTCAATAAATGAATCATGTGGAAAAAAATCTCGTGTCCAAATGTGAAAATATATGAAAGATAACATGTAAAATGTATAAAATGTATACATTTTACATGTGAATCATGTAATTATTATTAACACGTGAAGTTTGTTTGTCTTTAGGATAAATGCACATCTACTGAAATGCTGATTTTGTTCAAAAGCAATAAAGAGTATCATTGTCTAATCTTTTAAAATGTAGTAATCTGTAGGTCTGTAACTCGTTAAGTTGAAATACTGTGCTGTTTCTCTTTTAAGTTTATTCAACAGGAAATATGTCAGCATGATCCAGTACTTGCCACACGATCTGTAATACTCCCTCAAAAATAACACCTCAAGCCTGCTTGTGGTTCCCGTTTAGACTTGTTTGGTGGAGTGTAATTGAGGCCTGGATTGTCTTGAGTGGCAGCTCACTTCTATTAATATGACCATGACTGATGATGTGTTATGAAAGTAATGGGACAAGCTTATGAAGCAGGAAGCAAGGCTGTGGGATATATGAGTGTCAGATGTTCGCCTAGTTTGTTTTAGTTTCTGCTCTCAAGATATGATTGAGTTTGTGGGTCAGTTTATACTATCCGTCAAATGACATAAACTAATGTAACTATTAACCTTTGAGTTTATTACCTACGCAAGTATTTCAGCTTAGAATACATAGATATTACAAACTACCTACATATACTATACATATACGCATCATTCAATGGGTACATTTGATACACACTTCTGAATGTTTCTGGATTATTACCACAGTTTCAAGATATGGATTTATGCTCAAACACAAAATAATATGGTGCATCTTTGAGGCACTATTACAATAGCTCTTTTCCCTTTTGACCACAAAATAAATTTCACAGACCCTTTAGTACAGATTTACTTTATGAAAACTAATCCAACTATTCAAATTCAAAAAGTATTAGGTTCATTCCATAAATGTGTACAATAATATTTTTGGTTATTTATGGAGCTTTTTTCATTAATAGCTTTCCACATCAGGTTCAAGTTGACATTATTTGATTTTTTTGTGGCTTGGATTAAACCCAATCAAATAGTCAATTCAACTGACCACTCAAACAGGATAATAACTTTAAGAACTCAATAATAATAAGCAGCTCGTAACCTTAGATTCTGGCGGGGCAGGACATTAAATAATTGCATAACCTCAAACAAAATGTAGTCAAGAGGCTATCACGCTTGACTATTGGCTATCTAGTGAATTTTTAGAGTAAACCCGTAATAGGCAGTCAAAACTCGACAAGACTCGAATGAACTTGAACAAACTAGATATGTATACCAATTTTCAATGAGAGAAAATATGTTTAATGTGGTCTAAAAGGCAGCACCCCAGCACAAACGAATAGCATAACATATTTTGTCAGTATTTGCCTTTGTCAGTATTTGCCTAATTTGTAAAGAAATTTGTCTGGTCAGTTATATAGCTAGCAAGATAACAGAGTAGATTAAACTTCTACACTATCACATCATTTCTAATCAGGGAAAGGACTAAAGAACTAAAATGATGGTTCAGTTTGATAATTTACATCCAAATGGATTTTTTAAATAAGAAATTCAACTGTAACTTTTGTTTCCCATTACCACTGTCACAGAAGAGGTATTATCATGAACAGTCCTGTCTGCCGCCCTTCCCCTAGTCATAGACAAAACATTCATAGAGTGAGCATGGGGCAGAGTGATTCCTGCCGTAATGAGCCTCTGTTAGTGTTTGTTGCCGTTCCTATGTTTGACCACTTGGGGAAATAGTAACTCTATGGAGCTAAACAGGTCACTGACCACGTTGCCCCACAATTGCGCAACATTAGAAAGGCGACCAAATCAGTGGGACATTGCCTTTTATCCATCAAATAGCAACACATCTTAAAAATGTTGGTAACTCAAAAAGGCCATTTGTATTTTAGAAGAATTAAAAATGTATGGGAATGAGGTTGTGAATGAGGACTTTATGAAGATTAATATTTGTTGAACGGCTGATATATACAGTACTGTGCAAAAGTTTTAGGCACCCTAATTTTTTTTGTGCAAACTTTGTTATAAATTTTTTATATTATGACTGCTACATTATCAAGTCAGTACAAAAACCATTTTAGATTCCCAAACGTTAGTTTTCTAGCACAAAATTAAATGTTACAGAAAAATGTTTGTATGTCATTAAAGAAAGCAGCATATTACATTAGAGACCACTTTTCAGACAAAAAACACAATGAAGGCTGCTGGGTTTTGCTGCAAAAATAAGAAGCAAGTGCGGCTGGCTCTGCAAGATGCTCAATAAAACTTACCAGTTAATTTCCTTATAAAACTGCACAAATTGTACCGGAGACTACTTTTTTTATTTTTATTTTTTTGTCACACCAAATATTGACTTTGTTTCATTTACTACTGTTTACTGCTCTTTACAGTATTTCTTTTAAATGTAGAAACATTTAATTTCATTGAAGGCATCTTTGCTCTACAGCATTTATTTGCATGTGCCTAAACGTTTTGCACAGTACTGTATGTTTGGGCACTCTGGGCAAGCTGCCACTTGTGACTTGTGATTTCCCCAACTGCAAAAGATCAAAGACCCCCTTTAACAACCACTCACATATACCATAATTTTAGGTTAATTTTCTATAAAAATACAAGATATTTCAGTACTGCGCACACATACACACAAACACACACAAACAGGGGGGAAAAAAAATCACTTTTGGTGAAGACTAAAGCTAATTATCATTTCATATTCTTTTTGGATTAGATTATCGTTACTCATTACTCCCTACACCTCTATTTCAGAAAATGATGACAAGCCAACTCTAAAAGACTGTTGGTGGCATGACTATTCTTCCCTCAAACAGCGCTTTGCATGCTGAGAAAATAGAGAATGACACATACAGCCCATGGCCACATATACTACTCCTTTTCTCATAATGAAACATAGCATGAGTGTCAAAGTGACTCATGACATGAATGCAGAATGCAATCCCTTAACATTATCTATACATCTAGGGTAGATCTAAAGTTAAACATTTGCACAGAAGTCTTTGGTGTGTCTACTGATGACAAAGCGCTTGCATTGTTTGTAAATGTGGAGGCTCGTCTTTTCCAAATGGCATGTGGGGGGAGATTTGTTCTCAAAGGTCACATAAGGCGGTACATCTGTCTCAGTGTTAAATGATATCCTTCGAGTAAGAATTGGGAGCATCGCTCTCGCTCTCTCTCCCTCTCTCTCTCTCTCTATCTATCTCTCAGATCAAATGTGCTGACATACAGCTATTGCTGCCCACCATGTCCTCCTTCAACCCAGACTTCAAGGCCAACTGCTTTCCCACTCAGAGATTTTTCCTTCTTTGCCCTCCTCTGCTGTCTCATGGAGCTAGATATCTAAAACATGCCATCTTTACTAGAGGGTCAAAGGGTTCCCTCTAACACAAAATTTTTGCCAACAAATCATGTACAATAAAACTACGTCTTCTTATTACATACTGTAATTTAATTTAATTTAGCATTAAGGGTGAAGGATGACAAAGAATCAGATTTGTAATTCTGCATACGAAATATGAATCGATATCTTTCTTACCCGTATTGATGAGGGGATGGTTGCTTGCTGTGCTCATGTTGTGGCTCACACTTATCACACGTGCACTCATCTCACTGACACCATCATTCATCTTCGCTTGCTCTGATGAAGAATCCACCAGGCAGCTCTTCACTCCCTGCTGACCTTGGGCCTGAGAGCTGGGACTCTGTAGCTGGGGCACAGGCAAGATGGGAAGAGCCATTTGAGTTGCTCCTCCACTGCTTTGCTTTACACTGAGCCCGTGGAGTTGGGGCTGAGGGGTGGACGAGGAGGAGGCCACTGCCCCCTGCTGGCTACACAACACCAGGTTCTGCATCTGAGATGAGTGTAAGAAAACACTTCAGCATTGAGACATGTTGTGTAGATTTGTTGGTGTAGTTGTGTGGTTTCAGCACAAGTTTCAGGTACCTGTGGGCTGGTGGACTGGAGGTTGACGGACTGTAACGAGGCCTCAGGCTGGATTGCAGCGACTGTGGCGGTCGGAGTGAGTATGAGCTGGGGGGACAAAGGAACAGCACGGCCTAGGCTCCTAGCTACTTGCACAAGGCTATTTTGCTGTGCCTGAAAATCATACCAAAATGTGCTGTTTTTGTCTCTACATGAAAACACCACAAGACTATTGTGGTTGGCGCCTGTAGAATAGAGCGGTGTAAATATTATCTCAGTCTTGCCTTAATACTATGGAAAACATGGAATTATTACTGCTAAAATAGCATAAAAAATAAGACCATCTATTTTAAAGATGCTATTTAAAGCGAGCCATAAAGATCCAATTGCACATTCGGCTATTACCTATTCATCCTTCACCCTGTGGGATAATTTTCCAAAACCTTGTATATTTTATGTCCTTGGACAATTTTCCAACAAAAATTGTTGATTTGCCATTCAGGTTCTCATTTAATTTCTAAAATAGCTATGAGAAAGTTCTGGATTGAGTCAGTGTGGTATATGTGGTTGGCCAACCCAGAGACATGTCATGGATAAATTTCCACTATAAAAATCTGAACAAGCCTCATGGTACTTCTATTTCTACTCTATGAGCTAAAAAAAAGAAGGAAGGAAAAAAAAAAAAAAAAAAGAAAATCAGTTGGAAAACACTTACACATACGCTCACTAGAAACTGTAATTTAAACAAAAAAAATATAAACAATAATAAAAATCTGCATCTATTATAACCTTATTATATAATAGTAGTAATCCTTGAATCATTTATATAATGAATCACTGTCTGCATGTTTATAAAGTACATTAAAACTCTGATTTACCGAAGGTTTGCACGTGTACAAATGCACAAAAAGCTGATTTACTAACAGGATTTATGAAGGACTGCATATAAGCAGAATAGCATGTCTTGTACATTTTGTTTGTTTGCCTATGTCAGTGCCAACTGAATAATTTTGCATTCGAAATTTGATTTACTAAACCGGAATGGTGACAATGAAGGCACATTATTACAACCAAAGGACAGGTATTAAATTTGTGGAAGCCTGTTTTGCCAGTTTAGATAAAATTCTACCAATTTATGCTCATTATATTAGGTCTCCTACAATTATGATTTATTGTGATGCACACAAAACATAATTTAAATATGGCTTCTGATGCCATTCACACAGTTATTCAGTGTAAATTATCTGCAACAGAAACACTAACTGCGCACACAATTTCTCTGAATGCACACTCAAATTAACCAAAAGAGGTTTTGTGCTCTTGGTTAATCAGGGCCTACATATGCATGCCTTATAACCACATCTGTATGTTTCAGTGGGTCACAATAATATTATTAAGGTTATGTTTATGTAGGTTTGTGTGATAATTGATCTACCATCTGTGCTCGCAGGTACATCTGTGCCTGGCTGGCAGTGAGAGTAGGGGTGGATGAGTTCCCAAGGAGCACAGCCTGCTGGGTAATGCTGACGGGAGAGGCATTCACCCCCTGGGCTCTGCTGATCAGCTGAGCCGCCGCTGCAGGAGAGCTGGCCAGTTTGATCTAGAGAAAAAGATGAGTGGAAGCTTAGTGTGTCAACATAGATCTCTAAGTTAAGGTCCATCATGATGGAAATTCCTGAGTACTACCCTTGAGATACAGTCTTGTTCTTAATTGTGGCCACTTGCAGATCTCTAGCTGTTTGTATTGATGCCGACTCCTTCAACAGCAAGAAAGTTAGGGTGTATTCTGCCTCACTAATAATGTCTTTGAGATCAATGGTATACATTTTTTTTCCACCTGATGTCTATTTAGCACCACTTGTTAAAATTTGTAAAAAAAAAAAAAAAAAAAATATATATATATATATATATATATATATATATATATATTATATCTCCCTTTTAATGAGAAAACCAGTGAACACACTTAGAATGGAAGTCTAAAGGCAGATGTTGGGGCAATTGGTAAATTATGCAAAAGAGTAGAAATTCTTCAATCAAATGTATTTGTGAGTTTTATTTAACAGCATAGTTTTGCTATGATGGTTTAGGACTACAATTGCCACGAACAGTTTTGTACTCAAGTCTCCATCAGTGAATAATTGATAACTTCAACAAAATAGACATCATGTGAAAACTATAATGAATTTCCGGGTAACACAATTGCAGTATTTGACAACGTGGTACAAAGTTATAGAAGGGAATTCCCTTTTGAGTCTGGTTCCTCTCAAGGTTTCTTCCTCATATCATCTCAGAGAGTTTTTTCTTGCCACTGTCACTTCTGGCTTGCTCATTAGGGAAAAATTTATAAAGTTAAATTTATATCCTGAATTTATATATTTCTGTAAAGCTTTGTGTCACTTTGTAGCACAAAGTCCATTGTTAAAAGTGTTATACGAATAAACTTTAACTGAACTGAATTGTATTGAATTTAACATGGCATAGCTCAAACTAAAAGAAATGCCTCAGTATCCATCTGAACACATAAAAAACGCAAAACCTCAGAAAAAGTGTAAGGAACCGGTAGCAGTTTTTTAATGGTATGGTGAGAAACTACATAAGAACATCTTTGGTAAAACTTTTTCATGTCTGTCGCATCCTAACTCCTTTATTGTTAGATTGTAACAGCTATAGTTTCGAATTTGCATTGTATAGTTGCACGTACTAAACAACTGCCCCACAACTGTTTCTAAATGAAAGAACCAGAAATACCAAGAATCACAAACTACATTCTTCCCACACGTTTTCTCTGACTAATGACCTCCTTATTTACTTTTGGTGGACGGACTCCTCTACGCAGAGGCACGGCTGTGCCATATTCTTTCCATTTTTAATAATGGATTTAAGGGTGCTCTGTGTGATAGTGAAAGGTTTGGATATTATTTATAACCAAACCCTGATTAATACTTTTTACAGAACTTTTTACAGAAGTATTTTGATAACTCCTTGGTCTTCATGATGCTGTTTAGGTATCTTCTCCAAAAATCTCTGGGTTCATCTAGGAACAGGTGTACTTATATATTGAGATTATGCAACACTTTAATTGCATACAGGTCAACTCTGTTCCACCAGTTATGTGATATGTAATAGCAACTGGTAGCACCAAAGCTAATTTAAGAGTTTCACACTAATGCAGGGTGAATAATCACAACTTTTACATTTTTAATTCCAAATCATTCTTCAGGCATTCCCCCCCTCCCCCCCCCCATCATGACATAATGCCAATCAAATCCATTTCAGTTCCAGACTGTAACACTACAAAATGTGGAAAAGTTAAAGGGGGTGGGGGGGTAAATACTTATGCAAGGCAATATATCATACTATGTTGGCCTTGTACAGCTGCACTATGTGGTTACAGAGCAGTATGCTGGAATGATATTGTTATTGTTATTTGCTCCAGGGAACTGAAGCCTTGTTGAATGAGACATTAGTGGCAGGATTTATGATGCTTACAGTGGTCTGAGAGGACAAGGCCTGCTGAGATGCAGCTCCGCTCTGACTGCAGTTCTGTCTTCCTGCTACAATGCTGGCCTGAATAAGAAAGAGAAAAAGTGTGAAAGAGAGAGAGAGAGAGGGTCATAAGTCAACTCCGACTCTCATTAATCAACATAAAGACTCCACACACAAAGTAAACAAGCATGACAGGAAACAGATCTCTTTTTCTCACAGCCTGGCATGCTAATCTACAGATCAAGCTAAAAGTAAAACATGCAATTGTACAACACTGTTGAGCAGCTAAACCAAAAAAAACTCACATTTTGTTTGACTACATTTTAGAAATGGCACCATGATCTGATGTGCCTGAGGCTGAGCTTGATGAGCTTACAGTAGTAGCAAATGTGAAGCAAATAATTCCATTTGGGTTATGTAATGGTAATTGTCTTGTTTTCATTATCCAGAAGTACAGGATGTGGTTTTGCTAATAATAGTTGATTTTTTATGTATTGGGTGACAGTGAGGCTTTGGGCAATATTCTTCGTGTGATAAACATCTAGAGATGGCACAGGAAATATCTAAATGTATCAGTAATAACATTATAAATTTTCTTCAAAGGAGTTATAATTAAAACTGTATAACATTCTTCCAAATATATCATTTATCTGTAAGGTTCAGCCCTGTTCTGAGCACTCTCATGCTGAAACACATTCGGCTCCTCATTAATTGACTTCCTATTTGGCAATCGCAGCAACAAGCAAGCTGTTTGGTAGACCACTGAGTAAAGATCCTACAGTGCTGAGTGGAGGTTAAAGGGAATTGCTGATGGACTTCATCTGTTTGGGTTTCCTAAGTATAAGACAGGGAATCGTTGACTTTAGGAACATAATGAAAACATGGTTCAAGGTAGTAATACTTCTCATGCTGGAAAATGTTCACGTATGGAACTTTTGCTGGAAAAGTCAAACACTTTTAAATTTCAGTTTATTTTAAATATAAGGAAAAAGCAATTAACCTAAAGAGTGTCCCAAAAGTCTCCATATATAGGGAACATTAATGCATTTTAGCAAAATGTCTTCCATAATTTTTCATACTTAGTTTATATTATATACAGTACTGTTCAAAAGTTTTAGGCACATGCAAAGAAATGCTGTAGAGCAAAGATGCCTTCAAAAATAATGAAATTAAATGTTTCTAAAAAAAAAAAAAAAAATACTGTAAAGAGCAATAAACAGTAGTAAATTAAACAAAGTCATTGTTTGGTGTGACAAAAAAAATAAAAATAAAAATACTAGTCTCTGGTACAGTTTGTGTAGTTTTATAAGGAAATGAGCTGGTAAGTTTTATTGAGCATCTTGCAGAACCAGCCACAGTTCTTCTGGAGACTTTGACTTTCACACTCGCTTCTTATTTTTGCAGCAAAACCCAGCAGCCTTCATTGTGTTTTTTTCTTCTGAAAAGTGTCTCTTACGTAATATGCTGCTTTCTTTAATCACATACAAACACTCTTCTGTAACATTTAATTTTGTGCTAGAAAACTAATGTTTTGGAATCTAAAATGATTTTTGTACTGACTTGATAATGTAGAAGTCATAAAATAAAAAATCTATAATAAAGTTTGTACTAAAAAAAAATAGGGTGCCTGAAACTTTTGCACAGTACTGTATATACAGTAATGATTTCAATACGTTCTTTTACTGTATATTGTATATACAGTAAAAGAAGAACATATTAAAATCATTCTCATGGCTGGATCAGGAAGCTGTCTAAAGGTTGCGATGGACTTTAAGAGGAAACATGGCAAGCACATCACACACGACACTGTTGCCAAACTCATTAACAAGTTCAAAAAGACTGGATGTGTTGCAGACCAACCGAGAAGTGAACGTCCACGAACATCCACTGATGAAGGCACAACCGACATAGTGCTGGCAAACATAGTCCCCTATGTATGGAGACTTTTGGGACACCCTGTAGAACCAGGCTCTGCTTGGAACCCTATCTAAGGAACTCAGAGGAACAAATCTAGAAATTCTCTGGTTCCTTATTAGATAGGATTCCTAGGATAGGAAGACCGTAACTATCCAAAGAACCTTTAAGGGGCCTTTTTGTCTCGAAGTGTACACTAATATATAAGCCAACTACAGTAAAACAACAATAAGAACAATAATAAAAACCATCATCTTTATGCAGTCAGTATTTTACATATAGAAGAATGCAAGATTAACCAAAATATTTATAATAAAGCACATTATTAGTAATTACTACACATTATAATAGTATATTAATACAGCTCATTAGTGAAGTATATTAATCTTCTTTTCCTTTCGGCTGCTCCCTTCAGGGTTCACCACAGTGAATCATCTGCCTCCATCTAGCCCTATCCCCTGCATACTCTTCTCTCAGACCGACAACCTTCATGTCCTCCTTCACTACATCCATAAACCTCCTCTTTGGTCTTCCTCTCGGCCTCCTGCCTGGCAGCTCTAACCTCAGCATCCTTTTACCGATATATTCACTCTCCCTCCTCTGAACATGTCCAAACCATCTCAACCTGGCCTCTCTAACTTTGTCTCCAAAACATCTCACATGTGCTGTCCCTCTGATGTACTCATTCCTGATCCTATCCATCCTCGTCATTCCCAAAGAGAACTTCAACATCTTTAGCTCTGCTACCTCTAACTCTTCCTCATCGCTGAGACATCGCTGGTCTCACTACTGTCCTGTACACCTTTCCTTTCATTCTTGCTGGTAATCTTTTATCACACAACAGACCTAACACTTTTCTCCACCCATTCCAACCTGCCTGCACACGCTTCTTCACCTCTTTTCCACACTCCCCGTTGCTCTGGACTGTTGACCCTAAGTACTTAAAATCCTGCACCTTCTTTATCTCTTCTCCCTGTAACCTCACTGTTCCACTTGGATCCCTCTCATTCACACACATGTATTCTGTCTTGCTGCGACTAACCTTCATTCCTCTTCTCTCCAGAGCAAACCTCCACCTCTCCAGAGTTTCTTCCACATGCTCCCTGCTCTCACTACAGATCACAAAGTCATCCGCAAACATCATAGTCCATGGAGATTCCTGTCTGACCTCATCTGTCAGCCTGTCCATCACCACCACAAACAAGAAGGGGCTCAGAGCCGATCCTTGATGCAGTCCCACCTTCACCATGAACTCCACTGTCACACCTACCGCACACCTTACCACTGTCCTACTGCTCTCATACATATCCTGCACCACTCTAACATACTTCTCTGCCACTCCAGACCTCCTCATACAATACCACAGCTCCTCTCTTGGCACCCTGTCATACGCTTTCTCTAAATCTACAAAGACACAATGCAGCTCTTTCTGACCCTCTCTGTACTTCTCCATCAAAATTCTCAAAGCAAATATTGCATCTGTAGTGCTCCTTCTTGGCATGAAACCATACTGCTGCTCACAAATGCTCACTTCTCCCCTTAGCCTTGCTTCCACTACTCTTTCCCACAACTTCAGTGTATGGCTCATCAGCTTAATACCTCTGTAATTTCCACAACTCTGCACATCTCCCTTGTTCTTAAAAATCAGCACCAAAACACTTCTCCTCCATTCCTCAGGCATCCTCTCACTCTCGAAGACCTCGTTAAACAACCTAGTTAAAAACTCTACTGCCATCTCTCTTAGACACTTCCATACCTCCACTGGTATGTCATCAGGACCAGCCGCCTTTCCTCTCTGCATCCTCTTCAAAGCTCTCCTAACTTCACCCTTGCTAATCCTTTCTACTTCCTGCTCAACAATATTTGCCTCTACTACTTTTCTCTCTGTCATTTTCCTCATTCATCAGTTCCTCAAAGTACTCCTTCCATCTTTCCCTCACCCTCCTGTCACCTGTCAACACATTTCCATCTCTATCTTTAATCACTCTAACCTGCTGCACATCCTTACCATCTCTATCCCTCTGCCTCGCCAACCGATACAAATCCCTCTCACCTTCCTTACTATCTAACCTTGCGTACATGTCCTCATAAGCTCTCTGTTTGGCCTTTGCCACCTCTATCTTAACCTCATGCTGCACCTCCCTATATTCCTGTCTACTTTCCTCCGTCCTCTCACTGTCCCACTTCTTCCTAGCTAACCTCTTCTTCTGGATACTCTCCTGAACTTCCTCATTCCACCACCAAGTCTCCTTGTCTTCTTTCCTCCTTCCAGATGACACACCTAGCACCTTCCTACCTGTTTCCCTGATCACTTTGGTTGTAGTAGTCCAGTCATCTGGAAGCACCTCCAGACCACCTAAAGCCTGTCTCAACTCCTCCCTGAAAACCGCACAGCACTCTTCCTTTTCCAACTTCCACCACTTTGTCTTCTGCTCTGCCTTTGCTCTCTTCATCTTCCTCACCACCAGGGTCATCTTACACACCACCATCCTATGCTGTCTAGCTACACTCTCTCCTACCACTACTTTGTAATCGCTAATCTCCATCAGATTACAGTGTCTACATAAGATATAGTCCACCTGTGTGCTCCTGCCACCACTCTTATATGTCACCCTGTGTTCCTGCCTCTTCTGAAAGTACGTGTTCACCACAGCCATCTCCATACTTTTAGCAAAGTCTACCAACCTCTGTCCTTCTGGGTTCCTTACCTGAAGACCAAACCTGCCCATTACATCCTCATCCCCACTATTCCCTTCACAAACATGTCCATTAAAGTCTGCCCCTATCACCACTCTCTCACCTCTGGGAACACTCTGCATCACTTCCTCAAGCTCGCTCCAGAATCTGTCTTTCTCCTCTTGCTCACAACCTACTTGTGGAGCGTAAGCACTAACAACATTCAACATCACACCTTCAATTTCCAGCTTCAGACTCATCAACCTATCTGACACTCTCTTTACCTCCAGAACATTCTTCACAAACTCCTCCTTCAGGATCACTCCTACTCCATTTCTCTTCCTGTCCACCCCATGATAAAACAGTTTAAACCCTGCTCCAATGCTTCTAGCCTTGCTCCCTTTCCACCTGGTCTCCTGGACACACAGAATGTCGACTTTCCTCCTCTGCATCATATCTACCAGCTCTCTGCCTTTACCTGTCATCGTACCAACATTCAAAGTCCCTACTTTCAGTCCTAAACTCCTGCCTTTCCTCTTCTCTCTCTGCCTACGGACACTACTTCCTCCACTAACACACCTTCCTCCTCTCCTTCTTCGACCAACAGTAGCCCAATTTCCACCAGTGCCCTGTAGGTCAACGGCACCGATGGCGGTCGTTGTTAACCCGGGCTTCGATCGATCCGGTATGGAAGTCATGTTAGTGAGTCGCATATTGAATTTGGCAAAAGTTTTACGTCGGATGCCCTTCCTGACACAACCCTCTCTATTTATCCGGGCTTGGGACCGGCACAAAAAGTACACTGGCTTGTGACCTCCTGTGGCTAGATTTAGTAAAGTATATTAATACAAGAGCTGAGGTCTCAGTACATCTGAATCTTTATTTAAGTGTGTGTGCGCGTGTGTGTGTGTGTGTGTGTGTGTGTGTGTGTGTGACCTGTTGCACCGCAGCTAAACTCAGGTGCTGTTGCTGGAGGGCAGCGGTCTGCAGCATGAGGTGCTGCTGCTGTGCTGCGTACATCTGCTGCAAGTACTGAGCTGCAGTACTGGGCTGCCTGTGCAGGGCCTGCTGAATCACCTGACACACACACACACACACACACACACACACAGAAGACGAAAAGCTCACATTCATATAAACTTTAATAATGCCTCATATGACTCTAATATTGTGCTATATATAACTGACAATGTACGTATATCATGCTGTTACGCAGTTGTCACTATTCATATAATTCATTATACAGTATATTATGTATTCATAGTGTATAATGCCACCTGGTGTACCACACAACATGTAACTAAAAATAATCCACAAATAAGGGCTGTCTCAATCACAAAATCCTCCCAGTGCACTGGAATGATCGCTCCCTTAAAAAATGCACCTCAAAAACCAGGGAGCATCAATGCTTACTATGTTCCCTTACTGGAAATGACAGCATATTTTCTGAAGCCTCTCGGCTCGAAAATAAAAATGGTGGACGAACTCTCAGCCAACTTCGTCTACAAATGTAAGTGGCTTGTTGTTGTAGCTCTCAAACGATTACTTACATTGGCAATTTTTAACTTTATTTGACGTTATATACACGTCTTTTAAGTGTTTAATGATTTTTTTTTTTTAAATCCACTAGCTACCTATATTTATATGACATATAATCTCAGAAAGATTTCGGGCCTACCTGTCGGTGATAAATGCCAGTGGTGACGTTTTACAACGCCACTACGTAGTCATGTCACCGGAAACTGAGTTATCAGTGTCCCAATTTGTAGTGAGCCAGGGTCCTTACCGGTGCCCGAACTCACGTACGACTTATACTGATTCACTACCGAGGGAGCTAGGGAGCTGATTGAGATGTACCCATTATAAGAGTTTTTAGCAGTAGCAATATGATCATCTAAAAAGCCACTCAGTAATTAACTTTATATATTAAATATGAATTTAACTTAACCTTAAATGTGATGTGGCCTTTTATTTTGCACCATTAAGCAATAAAATATTTTGAGTACAATTTTTTTTTGTCACTACATAAGCAGAGAACATAGCTTTGAAAATTTTCAAAACAGAAACCAAATTGCTCTAAAAGAAAAGACTAATGTGCTATCACTAAACTATAGAACTGATTATTCTCCAAATTATACACACAATATCTTTTGGAAATAAAGTAATATAGCTGCAATATAGTTTCAATAAAGTTTTACAGCGTAGATTATATTTTTCTTACTAATTCTTACCTATGTTTTCTTACTACTTGAATTCAGATATATATATTTCAGATATAACAGACAGCCCAAATAATTCTACAGGTCAATCTCAGCATCACAATAACACATAATTTTTGTCAAAACTGGAACACTGAATCACCCAAACAACCAGAAATGAAACCTTAGATGCCCGAATACATTTCCTACTGAATAGCTTTAAAAATGTTCAAAATCCTCATAGTGGGGTCTGAATGCAAAGCCACTATTTCAAGCCATACCGAACTGAACTTAATATTTTACAGAGAAATGTTTAGGCTCAACCCAAACATCTCAATCTCAAAAAGTCTAAGATTTGTAATTATTAAAAGTAATCCAAAATTGAGATATCTTAATAATACCAATTATCAGAAAATTTCCACTTTATCAAAAAAAAAAAAAAGAAAAAAAAAAGATAAATTTAATTAAATGTCTTCTTCTTTCTTCTTTTCCTTTCGGCTGTTCCCTTCAGGGGTCGCCACAGCGAATCATCTGCCTCCATCTAGCCCTATCCCCTGCATCCTCTTCTCTCAGACCGACTACCTTCATGTCCTCCTTCACTACATCCATAAACCTCCTCTTTGGTCTTCCTCTCGGCCTCCTGCCTGGCAGCTCTAACCTCAGCATACTTTTACCGATATATTCACTCTCCCTCCTCTGAACATGTCCAAACCATCTCAACCTGGCCTCTCTAACTTTGTCTCCAAAACATCTCACATGTGCTGTCCCCCTGATGTACTCATTCCTGATCCTATCCATCCTCATCACTCCCAAAGAGAACCTCAACATCTTCAGCTCTGCTACCTCTAACTCTTCCTCCTGTCTTTTCCTCAGTGCAACTGTCTCCAAACCATACAACATCGCTGGTCTCACTACTGTCCTGTACACCTTTCCTTTCATTCTTGCTGGTACTCTTTTATCACACAACAGACCTGACACTTTTCTCCACCCATTCCAACCTGCCTGCACACGCTTCTTCACCTCTTTTCCACACTCCCCGTTGCTCTGGACTGTTGACCCTAAGTACATAAAATCCTGCACCTTCTTTATCTCTTCTCCCTGTAACCTCACTGTTCCACTTGGATCCCTCTCATTCACACACATGTATTCTGTCTTGCTGCAACTAACCTTCATTCCTCTTCTCTCCAGAGCAAACCTCCACCTCTCTAGAGTTTCCTCCACCTGCTCCCTGCTCTCACTACAGATCACAATGTCATCCGCAAACATCATAGTCCATGGAGATTCCTGTCTGACCTCATCTGTCAGCCTGTCCATCACCACCGCAAACAAGAAGGGGCTCAGAGCCGATCCTTGATGTAGTCCCACCTTCACCGTGAACTCCTCTGTCACACCTACCTCACACCTTACCATTGTCCTACTGCTCTCATACATATCCTGCACCACTCTAACATACTTCTCTGCCACTCCAGACCTCCTCATACAATACCACAGCTCCTCTCTTGGCACCCTGTCATATGCTTTCTCTAAATCTACAAAGACACAATGCAGCTCTTTCTGACACTCTCAGTACTTCTCCATCAACATTCTCAAAGCAAATATTGCATCTGTAGTGCTCCTTCTTGGCATGAAACCATACTGCTGCTCACAAATGCTCACTTCTCCCCTTAGCCTTGCTTCCACTACTCTTTCCCACAACTTCATTGTATGGCTCATCAGCTTAATACCTCTGTAGTTTCCACAACTCTGCACATCTCCCTTGTTCTTAAAAATCGGCACCAAAACACTTCTCCTCCATTCCTCAAGCATCCTCTCACTCTCTAAGACCTCGTTGAACAACCTAGTTAAAAACTCTACTGCCATCTCTCCTAGACACTTCCATACCTCCACTGGTATGTCATCAGGACCCACCGCCTTTCCTCTCTGCATCCTCTTCAAAGCTCTCCTAACTTCACCCTTGCTAATCCTTTCTACTTCCTGCTCAACAATATTTGTTTCTACTACTCTTCTCTCTCTGTCATTTTCCTCATTCATCAGTTCCTCAAAGTACTGCTTCCATCTTTCCCTCACCCTCCTGTCACCTGTCAACACATTTCCATCTCTATCTTTAATCACTCTAACCTGCTGCACATCCTTACCATCTCTATCCCTCTGCCTCGCCAACCGATACAAATCCCTCTCACCTTCCTTACTATCTAACCTTGCATACATGTCCTCATAAGCTTTCTGTTTGGCCTTTGCCACCTCTATCTTAACCTCACGCTGCATCTCCCTATATTCCTGTCTACTTTCCTCCGTCCTCTCACTGTCCCACTTCTTCCTAGCTAACCTCTTCTTCTGGATACTCTCCTGAACTTCCTCATTCCACCACCAAGTCTCCTTGTCTTCTTTCCTCCTTCCAGATGACACACCTAGCACCTTCCTACCTGTCTCCCTGATCACTTTGGCTGTAGTAGTCCAGTCATCTGGAAGCACCTCCAGACCACCTAAAGCCTGTCTCAACTCCTCCCTGAAAACCGCACAGCACTCTTCCTTTTCCAACTTCCACCACTTTGTCTTCTGCTCTGCCGTTGCTCTCTTCATCTTCCTCACCACCAGGGTCATCTTACACACCACCATCCTATGCTGCCTAGCTACACTCTCTCCTACCACTACTTTGTAATCGCTAATCTCCATCAGATTACAGTGTCTACATAAGATATAGTCTACCTGTGTGCTCCTGCCACCACTCTTATATGTCACCCTGTGTTCCTGCCTCTTCTGAAAGTACGTGTTCACCACAGCCATCTCCATACTTTTAGCAAAGTCTACCAACCTCTGTCCTTCTGGGTTCCTTACCTGAAGACCAAACCTGCCCATCACTTCCTCATCCCCACTATTCCCTTCACAAACATGTCCATTAAAGTCTGCCCCTATCACCACTCTCTCACCTCTGGGAACACTCTGCATCACTTCCTCAAGCTCGCTCCAGAATCTGTCTTTCTCCTCTTGCTCACAACCTACTTGTGGAGCGTAAGCACTAACAACATTCAGCATCACACCTTCAATTTCCAGCTTCAGACTCATCAACCTATCTGACACTCTCTTTACCTCCAGAACATTCTTCACAAACTCCTCCTTCAGGATCACTCCTACTCCATTTCTCTTCCTGTCCACCCCATGATAAAACAGTTTAAACCCTGCTCCAATGCTTCTAGCCTTGCTCCCTTTCCACCTGGTCTCCTGGACACACAGAATGTCGACTTTCCTCCTCTGCATCATATCTACCAGCTCTCTACCTTTACCTGTCATCGTACCAACATTCAAAGTCCCTACTTTCAGTCCTAAACTCCTGCCTTTCCTCTTCTCTCTCTGCCTACGGACACTACTTCCTCCACTAACACACCTTCCTCCTCTCCTTCTTCGACCAACAGTAGCCCAATTTCCACCAGTGCCCTGTAGGTCAACGGCACCGATGGCGGTCGTTGTTAACCCAGGCCCCGACCGATCTGGTATGGAAGTCATGTTAGTGATTCGCATATTGAAATTGGCAAAAGTTTTATGTCGGATGCCCTTCCTGACACAACCCTCTCTATTTATCCGGGCTTGGGACCGGCACAAAAAGTACACTGGCTTGTGACCTCCTGTGGCTAGATTATAAATTTAATTAAATGTAAAAGTAAAAAAAAAATGCTATGGACTGCATGCTTTATCATATTATTGACTATTACTTGACTTGTCTTATTATTTGACTTGCATTTTTATTTGACTATAATCTGATTTGTCTTATTATTTGGCTATTATTTGACTTCTATTATTATTATTTGACTATTATTTGACTTTTTTTTTTTTTTTTACTATTATTAGGCGCCATTATTTGACTACAATCTGATTTGTCTGATTACAATCTGATATTTGACTGTGATTTGACTTGTATTATTATTTGACTATAATTTTACTTGTATTACACTGTTGTCTGTACACTGTGAAGTTTATATCTGTTTATAAGGTGCTTTATAGGTGGACCTAATTAATCTTATGCTGCATTATTAACACAGGTTGATTATAAAATAATAATAGGGAACAGGTGTGAAAAAGTAGCCTGCTCATATATTTATTTTTTCCCTAATAATTTCTGTCATGTTAGGATGCTCCACTAACATTCAGAGATGGAAAACTAAAGCGTAATGTTGGTTGTCTGCCTGTAGAGGGCAGCAGAGGTGCATGACATAAAGTTGGTTACTAGCAGAGTCCTTCTTTCTTAAAAGCAAACCTCTCTTTCACAAATATAATATAGTTCACAAATATAAAAGGTTCAGACACACATTTGCCTACTTACAGGGAGAAATAAGAGGAACATGCTTACAGCTGAACTTGAGGCTGAGAATTTAAACCAAAAGTATTCGGCAGAATCATCGTTCTAACATGAAATAACTGGTTGTACTATTGGGAAACCTTTTACTTATGAGTTTAGCTGAAACTTAAGTGTGTATTGTGCACCCTACCTGTACCGTCTGTCTGTCAGGGATTCCTCCATACACTGATATCTGTGGCAGAGTCTGCTGTCTGCTGCTGGCACTGACACTGGAGCTGACACACATCATTCCCTGGCTGTTGCTGTTGCTGCTGGAGCTGGAAGTGATGATGAGGTTGCTGGAGGCAGGAGCACTGGAGCCAGAGCTCACAAAGGCCTGCTCCCTCTCCATGGCAGCCCTATGCCCTCCTGGGCTCGATCCACGACTACTGCTTCTCTCTCCAACACCTGACACACACACAGAAAAGACACAAGCATGAGCAACTGCTGCATGAAACATTGACCGTTTTTTTTATTAAAACCCAAATTTCTCAAGCAACACACAATTTAACTTCAATTTAACCAGGCACAAAAGCAAACTGCTTTTCCGAATGTAGTATCCAGTCAACATTTTCTTTATTCAAAACATCGCCACCCCAAATTTAACTATATTGTACTGTAGGTGTTAAATTTCTAGAATATAAAAATAAATAAATATGTATTAATTAATCCATTTATTCATTTATATTCAGTGACCACTTTGTCCTGGTGAGTGGTTAAGCCTGTCCCAGGAATACTGACTGTGTGGCAGGAATACTCCCTGGATGGGACGCCAGTTTCCCCATGCACACACACATTTGTATACTCATACACACCTAGAGGCACCTTAGCATAGCCAATATGCCTACATGTTTTAAAGGTGTGACACAGGGAGAACATGTCAAACTCCACACAGACAGTAAGTGCCACTCCTAACACAGTCTCAGAAACGATGTTAAAAACATGCCAGAAGACTACTATAGCCATGTATATACAGTCTACCTTCATAGACTACATAACACTATATAATTTGGAGTGTAAACACACCTTTTTTTTGGATGACCAGCACTGTAAAAAAAATTCCCTCCAAACTATCAACCCTGCGATACTGATGACAGGCTTCTACAGTTTTTTACTTCCTCATTTTCACCAACAGTCTTGACAAAACTTTAGCTTGTTTGCTGGGCCCTTCACCACATTTCAGCGAAGCATATTGGTTTCCCCCCCTTTGCGCCTCATTAAAAATACTCACACTCATGCTGTCTTTCCGGTTGCTGCTTGACCTGGTATTTTCAAACCAAATGGTTAAGCTAAACTAAGAACAGACGAGCCAGATAAATCACTTTATTTCAGCAGGTAAACTTAGGTAAATTAACAAAACACGCAAGACAACTACTATAAGAATCAGACTCAATTACTTAGTACAGTGTGTACTGTATACACTCATTTACTGAACAGGAAGGAATATAAAAATACTAGCCAATGTATTTAAATTAATAGTTAATATGCTTAAATCTATCCACATTTGGCATGCGATATAGTGCTAATTTCAAACTCCAGTCCACATCAACCATAGTAAATACATATACGTAGCAAACATCTTATAAATTTGCAAAAAGTCATATTTATTCCTGCCTAGATTGTTGACTTCACCTGACTACACTTCTGATCAAGCAACAATAATTTGTTATCAGTTAAGTAGTTGTGGACGCTGTGTCTCCAGACCTGCACTTGATTTAAGTATGGTTTCTTTTCTGTTATCTGGCTGTTTATGTTCAAAGGAGCTGTTTTCCTGCCATAAAACACAGCAAGTGTGTTATCGCTTTGGCTGTGAGAGCGCTAACCCCTGCTCTCCAGGCTGACACATGAGATTAGAGAACACCGACTCCAAATCAGATGTTCTGCTGCCACTAGAAGGAAACTTGAGCTGCATGAATCACGAGTCTCTACCACCTCTTAATCACTAAACTCACACTATGAATGGGGTGATAGACAGCAAACAAGCAGGTTGCTTTAGACCAAGGGTTCTCAAACTTTTGCAGTCAGGGACCCCTTTAACTTTAAAATAAATTCCACCGACCTCCTTAGTACAGATTTACTTTATGGATGTAATCCATTTATTCAATGTGTATACATAATGTGTTCATTATTCCTGAACTTTTAGTGACAGAAGACATTAGGTCTAAGTTGACAATTTTTATTGGCTGCTTGATTATGTGGTCTGAACTTTGATAATGGCAGCTTGTGATTTCCACCAGCACCTTGTTTTTGTATTTTTCTCTCGTATCATAAGGTGATGAATACATGCCTTGGGTTGCATAAATCTTAACATAGTTCTATATAAGTGTTTTTATCGATGCCAAATCTAAGCTGAATTAAATTGTTCTAATCACAGATACAGGTGCTAGGTTAAGAAACTGAAATGATGCAAATTTCATAAGAATTCAAACAAGTGATGACAATGGTGTATGTTACACTATCAGAAAATAGAGGGTTCCTCAAGTTTTTTTTTTTTTTTTTTTGTATAGTTAATAGTACTTTGTTTCCTAAAGTGGTTCTACTTGGACCCCTCTCTGAAAAAAAACACATCTCTGTTGTTGAGTTCTACATAGAGCTATTAAGGAATAAGGAAACAAAAACACTATTTAGAGCTCTAGATTGAGCTTTTAGTGTAGAAATTACAAAGTATCAATAATGCACTTAACCATTTTTAGGGCATATGGAATGACTTTTACACTTGTAACAATTATGTGGAAGATAGCAGATTCATGTTTTCTTGCTTTTAGCTATTTATGTTAGATGAATATGTTACTGCACTCTGACTATTTTGTTCACATTAACATAAGCATTAATAAAGTAGTTCCTACTTGCTCTGGAACCAGCATTGACAATTTGGCGATGACATTGGATTTCATTGGATTTCATATGAATGAAGTTGTAACAAAATGTACGACTGCTAACTCCAACCCTAACCCTACACTATGTATAAAACGTTTACTGTAAAATATACATTAATTTACTGACAACAGAGTTTTTTGTCCAAAGCAACTTAAGACTGAGGCAAGATACAACTGAACAGTTAAAGTTTAAGGACCCAACCTAAGCAGCTTGGTGCTGGGATTTAAACCTAACCTTCTGATCTGTAGCTCCAAAGCCTTAACCTTAGTCTTAGTCATTAGATATTCCACTATGAAATGGATTTTTGTGGTATTTTACTTTAAATCAATGCATTGCCTAATCATTTACAGTGTAATCCTGTAAAATAATGAAACAATATTTTACTGGAAAATAAATACTGTAATCTGCCAGCAATTTTTACAGTATATCCTCAAAACCATTGGAACCTTTCACTCAAACCAAATTCCTAGAAATTTGATTTCTAATATTTCTACTATGTTGACTTCTTCTCATCAGCCCAATCATCTAGCTCACCAACACTGAAGGTTGCGTGTACACTAAAGAGGCTTTTGATGGAGTAGTAACAACTGTTCTGTGATTACAGTTGGGCCGCTTTATGATGTATCATCATGTATCACCCCAAACGTCCTGATCAAAAGTGAACTCTGAGGGCTGCAAACAGGACCATTTCTTTGTCTTGATGTGTCAAGACTTCTCAGAAGACCCTTGAGTCAACAGGATTCGTGGCTCAGTCTTGTCTGAAAGGCAGTAGTGTATACTTTGTTACACTGCTTTGGTATGCATTTGGCATTGGGAAACATTCTTCACAAAAGGAGCATGAAGCAAGGAAGATAATTGCTCCACTGAGAATCAGTCATACATATCAGTCATTCAGATTCATTTACAAGATTTATGGTATGGGTTGGTAGGAGTTTCTTTGCACAGCCAACTATGAGATTATGCTGTGGAGGAATAAAATATGGTGTAACAGAAGAAGTGCAATTTAATACAACAATATAAAATAAACTCTTTTTGTTTCTAGGGAGGTAAAATTGTATCTAGCAAAATTTCCCTGACACACACGAGTAGAGCGTAACTATCTCAGTAGCCAGACAGCCTGATTTACATCCACACACTCCCCATGGCAGATCAGTTGTTTGGAGTTAAATCCACTCTCTTATTCTTTTCTGTGACCCAACTCCTCCCATTACAGAAGACCCTGTGTAATCATTATGTTAAACTTCAAAGACCAGAATGGAGGCTGAAATGGCCGATTATCACAGAAAACTACAGTTGGTGGGTGTACCAGACCAAGAGCTCCTTTTCTTTTATCCACTAACATACCAGCTAGACCAACATCAGCACTCCAAACGACCCAAACCGGAATGGATGTCTTCTCATTTGAGACTGTACACCTGCTAGGACATGTCCAGATTAGGGGTGGGCGGTATGACCAAAAATCTATTTCACGGAATGAGTAATTTTATTTTATGGTAACGATATATAATCACGTAAAAAATAGTCATTCTGGTAAATCAACTGTAAATCAATTGTATGCTTTGACATGCTTTTTTTCGCGCAACACAGTTTGCAAATAACATTTTTCTGCTCTGTCAGATTTTGTAAACCCGAACCACGTCCATACCACCGATGTCGCGCCTCTTTTCATAACAAATTCCTCCTCCTGCTCAGGATTGGTTTGTCGGACTTCTTCACCAGCGTGCTTATCTTTCTCCATGTTTTTCCTCTCACAACTACTCTTATGTACAGCTTCTCGATCGTTCTCACGTGCAGGAGCGCTACGCACAAAGTTAACCACGCCCATTTATTTACATTTCGCGGTATACACGGAATAGAAAAATCTGTAACGGTAGACATTTTATTTCGCGGTAACGGTATATACCGTCATACCGCCCAGCTCTAGTCCAGATCCTTCCAAAATCCCCAAATCCCATGATCTCAGCCATATAAAAAACTTTAAAAGCTGCTTTTAAAGAGCAAAGAGTAATGAAGTGTAATACAGGGCTGAGGTGAGGTGAAGAGACAGGCTTTCTCTCTCTCATCTCTAAATTGAAACCATCAGGTCGTTAGATTTAATTAGTGCCAATTTATTGAAGCAATTCAACATGAAACATTTCAAGTACATTATCAAGTGTCTTCTGAAAAGCGACATGCATCTCTTCTCCATCTTTCTTTTACCTTTTCTCTTCATTATTTTTGGCTGGCTGGCACTACAGACTGCACATTATTCCAGTCAATTTGCCCTCTAGCCAGCGTTAGTTAATGGTCCACCATAGACATGTATGGCAAGTGAATAATGCCTTTGTCCTGCACAAAAAGACACTGGAAAAGAACTGCCACTCACCTGTTCCACTCGTTTAGAAACAGAATCACTGAATCAAACCTCCTGTCACCGACAATGATGATTTCTGCACAGGGAGTTGTCATATGTGTTATGTTTTTTACACTGCAACTTGCTGGTAGTGTGTCAAGCTAGAAGGCCAAAGAGGGGTTGCAACAGAGATGGGTAATTAGCCAAGACCACATCAAACAGACAGCGTTTCCTCAGGGTGGACTGACACCAGATGGATGAGACATCCAATCTGTGCCTGCCTGGACAGGCTAAAGCTTCACTCTGCCTGTTAACCAGCTAACAGGAGAACTGCAGAAACATAGACTTTATTACTGACTAATAACTGGCCACCGTCTTGGGTCTCAGCATCAACCTGGTTGTCCAAATGGTCTCCCAGTGTATGCTGTATATATATTACATCAAACTCTGCTTTACACAATGTGTGCCTTAACACATTGTTAATAAGCTCCACATCTCTGATACCCCAGTGCCGGCTCAGGAAATCAGTGGACCTTTTTGTGAATTGACCCTCACTGCCACCAAGAGCCAAGCGCCATAAAAATAATAAATACCTGAAGTCTTACCATCCAAAGTAAGATCCTTCATTGTCTATACACAGCACAAAGACTTTGACAATTGGTATAGCCAAAATGGAACCATTTTCACACTTAAACTAGTAAAAAGAAAAAGTTCATCAAGGGTTCTTTGGATTGTTAATGGTTCTTTGACTCACTACCTTTCAATAACTGCCAGGGTTGCACTCTGGAGAATCTGGAACCTATCCTGGGAATACAGGGCGCAAGGAGGGAATGCACCCTGGATGGGACACCAGTCCATTGCAGGGCACTATGTACACACACACATTCTCAAATTCATTCACAGCTAGGCACAATTTATCTTAGCCAATTCACCTACTGGCATGTTTAAGAGAGATAGAAGTTCAGGGTTCTGCACTTCCTATTGTGCTTCTACATATAGCCAAGAATTCCCACAAAGGAACCAACCGAAGAACTCCTATTTCCTATCAAGGTAGAAAATGCCCATAATTCACTTAGTTATTAGTAGGGAACAGGAGCCCACTTTAGACATGTAACAAACACAGTATGTGGAAGATGGCAGGTACATGTTTTAATTGCATTTAGCTATTAATTCTGAATATGTACCTGCACTAAGGAAGTTTTGTTACTATTAGAATAAGCATTAATAACGTAGCTCCTCATTGTTATGGTGCGATTATCAATAAAACGTTTGTTTCTTCTTCGAACCACTGATTTTTCATTGTGGCAATATATTCTCCTACTGCTGTTCATATCTTTTTTAATGATGTCACCAGTTCATGTTTCCTCTCCTAGAATTAAATCTCCTTTTGCCAGAAAAGAATCAGAATTCTTCAGAAAGAATCTCTCCTGAAATGTAAAAGCATGTATTGGGTCAGACACCCTACTCTCAGGATATTAGGTTGATCACACTTGCATCGCATGTTGTCAATACTGACACTTCTGTCAATTGTGAACAAAGAGAAATGTTAGAGAGATAGAGCTGTGGTTCTGACGGACACAGATCAATACTGGAGTCAAACTAGTAGAACATACCATACTCTTCAGGTCAGGAGGCAGTATCACTCAGAGCTATGAGGTTTTCCATATCAGCCAAAGGGCCTTTGCCACATGCTGTTCACTTCTTAACATGCCTGCTTAGTGTAAGTCAGAGACAACCTGTCATAAATCAGGTGAGGGAGGGGTCAGAAGGAGAGAGAGAGAGAGAGAGAGAGAGAGAGAGAGAGAGAGAGAGAGAGAGAGAGAGAGAGAGAGAGAGAGAGAGAGAGAGATTGGTCACACATTAGCTGGTGTATCAGAGTCAGCAGGGTGTCGGCCAGAAACTGGATTGCAATAACACACCCCAATTACTCTCAAATAGTCCCCATAACCTCATGCTGGAGGGACTTAAGGAAGTCCTCCTCCTTTTTTTAATGGTTTTTGTGGTACACTGTTTTCCCACATGTTTGAGACAAATGCAAAAGTGACAAAATTTGTACATTAAAAAAAAAAACTCATCATAACAACTGGACTAATAAGTTATAACAACTGGCACCTTAGCAACCCCTGGTAACTAGAAAGCATAATTACATATCATTATTCCCATAAAGGAAAGTGAACATGGTACTAATAAATCATTCACTGGTCTCTGCTTTCCATTTATTGTTTGCAACAGGCAAAGTCCTCTCTCACCACATTTCTCTCTCTTGCTCTCCATCATCCTCCACGTTAGCGCATTCCCTGCTTTGTAGCATCCTGCCAGAGGAAGATTTGTGGCCCTAATTTCCTTAAGATCCACCATAAACCTGCCTGCTTTGTCTGCAGGGGGACTACCGGTTTGAAATATGGCCCCTGCTGTCATGGTCTCGCTGATTGAAGAACCCAGCCTAAGGAGTCCGTGATCGTAATGTTGATATACTTGTGGTCAATGTCTGGTGTATATCATAAGAGTTTTTCCATGACCAATGATATGGATATGAAGGACCATATCTCTCGAACATGATGAAGGCACTATTAGAAATGTATTGTGCTCAGCAGGAAATTAAATTGTGTAGGTGGCTGATTCAAAATTCAAACATTCGTTTCATTGCACCATTTCAAGATGACCTTATAGCCATAAAACAGGCATGAAAACAGCCTGATGGGGAGAAAATGAATAAGTAGCCATCTGTGCATGCATGCTTTTTAAAAAGAACAGACATCAAAGATTGAGCTTTTTTTTATATAACTACTCTCATCAGCAGTGTGTACTGTAGGTGTAATTTCAGATTAATTTGGAAAAGCGAGCACTTGCAGGAATTGTTTATTATGGACTCATTAACATATAAATTACTTGCCCATACAGCCAGACCATTTGGGGGCTTTAAAAAAACTAAAATGAGATAGGTAGGACAGTAATAGTTAATTGATTTCAATTGTTTGAGCTAAACAACCATGAATTCCCTTCATATTGTTTTTGAAATGTGTGTGAATGAGATGAAGCATGAAATTAGCTCAAAACAGCAATGCTCAGTTTCCTCAGTCTTCCTGAAAACCAATAACTACTAGTAGCCAACAACTCCCTTATCTGTTTATCCTGGTATAATGACTTCTCAAAACATTTGACCACATTTCAGAGGATTTCTTTTGCCTCATTTTTCTTTTGCTTATTACTGAAGCATTTTAATGCCACGTTTTAAATAAAGTGATTATTATAGATTGCTCAATATTGAAATCTAAGGTTATTTATCATGATTATTCACACCACTTTCGAATTCTCCAATCTGACTGTTTCTTAAAGTGCACCTATTATGCTTTTTAAACATGCCTAATTTTGTTTTAAAGGTCTTATACAATAGGTTTACATGCATCCAAGGTCAAAAAACACTTTAATTTTCTCATAATTTACATTGCAGCATTACCTTTTTTCCTCCAGTGTCACAAACGACTCGTTCAAGGATCCGTTCACTCTAAACTCCTCCTTTCAGAGAACCTACTCTGCTCTGATTGGTCAGATATCCCAGTCTGTTGTGATTGGTCTACCACTTACAGCACGTGGCCGAAAGGAAACGCCCACTACCATATCCGAGCTTCAGCTCCCTAATAATGTCGGTTTTACCTTGCCAATTTGAGCCCGAGTCGGATAGTGATACATTGGAAGATAAACCTGAACCACCATCGCAAGCACAATGAGAACAAAACGTTTCTCAGTGGTAAGTTTATATGTAGTTATTGGCAATAACGTGAGTTAGCCAGTTAGAAGAGGCTAACAGCTAACAGCTGTGCACTTGCTGTACACGTATACAACACAAAACCATGCATTTGGCACACTTGGTAGAAAATATATACATAAATAATTAATCATACTTACAGGTTGTGATCCAGAGGCGCAAGATGTTCCAAATAAAGTGGGTACGGCCCCATGTTTAATGAATAATCGTTTCGCAAATCCCGAGTTGGCTTCAGCTAGATTTGAGAAGCAGTCGTCAGTGAAATAACGGGAACACAACCAAAGGTTGGAGTTGAAATGCTGTGGTATCATTTTAAAATGAATTCTAACCACTGACGCATTACATCCTCATCCTTGCAAATTGGTTTTGCTGTTGCAGCGCAGAAAACGTCTTCTAGACATGAACCTAACTCTTTCAGGACGCAACCTCAACTGTAGTGTTTGAGGGCGGGTCAAAGTACAAATTGTTCGCGAGCAGCCAATGAAGACCAGAGGCATTTTTTTTGTTACAAACCTACGTAGGTTTGTACAGGAAGTAAGTCTGGAATTACTAATGACGCATTTCAGCTGTTCAAAATCTGTTCTTTCTTTTGGGAGTCGAAAACTCCATTTGTTGTGCACTTTGATTTTTGAAACTTTGCAGACTTTTTACATTCACAAACAGCTATATAACACACTACATGAAAGGTAATATCTGAAAAAGCATAATAGGTGCACTTTAATTTTCTATGACAACAGCTCTGACAGTAGTGCTCTGACAGTAGTGCATCAAAATCACAGGTTTATATTAATGTGCACTTTCTAATATATTATCACTTTTTTACTATAGTAATCTCTTATCCACAGGGGCTGGTATGGTGGATGCTCGACATAATCTAAATATAATAATAATAAATGGATTAAAAATGTGTTGTTACTCAACAAAAAGAAACAAATAATTATTAACAGGGTGAAGTTTTTGGTTATGGGATGGTTACTTAGTATTTTTGAAGGAGTCTCCAGTGTTAGCACTTTGTAGTAGTCAGAGATAAAGCTGTATCTTTAGGTTTTCCATCACAGCGAGGTCTAAACACAAAGTATGTTGTGTTTTGCAGTTTCTTTGTAACAAGCTACATTTTTTTGGTCTTACTAATTTCAGGAGAAAGTGAAGGAATGACTGTTTACAGCTGCTATAATGATAAGAGGGACTAATTTGTTTTGTGGATGTTTTAAATTTTAGTTACAGCATTAAATGTAACTATAAACAGATAAAAAAAAAAAGTATGACCTGTCATCCTTTAATAAAATAACAGTTGTAATCGTTGGTCAATTTTTGAGGTGTAGGAGGAAAAAAAACACTTCAGGATGTGCTGTTATAGGAAAAGAAACAATTTCAAGGTGGTAACTTGGATCACTCCAAGCTTTCATTGACCATTTTCCTATAACCACTCGCCCCATTGTGTTTTATTCCTTACTTATCATTTTCAATAAAAACAACATAAAACATGATTATATTCATTTAAACGTGTAAATATTTGAATCACACTAACACCCAGAATCACATGGAGTGGAGCTTGAATTTATGCTAAAATATAAACCTGGTAAAAATCTAAATGAATACATGAATTTAAACAAAATAATAATCAAAGCTTGCATCCAAACAGACCTTGTGATTTTAATACGCCCAAGTTAATAACTAATGTTGGCCAATTTGCCCCCCAGTGTTGCTTTTAATTATGTTTAATTTACAAAACATTGTCATCACAATTGCAATCAACTGTAGTTTATTACAGATGGGGGAAACAAACTACACCAACAAGCTGTTTCTTGCTGAGGTCAATATAGCAACTCATTTGAATAGGAAATGCCTTATAACTTGCTGGCAGCATTATCAGATATCAAACATGCAAAAGCTGAAGACAGCAGCACGTTGTCTCTCAGTGAAATCCTGTACACTGTATTGTAGACTCCATCAGTTGACTAGAAAGAAACAAATTCTGTGAACTGTGAACAGCTGCCTTTGTACCATCAATGGCCATGTGTACTGAAATCAGTATGGGCCACCCTGCCACACACCTCTCTCTCTCTCTCGCTCTCTCTCTCTCGCTCTCTCTCTCTCTCTCTCTCTCTCTCTCTCTCTCTCTCGCTCTCTCTCTCTGAAACACTCAGGCAGTCGTAAAACTGCAGCTTGACCGGGAGAGAAATCAGAGTCACACACACCTCGGGGGAAGCACCGCTCACAAAGGGCCTCAAAGTCTGCCAGGCCATGACTTATGGCTGGGAAAGTGTTTAGAGGGCACAGGTGTAAAGAACTAATCAATGATGCCATGATTTCTTCAGAGAGCAGTCTGAAGAAAGAGCATATATGTTAAAATAAAGATTATTAGGTGAAACAGGTTTGTGAAGAGCATCACGACTGTAGCAGCAGTGATGGACTTTTGGTGGACACATTTCTGTCTAAACGAATGGTGACTCCTGTGCAGCTTGTCAAACAGAGACAGTTGCATAGGCAGCCGAACACCTGAGCAAACTCGCATCTCAGGTCAAACAGCCACCTGTTTCAGACCACTCAAGCATGAAGCGACAGGCGCCTCTAAACAAGCACAGGACCAAGGAGTTGACAGACTTTGTATGCAGTCACATCCATCAATCATGAAAAAGTGGAGTCACTGCTGAACAGCAAGACGAGATTCTGGACAACACTGGGCTCTTTAAAGTGGAATCTCTTAAATGTCGCACAGTTCAGATTTAAACTAAGTCATTTTTTAGCATAATTTGTGTAATATTTTCAGCAAAAGGTGTTACAAATATGCCACCAGTTTCCCAAAAGTATCATTTTAGATGGAGAAAGAATGCTCAATGAGATGCTTGCTCTAACGTTTAATGATGATCTTTATGCTGCAGTGATTTTCATGTTATGAAAATTGAATGTGGCTGTCCACATACAGTGCAGTGGAGTCAGCCCAGTCTGATCCACTGATGTATTTTGTGCTATGAACATGATATTAAGGGATAAGGCACAGGTTGTCCATCTATGTTGTCCATAGGACTCAGTTTGTCTTACAGCCCATTTTCATCATGTCTATGACATTTTACTTGCAAACATTAGTGAGAGCTTGGAAAATTGAAAATGGAAAAATTGGTGCATGCTTCCCTTTTAACACAAACAGTAACATTCCTTAATTTATTCATTTTCAGTAACTGCTTTATCCTGAACCCAGAATCTATCCCAGGAACACTGGGTGCGTGGCAGGAATACACCCTGGATGGGACACCAATCCATCACAGGCCACCATGCACACACTTCTTCAAACTTATTGGCAGTTTAGTATAGCTAATCCACCTAAAGGTATATTTCCTTTATGGCACCTAAAGGAAGAAACCAGAGAACCCTCAGGGAAACCCACATGGAGATATGAATAAAACGTGAAAATCACAGACAGTAATCTGAGCTCAAGATCGAACCATGGAATTTTCAAACATGTTTTAAGTATGATTGTGTACTTGTGTATCAGTGAACCTAATGTTTTCGACACAGGTTGGAATATGAGTCAGAAATCATTAATGTCCAAATTTCTGTATCTCCTAAATGAACATTATTGGTTGCCTGTCAAGAGATAGTGACAAAGAGAAAGAGATGCCTGCACTCACTTTAAAATAACTTACACATGTATTGGTGCATGTACTGTACATTGTAATCTAACAACTCCCGATTTAGCTTGTCAGTCCTTTTGAATGTTTAAGAGAATAATTGGGTGCAACAAGTACATGCTTGTAGGACACATAAAAGAGCCCTGAGAACATTCCTTTGGGGTCAAATGTGAGGCTGCTGGAAAAGAGAAGATGGGCTGAAGAAAGCTAAGCAAATATACTACCTGCTGACAAATGATTCATTTGGACAGGCATAATGAGAGAATGAGTGATACAGTAAGCTGCACTGAGTTTGTCCTCGTGGCTGGGTCATGTCAGGGAGAAGATCAGGAGAATGTCACCGCAAGTGTAGAGCTCAAGATTTGGTGCTTAGAGATTCTGGAGTAACCAGACATGTTTTTTTAAACATGTTCTCCATGTTTTAAATAAATTTTAAACAAGAAATACACATTTTGCAGTCCAGAGCTGCAAAAGAAACTAAATCATAAAAGAAGGTTCCACAAATAAATATACTGTTTACTATATGGGCAAGATTTTGTGGACACCTGATCATCACACACATACTGTATTTGTAACTTCCCCAAAGTGTTGCCACAAATTTGGAAGCACACAGTTGTATAGGATGTCTTTATATGCTATAGCATTATGATTTCCCTTCACTGGAACTAAGGCAACCAAACATGTTCCAGCATGACAATGCCCCTTTGCACAAAGCAAGCCCCATGAAGACATGGTTTGCCAAGGTTGGAGTGGATGAACTCTAGTGTCCTGCACAGATCACTGACCTCAACAAACTGAACACCTTTGGAATGAACTGGCATTCTCGCCTGACATCAGTACCTAAACTCACTAATGCTTCTGTGGATGAATGAGCAAATCCCCACAGTCATGCTCCAAAATCTAGTAGAAAGCCTTCCCAGAATAGTGGAGATTGGAATGGTATATATACCATATAGTGTATTTTTGTAGTTTATCTTGCTGTAGGTTTAATAGTTGTATACTATATATATATATATATATATATATATATATATATATATATATATATATATATATATATATATATATATATATATATATATGTACAGTACACTATACAGTATACCAAATGAATATACTGTACGTATATTGTAGCTGCTGTTTTAAATCAAGTTGATGACATGACAGGGCAGCAGCGTGGCGCAGCAAGTAGCAATGTTCCTGCATAGCTTCAGAGTCCCTAGTTCAGTCCTGAGCTACTGAATTACTGTCTGTATGGAGTTCCATATTGCCCTCTGGGTTCTCTGGTTTCCTCCCACCTCCCGAAATATGCTAGTAGGTGGATTGGCTACTCTAATTTGTGTGAATGAGGTTATGTCCACATTAATCCGGATCGATCTGAAATCTGTATTTTCATTTTAAAACGCTCTCCGTCTACATTGCCATTTTGAAAGGTTTTTCAAAAATTGCTCATCCACATTGAAATGTCTAAAAAGCTTACATCCCTATACTCCCGATAGCAGGCACAACAACTGCAGTACAACATTGTCCACTGTCTTGTTTGTTTTGAGTTGAATGGGTTACTGCGTCACATGACTAAAAATACATTATTGTTTTTGAATATCTCCGTTTTCTCAGTCCATACTACAATGCGAACTGGACAAAAAACCCAGTCTCATTAGAGAAAACAATGCGTTTTCAAATTGCATGTGCATAGTGCCCTGTGATGGACTGTCATCCCATCAAGGCTGTATTCCAACCTTACACCCAATCTTCCAGAGAGGCTCCAGATCCACTATGACCCTGTCCATGATAGTTCTTACTGAAGATGAATGAATGAATGAATTTAGGCATGAGAGCAGGCAGGCAACTTATTATGGAGACCTGCTGACCTACAGAGTGTAGATGTAAATGTGGATGTAAATGTAAATGTAAATTGCTTATACCCTATTCACACACTATCACAGGTATTGTCGGTACATTTATAGTACAGACCGACTCCAGTGTAACTTAGTAATGAGTAGCTATTTTGATGTTAAAATCAATCTTTCCAATAATTTCATTTAACTTGTTTTACACAAGGCCTTCAACAGCATCTAAATATTACAGACAGATCCACAGTTTTCACACAGAACTGTTGAACTTTTTTGGTCTGCAGGTGGAAGGTTCAGAATTGTGTGCGTACATTAGATTAATGATATTTATACTGCAACATTAAAACCCATATGAATATCAAATCCAAATCTTATACCAAACTGACCCCAAGATCATCACAAGCACACATTACCATGGAAACACTCCAAAATTCTCCACATGCACTGCGCATAAATGAATTGCTCTGTTCACTCTCCTAGCCACTCTTAATTTATTTATGACAGTATATGTAGTAATATGATGCCAATTTAGGGCCTCAGAGAAAGAATTATTCAAGGTAATCTGCATGCATTAATATTACTTTGTGCAAATGTATTACACTTCACATTAAGGCTCCCTTAACAGATATTATTTAATACATTACTTAACATGAACAAACCACTAATGTCATTAATACACCATAAGTACCATAACAAACTAACACATATTAATCAATGCTTAAAAAAAAAATAAATAAAAAATAAGGCAAATAATCAACACCTGCTTTAACAAATGTTCATGCCATCAATGAGTAATATGAAGCCCACAATGATCAATATGAGCCAGCACCTTAATAAACATGTTTTAGCTATTCATCAGTTCAGTAAGTTATTAACATTCAGGAACATGCTGTAATTTAATGTTTTACTAAGTAATGACAATTTTTTAAATTTCATTAACATTCAAACAAATGTCAGTTCATACATGTTAATTTGCTTTACCTATGGTTTATGCGGTTAATGTGAACTAATGCAGTAAACAATGTTAGTTAAGGGAAGTTTAATGTCAACCATTACCCTACATTTAAATATTACAATACATTTGGCAAAATAATTGTTGCTGTACTTTAGAAGCAGTGTAAAGGGTTTGGAAGGGGCAAATCTTTTACTGGGCTAGTTTTAAATAGCCATTGAGCTGTTTTTGTCACACAAACTCAGCCACCCTGGTTGTAACTAAATCCTCCAGCATCATAGATATTAAAATTGGTATTAGACAAACTTCTACCACATAGTGATCTCACCAAAACTTTAGGGTAAGTTCCATTTCTCCTTTCCTGTCCATTAGCTGTGTGAATCCACAACATATATAATCCACCTATATTTCCTCTAAAGCTTGCTATCACAGTGGATTGTGAAGATGTAAACATGTAAAACAAATCATGTCCTTCAACCCTAGTCTGCGCTGATGCACAGGTGACGAATTTTACATATTTGAATAGAATCCTTATGCAAAGTAAGAGCGCAGACAGGTTTGGGTTAGCTGGGAATACGAATATCACTCAGTTCAGTGCGGAATACAGTGGAATATCCTAAACATCAAGGGCTATGGAGTGTATGAGATGATGCAGACGGAAGAGAGAATGCACACAAGTGCAAGGCGAGCATGGCTCAGGTCTGGGATTTTCTTTACAAAGCAGGGGGTAAGACCAAAGTGTGTGGAGAGGGTGCAGATGGTCATGTTATTTGAGATGCAGTGTGGTTAAACACGTCATATCAGCACCCCACAGGTCAATTGTAGAACACTCTTCCGGTGTTCAATGCGCCGTCTCCTCTCGGGGATTAAGTGGGGTCTAGAAAGGTTTTAAAAGGTACAATTTCTCAAGTGGACAAAAAAGAAAGAACTTAGCAATAGTATGAAAGGGAAATGGACATCTCAAAAAACCTGCTTTTCTGTCACACTGACTGTCTCAAGTATATTCTTTGAAAGAAACTCTGAGCCCTACAAACTGCCTTTGAGGGAATTCTTTATGCACTTTGAATCCCAGCCAGATCACTCAGTCCATTTAGTAACCGTTTGTCCAGTGCAGAGCAGAAATTCAACACACAGCACTAGAGTATGTGGTGGAATCCAACTGAACAAACAGTCATGTTGAATAAGAAAACACATGCAAAGAAAGACATGTTCTCTTATACATGCAAACATTGATACTGTATGTACAATCTATCTCTCTCTCTCTCTCTCTCTCTCTCTCTCTCTCTCTCTCTCCCACACACCCACATATATACAGCCAGAGGTAAGAAGTAAGAGGATTCCCAACCTAGCAACATGTATAAGCATATAAAGGCAGCATGCAAAGTGCAGAAAGCAACAAATCTCCATGTCCATACCTTCCACATAGACCTGGTCCTCTCCCCTTGCTTCAGTGTCTCGTTCCTTCCCTGATATCCTACACCATTTCTGAGTGCGGCTCTGTCCGACAGGACAGACTACACCAGGCAGTGAGGAGGAGCTCAGGAGGAGGGAAAAAAATTCAGCATGAATTAGCATTCCAAAAGCAGGCATGTGACTTTTTTCTCTCCAATCGCAGGGCAGCATGTCATTCTGGACCTCCCTGCACTACTCCCACCCTTCCACTCTTCTCTCTTGTTCTCTTCTCCAGTAGAATAGCTGTGACAGAACTGTAAGACATCTGAGGTGTTGTTGTTGCATAAGGAAAATTGTATTTACCATTCACATTCAACATCAGCAAGATGATCCTCATCTTAGTAGTTTGTTAGAAACCGTACTTAAGGACCTTAGACATCAAAGGTTTATTTCTATAATTTTAAACACTTTGGACTTATAACACTTTAGACTCACTTATTCATTTTCAATAACTGCTTTATTATGACTCGGAACTGGAGTGTATCCCGGGAAGACCCTGGATGGAATGGCAGTCCAGTGGCATCATGCACTCACACACACACACACACACACACACACACACACACACACACACACACACACACACACACACACACACACACACACAGACACACACACACACTCCTAGGGGGATTTTAAAATTGTCAGTCTGGGAGGATTCACACCAAAGTGACATTTTCTTCCATAAATACCAAAAGTCCACAACAGGCCTTCACAGGTGTAGCAGCTGAGCTACTGAAAACAGTGTTTTCAAAAGTCCTTCCTCCAAGTGCACCCTACCCTTCATCCTCCCGAAGCCTTTGCACCTCATTATGACTGGTGCCATTTATAGCAAAGCAGCCTACAGCACTCTTCTGCTGCGTGACCTGAGCCGCCCCGGCTTTACAAGCCCTCTCAGCAACAAGTGTTAGAAAGCAATCATTGCTGAATGTTGAGCACTTACAGGGCCGTGATTAATCTGTAGCGTTTCTCTGTCATGCCATACTCAGATATCAATGATTTGCTTGCAACTGTGGCATGAAGTAATAAAAGTTTTCGGAAATGAAACTGGAAGGTGCTGCGCTTAAGGCTAAGTGATGGAGGATATAATAGTATGAGACTCACAGGTGCTGAGGCAGCACTGAGTTAATTAGAAAGGTCAGATAACAGAGAGGGAAGTGAAGGAGGTGATTGTGCTATTTTCTACTCTGATAATAAGTTCCTTATGCCTCCCTTATATGCACTAGGAGAGGAGGAGAAAATTCCCTTTAAGTAAGGGTGTAAGGATGAATATTCTTTGCAGGTTTCCTTTGTAATGAGTTGTTTTTCAAGTCAACATCTTGCTTTATTCCATCTCTGTGTAGCAAGTCGCATGCAAATGTCTTACAGACATGTGGTCTATTACTTCATTTATTTCCAAAATTTCTCTGTAACTGTTACGACCCGTGGGGTAAGGGTGAGAAGCAGGATGCACTTGCAGGGGAAAGTGGTCAGTTTATTAGGGACAGTTCAAATAATAACAAACATAAAAGACTTCATTCAACATAAATGCATAAACAGGAATGGCACCGTTATCCAAAGAAGGTAGAAGTAATCCAAATAAGAAACACAGTAATCCACAACTGGTAGAAAATCCGGAAAACACAGGGAAATACACGCGAGGCTAGAAAGGTGGTCTGGAAACCACGAAGTACGAGCTAAGGAGATAAACGCGCACGGCTAGAAGGTGGTCTGGAAACCACGGGAAAAAACTAAACTAAACTAAACTAAACTAAACTAAACTAAACTAAACTAAAGCTAATACTCCGCGCCGAAGCGGAAACGGAGTGGCGTATTTAAACACACATCAATCACCCCAATCACATGCCCAAATCACTTACACCTGACACCAATACATGAACAAATGAGGAGGCGGAGACATGACACGAACGTAAACAAACGCACATGGGGAAACACAGGAGGCGGAGACATGACGTGAACGAAAACATGAGTACACACGGCAGAGGCAAACAAAACGTGAGTTCATGAATAAAACGTCCATCGTAGAGTTTTTGAATAATGCTGGAATGCGTGCAATGGAATGCGGAAGTATGCCACTCTTTACCGCGTAGCGAGGGCTAGAGAAGGGGAAACCTAACAGAGCCCCCCCCAAGGCGCGGCTCCCTAAGTGCCGCAAGTTCCATCTACTTTGGTGGACCTGGGCCCCTTGGCAGGATCCTCACCTCTGCCCTCCAGGACCTGAGGCTGGTTATGTCCAGTGTCCCGTAACCAGAGCAGAGCGTGTCAGATTTTCCTTTGAAACTTGGACGAGAACTTGGACGAGAACTTGGACTGGTGCTTGAACCGATGCCTGGTCTGGATCTCGGAGCTGCGCGTGACCTGGGGCTTGGTCTGGATCTCGGAGCTGAGCTTGACCTGGAGCTTGACCTGGAGCTTGACCTGGAACCAGGATCGGAGTCAGCTCTCGCACCTGAATCGGAGTCAGCTCTCGCACCTGGATCGGAGTCAGCTCTCGCACCTGGATCGGAGTCAGCTCTCGCACCTGGATCAGGAACAGCTTTGGCACCTGGATCAGAGACAGACTCGGAAACAGACTCAGAAACAGACTCGGAAACAGACTCGGAAACAGACTTCGAGAAGGGCTTGGAAACAGACTTCGAGACAGACTTGGAAACAGACTTTGAGACAGACTTGGAAACAGACTTCGAGAAAGACTTGGAAACAGACTTCGAGAAAGATTTGGAAACAGACTTCGAGACAGACTTGGAAACAAACTTCAAGACAGACTTGGAAACAGACTTTGAGACAGACTTGGAAATAGGACAGGAAACTAGGGTAGACCCAAAACCATACACAAAATCAAAAACTTGGTTGGAAATCAAATTCGAGACAGGGCTGGAGACAGGGCTGGAGACAGGGCTAGAGACAGGGTTGGAGACAGAGGAGGAGACAGAGGAGGAGACAGAGGAGTGAGCTGGGTTGGAAACGGAACTGGAACCGGAGCTGGGAGTTAAATCAGCCTCTGAACTGAGAAGGAGAGCAAAAACATATCCAGAAATTAAACCAAGGTAGCTAGCAACTAAATCAGGAACTGGACTAGGAACAGGGTCAGAACCTGGACTTGGACATGGAACTGAACTAGGAACTGGGCTAGGAACTGGACTAGGAACAGGGTCAGAACCTGGACTTGGACATGAAACTGAACGAGGAACTGGACGAGGAACTGGACTGGAACTGGGAACGGGAGCAGGACTGGGAACAGGATTGGGAGCAGGATTGGGAACAGGATGAGAGATTGGCCTTGGAATAGGGTGAAAATCTGGACATGGACTTGGACATGGACTAGGATTAGGGCAGGAACCTGGACATGGACTTGGACATGGACTAGAACTAGGGCAGGAACCTACACATGGACTGGGACATGGACTAGGACTCGGACAGGAACCTGAACATGGACTCAATTTTGCGCTAAAACATGGGCTAGGACTTGGAATGGAGGTCATCCCTTGGACCTCGGACATGGACTGAGCTTGAGGGGAGGTCATCCTATGGACCTCAGACATGGACTGGGCTTGAGAAGAGGCCATCCCGTGGGCCTCTGACATGGACAGGGCAGGAGTGGAGGTTTCTTCTCGAACCTCTGACAAGAACACGGCTAGAAGGTGGTCTGGAAACCATGGGAAAAAACTAAACTAAACAAAAGCTAAAGCTAACGCTAAGCTAAAGCTAACACTAAAGCTAACACTAAAGCTAACACTAAAGCTAATACTCCGCGCCGACGCGGAAACGGAGTGGCGTATTTAAACACACATCAATCACCCCAATCACATGCCCAAATCACTTACACCTGACACCAATACATGAACAAATGAGGAGGCGGAGACATGACGTGAACGAAAACATGAGTACACACGGCAAAGGCAAACAAAACGTGAGTTCATTAATAAAACGTCCATCGTAGAGTTTTTGAATAGCGCTGGAATGCGTGCAATGGAATGCGGAAGTATGCCACTCCTTACCGCTTAGTGAGGGCTAGAGAAGGGGAAACCTAACAGTAACATTGTTATTATTATTATTATTATTATTATTATTATTATTATTATTATTAAAAATGTAAATGTTTCTAAAAAAAAATTGCACTTTTCTACTGAGAAGGCATAAAATAAGAATAGACGATTAAATTTAATATATAGGGTGCCAAAGACGTTACAAATGCATATTATCACTTTACATTATGACTCTCTCACCTAATATATTTTAGATAATTAGTCACTAATAAGGCATAAGTAATGCTTGCAACATACTTTTTGTGGTCCAGTGAACTACATTCAGCAGATTGTCAAAATTTAGTAGTATGACAATTTAATTATTTATGTTTTTATTAATGATATGTGTTAAAATGCTATACAGTACATTACACTACAATGTATGTAGACTTATTTTTAGTCCTGGATGAAATAAACTTTGGTTAAAATGCAGGTGATTATTTATAGCTAAATTCTTATGGGCTTTTAATGGTCTATTTACCTCTCAGTTACTACTGTGGATTATTTGGTAACTACAGTGAAACTAATAAGAAATTAAATGCAGTGACAAGAGTGAGGAATATAAGTCTGGATTAATTAATGCAGGAAATAACATCAAAGTAAAGTCATCAGACCTATTTCATTTCCTTGTGTTGATCTGTTTAACCAATATTAAAGTACAGCTTTGGCTAAGATCAAGTGTAGTGTATTATCAGAAGGCACGTTGGTAAAGAAAGTGAGTTGAATGCAATGTTCTGTCCGGCTTTGTCTTACCTTCTTGCCTCCTGATCAGAAACAGCAGGTCTCCACAGTGCTCCACCTCAGCTTCCTGGAGACTAATTTACAACTTCCTGTTGTCAGCACTCCTGTTGATACTAATCTCCTGCCTGTTACAATAGCAGTAGGGCTCTTAGAATCAGCCACTGTAGCCAGGATTAATAGGTACCTCGGGCTAAACACCTGAAGTGATAAATGGGCCTGAACAAACACGTTCTTGTTGTAACACTTTCCATTTAATGGGTTGCTCTTTGTAATTGTAGCGAGTTAAACCTTAAACATAAATGTTGTGATGCCCTTGGTTGGGAGTAGGTAAATCGATATCCTTAGTAATGAACCCACATTAATTCTTCTTTGAATAGCATTTCCATATATATCAATGGAGATTTAACAGAAAATACTATTCTCAGAGCTGTGAAAGGATGACAGAAGGGAGGAGTGGAGAGGATGAAAGGGTGGGTTTTTTACACCGTCCATCCTAAGCTTACAGTTTATGAGCCCCCCCTTTTAATGACAGCTTATTCCAGTGGGTGGGATGGAGGTGACTAGCACAGAGGCTTATGGCTGAAGATCCATCACGCTTTATGAGGCTGTTGTCATGTGCAGAAAAGGGGTAATGCTCACACCCAGCTTTGTTTCTTTTCGGCTGTAAACGCTGCACTGTCATTGTAATTGCCCCCTATATATACGAGTGGCCCTTACCTCCCTGCTATGGACTATAAATCAGTCACACCACATAGTCACACAAAGGAACCAGGCCTCTGTCTCTTGTCTGTCCACCTCAACAAACTCCACAGTCACACCTAGAAGCACAACGTTTACTTCAGGGGAGCACTCACACTCATAATCCTGCTTCCTGGTAGGCTTTCTAGTTATATGGTTACTACACGGGTCTTCTTGTGCGTCCAAATGGACTGTGAAAACATCACATGACACTATCAACCAACTGCATGCACAGAAAGTCATATTTTTGGCTCAAACTACTTATAACAATAGATGGAAAGGAGCATTCAATTAATTAAAAAAAAAATCACAATAAAGCTAAAAAAAAAAACACATTACATCGAATTAAATAACATTTTATTTATATAGCAATTTTAATGATGGACATTGCAACAAAGCAGCTTTACAGAAATCCAGATGTAGATTTAAACCCCTAATGAACAAGAGATGACAGCCTCAATGGAAACCTGTAGAAGAACTAGACTCAAAGGAAATCCAAGCTCTTCTGACACCCGATAGTGGGATTATGAATCATTACTCTTTTACAACATTATACTGTACATCAAACAGTTCTAAAACCTAACACACTAAATGTCTTGTTGGTATATCATACATTTTGTTGACGTCTTCATTTTGTCCTTAGGGCATGCAAACTTCTGCAGTCTTTTGCATATTACAACATTGGGGAATGTCAAATCGTGCAGCACTGAAAAAAGCAAAATGTGTTGCTTGTATAGCTCTTATACCAACCAGTTATGTGCACAATCCTTTTGTTCATTTATCTTTAGCAACTGCTTTATGCTGGTCAGCAATGAAAACACATTGGATGCTACATGGGAATACACCCCGTATGGGGCACCAGTTCATTGCAGGGCACCATACACACATTCACACACTCATTCACACCTACAGGTAATTTAGAGTAACTAATGCACTTAGCAGCATGGTTTTGGGAAGTGGGAGGAAACCAGGGAACCCATAGGAAACCCACGTTGACACAGAGAGGCCATGCACATGCAAAACAAACAAAACAAATAATATTTTTTTGGCTCCTGATTTGTGATAAAACAACATGAGTAGATGGAAAGGAGCTAAATGGGTTTATTGCACACACACTTGTATATAGAGCTCTTAGTACCTTCTTAATACTGCTCCTGCATTTCTGGTTCTTTCACGACATTCGCTATGGTAGTATTTTACAGTCAGTGAAGAAGAAGAAGAAGAAGCATTTATTTGTCACATATACATTACAACATAGTGAAATTCTTTTCTTTGCATATCCCAGCTTAGTAGGAAGTTGGGGTCAGAGCACCCCTGGAGCTGACCCTGTGCTGTCCCTATTCATCCATTATGCATTCCTTCAGCTGAGCAACTGTACGGGGCCTTTGTTGCCTTATTTTGCGCTTCATAATGCGCCACACATTCTCAATCGGAGACAGGTCAGAACTGCAGGCAGGCCATGCTAGCACCTGCACTCTCTGCTTACGCAACCATCCGGGCAGAATGTGGTTTGGCGTTGTCCTGCTCTGGATGGCAGCATATGTTGCTCCAAAATGTGCACATATCTTTCTGCATTAATGGTGCCCTCACACATGTGCAAGTTACCCATGCCATGGGCACTGACACACCCCCATACCATGACAGATGCTGGCTTTTGGACCTGACGCTGATAACAGCTTGGATGGTCCTTTTCCTCTTTGGCCTGGAGAACACGACGGTTGTTTTGTCCGAAGACTATTTGAAATGTCAACTCATCGGACCACAAAACACGATTCCACTGTGCTTCTGTCCATCTCAGATGAGACCGAGCCCAAAGAAGGCAGCGGCGCTTCTGGACAGTGTTGATGTATGGCTTCTGCTTTGCATAGTAAAGCCTTAACTTGAATCTGTGGATGCAGCGGCGAATGGTGTTGACTGACAAAGATTTACCAAAGTATTCCCGAGCCCATGTCAGGATATTCATTACAGACTCATGACGGTTTTTAAGACAGTGACTTCTGAGGGATCGGAGATCACGTGCATTCAGAAGTGGTTTTTGGCCACGCCCTTTACACACCGAGATTTGACCAGATTCTTTGAATCTTTGAATATGTGCACTGTAGAAGGTGAAATGCCCAAATTCCTACCGATTTTGTCTTTGGGGAATGTTGTTCTCAAAGTGTTGGATTATTCACTTACGCATCTATTGGCAGATTGGCGAGCCTCAACCCATCCTTGCTCTTGAAGGACTAGGACTTTTTGGAGGCTCCTTATATACTATGATTAGATGATTGCCTCACCTGTTTCACATCACCTTCTTATTTCAACTTGTCACATCACTATTAGTCCTCAATTGCCCCTGTCCCAACTTTTTTTTTCTGTTGCATGCATCAATTTCAAACTAAACATTTATCTTCAAAAAACTATGCAGTTCATTAGGTAAAACATTTTTATAATTTTTTTTTTTTTTTTGGTTAAATACAAGTCAAAGTACATTTACAAATCACTTCTCTTTGTTTTCATTAGCATTTTCCATACTGTCCCAACTTTTTCGGAATTGAGGTTGTAAATTGCAACTTGGCATTGACAAAGTTAAACACTGCCAATGTGTCATTGTGTCAAATTACAGATTTCTGTCCTGATGAAGTCCCATTAGGCTGAAACGTGCCATTTTACGTCGTTGTTGTTTTTTTTAATAGTGGTGCAATTGATTTAAGTTTTCTACTTTAACATCATAGTTAAATCAATGCTGGTCTATCACTGCTTCCAGAAATATTACAAGAAGCTATTTTTCAGCATGGTCTAGCATAAGTGGGCCTATGTGACACACAAAAAAAATCAATACTATTCAGAAGACAAGATCAATATGTGCAATTATGATAGACATCATGCATTATGTATGGTGGCTTTGAAATATTAATGATAAAACCCACAGTTTTGTCTAACAAAGCATTTTTGCCAAAACCTTAATTCACAGCTTGATAAAGTCTGAAATAGTTTCCTCTAACGTGTGTGACATTTACACCTGTATCCAAAGGAGTTGTAATGAACAGTTCATAAAATATGCAGCATACACAGTAAAATATGAAGGATGTAAGATTCTAAACAGAGGTGCTTGAATATTGTTTATGCAATTAATTTTTTTCTTGACTGTGATGTAAATGATTTGTTTCCTTCCATGTTTGCATAGAAACATGTTGAATCTATGGAGTCCATCTACTGCTGCCATCTTCTGGTCTTTTTTGTAGTAAATATTTTGGTTTGAGGCTTGAGCAAAACCTACACTACTGCTACTCATGATCATGTTACGTGTAAGTGCAAAAGTTTACCCTCCCCATGAATTCTGCATTGGACGCAATTAAAAAGGCTGAAAAAGTATGAATGTCAACGGTGCATTTTTTAATCTTCACAATTTGGTGTCATCCCAACCCTTAGCTCCCAAATTTTGATTTGGAATTGTACCAGACAAGTGTAAGTTGTGTGGATTATAATGTTTTTAAAACATATGTCATAAAATATGGAAAAGATTTGGGTTGTTTTACAAAATTGTAAATTTAAAATTTTATTTTATTATGTTGCCTAAAAATGAAGCAAGTGCATGAAGATTTGAAGAAGTGTAAGGATTTACAGAAAATAAAAATTAGGTGAGATTGCTAGTCACCTATGCAGTATGAATGGCAAGAGTGGTGATAGTGTGTGTGTATGTGTGTGGTGTGTGTGTGTGTGTGTGTGTGTGTGTGTGTGTGTGTGTGTGTGTGTGTGTGTGTGTGTGTGTGTGTGTGTGTTATGAATAGGAGCTTGATGATGGTGTGGGAGTTACCATTTCTGCAGGAATAACAGGCAGCTGCTCACACCCAACCCTGTCCTTTCTCTCCATTACTCCATCTCTGTCCTTCTTTCTTTCCACTCCTGCCAACATCATGAGTACCACGGACCAGTCCAAACTGTCCATTTGCCACCCTTCTGAGACCAGCAGTCTGGTCAGTGGACCCACTAACAAAGCAGTAAGTTTTTTACTGACTTTTTAATGTCTATTTAATTATTTATTTACCCCAATATTTATTAGTGCACCCACCTGTTCTCTTGATATTCTGAAACCTTTTCATTGTAACTGCATGAAGCTGGGCGAGACATACTGAGATGACAAGTGCAGGTTTGTCTGCTTAACATGCCCTGAGGAGCAGACCAGGCCTGGATTCATGGTGTAATTAGATTATTATTTAGCCCTGCGTGAACATGAGGCGCTTTAATCCTATTTACATGTGTTTGTTTTTCCTAGTCAAATATCCGGTTGAGCCCTGCCAGTGTAGCTGTGCCCTTTTGATGTTTGGTTAAAACTCATTACATTACTGCTGTCTCACTATTATTTCTCGGATTTACATTCAGATTATTTCATGATCACAGTTGGAATTAGTTCCAAAAGTTAGCAATGCAGTAGCATAAAACAACAGACTTCACAGTGCTGTATAATTATGATTACATAATTACAAATACATCCTCAATACTGAAGACACATAGACAGCAGAAAAAAATACAAGCAGACGACAGTAAAACAGGGAATATATGCTGAAATTACGTGGAAAAACTTTTTTCTTTCAATAACATTATTATAACCTGTGTCCTATAATGCCTCCTAGAGCACTGTTTCTGTGTGCACATGATTAGGTTACTCATGAACTGCAGCAGAAGGCTGATTTTTTTGAGGAATGTACATTTGCCATATATTAACATATATTAATTGTAGCAATCTTCTGCAAGTAAAGTAGATCAACTGATTGCATACATTATTGACCTTACAGAACAGTCACATTAATTGCACATGTGAATAATCATATGATTAAAGTGAATATTACTTATGTGGCTTTTGAGCAATTCACATGTTATGTTTCACATACTGTATTTTTTTCAAAGTGTAAACTTTTCGCATGTGTGCATGTTTTTCCCAACATTTGACTGTTTCCAATGATTCAGTTATTTTGACCTCTTAATGTAGGGCATGTAGTTTCATTTTTTCCCCCTTTAAAAGTAAACATACAGTCATGTGAAAAAATAAGTACACCCCATGGAAATTGTTGGCTTTTTTTTGCCATATTGGTCTACATTGGTCTACTTATTCTCATAACTAGTATGATACTGTACTGTATTTTTTTATATTTATATATAGTATATAACATCATATGCCAATTTCATATACCTCAGTGAAAGATCTATTTAGAAAACTTGCATGTTTTAATACTACAATAATACATGGTTAAATATGGATTGCATGGTGTATAGAATTTGGGCTGTTGGGGTGTGTGTGTGTGTGTGTGTGTGTGTGTGTGTGTGTGTGTGTGTGTGTGTGTGTGTGTGTGTGTGTGTGTGTACAGGCAGTGTTTGGTACAGGCATTGTTTGGGCTAGTTTTGACATGCAGATGCTGTCTCAAAGGGCACGACCTGGAAAATGAGACCTTGATTATAAGCTTCTATCCCCCATTCAGTCTTAATCCAGTGAACCTTATAATGTTAAATGTCATTATGTGCTAGATTTGCAGGGTTGGATGCAACGTTTTTGGTTGATGGGAGTTGGATGGATACTTGATTTGTTGGCAGTGTGTTAAAGTTTATTCCGGGAAGGTTTGTCCATACTGCTCTATCTGATGGCTTGGATAGGGTAAGGAGACAATCCATTGATTCTAAATAGAAATGTAGGTGGAATTACACTTTCAGGAAAATAAAAAAAGGTTACTAAACTACATTCCTTCTTGCTTGTCGCTCAGTTGTACACGTTTTGGACCTTAGCACCTATTTACCTAGAAAGGTGCATGTTGTGAACATTTTATGTTCTACTCTAAACAATAATTATGGTCCAATTATGAACTTTAAATAATTTTTTAAATTACATTATACCCACATTTCCAGGTGAAAGATATGAATGAAAGAAGGTATGGTGTTGTACACTTTTTTCAGTATTCTTACTCTACATTTCTGAAGTTATTGAAGGAACTTTCTTGGTGTTTTCTGTATTATTACTATGTGTTGATACCCCAGCTGAGGATCACTTATGTAAATACAGAGAAATTAAATTAAATTAAATATGTTAATAAGGAATATGGGCATGCCTTCAATAAGTATGTTTTTTTTTTAGTTCTCTGGATTTGCTACAGCTTCAGCTTGGTCATCTTAGTATAAGATGAGGTGTGCCACTGCACTTACTGAAACAGGCTAATTGGAAAGTCTTTGTTGCGGAGCCCTGTTAGTGACTCAGAAGCTCCATTATCTGTATGTCAACAGTGTACTGTGTGGACCTTTCAAAACAAATGACACACAGTAACTGATGTGTTGGGCAGATGGTAAGCAGAACATATTTAAAGCTCTTATTAGAAGCGCTGACCTAAACTAAATGTTCCTTCCCTGGTGTTAGCAATATACAGTCAAACCATGTGAATAAGTATATTTAATGTACATGGGTGTTGAGAAGAGCCTGTTGCTTTGCTGTCTGGTTCTGCAGCGTGAGCCATGACACGGCAGAAGTTTGTTCCCAGCTGTTTGCATTTAAGTGGCTCATTGCACATAAATCGAAAAAAGGTCAGTAAAGGACTGGGGTTAAACAGAGGCACTTGTGTTAACACAGTGAAGCGTGTCTCAGCTTCATCTTTCTCTCTCTCTGGAGACAGTTATCCTATTTCTGTCGTTTATTCAGGGTCACTTCTCAGGGATTACAGACAAGTCGATTGCCTATGACATGACAGTTTTGGGCTGAAGGGAAAACAATATGACAGTGATTGATATTTGTGACTCTTGCTTTATTATTGTTAGTTTTGTATACTGTGCTTTTTTTAAATTGTTTGGATAACTGATTTTATTTCCACTACTGGGCTTACAGTGATCTGCTAGGTTTTCCTCTTCTGATCTTTGGCAATTAAAGTTTAATCTGGTGTATTAAAGCAAGAAAACCATCAATATGGGCAATGGATTAATGAGAATGAGAATAACAAGCAGTTTACTTTTTGCAATTTGATTAAATGTGAAAAGGAGAGAGAGAGAGAGAGAGAGAGAGAGAGAGAGAGAGAGAGAGAGAGAGAGAGAGAGAGAGAGAGAGAGAGAGAGCAAACAAACAAACACTTAATAGTCAATAAAATATAAACTTCTACTCTGACTTCCTGTTTGTATTGTCACATATATCATGGCTTTAGCTTTCTTTAGTTTTAATCTACCACTGTGCTGTTGCATTCTCAAATCTGATTGGTCAGAACGTGTTGATTGTCAATACTGCTCTGACAGTATTGTAGGCTGTAATTCAAATCACCAAATGCACTCGTACATTATACATGATCAATTTTACAATATTAACTCAGGCACAGGGACTTGAATAATGTATTTTCCATATAATGCAAGGCTAATGATAAAGGGAATGTGTTATTTAACAAAGAAAATTGTTGATATGGTGAACCTTTTCTGTAAGGAGACATTTATTTAACATTTATGGAAGGAGTCTTCAGTGCCAGTGTTTTGTAACAGTCCAGATTCTCTGTAACATGACAACCTGCACTTTTTGTTTTATTAACTTCAAGGTAGGGGGAACAAAGAGAGGCTGGAGAAATTGCTTATAGTTGCTATATGGTTAATGAGTTTTATTTTTGCTATATACTTCAAGAGTGGTGAATTTTTGTCATTGGAATATAATCAACTTTGGGGTGGTAACAGTAACTCCACACTGGGTCACCTCACACCCCCTGTGAGATTTTCCCATAACAGCACACCCTGTTCTGCTTTATTCCTTATTGTATCTCATATAGTCTCTATGTAAGCATATAGCCAGGAGGTACTCTTGTACAGAGAAACAGAATTTTCTGAAAGCAGGCCATTACAGCATGTTTTACACACGTGTGCTTGCTGGAGCACATGGCCAGGGCACAGGTCAATTGTGTGGTCCTGGGAAAGTCACTAATTTGTTCTTGCTTGCATATGATTTAATATGGTGATAAAAACTAAATGGCCTTGGCTATGTATTAAACACTGGGTCTTTATACCGAGCCCATGGTGACAGACATATAATTGGCAAAATCTTTGGAACATTTTTTAGTCAGTAGGTAAATATTACATGAGACTAATACATTTGTTAGCATCAGAAAACATTAAACAGCAAACACAAAGACATCTATGCAGGTTATGGTGTGTTGGGTAATTTTTTGCCATCTGGTTGGATTACACCGCCCTGCATCTAGAAAAAAAGTTTATGCTGTTTTGCAAATCACACTTGTTTTTTACCTATTTTGGTCATGCTGAGTTAAAATATGCCACTGAAAATTCCCTATCACGTACTGTTTTCCCACAAAATAACAATGAAGTTTTTAATAATTTTGCTAAATTTATATTGCTTTCAGGGTTTTATTTAAATTGGTAGAAGCTGTCAAATTTCACTATTATTATTTATTAATTACAACAATAGGCACACAAAACATAACACTTGTTTACAACATGAACAGCAGACAAATAGTCTGTGAAATGTTTGTGAAAATCTCTAAATAAAGCCATTTCAAAAGACGAACATTATAATAATATGCAGAGCGCTTAAGGAGTGAACTTCCTTTTGAGGGATTTTCTGGAATGGGTGACTTCTTGACAATCTCTCTGAAGGCACCAGCAGTAGTCAGCCATCATGTTCACATTCCATTTACCATGGTTTGTCCTGGTCACCCAGCTTCATTCCAAAATATGCAGAATATGCCTTTTTTTACAAAGTCTGTAATTTTCTGCCGTTGTTTGGATGTTGCAAAACACCCACAGATGTAGCAGAAATCATCTGGGCTATGCTTGCATTTCCGTCTTTCACTGGTCATTATAAATCCCTGAAATCAGGAGTTTTGTGTGCATGTAAGTGTGCCTAGCATTCATATAAGGGCTAATCAGAGGAAAAGTGATAAATGTTGCTCACCTATTGTACATTAACATAGTGTTTCCTGTGTTGGTGGCAGCGTATCTGGCAATAGCTCTAATGTTTATGGTCCATCTTAGGCAAAAAAGTTCTACACTGGACATCAGGCTTTGTGAAAAGTTGTGATGTTCTAGATCAAAACTAACAGCATATCTGGACTCAGCATCTAAGTATTAGTAAGAAACAACTATCAGATCCTATTCAGCAAATCTGATGCAGGGCGGCGTTATGTATGGAAATCTGAGACATTTCCCTAAACATACAGCAATCCAATTTCCACTGGCTTGCATTAATTTTTTTATTAACTTTTAATATGCTGTATTATATTTAAGCATATTAATCAAGTACAAAATCATGTAACTCAGGCACTTGTCAAAACACTGGCATTAATTTACATAAATTAATCGAATTTATAATATACAATTTGTTTTAAACATACTTAAAAGAATGAATTTGTGAGCTAGCTGATTTTATGGATGATTAAAATCACTAGAAAAATCTTTCTGGTAATTATGCTGGTTATGCTGTATTCGTTATCTATGTTCATGTAAACTCTTGTGTTATAGTACAACAGACTTTCTTTGTTCACTAGATATAGACTGTGGGGTCCAAAAGTCTGAGAAAATGTGTGTTTGTTTGTTGTTGTGTTTTTTTTTTTTATTAAACAGATATTTTGAAAATTCTAAAACAAACAACCAAAAAAAAAGGAAATGTGCAACATATTGACTATTTAAAATTCAAGATATTGCACAATTTCTAGGTCTCTATTTAAATGTAAGCAAATTTGTGATATTGACCATGTTAACTGAAAAGTCAGATTTACCGTGAGTCTTATCGTAAAATAAATGTGTACTGAATATATCTTACAGTTAAAGGGGAACCTGGCAACAAAAGGTTTCAGAACCCCTAGTCTAAGAGACAGAGAATGGGAAACAATGCTATGGACAACATAAAGTTCCCAGGATTCATTCAGAATTCAAGGCTTGAGACAACGCATGCATTTTAACACTTACGTGTACCCTGTACTTGCAGCTGTATGTTACCCATGGAACGGATTTGACTTTCAGTTGCTCAGTGATCTAGCTGTCCACATGTAGACTTTTGCAGCCTCTGTTGCTAAAGTTGTGTGATGATAGTCCACCAGGGGATGCTAAAGTGTGTCAGCAGCAAGTCCCCAGACTCATGGAGAGTCCTGCTCCTGTTTGTGCTGCTTTGTGCTGCATCCTCCTTCTCAGCAGGGTTCATAACAACAACATTATTGTATATAAGTCAAATAAAGCACCTAGCTGGGTGTGTGGACAGGTCTCATTCACAATAGAGAAGCAGGAAGGTGCTCCTCCCTTACTACGTATGTCCGTTGTGAAACAGTTTACTTCGACTGCAGTTCTTTTATTCATTCTTTATACATTCCAAGGCTTTCTGCGAAATTGCTCAGAATGAGGGACGTCAGCTTGACTTGTGCTAGATATCTTTTGATTATTGTTCTCTTTTATGAAATTTTCCCTCTTTTATGAACTGGTCCCTCTCATCTGTCTAATCGTAATGGTGTTCATCCCACCTTATTGTGTAGAAGTAGAACACATTTTTCATGCATGGCTGATGTAAAGGATTAGTGGTATTAGTGGTCTTGGACTAAATGTCTTGTGATGTAGGTCACACATACAGTGCTTAACAACATAAGCAATGCTTCAGCATTCTCTTTTTTTGTTTGCGCAGACTCAAAAATCAGTGAGTCCACCTATATGTTCAGTTGCTAACTTTATAGTTTTTTTCTTTCTCTCTAACAGTAAGTTCCCTCTAATATTCTAAGCACGAAAAAAACTAAAGATGTTTCAGTCTCTTTCTCTGTTTTTAATATATATATATATATATATATATATATATATATATATATATATATATATATATATATATATATATATATATATATATATATATATATATATATATATATACAGTGGGTATAGATATGGGTATAGAAGTATCTTTTTTTTTTTTTTACAGATTTTTGGTAGCATTTTGCTTAAGGGCAGTACTCATAGGGCTACACGAAACCTTCAACCTTCATAAGCACTACACACACACACACACACACACACACACACACACACACACACATACATGCATTTCCACCACTGTGCATCACAGTTGGTATGAGGTGCTTCTCCTGAAAAGCTGTCTTTGGTCTGTGCCAAACATGTCTGCTGTTACTGTGGCCAAACTACACAAATTATCTTTAATTTGTCTGTCCAGAGCAATTTTAAGTGTCATTTGATTGAGTGTATCAACTTTATTAATAGGCACTGTTTCAAAGAGGATCAAATGTTTGCTTGTCCAAATATGGCAAAAAACCCAACAATTTCTATGGGGTGTACTTATTTTTTCACATGACTGTTTATATACAGTGTTATGAAAAACTATTTGCCTTCTTCTGTGTTTGTGTGTCATACTAAATAGTTTTAGATCTTCAAACGAAAAACAACATAAAGCAAAGGCAACCTGAGTAAACACACAATACAGTTATTTATTTATTTATTTATTTTACTGAAACAAAAAAAGTTATCCAACACCTATCACCAATGTGAAAATCTGGTTGTGCCACCTTTAGCAGCAATAACTGCAACCAAATGCTTTTGATAACTGGAGATCAGTCTTTCACTTACTTCTAGGAATAGGATTTACTCCTATGCTTTGTCTCATTGTCTGCATAATCCAGTTGCGCTTGAGTTTCAACTTATGGACTGAAGACCGGACATTCTCCTTTAGGATTTTCTGGTAGAGAGCAGAATTAATGTTTCCCTCAATTATTGCAAGTTGCCAGGCCCTGAAGCAGCAAAGCATCCCCACACTCTTTCACCACCATGCTTGACCCTAGGTATGATGTTCTTTTTGTGGAATTCTGTATTTGGTTTACACCAGATATACCAGGACCCCTGTCTTCCAAACAGTTCCACTTTAGACTTATCAATCCACAGAACATTCTCCCAAAAGGTTTGAGGATCATCAACGTGTGTTTTGGCAAAATTCAGACAAGCCTTAATGTTCTTCTGGGTTAGCAGTGATTTTCTCCTCACCATTTTTGCCCAGTGTCTTTCTGATAGTGGAGTCATGAACAACGACCTTTATTGATGCAAGAGAGGCCTGTAGGCCTTTTGATGTTGTCCTTGGCTCTTTTGTGACTTCCTGGATGAGTAGTTGCTGTGCTCTTAGAGGAATTTTGGAAGGCCACTTCTGGGAAGGTTCACTACTGTGCAGAGTTTTTCCATTTGGAGATAATGGCTCTCGCTGTGGTCCTTTGGAGTCCCAGAGCCTTTGAAATAGCTTTGTAACCTTTTCCAGATTGATGTATTTCAATCACCTTCTTCCTCATCATTTCTGGAATTTCTTTCAACTTTGGCATAGTGTGTTACTGGATAAGACCTTTTAACCAACGGCATGCTGTTGAAAAAGTTCTATTTAAGTGTTGATTTGATTGAACAGAGTTTGCAGTAATCAGGCCTGGTTGTGTGTAGTCCAGCTGAACCCCATTATGAATTTTCATAGATTTGGGTATTAGGAACTATGGGGGCAAATACATTTTCACACAGGCCCAGTTGGTATTGGATAACTTTTTTCCTTCAATAAATAACTATCATTTAAAAACTATTGTTTTAAAATGAAACTAAATGTTTCTACATTAAAAAAACAACAACAACAAAAAAAAAACGCAAAGAGCAGTAAACAGTAGTAAATGAAACAAAGTCACTATTTGGTGTGACAAAAAAAATAAAATAAAATAAAAATAGTAGTCTCCGGTACAATTTGTGCAGTTTTATAAGGAAATGAGCTGGTAAGTTTTATTGAGCCTCTTACAGAACCAGACACAGTTCTTCTGGAGACTTTGACTTTCACACTTGCTTCTTATTTTTGCAGCAAAACCCAGCAGCCTTCATTGTGTTTTTTTGTCTGAAAAGTGTCTCTTACATAATATGCTGCTTTCTTTAATGACATACAAACATTTTTCTGTAACATTTAATTTTGTGCTAGAAAACTAATGTTTGAGAATCTAAAATGTTTTTTGTACTGACTTGATAATGTAGAAGTCATAAAATAAAACATTTATAACAAAGTTTGTACTAAAAAAAATAGGGTGCCTAAAACTTTTGCACAGTACTGTATATACATTTACAGAATTATGGGGCTCATGTTACTTAAACAATTAAAGAAAATATAAGAAAATATAAGAAACCTAATGGTATTGCCATAACTACTAAGAAAGATGTATAAGCTATGTATGAGTTATGAAGCTCAACCAGTGAAAATATGTATAATTCTGTTTTTATTGTGTAATGATTGTCTTGGTCAAAACCCCTACTCAAAACCCCTTCTGATTTTTGCAGTTAACCTCACATGGAAACTTATGTCTCATCATTACTATTGTACAACTCTGACATACCAGAAGTACAACAGAACATGTCACAACAGTATGTCATGAATGAATGAATGAATTAATTAATTAATTAAACTTAAACTAAATTCTGTGTTACTTTGTTCTTGACATCAGAATGAACAAAACAGTCTTTATGACAGCTGGTATCTGTTGGAATAAGCTTTTAAGGCCTATAAAGTGTGTCATGTCACCAACTATACAGCACCCTTAAATAAAACGTTATTCATGCATTTCATACCGTATCTCAATCCTTCCCTTGGATTATCCCCTTAAAGTCTAATTTTTTTATTCATCTATCTTAAATCATATTATTCAGTAACTACTATGATTTGTTCAGTAAATGAACAAAATGAACAAAAGTATGTAGTTAAGAGAGTGAAGAATACTGCAAAAGATACTTTGGGACAATGTGTTGCTATGATGCACAACAAACTAATTATACTATATGTAATTACATAAAATTAAATCAATTCTTTATGATAGATTTTCTGCTACTTCTACTATCTCAGTAATAACACAGACATTCTATAGCATAAACCAATGGAGCTCAAAGTTATATTTATTATTGAGTTCTGGTTACTTGAATTGAATGGGTTTAATCCAAACCTCAATAACTCAAAAACAAGTTAACCTATAAATAACAAATACAGGTGCATCTCAAAAAATTTTAATATCGTGGAAAAGTAAATTTTTTTCTAAAATTTAATTCAAAAAGTGGAACTTTCATATATTCTAGATTCATAAAGTGAAATATTTCAAGCCTTTTTTGTTTTAATCTTGATGATTACGGCTTACAGCTCATGGAAATCAAAAATCCAGTATCTCAAAATATTAGAATAAAGAATTTATAATACAGAAATGTCGACCTTCTGAAAAGTATGTTAATTTATGCACTCAATACTTTCCGGTTGGGGCTCCTATTGCACGAATTACTGCATCAATGCGGCGTGGCATGGAGGCAATCAGCCTGTGGCACTGCTGGGGTGTTATGGAAGCCCAGGTTGCTTTGATAGCGGCCTTCAGCTAGTCTGTATTGTTGGGTCTGGTGTCTCTCATCTTCTTCTTGACAAAATTCAGGTCAGGCGAGTTGGCTGGCCAATCAAGCACAGTAATACCATGGTCAGCAAACCAGTTACTAGTAGTTTTGGCACTGTGGGCAGATGGAAAAGCAAATTAATGAGTGGTATTTTGGGGCTATTTTTAAAAATAGTCTGTGACTGCCATGATCTTCTTTTATAGCAAATTAATCTGAATTACATATTTATTTGAATTTTAACAAAATTGTGTATATTAAAACAGCACATCTGCAATGTACAAAACCATATCTGTTGTAAGACATACAGTAAAGATTGGCAAAGGGAAACTGGGATTATGGAAATGACACAAAGGCATATTGCAGATATTGGAAATAAATCAAAACACTTGTGCACAACACAGTGAATTTGTTTCCCACAAAAAGACTGAAAAAAATTGAAGAAAAATTCATCTTCCTTTCCAATTCCCAAGCTTTTTGGTCTAGTTTCAGATCTTTATGTGTGGTTTTTGAGATATAGTTGGGCTGGAAATTTTGCTGAGACTTGGCAACCATGCTGGGCATGCTGAGCCAGTACCTGAACAGAGCAGCAGTGTTCTGCTCTCCATGACAGAGCTCATGCCCACTGCACAGAACCTTTCGGGCCAGGCTTCAGATTAATGCTTTGTGATGGGATCATTGTCTGTTTCACCTAGTTTGAGATGGAGACTGAAGCCAAGTCTTCTTAATTAAACCACTTGAATAAAAGGGTACCGGATTCCCGGAAACACAATGTCACTCTCTACATAGCTGTACTGGACCTCTCAGTCTGACAGCATCCCAATTCCAGTGCATGAAGAGCTTGATTAATCAATGTGAAGATGTCCTTTGCTACATGCCATGAACTTAAAAGCCTGGGTCAAAGAGACAAAAGAGATGTAGATGTGAGGGAATGATGTAGTTTGGTTTGACTGGTCACATTCTGATGATCCCATCCACTTTCCACTCAAACACTGATGCCTCTGTTTAAAGTGTGCAACTGCCTCAGCTTTACATCCTAAAGACAAAGATTTCTTTCATGAAGTGTCAACATTGAAGAAAAAGATTTTAACATTTTCAGACTGACCAGTGTGTAAAATAATTAATATTGGGTAAATTGTTATTCAGTGTTTTGCCTGTTTCTTTAAAAAAAAAAAAAAAATCAATTTATGGATTATTTAGAGCAGGCTACGTGACTATATGTTGCATCGCATCACACCACCTCTGCTGCACGCTCTCTTCTAAGGAGAGCTCAGTTATTTCATCCTAGCACAAAGCCAAAATGAGATGAGATGAGATTCCAGTCATATCAAGGTGAGGCAGTGTGGGGCATGCAGGCAAGCACGTTCCAGGAGACGATGGCACTCGAGTCACATGACCATGCAGATTACTGAGTCACGTCCCTACACATACAGTACTCATCCTTCATGAGTGTAAGGCAACCATCATGCATGTGGGGCATTTCTTCTTTTATAGAGACTAGACGTCTCATTTTACTGATCTAACCTTTAAAAAGAAAAAGGCTGCCATCTGATTTTAGTCACAGAGCAAACACTATTGCTCTCTTAAAACAGATCATGACCTTTTCCCTTTAGGCCTGTTTAGTGTTAATAACTCCTAGTGTTGACACCTAGGCATTGGCACAGTAATTACAGCCATTGATAAGTTTAAAAATAGTTAGTGCCTTCAGGAAGAGCTATTTGTTCGACTAATCTACTGCAGTAGATTAGAAACCTCATCTGCTCTGCTGGGAAATCACAGAATGTTTTATTGTCGCACCAATCCATCTGGGAAACTGAAAAATCTAGTGTGTGACTTTAAGTTAAGAACATGTTCGTGTATATTTTTTTGTCTTGTTCCAAGGAATGTGGAATGGTCTGTCTAGGTCTCTTCAGTGTTTTCAAAAGGTAATGCTGTCTCTTGAGATTGAATTGATTGAATCTTCAATTGCAAATACTTAAAAGAATTATTTCTGCAATATCCTGCTCCCAGATATTTGTCCACAGTGAATTAAGATAGCAATAAAGTCAGAAAAGCTAAGTAATGCATAACTGTAAAAGAAAAAAAAAAAGTGTGCAATAAGATGGCTAAAGGAACAAAGGCTTTAAAAGTTTGCATACATTTTATGACTATCATTGAAAACTAGTTATAGGCAATTATTAAAAATAATTACAATTACTATAAAATGATGTATCAACTGTATATATAGTATGATAATGAAACAAATCCAATCTGAAATAACTTATTTTATCCATATATGACAAAGAAACAAGATATCATTATGAAAACAGGAGTGGTTGAAGGCACAGTACTATTCTGAATGAGTGTAAATACTTTTTGGAAAAGAAGGTTGAAATTCATAGTAAATCAGAATCTAAATATTTTTTTTAGGAACCACTGGTTCTTTGAATCATTGAACAATACCAGCCCTTTAACACCCACCCAGTCCACCCAGACTTTGATTTATAAAGGTCTGTTTTTGTTTACAATGATTTTCAAAGAAAACTGATTTAATCATGCGGAACAAAAGGGGCTTTCCTCTCACTTTTGTTTGGTGAAGGTACATACGTATTTTCCTGTACTATACAAAAGAACAAAATCATCTTTATTGATGTTTAGAATTTCACCGGATTCACCCCTGCCCCAGTGAACAAAGGATTAGGATGTTACATTAGCATACTGTGACAATAGCATCTTCACAGCTACTCATTCTAAAACATTATAAATGTTGAATATAGATTAAAGCATACTTAAAGTTTCAATATTAAGACTTCACTAATTGGATACATGTAAGTTTTGTTCTTTTTAAAATAGAACAATTAGATTATTTTTTGCTAAAATAGTTTTTAGTGTTTTTAGGCAATGCATACACACACACACACACACACACACACACACACACACACACACACACACACACACACACAAACTGTGTACTATAGAGTTTGTATTAACATGCCATGTTGTTATCTAGGCTATTCCCATATTAGAAATCAATCAGAGCGATCACTGCAACTAGCTTTTATTGATTGCTCTTATTTTTAATCGGTCACACTGTCCACAGTGGCATTCACAATGAAATGAAATCTGTGCTGAATGTTTCACACATCTCCTTGAGACTTCAGCACTGAACATTTTAGTCTATTTTGGATGTTTCATTTTGAGTTTATAAAAAGATGTACAATAATTTTAGATTAACCTATTTGTTAATCTAATCTAATTATATCTGACTCATTGTTGACATAATGTTAATTTGAGTGGAATGAGCGTGATAAGGCTGGAGTGACACCTTTAATTGTTTTAATTATCTAACTCTTAAAAAGAATTCCATAAAGAATTCCATAAAACATGTAGCAAGAGATCTGATTAATCTGAGATTGCTTAAAGTGTGTGTTGCCTTTTGGAGACTAGAAAAGAAAACTGCATAGTGAGTGTCCTGACATGGCCATGCTCATAAGTTCATAACAATGATTATAGAGATGTAGTGTGTCATGATCAATATTTTATGGCCTCTATAGCAGAAATTGGTGAAATAACATTTTTGTTAAAATGGAAAATGCATTTTTAGATGCTGACCCATTTTGGCTTAACATAGAAGATGAAAAAATAAAAAAAAAAAAAAAAAAAAAAAAAATATATATATATATATATATATATATATATATATATATATATATATATATATATATATATATATATATATATATATATTAAGAGACAGCTGTTATTTCAAACCAAAAATGAAGTTATGTACACTTAAACACCTGGTTATGATGTAAAAATCATTTTTAATGAAATATTTACAACATAGAATGATAGCTGAGACCTATCTTAATAAAACATACATTTCAAAGTAATGCATAGTTATTTGTATAGATTTCTTTGGCATAAAAAGGGCTTAGTTTACCCTATACAAAGTTTTTTTTTTTTTTTTAACTCTCTCTCTCTCTCTCTCTCTCTCTCTCTCTCTCTCTCTCTCTCTCTCCTCTCTCCCTGGGAGAGCTCTTGACTGTAGACACACCTCCTCTGGCATCTAGATATAGCACTGTAAACATACTGCAAGCTTCATTCAGAAGAAACCCCTGAGAGAGGGAGAAACATTTCAAGATGACGATGGAAAAAAAACAATAATAATTAATGGATACTAATTATTAAATTTCTTTAGTGTTTATTTTAAAGTTTTAGCGCCGGTTGCTTTGTGGTGATTTTATTCTAAAGAAGAAAGATATAGGACTTTTTGATTTTACAAACAAGAGAAAGAAAAGGAATCCTCTGTATTTTTCCCCCGATAAACTCCTCACTATGGACTCGAACAGAAAGGTAAGTTAATAGTAAAGCGATGTTTTTCTCAGTGTAAGTGATCCATCCTTGAACTGCACTTAATACACCCATTAGGTTTGTATACATATCTCATTTATAGACAAAATGTTTTCCTATAATAGTCAATAATAGTCATAAACAAAACTTTATTTTGCTGACATAATACTTTATGTGATATAGTAATGTAATATAGTACATTTAAAAATATTATCTATCTATATATATATATATATATATATATATATATATATATATATATATATATATATATATATATATAGATAGATAGATAGATAATATTTTTAAATGTACTATATTACATTACTATATCACATAAAGTATTATGTCAGCAAAATATATATATATATATATATATATATATATATATATATATATATATATATATATATATATATATATATATATATATATATATATATATATAATGACATTCTTTGCATATACTACTATTCTGGTAACAGCAGTGACTGAGATTTGGTTGTTCATGATGAGAATCAGAATTTATACAACACATCTTTGGGCCAAACTCACACTCTGCCTTGTTGCAAATTTTCAAATCATATAATTGCAGTGTCAGTACAGTACTGCTCTTCTACACTGACCCTGACTGCAACAAGCATGAGAATCCTTTTATAATCCCAGAATTTTCAAGACTTGTGTGCTTCCCATAGATCTAAAATGGAATATTTGAGTTTACTGTGTCCTTAAGGACAAGTCAAGAGGTGTGTGCTGCTCTAGATTGTTTGGGGGAGAGGTAAAGCAATTGCAGATTTCAAGGCTGCGTATGTCCGTCCCAGAGAGACCAAAAGGCCTTGGAGGCAGTACATTTAGTGTGTGGGTGTGTGTATGTGTGTATGTGTGTGTGTGTGTGTGTGTGTGTGTGTGTGTGTGTGTGTGTGTGTGTGTGTGTGTGTGTGTGTGAGACCCCTCACCCCTCCTGATCATAAGCAGCTATTACAAAGAACCTGCATATTATTCCTCTTCATATTATCTTCTCTGAGGTATAGAGGTCACAGTGTCAGTGCCCTTTGTCAAAACTGTGGCAGTTTTATCAATGATTTAGTAACTGTAACATTTCAGTGATGCTCTTATTTGGGCAAAAAGGACCAGTGTGTAAATGATCAGTGTGTTTATTTGAACAAAGCAGAAGCACACCTAAAAACATTTAACAAAGATGCATTCAGATTCACTTACATAACAGCGCTTGTTGTTTCATTTGTCACTTTTGACCATACCTGTGATTCTCTGACTGTTAACAACCATGGGAAAAAATAGCCTTAGTTTGTCCTGAAGATGCCTGGACAGAAGGTGTGTATGTGTAAATAAGCAGCAGGTTTAAGTGGACAGAAACAAGATTACAGTGCTATTAAAAGGCTGCTCAGCTCTGGAGGATACCACTGCAAAAGGGACTGTATGCTGCCTTGATATTTCTCTGTGGTCCAGTCCATATGTGTTACTCCTATTAATGAATGTTTTAATAAAGTCTGGGTTTATTGCATAATGGCACTCCGAATGATTGTATGAATCATGAATCATAAATGAAAAAAAAAAAAAAACCCTCTTGTCTTTTATGGAATTTATGGAATGGGTTTTCTTTGGGCCAAAATAACTAATTTCAATGTTTACAAAAAGTGTAACAATACTTTATATAGATCGTCTAATATAAAGTTTACTATGATTGCCATAATTGAATGAATTTATTTATAATCAGCAGTTAGATGTGATTTTTTTTGTCACTTATCAAGAAAGCATATAGTGTTTTTATACGCATTTTAACTACAGAGTACACATACTTCATCAAAACGCATATTATAATGTAATACAAAAATACAGACTATAATGTTCTTTTGAAAAGATATAATCCGTATGAATCCTGACATCATGAAATCATATTTTCAAGCTTTGTAAAGGGTTATGAATGTAACTATGACTAACTAGTTAATGAGCAATTATACAGGATTTTGTCAGGAGCAAGTTATCATGTACTGTATGCTTCAGTATACAGTGGGTATAGAAAAGAATCACCCCCCTTTAAAATAATTATTTTCAGCCTGAAATGAAGACGGACACAGTTTTTGTTTTATCCAGCTGTATTTACTCAGTGCAACTTATAACACCCAAGTGAAAGATATAACACCAACATGTCAGAAAAAAATTTAAAAAACAGGATCATTGAGTTGGAAAAAGGATCACCCCCTTGCGTCAGTATTTTGTTGAGCCACCTGTTGCTTCAATTACAGCCTTTAGTCTGTTGGGATATGTCTCTACTAACTTTGCACATCTAGACTTTGCAATATTTGCCCACTCTTCTTTGCAGAACTGCTCAAGTTCAGTTAAATTTGATGGTGACCATTTGTGGACTGCAGTCTTCAAGTCATTCCACAGATTTTCAATGGGGTTTAAGTCTGGGCTCTGACTAGGCCATGCAAGGACATTCACCTTTTTCTCCTTCAACCACTGTGTGGTCAGTTTTGCTGTGTGCTTTGGGTCATTGTCATGTTGGAAGGTAAACCTTCTTCCCATTGACAACTTTCTGGCAGAGGGCAGCAGATTTTCCTCAAGAATTTGATGGTATTTTGCCCCATCCATTTTCCTTTTAGTGCTCCAGTCCCCACTGCGGAGAAACACCCCCATAATAGGATATTACCACCTCCATGCTTTACTGTAGGAATGGTGTTTTTTGGATGGTGAACTGTATTGGATTTCTGCCAGACATATTGTTTGGTGTTGAGGCCAAATAATTCAATTTTAGACTCATCTGACCATAACACCTTTTTCCATGTGGCCTCAGAATCGTCAAAGTGCGTTTTGGCAAACCTCAGTCATGACTGCATGTGGCCTTTCTTGAGGAGTGGGTTTTTTCTTGCAACCCTTCCATACAAGCCACATGCCGCATTTGTCACATGCACACAATGACCACTCTTTGTCATGAATTCCTGCAACTGCTTCAGAGTTGCTGTAGGCTTCTTGGTAGCCTCTCTGACCAGTATCCTCCTGGCTCTTTCATCCAGTTCGGAGCGGCATCCTGATCCAGGGAGGGTCTGTGTTGTACCAAATACCTTCTACTTCTTAATAATAGACTTCACTGTGCTTCTAGGCATTGATAAAGCCTTTGGAATTTTTTTGTATCCAACTCCTGACTTGTGCCTGTCCACAACTTTATCCCAGAGATCTTTTGACAGTGTCTTGCCACCCATAGTTGATTGTTTGCATCAGTTGCACTACCAAGGACTGAAATACTCCAGGAAAGCTCTTTTCATTTTTGAGCTAATCAAAATGATTACAGTTGAAAGTCAAATGGCTTTGTGTGCCATTGAGAAGGTGATTAGCTACACCTGATTGAGTTTACAAGTCATGTTTAGGAGGGGGGTGATCCTTTTTCCAACTCAGTGATTCGTTTTTTTTTTTTTTTTTTCTTACATGTTGGTGTTATATCTTTCATTTGGATGTTATAAGTAATTTACTGAGTAAATACAGCTGGATAAAATACAAACTGTGTTCATTTCAGACTGAAAAGCAACTAAATGTGATTATTTTAAAAGGGGGGTGATTCTTTTCTATACCCATTGTATAACATGTTACCAAAATGAGTCATATTGATGGATATTACATTCCAAGCTGCATGCACACCAGGCATTAAGATAATTACCAAGCATTTGAAGATTATCTGGTGTCAGTTTAGATAATAATTATGTTGCTAGTAAGTTAGAAAAAGTTTTCTGTAAACTCTGAAGAGAGCAGCCTGGGCTGCTGGTACATTAGTTGCTAAGTAGTGAATAGAACATCTTACATTTTTGCATATATTTTATATATCATGCAAATATTTTACTAAGACTTATATTGCCACGAGGACTGATGACATGGAGAACATTAATGAGAGATTTCTAATCTTGATAAGCCAACAGGCTAAATTTAGACAGGAGTGTCATGTGGTGTAACCAAGTTGTCAGTGCTGTCAGTCACATCTGTGTTGGACACAATTTACTTGCCTTGAGTGTGTTAAGCCCGCATCATCAAAACATTGCATCAGGATCAGCCCTGTATGTGTTACGTAAAGGCTTAGCATTGTGGGTGCAGGCCAATGGGAGAATAACTAGTGTTCACCTCAGCTGCTGCGTACGTGCATGTTTGAGTTTAGCTGTTCCCGGATCCCAATAATAAGATTACACTTAGAGAGCCACAGGTTTGCCTCATTAACAGAGAAAGCCTTATTGATGAACATTATGCAATCTTGTTGGAAAGCAAAGCTGACCTGAGTGCTCTGTATTATCTTCTGTAAGCATGACGTTTTTGTGCTTAGTCATGCATTATCAATGTTTAATTTCTACTGAACACATCAGATCTCAGAGCTGTTTTACATATTAAAAATGTTTTGTTTCATTACTCTACAATAGCTGTGTATTTTTTAAATAAAAATTGCATTGGTGGCCTTACTCAAGGCTATAACAACGATAAAAAAAATGTAGTGAGGTCCACATTGCAGAAATCTGTCATAGTTAATATATCACAATGCTTAATGTGTACAGCATCAATTACTAATTTCTAATATCTGTTGCGTTGAGGCCCGTTCACACCATGAACGATAGCTATAAAGGTAACGATAACTATATTAGTGTCCACACCAATGCACGATATCATTCTAAGCGCACGCTGCAGTTATGTCGTCTGCCACTTTAAATGCTCAAGCTCTTTAAAGCAAGATGGATTCTGATTGGTTGTCAATGTTTTTATCATTCATCAGCTGGAAAAAAATCGTTCTGAAAGTGATTCTAGCTATATTGTTTCTCTGTGCCAGAGAAACAATATAGCTAGAATCACTCTGTGCTATTCTTTTATAATTAATTCTCTGTGCCAGAGAAACAATATAGCTAGAATCACTCTGTGCTATTCTTTTATAATTAGTACGATTTTTAGAACTATATCTTTATCATTATCATTATAGTTATTGTCCTTGGTGTGAACGGGCCTTAATCCTTCCATGCGATCAAAAACTGCTCTATCTATGCTATCAACACAATCATTAATAATGCACTTCATCATAGTATGTTATTAATCAGTAACATAAGACATATGTGGTTAATCATAGCCAGCAAAGGAGCCTAACCTGATCATTACTGCAGATGGAAAGATGATTTGCCTAGGAATGTTACAAGTAGTATAAATTAAAAGTATTATGCAAACTTGAACTGCTCTCCTAAACACTCACATTTATATCATATGTTCTAGCATATTCTCACATATTTATATTATAGCTACATATGACAGACATTAGCCTGTAATATAAGCATTGCATAAAGAAGTTAAAATCAGTAGTATAGCATGCCATTAAGAACAAAACCTTCAAAAACTACTGATGTCCGGATCTCAGTGTCCTCACAGCTGGTTACAGCCATGACTGTATATTAGCTGTGTGTGTGTGTTTTTTTTTTTTTTTTTTTTTTAACTACAGTATTATTGTAAATAAGAAAACACACACACACACACACACACACACACACACACACACACACACACACACACACACACACAAAACAGCACAACTGTGGGGACACATTGTACTGGATCATATTTCTTGAATAATTACATTTTATATAGAAGGAAAGGAGTGGATAATCACAAACATTTTTAAATTGAATTATCTGTACTGTCTGAATTCAAATGTGTCTGGCAGTAATTATAAGGACCCAGAAAAAGTCCATATCCATACACACTTTTTCCCCCTCATTGTTTTTACCACACTCTTGCTAAAAGTGTACATTGATTATGCCTCATTGTTTCCAATGGAAATTTAGATAAGAGATTAACTACACTCAATTCAGTAGATACAGTATCTCACAAAAGTGAGTACACCCCTCACATTTTTGTAAATATTTTATTATATCTTTTCATGGGACAACACTGACGAAATGACACTTTGCTACATTTTAAAGTAGTGAGTGTACAGCTTGTATAACAGTGGAAATTTGCTGTCCCCTCAAAATAACTCAACACACAGCCATTAATGTCTAAACCGCTGGAAACAAAAGTGAGTACACCCCTAAGTGAAAATGTCCAAATTGGGCCCAAAGTGTCAATATTTTTTGTGGCCACCATTATTTTCCAGCACTGCCTTAACCCTGTTGGGCATGGAGTTCACCAGAGTTCACAGGTTGCCACTGGAGTCCTCTTCCACTCACCTATGACGACATCACAAAGCTAGTGGATGTTAGAGACCTTGCGCTTCCGTTTGAGGATGCCCCACAGATGCTCAATAGAGTTTAGGTCTGGGACATGCTTGGCCAGTCCATTACCTTTACCCTCAGCTTCTTTAGCAAGGCAGCAGTCGTCTTGGAGGTGTGTTTAGGGTCGTTATCATGTTGGAATACTACCCTGCGGCCCAGTTTCTGAAGGGAGGGGATCATGCTCTGCTACAGTATGTCACAGTACATGTTGGCATTCATGGTTCCCTCAATGAACTGTAGCTCCCCAGTGCCAGCAGCACTCATGCAGCCCCAGACCATGACACTCCCACCAACATGTGTCCCACCAGACACACTTGTCTTTGTACTCCTCACCTGGTTGCCGCCACACACGCTTGACACCATCTGAACCAAATAAGTTTATTTTGGTCTCATCAGACCACAGGACATGGTTCCAGTAATTCATGTCCTTAGTCTGCTTGTCTTCAGCAAACTGTTTGCGGGCTTTCTTGTGCATCATCTTTAGAAGAGGCTTCCTTCTGGGACGACAACCATGCAGACCAATTTGATGCAGTGTGCGGCGTATGGTCTGAGCAATGCTGGCAGAACTCATATGTCTATTCTGCAAAGCCAACCTCTGGATATGATGCTGAGCACATGCACTCAACCTCTTTGGTCGACCATGGCGAGGCCTGTTCTGAGTGGAACCTGTCCTGTTAAACTGCTGTATGGTCTTGGCCACCGTGCTGCAGCTCAGTTTCAGGGTGTTGGCAATCTTCTTAGAGCCTAGGCCATCTTTATGTAGAGCAACAATTCTTTTTTTCAGATCCTCAGAGAGTTCTTTGCCATGAGGTGCCATGTTGAACTTCCAGTGACCAGTATGAGAGAGTGTGAAAGCAATAACACCAAACTTAACACACCTGCTCCCTATTCACACCTGAGACCTTGTAACACTAACGAGTCACATGACACCGGGGAGGGAAAATGGCTAATTGGGCCCAATTTGGACCCAATGTACTCACTTTTGTTGCCAGTGGTTTAGACATTAATGGCTGTGTGTTGAGTTATTTTGAGGGGACAGCAAATTTACACTGTTATACAAGCTGTACACTCACTACTTTACATTGTAGCAAAGTGTCATTTCTTCAGTGTTGTCCCATGAAAAGATATAATAAAATATTTACAAAAATGTGAGGGGTGTACTCACTTTTGTGAGATACTGTATGTGCTTTGCTGTGCACGAACATGATGGTGTTGAAAGAAAGTTCTGGCTTCTGTTGTGTGAAACCCTTTGAAACTGGTGAATGGTTGAAATGCTTAATATGGTCATGTGATTTGTATTAAAAGACACTTTTCTTCCATTTTCTGTATGCAGCATGTGACACTGCAGCTAATGCTGGCCGTTGGGACAGCAGTAATCGGCTCCTTACAGTTTGGCTATAACACAGGAGTCATTAATGCACCTCAAGGGGTAAGCACAACCCATTTTCTTCAAACTTTCTGCACAAAAAGTCCAAATCAGCTAAAAAAATATTTTTGTGGCTGCTGAGTGGGGCAAAATACAAGTGTTGGTCATCATCGGTGGATGGCGAGTTAGAATCCCAACGATGCAGCAGCCAAGATGTGGCAGGGAGTCAAGGGAGCAAAATCGGCCATGATCTCTGGGTGGAAGGGATAGCATACTTTCTTTCTCTCTCTCCCTGTCAGTCACAGCAACACTAAACAATCATGTTTATATCTGGGCTCATGTATGCAGAAGAGGGCAGATAGCACTTTCCTCTGCGTGTGTTGATGTGATGCAGCATGAGCAGCTGTTCCAAAATATGCTGTTGGCTTGCTTCACATGTTGCAGAGGAAGCACGTGAGCCGTTACCCTTCCCAGCTGGAAGCTGTCGTTTGATAGGAAAGAGCTATCTTATGGGTGGGAATTGGCAGCTGACCAAATTGGGGAGAAACTGGGGGAAAATAAATAACAAAATCAGAAAGCAGTCAATATTAAGTTATCTTAAGAATTAATAACTTAAGAGTTAGTTTAAGAATCTGGATATGTTTTTAAAAAATGTATGCATAAAAGGTTTAAGCTTGAAATTGTCTTTTTCTATTGGCAAATAAATATCCTTATTTCAACAAGTTATATGTAGACTGAATACAAATTATCTGCCAGCAGGTTAATACTATTTGAAGTGTTCATTTGTTCTGCTGTTACATGCCTACTAAACATGGTTTAAACTGGTGAGTTGAATGAGGTGTCTTTGATCTTTGAGGAGAACTTCCAGGACTGAAACTGTGCCCTCTGGTGTAGGCTGAATTTTAATTTCCTGTTATATATTTATTTATTATATATATATATATATATATATATATATATATATATATATATATATATATATATATATATATATATATATATATATATATATATATATATACAGGTGCATCTCAATAAATTAGAATGTCATGGAAAAGTTCATTTATTTCAGTAATTCAACTCAAATTGTGAAACTCATGTATTAAATAAATTCAGTGCACACAGACTGAAGTAGTTTAAGTCTTTGGTTCTTTTAATTGTGATGATTTTGTCTCACATATAACAAAAACCCACCAATTCACTATCTCAACAAATTAGAATACTTCATAAGACCAATAAAAAAACATTTTTAGTGAATTGTTGGCCTTCTGGAAAGTATGTTCATTTACTGTACATGTACTCAATACTTGGTAGGGGCTCCTTTTGCTTTAATTACTGCCTCAATTCGGTGTGGCATGGAGGTGATCAGTTTGTGGCACTGCTGAGGTGGTATGGAAGCCCAAGTTTCTTTGACAGTGGCCTTCAGCTCATCTGCATTTTTTGGTCTCTTGTTTCTTATTTTCCTCTTGACAATACCCCATAGATTCTCTATGGGGTTCAGGTGTGGTGAGTTTGCTGGCCAGTCAAGCACACCAACACCATGGTCATTTAACCAACTTTTGGTGCTTTTGGCAGTGTGGGCAGGTGCCAAATCCTGCTGGAAAATGAAATCAGCATCTTCAAAAAGCTGGTCAGCAGAAGGAAGCATGAAGTGATCCAAAATTTCTTGGTAAACGGGTGCAGTGACTTTGGTTTTCAAAAAACACAATGGACCAACACCAGCAGATGACATTGCACCCCAAATCATCACAGACTGTGGAAACTTAACACTGGACTTCAAGCAACTTGGGCTATGAGCTTCTCCACCCTTCCTCCAGACTCTAGGACCTTGGTTTCCAAATGAAATACAACACTTGCTCTCATCTGAAAAGAGGACTTTGGACCACTGGGCAACAGTCCAGTTCTTCTTCTCCTTAGCCCAGGTAAGACACTTCTGACGTTGTCTGTGGTTCAGGAGTGGCTTAACAAGAGGAATACGACAACTGTAGCCAAATTCCTTGACACGTCTGTGTGTGGTAGCTCTTGATGCCTTGACCCCAGCCTCAGTCCATTCCTTGTGAAGTTCACTCAAATTCTTGAATCGATTTTGCTTGACGATCCTCATAAGGCTGTGGTTCTCTCGGTTTGTTGTGCATCTTTTTCTTCCACACTTTTTCCTTTCACTCAACTTTCTGTTAACATGCTTGGATACAGCACTCTGTGAACAGCCAGCTTCTTTGGCAATGAATGTTTGTGGCTTACCTAGTGAACCAAACTGAGAGACCATTTTGAAGGCTCAGGAAACCTTTGCAGGTGTTTTGAGGCAATTAGCTGATTGGCATGTCACCATATTCTAATTTGTTGAGATAGTGAATTGGTGGGTTTTTGTTAAATGTGAGCCAAAATCATCACAATTAAAAGAACCAAAGACTTAAACTACTTCAGTCTGTGTGCATTGAATTTATTTAATACATGAGTTTCACAATTTGAGTTGAATTACTGAAATAAATGAACTTTATTCCATGACATTCTAATTTACTGAGATGCACCTGTATATAGTACTGTGCAAAGGTTTTAGGCACTTGCAAAGAAACACTGTATAGCAAAGATGCCTTCAAAATAATGAACATTTAATATGAACATTTGTATGATAATTTGTACATTCAAAAAAAAAAAAATCATAAAGAACAGTAAACAGTAGTAAATGAAAAAGTCAATATTTGGTGTGACAAAAAAATAAAAATAAAAATAGTAGTCTCCGGAACAATTTGTGCAGTTTTATAAGGAAATGAGCTGGTAAGTTTTATTGAGCATCTTGCAGAACCAGCCACAGTTCTTCTGGAGACTTTGACTTTCGCACTCGCTTCTTATTTTTGCAGCAAAACCCAGCAGCCTTCATTGTGTTTTTTGTCTGAAAAGTGTCTCTTACATAATATGCTGCTTTCTTTAATGACTTACATACATTTTTCTGTAACATTTAATTTTGTGCTAGAAAACTAATGTTTGGGAATCTAAAATGTTTTTTGTACTGACTTGATAATGTAGAAGTCATAAAATAAAAAATCTATAACAAAGTTTGTACTAAAAAACATAGGGTGCCTAAAATTTTTGCACAGTACTGTATATCTTTGGGAAATTTTTGATTATTTCATTCCCATGCGATGAATGTAGATCAACATTGCAAATATGTACATATAAATATCATCTCAATGTGTCTCAACAGCTTGTTTAAATCTGATGCTGGCACATCAGCAAGCTTTCTTTTATTTCTTGATACCACTTCATCAGTATGGACCCTTTTGATAAAACACAGAATGTCATTCTGTGACCTTTGAACTCCAGTTAAAGGTCATATAAAGGGGGATGATATAAAATTCTGGTCAGATTTTGCTCAGTGTTGTTTAAAGGAAGATGAAAGGAAAAGGTACAAATGCTATGAAATCTCTAAATCTGACATTAACCTCTTTTAATACAAGCAAATAACTACAGGTGTGAGTCCATAATGGTCCTGGTTCTGTTTGGTAGCACCATAAACCAAGTCTTCCCTTTCTAATCTCTCATACAACAGTTGAATAAAAATAATCTGGTCTGGAGTGGATTGGTTTTACAATGATGCAAGACTTTCTCAGACTTAACTCTGCAGCAAATATAGTCACCATGTTTGGTTAGTGTGGAGTCTGACTCCCTCTGCTGACTCAAAGATAAGCCTGAGATTGTAACGATTCAAACCAGCCCAACAGCTGTTCACAAAATAACCCACTGGTAAAACCATATATTCAAACCCCAAATTATGACTTTATTTCTACTTATGTATTTGCTACATACAGTACATTTTACCTGCATTTTACATTTTACCTGCATTGCATTACATTTTCAGCATAATCATGGCCCACATACAGAGGTGGTAACATATTTGTCTATCATTTGCTTTAAAGCTCCAACTTAATCGTTTTGATTATAAATCCTTAATACAATTAATCTAATTCCAGTTTCACTGAAGAATAATGGACTTGGCAACACTGATCCCAGTTATAGAGTTTAGGTCAAATCATAATGTAATGATTTTAGAGGCATTGGAACAGTGGAGCTAGGTTTGGGGCTATAACCAAACTCTGCAATTCTGTAACCTCACTAGATATACACTCACAGGCCATTTTAATAGGAGCACCTGTACCCCTGCTTATTCATGGAATTATCCAATCAGCCATCGATTTGGCAAGAGTGCAATGCAAAACATCATGCAGATACAGGTCAAGAGCTCAAGAGCTTCAGTTCAATGAAACTGAACATTTGACGATTAAAAGGTCTTTTTCTGATCTTCAACTGTCCAGTTTTGGGGAGCCTGTGCCCACTGTAACCCCAGATTCCTGTTTTTGTTTGACAGGAGTGAAACCTGATGTGGTCTTCTGCTGTTGTAGCCCATATACTACAAGGTTCAGCATGTAGTACATTCTGAGGTGCTCATCACAGATGTAAAGAGTTGCCATAGCCTTCCAGTCAGCTCAGACTCACATTTCCCCCCCATTCTGATGTCTGTTGTGAACAATAACTGAAACACTTGACCTGTATCCGCATGATTTAATGCACTGCACTGATGACACATGATTGGCTGATTGGATCATTGCATGAATGAGCAGGTGTAATAAAGTGGCCCGTGAGGTTTCTTTACTTTCAGGTATCATTACTTTTGGTAACTCCCTTGTTTAATTATATTGTTCATCAATGTCCTCCACTGCAGATCATCGAGAGCTTCTACAATGTGACGTGGCATAATCGGTATTCAGAAGACATCCCACCAAACTCCCTCACCACTCTCTGGGCCGTTTCTGTTGCCATTTTTTCTGTAGGAGGTATCTTCAGCTCTTTCACCGTAGGACAGATTGTCAATCGTCTGGGCAGGTGGGATTTCAGAACCATATTTGAGGCCTGCTGAAATCTGTGCTGTTCACTGGTACATCACTTGTACTGGTTCAGCACTCATCTCTCCTCTGTCTCTCTGTAGGAGGAACTCAATGCTTGTAGCTAATATCCTGGCATTTGTAGCAGCTGCTTTAATGGGCTTCTCTAAGATGGCTGCATCCTGGGAGATGCTGATCCTTGGTCGGCTTGTTGTGGGTCTTTACTCTGGTCTGTCCACAGGCTTTGTACCCATGTATATAGGCGAAATTGCTCCGACGGCTTTACGTGGGGCACTGGGCACTCTGCATCAATTGGGTATTGTCATAGGCATCCTGATGGCACAGGTGATGTGAATGACTTGTCATTAAACCACTCATTGTCACTGTATAATCACAAAGTAGAGTAATTCTTACACAAAGTAAGTGTTTCTGGTTACTGTATATCCAGTTTCTTCATTGCCCCTGTCATTTTCTGCAGATCTTTGGCATTGAGTCCATTATGGGAAATGCAACAATGTGGCCTTTCTTGCTGGGTTTCACCTTTGTCCCGGCCGTGATTCAGTGTGCTCTGCTGCCTTTCTGTCCTGAAAGCCCTCGCTTCCTGCTCATCAACCAAAATGAAGAGAACAAAGCCAAGACAGGTGACAGCTTCTTAAGCTGCTACATGCTATCATTCAAAACAACAAATATACATGTAATATAATGTAAATTTAGCTGATTACAAATGTACAAATGAAAATGTTCTGCTAGTTCTGAAGAAGCTTCGTGGCACTGAGGATGTTGGAGAGGACATCCAGGAGATGAAGGAGGAGAGCAGGCAGATGATGAGGGAGAAAAAAGTGACGATCCTGGAATTGTTCCGGTCTCCACTTTACCGCCAGCCACTCCTTGTCGCTGTCATGCTGCAGCTATCACAGCAGTTCTCTGGCATTAACGCTGTGAGTTTACACTGTGTAGAATCTAAAGCAAAATCTGAATTTGTATTTGTCAAATACAAGTTGTACAAAGTTTTCATTTTGATTTGGTTGATTAAAAATACACACAAAATATATCACATACATTTTGTACAGTATAAAGTATAATACAGTAAACAATATGGCGTACAAATACTGTCAGTACTGTAAATGCACAAAGGGTGCAGTAAGCATTATACATTTTTATTTTGTTTTTTTGCAATTACTCTGATATTGTCATTAATTTACTGATAAACTTATCTTTCCCTAATTACTTATCTCTGTGAAGGAAAACACTGTAAGAAAGAGGCTGATATTCCCCGCCCTTTTACTTACCTGAGATGAATATAACCCTGTTGATTTTACTATGTTGTAGGTTTTTTACTACTCTACTAGTATTTTCAAGAAAGCAGGAGTGTCCCAGCCGGTCTATGCAACCATTGGTGCTGGAGTTGTGAACACTGTATTCACCATAGTGTCTGTAAGTTTCATTTGCATTTCCTATATACAGTAAACTATGATTTACAGTAAAGTAAATCTAATTGAAGACCTAGCTGAAGTTCTAAGTTTCATGTAGACTTCTGAGTTGACGATTGAGTTGGGGATGTTATTTCAAAGTCGCTGACTGCAGTGTGCTATCATAGCTTAATTAGCTGTGGTATGAAGGTGCACATGCAACCTTTACCAGTGTGTATCTTATTGGATGCAATGTCTCACACTTCTGCAGCTGTTTGTGGTGGAACGAGCAGGACGAAGATCTTTGCACCTCACTGGGCTGATGGGAATGGCTGTGTCTGCTGTTTGCATGACCATTGCAATGGCACTGACTGTGAGTGCATGCTTGGCCTTTTTCTGTTACTGTTACTGGTATATTAATTTCCTCTACTTTTTTCCCTCCATTTTTTTTTTTAAATTATCACTGGGTTTAACCAAACTAATTTCATGAGAAATTGTGACAAATTTGCAAGAGTTAGACAATGTTGAGGTTAATCTTTATAAAGCAAAATATTAACCCCATTTCCATAAAAGTCAGGATTGTTTTTTCTAAAATGCAATAAAAACAAAAATCTGTGATTTGTCAAGTCTCTTGAAACTTTAATATTTTTTTTATTAACTTAAAAAGAAAGAAAAGATATTCAATGTTTTCACTGACCAGCTTAATTGTATTTTGTAAATATAAACAAATTTAAAATTTGATGCCTTCAGCACAATCAAAAAAAGTTGGGACAGAGGCAAACTAAGTGAAAAGTTTATAGAATATTCAAGTAACACCATTTTGGAGGATCAGGTTAATTGGAAACAGGGGAGGGTATCAGGATTGGGCATAAAAGCTCAGTCTTTGCAAGCGAGGATGGGTCATGGGTCACCACTTTTTTGTGCCAAACTTCATGAGAGAATTGTCAGTCAGTTCAAAAAGAACATTGCTCAATGCAAGATTGCAAAGAATTTAGGTCTTTCGCCATCTACATTGCATAATATTGTGAATAGATTCAGGGAATCTGGAGAAATCTCAATGCGTAAAGAGCAAGGCCAGAAACCACTGTTGAATGTGCATGACCTTCAAGCCCTCAGGATGGATATGTGACTATGCCTCAGGTCGAAGAGACGCTCGCGGGCTATCTCTACCCTCGGAGCTCGTCATCGCTTAAGAAGCCAACCCTCCCCACCAAGCCTTGCAGAGTAACGTCTCTGGTGGGGAAGGCCTTTCAAGCAGCGGGTCAGGCTGGGGCTGCCCTGTACACCATGGCGGTTTTGCAGGCGTACCAGGATGACCTGCTGAAAGACCTGAGCACAGGCGGGAGTATTAGTGAGGAGGCATTTTTCAAAGCTTGGCCATTTTGTGGCCCACCTTTTGTATGCTCGCTTTTCACGCTGTAGACTAGAGTTCGAATCCCGACCTCAACAAAAAAAAAAACAACCAAAAAAAGCCCACATCACTCTTCAACAATTTGATGAGTTTCTTCACCATTGTGCACAGGCGTCAGGGCTGTCGGTAACCCGAGACGTTCTTTGTAACAGTCAATATGTTTTCTGCTACGGGAAAGTCTTCAGGAGAGAGTACTTTGCACTTTTTCTTAAATGTAACTGTAAACTGATAAAAAAGTACAAGGTGCTGCTTTTTAATTAAAGAAAAATGCAGTCATTGACAAATTTCTTTGGTATAAGAAAAATTAAAACACCTTAGGATGTGCTGTTATATGTTGTATTCTGCTGTATTAGGTTAAAATTACTTTATATATTTTGTAAATAACTTTTACAAGTAAAAGATTAACACAATATTAAAATTCTCACACACTCTTGTTTCTGTAAGGAATGCCTTGAACAATTTGAATGACTTTCCATGGCTTGCCCATATCCATCCATTCCTTTCTAGGAACAAGTCTCAGCCCTTTCATATGTCAGCATCGTTGCCATCTTTGTTTTCGTGGCCTTCTTTGAGATTGGACCTGGTCCTATCCCATGGTTTATCGTGGCTGAACTCTTTAGTCAAGGCCCCCGACCTGCTGCCATTGCTGTGGCCGGTTTCACCAACTGGATGGCCAATTTCATAGTAGGAATGAGCTTCCAGTATGTGGAGGTATGGAGAAGTGAACAGAATTATTCATATGTGCTGTTTTCTTTATGCTTGTGCTGTATATTAGAGGCTTCAGAACTAACCATTTCTTTTATTGTCTTGTTTAGCAACTGACGGGCCCATACGTCTTCATCATCTTCACTGTGTTGTTGCTCATTTTCTTCATCTTCACCTACTTCAAGGTGCCTGAGACTAAGGGCCGGACATTCGACGAGATCTCAGCAGGGTTCCGGCAGAATTCAGGCTCCGGAGCAGAGAAGTACCGTCCAAATGAGCACAACATGCTGGGCACAGACTCACAACTCTGAGCCCTGCATTTCCTCCCACACTGCCTCAGTGGCTCTCTATAAACCTCTGATAACATACTGTAGAGTATGCTGCAACACCCACTTTCAGATAGATGTGTTTATCTATCGGCAAGATAGGAAGCCTGTGGCTGACTCTTGTTTGTGTTCTCTCTTTATTACTTAGAAGAATGAGAGTCGCTACTGTGTGGGCCACTTGTGATTATTTTATTTTTTAACAATTGCGCTATCACTGTGTGATCATTGAACACTCGCATTGCCTGCTGAAAAAGATGCACACTTTGGATACACTACTGTATCATATTATTGTTTATTTACACTACTCCACCTAAATAATGTCTGAATTTCTCTGGATCAGAAGCCTATCCTAGGAATACTGGGTCCATGTTGAGAATACATCCTGGATGGGACTCCAGTTTATCTCAAGGCATCATGCACACACCTTCACACACTCATTCACAGCTAGAGGTAATTTAGCATAGCCAATACCTACCAACAGGTTTTGGGAGATTCTGCTTTCTAGCCATTTTTACTAATTTCACGTTTGAATTTGTATTATTCTACTGGCAGATACATTTTCTTGTTTCTAGAAATAAATGCATGAAATAAGCAAAATTCTGAAATTGGTAAGAAATTTCTAGAAGTTGACTTAATAATATAATATTTCATATACTGTATACCATAAATACATACATACAGTGCCCTCCACTAATATTGGCACCCTTGGTAAATATGAGCAAAGAAGGCTGTGAAAATTGTCTTTATTGTTTAACCTTTTGATCTTTTATTAAAATACTCTGCTCTCATGATATCAAACAATTGCAAACAAAACAGGTTTATCAAAAAAAAAATCTTTGTTATATATAGGTGTGCAACAATTATTGTCAACAATTATTGACCATTCCTCCATACAGAATTTCTCCAGAACCTTCAAATTTCGAGGTCCACGCTGGTGGACTCTCCTTTTCAGTTCACCCCACAGGTTTACAGTATTATGGGTTTCAAGGACTGGGATGGCCAGGGCAGGACCTTGATTCTGTGGTCAGTAAACCATTTTTGTGTTTATTTTGATGTATGTTTTGGATCATTGTCCTGCTGGAAGATCCAACCACGACCATGATGCCATGTATCCTAACAAAATGTCCAGGTCCTCTGGCAGAAAAACAGCCCCAAAACATTAAAGAGCCATCACCACATTTAACCGTGGGCATGAGGTACTTTTCCATATGGCTACCTCTCTGTGTGCACCAAAACCACCTCTGGTGTTTATTGCCAAAAAGTTCTATTTTGGTTTCATCTGACCATAGAACCCGATCCCATTTGAAGTTCCAGTAGTGCCTGGCAAACTGAAGACGTTTGAATTTGTTTTTGGATGAGAGTAGAAGCTTTTTTCTTGAAACCCTTCCAAACAACTGGTTGTGATGTAGGTGACTTCGGATTGTAGTACTGGAGACTTTCTGACCCCAAGACGCAACTAACTTCTGCAATTCTCCAGCTGTGATCCTTGGAGATTTTTTGGCCACTCAAAGCATCCTCTTCACATTGTGTTGAGACAGTATAGACCCATGTCCAATTTCAGGTTGATTCATAACATTTCCAGTTGACTGGAACTTCTTAATTATTGCCCTGATGGTGGAAATGGGCATTTTCAATGCTTTTGCTATTTTGTGAAGCTCAATAACCTTTTGCTGCACATCACAGAAAGATATTCCTTGGTCTTACCCATTGTTATGAATGACTAAGGGAATTTGGCCTATGTGTTACCTCATATTTATACCCCTGTGAATCGGGACGTCATGGTTGAACAATTTCCTGTTCTTAGTCATCCAGGTGTACTAAAAAAAAAAAGTAAAATATCAATGGGAATATACTTCAAATATATTTTTCTCATATGAAGTAATAAGGGTGCCAATAATTGTTGCACACCTATTTTTAACATGGATATTTTTTTTAAAAAACCTGTGTTGTGTTTGCAATTGTTTGATATCCATGAGAGCGGAGTATTTTTGTGAATTTTTTTGAACAAACGATCAAAAGGTTAAACAATAAAGACAATTTTTCACAGCCTTCTTTGCTCATATTTACCAAGGGTGCCAATATTAGTGGAGGTCACTGTATATACAGACATACATACACCTATATATATAAGTTGTCCTACCTATTAAGATATTTTTTTGCAGTTCCTGTTTCCACCAAACCAATAATTTCATTGATTTATTGCTTTGGATGTTTGTTTATTTGGACATATATATATATATATATATATATATATATATATATATATATATATATATATATATATATATATATATATATATCTCAGTACTGTGCAAAAGTTTTAGAGACCCTATTTTTTAGTACAAACTTTGTTATAGATTTTTTGTTTCATGACTTCTACATTATCAGGTTAGTACAAAAAACATTTTAGATTTCCAAACATTAGTTTTCTAGCACAAAATTAAATGTTACAGAAAAATGTTTGTATGTCATTAAAGAAAGCAGCATATACAAGTTGTTGCAGCCCTACTTGAAAGCACTCTGTACGTTTGGTAAACCTTATGACAAGGTTAAATGATGGGTTCTAAATGCTACAAATCTACACAAGCCACTGAGAAGCCTCCCTGAAGTCTCCCTCTTTGCTTTTGCTTTGCATTTTTTTTTTTTTTTTTTACTCATTTGGACCAGGCACCTTTTGCCCAGCATGTTTTTCATTTTACTGTAGTTTGATTGTGTATGTTATGCATTCCCCCCTACACATTTAATACACAAAATATATCATATATATATATGTATCTATATACAGTATATATTCTATTAGAAATGTGCATTTATTACATGTGATATAATTGTTTATTTATTGCACATTAGTCATCATTACTGTATGTATTGTGCATCTATAGATGCTTAAACACAACCTTGTGTTTGATGGTATGTGTTTTCATATTTCAAATAAATATTTCAGATTTATTTTTGGACATTTTCTGTGCTTTGACTATTGAAGTTGCCCTACCACAGTGTTAGAATATACTGCACAAACCATCAAATATTCAGTACTGCTAAAACAGAGTGCTTAAAGAAATGAGTATTAAAAATTAAAATAAGCACACTAAATACTGTATATGTACAGCATATTGAAAGATATAGGGGCAGGTTTATGAAGTTTAACAATGTGCCTATATACAGTATATATACCACTCTCTTGATAGCTCTTTGTTTTTGTAAATTGTGCTTTGAAATTAGGAATTGAAATCAATAAAATACAATTTTAAAACAATGTTGTGTCTATCGTATTTTCTGTTAGACTGTGTATTACATATAATATGTAACATTAAAATTCCTTGAACACACATTGTTTACAACAAAACTATGTCATGTTAACACGTATTAGATTGATATTGTTTTTAATAATGTACACAATAAGTTAAATTAAGAAGACATGAATTAAGCAATGTTTAATCTGTAATAAATATGAACACAATGGATTAATTAACATCAGGAAATTCTGGTATATTGGGACATCAGGTAAATTGGGATAGTTATTTATACACATTTATGTATTTATGCATGTATGATTCATATGTAGTACATGTATTACAAAATATGCAAAGTTAGTTCAAATCATGTTTATAATTTAATCATTTTCAAGATGTGCCAAATTACCAAACCTTTGGTACATGATTGATTGCATGAAACAGTATGGTTTAATGATGCATTGATGGGTTTTATGTGCCTTAAATGCTGTTTTTATGAAACATTTTAATAATCAGGGGGATAAGTGAGAAATATAGAACATTACTTAGGCCTACTACAGTATGCAGCGATCTTTACTTAGTGTAGAGTGTTCATATGATTTTAGATAATGTTGTTTTAGATAAATGATGTTTTATCTTTAAAATCTTGTGTTATGCTGCTACTGCAGGAAATAAATGATAAAATGTTATTTACCTTTTAGTGATGGTTCTCAACTGAGATTATTACTTAATCTATTCAAGATGAATTTTAGAAAATATTTGGTATTTATGTGGTAAATATTGAAGATTTTCTAAAAATCTAAATGAAATGAAATATTATGAATGTTATGTAGGCCAACAACTTAATATGAATAAGTATGCTACACATAAATAACATTTTAAACATGTCATTGAAGATGAACGTGTCCCAAATGACCAAAATGGTTTTCAGTCTTGACAATAGGGTAAACGTGCTTTTATAGAATATAATATAAACATTTTTCTTTCACACGTAGATAGTCAACACCTTGAGGAGTTCAGAAAAGTTTCATGTACTCAGGTATTTTGTTTTATTAATGACAAGAAAGTGGAAATTCAGAAACTGTCCCAATATATCTCAATCCACAGTACTGTTGGTGGAGTCCAAATAAAGTGATTATCAATATTTAACATGCAATAATTTATTTATTTATTTTTTTTTTTTTTTAGGTAACATCGAAACAAACATGAACATTAACTTGTTCTTATGTTATTAATGTTAAATTTTATGGATTGATAATATTAATGAGTATCTGAATAATTGAATAATGTCAGCTGATTGAACATTAATGTAAAGTGTTACTCACATAACTTATATCATCATTTTGCGGTAGGTTAATAATGTTTGCACTCAAAACTATACAGAGAATGGCAATCATGTTTTTCACCATTAGGGGGCATTATTACTCTCTATTAATCCATAACTAATCCCAGCACTGTACAAGCAAGTGCACAGCATTGTAATTATAATACCTTAATACATTCACAACTGGCCAAACAGAAGAAGAGGAAAAATATATATAAGTAAAAGTTACAATGATATGTTGTGTCAAGTGTATTCATATTTTACTTTTTTTTTTTTACACCATGCATGCATACAAAGCAGTCCTTAATGCCAAAGTAAAGGAACAATTCTCATAAAATAGCATGAAGGAGAAGAACCAGAGGCCAACTGGTAGTGCAATAATAGATAAAGGTTTCACAGATGAAACTCACAAAAGTAGGATTCAGTATTGAAGCAGGTGAGCTTCATGATATTTCCAGTCACATGAGGTGCTTCAGTTATTTCTTCTGATGATCACAGACCTGAGACTGTGGCACAGTCATCAGAATAATAAACACTCTCCAAACTAGCGCACATGAAGCTAGGGCTTAACTAGACATCTGTGAACTCTAGTATGTCTGACGTAAAACAGCACACAGTTCAATCACCTTGCTCAACACTCAATTATTTTCTTGAACACTGATCCCTCCTATACCAAGGCTTTATACAGATGAAAAGCTCAAGTACGCTTGATGCCTACTAGGCATCAAAGGATCAAAGTCTGATTTGAAGTCGACAGATGAAATAGAGAAGAAAGCTGTCTGTGGTCTCTTTTTCCTTTGCTTGAATACATACAGTTATATGCAAAAGTTTGGGCACCCCTGGCAAAATGACATATTTTCAGTGGTGGCTGGTGGTGATATTAGATGGCAGGGCTAAAATCTAATCTATTAGGGTTGAGCAATACATTACAACATGATCCCTAATTAATAATATCCATCCATCCATTTTCCGTACAGCTTATCCTACACAGGGTTGTGGGGAGCCTGGAGCCTATACCAGGGGACTCTGGGCACAAGGTGGGGAACACCTTGGACGGGGTGCCATCCCATCACAGGGCACAATCGTATACAAACTCACACACCCATTCACACACTAGGGACAATTTAGAGATACCAGTCAGTCTACAGTACATTGCATGTCTTTGGACTGGGGGAGGAAACTGGAGTACCCAGAGGAAACTCCCAAAGCATGGGGAGAACATGCAAAGTCCACTCACACCGGGCAGAGGCAGGAATCAAATCCCCAACCCCAGAGGTGCAAGGCAAACATGCTAACTACTAAGCCACAGTGCTCCCCTCATTAATCATCATCATCATCATCATCATCATCATCATCATCGATAACAGTGTTTGTTGAATTCTGTAAATGTAAATAATATTGGGGCAAATTACCACACACACAAAGGATATAGCAGCATTAGCGATTTATATTTTTGTGTTTCAAGTCCATAATGCTCGAGTGGGTTCATGCTGCAGTTCCTCTGAATAACAAACAGAGTAACCAGAAAAGCTGTAACCCTTTTGTTCAAACAAAAAAGGGACTTTATATTTGATGAACATATAAGCTAGAAAAAAATAAAATAGTAATTGTGCCACATGCAAAAGTTTGGACACCCTTCCAGTTGTACAGTCTCAGAACTCTTTAAGAGTGGTAGTTAGCAGAAATAGAAACAGTAGAAACGGTAGTTAATGGGAACTGTGGATGACGAGGCAAGATCTGGAAGACCAAGAAAACTCTCAAAAAGAACTGCCCATAAAAACAGGCAAATATGCCAGTAAGGACCTGAAGGATGGACACAGGAGTGATGGTGCACTGTTCTACTCTGAAGCATTGCTTACACAAATATGATCTGCATGGAAGAGTCATCAGAAGGTACCTGCTATCTCACCACAAAAGTGAACATTTGATGTATGCAAAACAATATCTAGATACGCCAGAAGCATTTTGGAAACAAGTGCTGTGGATTGATGAAGTTAAAACGGAACACTTTGGCCACAATCACCAAAGGTAAGTTTGAGGATGGGGAAGGAGCAGCATTTCATCTTTCATCTTCCCAACTATTAAGGGGGGTGGATCCTTTTGCTTTGGGGTTGTATGGCAGCCAGTGGTAGGAAACATTGCACAGGTAGATGTAAGTAAAATGGATTCCAGTAAACCTCAACAAATTCTAGAAACAAATGTGACACAATGAGTCAAGAAACTAAAGCAGAAAAGATAGGACAATGATCCATAACATACCCACCATGAACTTCAAGAAATGGAAGATGAAGCATTTGGAATTGCCCTCATAGCCTGCTGATTTGAACATCATTGAAAATATGTGGGTAGGTCTTAAACATGGTGTGCATGAAAGATGGTCCAAGAATATTTCAGAATTACATGCATTCTCCAAGAAATAGTGGGTGAAATTTCTTTGAAAACAAATAAATAGACTCCTAGCGAGCTACAAAAAGTGTTTGCAAGTTGTGATGAGGGTGTTATTAAATACTGAGCTAATAGGGTGTCCGACCTTTTGCACATGGCACATTTCTATTTTTTATGTTCATCAAATATAAGGTAACTGTGCATTAACATTTGCAGAAAAAAGTTTTTGTTATAATTGTTATAATTTGTTATAGTTTGCTGCAAAGATTATGTTAATATTAATGTATTTGTCCAGGGTGCTCAAACTTTTGCATATAATTGTATTTGGGAGGAATTCATTTAGAAACTAGATCACCATCCAAGACCCCTTCCAATGGCCAGGTATTGCCACTTATGCCCTCCTGAAACATTGTTATGATTAACATTATGAGAACATCTGGAGTCCTGCTCTTTTTAATGAAATGACAAATGGGGGATTTCAATTCAATTCATTATCAACATTTTTACCATAGCGCTGTTTAATGCTTGATTTTGATTTGTCAGAAGGTATTGTTTAACTTTCTTTAACAGCAGGTCTGCAAATAGTTTAGGCTGCAAGGTTTATAATAATGAGGAACCTGTTCTTATACATTATGCTTTCTATAGAACGGTTTATGCAGGGGCTTTTATGGCAGATGCTTGACATTAACAGATTATAAACAGATAAAACATGTGTAATGCTTTAAAAAAGATATGCATGAAAGTTAGTTTAAACTCCATAGGAACAGTGTTGGTGAATCGTTTGATAAAAGATTAGGCTGAATAATGCTAGAGTATTCCTTTAACTCTTTTAAATGGAACTTGGGAAAGCAATTATAAGAGCTAGCCATGGCACTAGTGACGGATGAGAAAAGCAGAGAAGTGTGGTGAGTCCTTTTATCCAAGTTATCTAAAATTTGCCCCCTCTGAGTGTTTCAGCTGGAGAATACTTGACCTAGATTTCTGAGAATGCTCAGACTGTCCTGCATTGCTCTACACAGCTCTGATGATCATCTATCAGCTCAAATGATCACTGATGAAAAGGGCTTCATTAGCTTTATATCCCTGTAATTAAAGTGCAGAGGGATAGAAAGAGGAAGCTGTGGCACTATTGAAGTGAGAGGATTTTGTTAATAATGTAATTCAATGCACCATAAAGCCACTTTACCCTGTGTTTCAAGCTTATTTGTTACTAGAGTGTTATATCTAATACACTGGAAACTCAGAGATTAAAAATATAGATACGTACACTATATATTTCCTTAATATGTCCTGCCAATTTGTTGGTAATAATAATACATGCATATATTTACATAAAGGTAAATAAAGGTACAACAGATTAGCTCTGAGCAGTCCTCTAGTAAAGAAACCTGCTGTAGTTCTTCTATATTTGGACAATGATGGGATCCTACTTTTATTTGAACAACTAAAAATATCTATTTTTGGTTATTGAGATTATGTTAGCAATTATGTAAGCTGAAGGTCCTCACAAGGATAGTAAGACAAACGTGTGTGTGTGTGTGTGTGTGTGTGTGTGTGTGTGTGTGTGTGTGTGTGTGTGTGCTTAAATATTTGATGCTGTTTTAATATTCACAGCACAGAAAGGGAACAGACTGTCCTCTCTAGGCTGAATTACAGCAGAAAAAAAGAATTAAATTTTTAAAAGAATGACAATGTAATATAAAAGAGATGTCTGTTAATATTCAGCAGCACATCCTGGAACAACCCCAATTCCGAAAAAGCTGGGATGATATGGAAAATGCAAAAAAAAAAAGTAATCCGGGAAGAATGTGGTTTGGCGTTGTCCTGCTCTGGATGGCAGCATATGTTGCTCCAAAATGTGCACATATCTTTCTGCATTAATGGTGCCCTCACACATGTGCAAGTTACCCATGCCATGGGCACTGACACACCCCCATACCATGACAGACACTGGCTTTTGGACCTGACGCTGATAACAGCTTGGTCCTTTGCCTCTTTGGCCTGGAGAACACGTCGGCTGTTTTGTCCAAAAACTATTTGAAATGTTGACTCATCGGACCACAAAACACGATTCCACTGTGCTTCTGTCCATCTCAGATGAGACCGAGCCCAGAGAAGTCAGCGGCGCTTCTGGACAGTGTTGATGTATAGCTTCTGCTTTGCATAGTAAAGCCTTAGCTTGCATCTCTGGATGCAGCTGCGAATGGTGTTGACTGACAAAGGTTTACCAAAGTGTTCCCCATGTCAGGATATCCATTACAGACTCATGACGGTTTTTAAGACAGTGACGTCTGAGGGATCGGAGATCACGTGCATTCAGAAGTGGTTTTCGGCCTTGCCCTTTACACACCGAGCTTTGACCGGATTCTTTGAATCTTTTAATTATATTGTGCACTGTAGAAGGTGAAATGCCCAAAATCCTACCAATTTGTCTTTGGGGAATGTTGTTCTCAAAGTGTTGGATTATTTTGTTGGCAGATTGGCGAGCCTCGACCCATCCTTGCTCTTGAAGGACTAGGACTTTATTGGAGGCTCCTTATATGCTATGATTAGACGATTGCCTCACCTGTTTCACATCATCTTCTTATTTCAACTTGTCACATCGCTATTAGTTCTAAATTGCCCCTGTCCCAACTTTTTTGGAACATGTTGCATGCATCAATTTCAAAATAAACATTTATCTTCAAAAAACTATGCAGTTGACTAGGTAAAACTTCAAATACCTTGTTTTTATACATTTTTTGTTTAAATACAAGTCAAAGTACATTTTCAAATCATTCCTCTTTGTTTTTATTAGCATCTTCCATACTGTCCCAACTTTTTCATAATTGGGGTTGTATATATGTGTGTGTGTGTGTGTGTGTGTGTGTGTGTGTGTATACAGCATAACATAGCCACTGGTTTCCCCCTTTAATTGTCAACCCTTTGTATATGTTTCTTTCCATATGTATGTATGTACAGTATGTAAAGTGCCCTCCACTAATATTGGCACCCTTGGTAAATATGAGCAAAGAAGTCTGTGCCCCCCCAGTGGAAAAAGTCATTTAATACAAAGTTTTCTGACTGATCACCTTTATCCTGTGATGAAACATTTCTTTCCTGATGGGAGTGGTCTCCAGGATGACCCTGCCCCCATCCATAGGGCATGAGGGTGCACTAAATGGTTTGATGAGGATATAAATTATGTAAATCATATTCTATGATTAAAAAAAGCCAAACTTTATTATATATTTATATATTCTATGGTAATAAATAAATAAATAAATAAATAAATTTCACTACATTACATCACATGTATGTAATATGTATGTGACAAATAAAGAACCTTGAACCTCACATTTACCAGACTGAACACTTATGGAAGTGGGAATATCTTTTGGAAGAATGATGTTCAGTGCTCCAGTACAGTTCTAGAGACATGTTGAATGTCACATTCACACAGTGAAGATGTTCTGTTGGTATTTTTTCTAATTTGTCACTAGTTTGTATATAGCTATAAGCAGTCAAGTAAATGTTTCGATTTCAGGTATGAAGCATTGCACTTGTTTCACCATGAACTATATGCTAGTACATGTGGTTCCTAAATTGCACATTTGCTTCATTTGAAGATGTTCTAGCAATGACAGAATACATTTTTCCCACTTTTCAACCATTCTATAAAGTTGGACATTTAAAAATGACATTTATTTACAACTTGAAATACACCATTACATAACGACTAAGTTCACTACAATCAGGAATAATAAACAGTATCTATCAATACAGATGTGATGTAATGTAAAGATGTAATAATCCATGCATATGTAACAGTGTATATATTTGTATTTAACTGAAAAATACATTAAAGTAATAAGTAATAAGTAATTATTATACTGTATAAGTAATACAGTATAACATATGAAATAAAATTGCTATTTAATTGCTATTAAAATAGCTATTTATCAAACTGCAGTTGTATATAATATCATATTGAGAATGTACAATATGTTCTCTTCATTGAAGACTGCAGACATACCTTTAATAACCAATTTAGTTTAGCCAAGCATTCCCCATACACTGAGTATGTATTTTTGACTGATGTTGTGCCTTAAAACCTGCAGCTCCACTGGCCTTGTAGGGAAAATCAAACTCTCTCTCTCTCTCTCTCTCTCTCTCTCTCTCTCTCTCTCTCTCTCTCTCTCTCTCTGAGTGTGAGTGTGTGTGTGTGTGTGTGTGTGTGTGTGTGCGCCAGAGAAATGAGATTTTCCTCTCCCGTCTTCTCCTATCAACAATTCATGCTGCAAATGCTTTTATTTTTCATAAAATATACATAGGCACAGGCTGGACTGTCTTGGAATGGTTGGCCTTCAGCAGCTCCCAGTTACAAATGAACGTGGCTTGAAACTAGGAGTGATTAACTTTTGTTTTATATTCTTTAGTTTTATCTTCACACTTTGGGGGTTTGTGCAAAAACTGCTAGGCTGCTTGACTCCACTACACTGCCGGTGTGTTCCTGTTCCACTTATTTTTCACCGATAATAACAGCATAGCCTGACCTAACAGGGTGAGTTTCTCCTCTTTAGACAGCAACAATTATGAGAAAATTTGTATCACCCTTTTTGGCCTTGTCCTCCATAGACAAACTGCTGTGTGCTTATTACTGAGTACTTCTTTGTGCTCTGGAGTGCTTTAGGGAAAAAAAGAGGCTTATAAAGAGATGGGGGAAAAAAAGTCAGAAGGGGTATGCATGCATTATTTCTGACTTTATGCAGCTCCTTTATGAATCTCCTTTTTCAGCCTGGAGGATTGGCTTGAAATAAATGATGGGTGCGGGCACAGTGAGATGTGGGATGCTTGCTGGTGTGAACTTAGCCTGGGGCAACGGTCTTTGATGTGTGTTAGGGACTGAATGTTGATCTGCTGTGGGGGGGGGACTGACGTTGAGTAAAAAGGCATGGAAGGATCAATAACTTTCATCATCTTACAAAAGCAGGCATTATGTCTGGAGGAAGACGGGAGTCAGATTCTGGAGGTGATTATTGTAATTGCTGTGAAATGATAAGAGCATCGATTGTCGGCTATATTGCAGGAAGAAAGATAACGATGGTTTCATAATGAAACCACTGAGCTGTTTTTATTTAACATACTAATCTAACAACTACGAAATTGGTACCTTAATGTAACAAAAATGCAAATATAGGCTTTAATGGCTTGTGTAACAATTTACATGTAAAATAAGGTATACACTGCCCCAGTGCTAGTCGTAAAATCTGTCTAATTTATACACAGCACTAAGCAATTAAAATACAACATATAGTTCCATGTGTCATAAAACTAAACTATTCTATACATATGCTTTCAGTTTTATTCATGATGCTATTTATATTTACTTGTGGCTATAAATGGCTGCAGGGCAACACATAAATAATTCATCAGTTAAAAAAAATGACTCAACATTTTGCATTCTGTGACTTTGAGTTGTCATATTATATGTGCATGTGGTCCTATGAGAAGAGAGAAGGGGATATATCATGGCAGTTTAAAGACAACAAAAGAAGCACAGCCAGAGGATAAGCATTACTATTATGTGGGCAATTATGAGCTGGCCTGTCTGGCTACAGAACTTGAGCCATACAGACCCATGGCAGCCTGAAGGCAGAGAAGCTGCACCAGTGTCAGGTTTTGTTTTTACAGGACTTTATGTGCAATTTGATTTCCAAGTACTTTAGTATGTGGTTGTTGTAATGGCTATATTAGTTTCATCTCCCAATGTAACTAATGAAATAATCTAGCTTCCAAGGCAGTATTCTGACAATAAAACAATTATAGCTGGTGGTCAAAAGATTTATGACTGCACAGGGGACCAGAGTTCAGCTGACTGGGAATCTCTAGGGAGCTCTTCATTCCATTTGCCACTTCCATACCTGTGCTGAAATAAACACACCTGTTTAACCACAGGTACTGTGATTAAACTTGTTTTAGATGTGTCCCCTAGAGACTTAAAGACTACCCTTTATCCTCCGACTAAATAAAACCCATTCTTATCAGCCCTTATTATGTAACTTATGTTCACTCTTGGTTCACATAACGATGATGCTTAATCTCCTTCCTACTTTTCCCTGTTCTGTCTAAAAGCCAGAACATATGGAGATATATTTTGCTCACAACTCAGGATTCAAGATTAACTTTATTGTCCATCAAAGGATGGAAATTTGCCATGTGGTCCTCAAACAACTAAAACACAGCAAACATCTCCAATCACAATCCACTGACATTCAAAACAATGTAGGGCACACAATAGTGCAGCACCTTGTGTTGTTGCCTCACAGCTCCCTGGTTCGATCCTGAGCTTGGGTTACTGTGTAGAGATTTATGTGTTATCCCAGTGTCTGTGTGTTTTTCCGCCAGGTTATCTTTTTCTGTCCCATCTGTTAAAAAGTTAGTAGTTGGATTGTCTATGCTATGGGGGAGGAAACCCCCAAAGCACAGGGAGAACATGCAAACTTTGCACACACAGACCAGAGGCAGGATTCAAACCCCCAAGCCTGGAGGTGCAAGGCAAATACTTTTACATTTATGGCATTTGGCAGACACCCTTATCCAGAGCGACTTATATTTATGTAATTTATACAACTGAGCAGTTGAGGGTTAGGGGCCTTGCTCAAGGGCCCACAGTGGCAGTGCTGGGGTTTGAACTCATGACCTTCTGATCAGTAGTCCAAAGTCTTAACCACAGAGCTACCACTACTACACAAACATGCTAACCACTTAGCCACCATGTCCCTCGCAACTGGTATGCGTTCTGGATGCAATGTGACAGCGGGACTTTATCTGTGTATCTCTGATGAACTGTGCCATTCTCACATTTGATGCACTGATGGGTTTTGACACAGCTGGGTATTGGCCTGTCATTAAACCAGAATGCAGCCAAGAACAGAATACAGACTGATTGTTGAGTAAGATGAACTACATGGGTTTTCAAATGCATTCAGACAGAATCCAATTCAATTCAATGTTATTTTCATAGCACAAATGAGCAAGCCAGAGGCAACAGTGGCAAGAAAACAAGACGACATAGAAATCTTGAGAGGAACCAGACTCAAAAGGGATACCAGATTGCGGGATTATGCGCAATATATTATACAGTTGTATACAGAGAAGGCAAACAGTACTAAATGTGCTAAAAGGATTTGGAATGCTCACTATAATCATATTGAGCGTATTAGAGTCTCTATGAGTCATAGGAAGTCTACAGTATCCATGTTATATTATTCACTGAAGCCAGAAGGCATAAAATATTTTTGGGAAGTCTGTATGGTACCCATGTGAGATTATACACAACTACAGGAGGTGAGTCATGAGTACAGAAAGCTTCACCTACTTGAAATTTCACTGGGAAGATATAGGGGCAGATGTCAGAAGTGCATTTTAAAAAAGGACTCACATAAGGCTGTAGATATTTGTTAACTACAGCAGTTCTGTTAACAGCATTTTTCCTATGTTCTCTACTACCAGCTTTAGTTTGTTTCTACATTAATTTGATTTTTTTTTTTTAATTGTGCAATCTTATGTAAGTTACTGGTTCATGTAATAGCATCATACTTTTTCTCTTTAACTTTAAGCCTGTAGGCCTGTGTCAATTCTATTCTTCAAATCCAGCATAAGCTTTTTACTACAATTATTCTACAATTTAAATAAGTATACGGAGGCATTGGCAAAGAACACTGCAAAAAGGAAAATTCAGCCTTACTGTATTTCAAAAGTCGTCAGGGCATCAACTGTGTGAATTGCATAGTATATCAGACAAAATTTTTGTGATTTACGTCTTTGTCAGTGGAATTGTACTGTATGTTGACTTGTTTTCCAAGGATGCTTGTTTATCAAACAAAATGGCAAGGTAACTAAGGCCTTTAAAAAATGGAAAAATGGACAAATAGCAGCCTTGGAAAGCCCGTTTAACATTCTAAATGTCTGAGGCTGCCAGTGTGAAAATCTGTGTACTGAGACCTGCAAGGGAAAGACCTATAGTTCTGAATATTCTAAACACCAGAATTAATATTCAATGCCATTTTCCAGAAAGAAAAAACAAACAAATAGTTGAGACAGAATTTATGACTGTACTGTTGCTGAAACAGAAGAAAGAAGTAAAACAGAGACACATAAATGTATGTGCATTTTGGGGGTGCATCTTTGGCACAAATGAAACGAACTATTAGGCAGAATGTGTAGAGTACATATTGTCAGCTATACGTCAAGTCTTTCACAGATGCAAATGGTTACCTTGTAGCTGTCCGTTATTTTGCTGTACACTGAACATAATTTCCCATAATTGTATTTTCTACTTACCAGAAAAAATGAGCAATAATATATTTCAAAATGGGAGGCATAGAGGTGCAGTGGGTAGCTCTGCTGCCTCATAGCTCTAGGGTCCTTGCTTTGAACTGGAGCTTGGGGTACTCTCAGTGCAGAGTTTCACATGTTCTTCCATGTGTTTTCCATCCAAAAACATGCAGGTGGTAGCAAATTGTTGATCTCACTGAAAACCCACCTGAGATAGACCTACTTGTAGGATTTTTGTTTTACAGCTTCAACAATTGTTCCTTTTTAGTTAATCTTAGTGAGTAATGCAGTGATATAGGAAACTGATGAAAGCTAACATAGCTACTTGACAGGCAAATGACATCAAAGGGAACACACAGATTTGGCTTATTTTTAGTAGTGGATATCATGCCAGCGACCTAAAACATCATCAGAGTTTCACACTAGTCCTAAAAGTAGATAAAGAGAACCCAATTAAACAAAGGAGACAAAAATATTATACTTTGTCATTTACTTATTGAGGAAAATGATCCAATGTTAAATATCTGTGAGTGGCAAAAGTATGTGAACCTTTGCATTCAGTATCTGCTGTGACCCCCTTGTGCAGCAATAACTGCAACTAAACATTTGCAGTAACTGTTGATCAGTCCTCCACATCGGCTTTGAGGAATTTTAGCCCATTCCCCAGTACAGAACAACTTGAACTCTGGGATGTTGCTGGGTTTCCTCACATGAACTGCTTGCTTCATGTACTCCACAAAATTTCTATTGGATTAAGGTCAGGACTTTGACATGGCCATTCCAAAACATTAACTTTATTCTTCTTTAACCATTCTTTGGTAGAATGACTTGTGTGCTTAGCGTCGTTGTCTTGCTGCATGACCCACTTTCTCTTGAGATTCAGATCACGGACAGATGTCCTGACATTTTTCTTTAGAAAATCGCTGGTATAATTCAGAATTCATTGTTCCATTAATGGCAAGCTGTCCGAGCCCAGATGCAACAAAACAGGCCCAAACCATGATACTACCACCATCATGCTTCACAGATGGAATAAAGTTCTTATGCTGGAATGCAGTATTTTCCTTTCTCCAAACACAATGTATAAACCAAAAAGTTCTATTTTGGTCTCATCCGTCGACAAAGCATTTTTCCATTAGCTTTCTGGCTTGTCCACGTGATCTTTAGCAAATGCAGATGGGCAGCAATGTTCTTTTTGGAGACGAGTGGTTTTCTCATTGCAACCCTGCCATGCACACCATTGTTGTTCAGTGTTCTCCTAATGGTGGACTCATGAACATTAACATTAGTGAACCCTGGGTTCCTTTGTGACCTTGCGGACTATTACACGTCTTGCTCTTGGAGTGGTCAATCTTTGTTGGTCGACCGCTCCTGGGGAGGGTAACAATGGACTTAAATTTTCTCCATTTGTACAGAATCTGTCTGACTGTATATTGGTGGAGTCCCACTCTTTAGAGATGGTTTTGTAACCTTTTCCAGCCTGATGCATCAACATGTGGCAACAACTAGCGACATTTAAACATGTAGTAGCAACTTTTCCCTGAAAAGACTTGTCAACACCGGGTGTACCCGATCAACTGGCCAACAAGTGCAGGAACAAGGTAGATGTACATTCATAGTCCACTTTAATAGGAACCTCTGTACACCTACACATTCATGCAGTTATGTAATCAGCCAATCATGTGGTAGCAGCACAATGCATGAAATCATACAGATACAAGTCAAGAGCTTCAGTTAATGTTCACATCAAACATCAGAATGGGGAAAAAAGTGTGATCTCTGTGACTTTAACAGTGGCATAGTTGTTAGTGCCAGATGGGCTGGTTTGAATGTTTCAGAAATTGCTTATCTGTGCCCATGACAGCCTCATTGTCCTATTTTTGGCTGACAGGAGTGGAACCCAATGTGGTCTTCACAACACCTCAAGCTTCAATGTGTTGTGCATGCTTAGATTCTTTTCTGTTCAACATGGTTGCAAAGATTGATTATTTGAGTTACTCTATCCTTCCTGGCAACTCAAACTAATCTGGCCATTTTCCTCTGACCTCTCTTATCAACAAGGTGTTTCCACCCACAGAACTCTTGCTCTATGTTTTTTGTTTTTCACACCATTCTTTATAAACTCTAGAGACTGTTGTGTGTGAAATTCCCAAGAGATCAGCAGTTTCTGAAATATTCAAACTATTCAAACCTGGTACCAACAGCCATGCCAAGATAGAAGTCACAAAGATCACACCTTTTCTTCATTCTGATGTTTGATGTGAACATTAACGGAAGCTCTTGACCTGTATCTGCATGCTTTTGTTTTTTGAATTGCGCTGCTGCCACATGATTGTCTGATTAGATAATTGCTTGAATGTGCAGATGTACAAGTGCTCCTATTAAAGTGGACGGTGAGTGTATATAGTGGCAGCTATTAATTGCCTGTATTAATTACGTTTCTAAATAGTTGAATATTCCATACATTCTGTGACTGCAAACAAAATTTTGGTTCTATTTATTTTTCAATTTATGCAGCACTGACAATGTTATTTATCTCGGTCGCGCGCAGCGGCGCCGGTAAGTCACGTGCGTCTCCTCGGGGTAGACTGAGAGAGAGAGAGAGAGAGAGAGAGAGGGGGGAGGCTGTAGTTAGATGTTAAAGCGAGAGAACAGCAGCTCGGTGTGTGTGCTATGCTCTGAGGCTGCAAACCGCCACACATCAAAACAGCTTCAGTTTGGAAGCGACTGTTTTGTAAACTAGTCCGCTTCTACGTTTTCCCGGAACAAGTGCAGATGTTGTGGTGACCAGAGCACACCCAGCTTCTAGCTATTTCGACGGTGAGACAACCACAAAGCCACAAGAGGACAAAGTAAGTCGCGATAAGCTACAAAACGACCTCACAGTTAGGAAATGTTTGTCATCGAGTCTCCGTTAAGGAGACGCGCGAGGCACACTTGTGTAGCGCGCGCGCGCGCTCGTGAACGTGGATGCTATTCATATGTGAAGGTGTGTACGCTACTGTTAAGTTATTAACTGTAAATCAGACTGAATTAGCTGATTATTATACTAAGAGTTTAGGATCATTGAACAAGATAATGCTTCGCAAACTGAACAGTCTTTCACGTTAAGATGATGTTCAGGTGTTTATCGTACTTTTAAAGGTGATTGAGCAGGTCAACAAGCTTAACGGAAACTATTAAAGTCTTCCTAAACAGCAGATTACAGGGTTACACGCGTGTCCATTTAAAGCAACACAGTCCATGTGAATAGAGTAATTAAAATAATTCTTAAAAAAAAAAGATCTTTGCAATTAATTGGAACTTTTCCCAAAAAATGTACATTTATTTATGCAAATAAGGTTTCAGTTGTTTAATTTGTTTAATATGTTTTATTATATTTTAAAATTGTTTTGCTTTATTTAATATGTTTTAATTAAACATTTCTATATTTGCATACTTAATAAATCCAAGAGTCTAGGCTTTTTGTTAATGCAGTTAGAATTAAAATGTTTATTTCACTATGAAGACACTCAAGAGAAAGACTTTTACAGGACAGATTGTTGGAAAATCATTTCTTTATTCTTTAATCAAGAAAATCTGTGCTGTTATGAAATAAATATGTATATTTGATGTGATTTTTCGGTATAGAATCTAACGTAAATCCAAGAATAATCCACATTTCGGGACATTTTTCCATAATATACCTCTAATTAGGGTTAGTAATGATTGCATGTCATCTAGGAACGGAGGTTCCGAGTATACAGGGTGTCCCAAAATTCTCAATACATAGGGGAAGTTAGCACTTTTATTTATTTATTTATTCATTTATTTATGTATTTTTTTTTTTAACAAAATGTAACTTTATTTACAAATAAATAACACATGGCTACAGATAAATAACTCAGATAACTACATGATTGCCATTTCTTTGTAAACACACACAGGGTCGTCTCTACTATTCACGATGAATTCATGTTAACACATCTGTACACAACATGTGAACACAGCAGAAGTGTCAAGTAAGCATGCTCATAACTGCTATATAAAGATGCATATTTTATTTGGCATGTCCTTTTAAGCGTCAGTATGTATCCCTCATAGTCAATCTAACATGAAAAAAATATATATATGTTGTATAAAATATTTTTACATCAACTCAAAGGTATAATTAAACAGAACAGAAAACACAAAGGTGTAATGTTTGGGGTCTGAAGTCAGATGTAGAGGTGTGTATGGGACAGTTTTGTTTTTATTTTAAATTCTTGCAGAAAGTTTGACAAGTGTGTTATGGTGTGTAACTGGCCACAATATTTTCTAAATAACTTCCAAATCAGTTTTTGTCTCGGGCTATTGTTGATATTTGTTGATTTTTAACCATGGCTTACATGAGTGTTCCAAGTGTTGGACTCAATATCTTGTCTTATTATTTGTTTAGACTTAGCCAATAACTCAATAACTTAATATCATTTTATGCCATAATGAAAAATAGTTGCAGAAATAACTCAGTTATTTTATATGTATGGCTAATTTCAGTTCATTTTCACTTTAACAATTATACACTATTAATACTAGTGTTGCCCACTGGATATGTTTAAATATTATGAACTTAAAATTTGTAGTGTATTCAAGTTCGGACCAGCCCTATTCCCCTCACACATGAAATGAAAGCACAAGAAAATAACGCATGTCAGTGAGAAATGCCTTATGCAGCAGTTATCCGATTCCTGAAATGACAGTCAGGCGGACAGAAAACTTTAGGAATTTCTGTCAACTTTTTTTTTGACAAGGACAGACTGCATGTGTTTTCACTCTCCAGGATGAATTTTTGCCATTTTCCCACAGCAAATAAATTCAGGTCAGTGTCTAGGCCTCCAGGAAGCTGAAAAATCTGTAAGTAGCCTGCAGGCTTGCTGGTTTGATGGACCACCTCCACAGTACTACCTGAGCTCCAAGCATTTGTCTGGAGTCCAGATGATACTAATAATCCATCTTATACACCATGCATTGTGTCCATTATGAAGGCTATATCATTAGGTCTGCCCTCCACCTTGTGGTTCAATATAGTAAATCTTTTATGGCAGTTGAGGTTTGTGGTAATTTGGAAAATGGTAATCAACTTGACAGTTTTTTCATTTTGTTGTATATCCTCTCTATATCAAAGTAGAATGCAAAGAAAGAATATGCAGGATGTGCTTCACATACACTCACTGACCACTTTAATAGCCCATTCATGCAATTATCCAATCAGCCATTTATGTCACAGCAGTGCAGTACACAAAATTATGCAGATACAGGTCAAGAGCTTCAGTTAATGTTCATATCGAACATCAGTAAAAGGAAAAAATGTGATCTCATGTACTCTCTAGAGTTTATACAGAATGGTGCAAAAAAAACAAAACCAAACAAAAAAACATCCAGTTTTGTGAGCGGAAACCCCTTTTTGATGAAAGAGGTCAGAGGAGAATGGCCAGATTGGTTTGAGCTGGCAGGAGGAAGTCTACGGAAACTCAAACAGCCACTCTTTACAACTGTGGTGAGATGAAAAGCATCTCAAAATGCACAACATACCAAACCGAAACATGAGGCAGATGGCTGCAACAGCAGAAGACCACATTAGGTTCCAGTCCTATAAGCCAAGAACAGGTATCTGAGGCTACAGTGGACACAGGCTCACTGAAACTGGACAGTTGCAGATTGGAAAACAACACCTGGTCTTTTTCCAATATTCAATTTGGGCCAAGACGCATCATGTGACATCATCACAACACGCATTCAGCCAAAGCCCTCTTCGATTCACGTGCGTCGAACATGAGTACAGCTAAAAGGTCTCATTTACCAACAAACATCACTGCAAAAGACAAAACAATTTGTAATTTTGCCAATTCAAGTAGTTTTCCGCAAAAAAAAGCACAAAAAACTGAGTGTCCTTCACATGTGGTCTTGATTTTTATCAGAAACAGGGCATCATTTTTATGTTGCCTTTGAGTCAGCCAATAAAAAATAATCTTGTAATATTGCAAAACCTCATTCCTTGGTCTGTAAAAAAGGCAATAATAATAGCTTGATTTATCCGTCCCCTGTACATTGGCATGGTGTATGTGCTTACATATGTTTAAACGCCTTGATCCTGAGGCGTCTTTCATTTCTCTCTTCCTGTGCTCACTTGTAGTGTGGTCAAATTAAATCAGTAGGAAGACTTGTTTTGTCCTCAGAGGTTGCAGCCTCTAGACATCGACATCGACCACACCGGCTCTTTACAATACAAGAAGGTTTCCCAACATGGATTAAAGCTACCCTCTGGCATTAAGCTACATTGAACTGAGGTGTTTTTGTGATTATGCTAGATTGTGTTATAGTGCTAATGCATTGTGTTATCGTGCTAATGCATTATGGATTAGGGATTTAGCGACGGATTGTTTTCCATCTGTCTCTCACGCTGTGAAAGCTGATTCAAATATTACATTAATAGAGGTTGTTAGTTAAGTAAATGTTTTAGAAATGTGTGTTATAGCTTTACACCATATACTGGATATTTGAAGTACTAAATTGCTTTAAAACGAGGAATACTGTTTTTCAGTGGTTTTAGCATGACAGTAGAATGGAATTAAATATACGCTGTTTTGAACTGATTTTGCATAATGACTCACCTTTAAAGATGGAAGTAAGCTAAAATTGAAATGTGATGCATAAGATGAAGTGCTTCTTGTTTTTGTTTGTGAACATATCCCAAGGCTCCCTTATGCATTGCATTCCAAATCCTTTTTTATGATAATGATATCCAGTTTATTCAGAGAGGACATGCAGCATGAGTGTTTGTTGTTTTTGGCTCATCCATGCCACAGAAGTTGGTAATAGTCTTTTGTTGGGGAGCCTCTAAGACTGGAGTGTCATATGAGCCTGTGTCTTAGAACATGATGGCTTTCCAGTTGTTAAAGGTCATATCAGTACCTATAGTCACGTCATAATTATTGGTACCCTTCAAAAAAACGGCCAAGATACCCTTCAGGCCATCATGAATTACACAATGTACCACAATATTTTAGCCTAAAATCTGGTTGCCTCTACCAGGAGGTTGAGTCTCAGTGAAGACCAGTGGAGCTTTCGCCACATATTAAACGTAAATATGGATATCAATCATTAAAACAGTGTTTTGGGGAAAAATCCACTACTTAAAACTGTAGTATCAGACTTTTTTTGATTAAAAATGAACAAAAATCAATTATTGAGGAAGTACGTAAAAAAAACAGTGTTCAAAACTGTCTCCTTACCTTACCCCAATTCGCAACGGTAAGCTTAAAATAATGATTTATAATTTGAGCTGTCGGGTCGGATTTCACAGGATATTCGGGTCATTTGCGTGGCCTTTGATGTCACCACACGTGTGGTTACGTCACGTCTGTAAACCAAAAGAAGTAGAGCCAGCTACTATATCGTGTGTTTGGGGACTGAGGATGGTGGTGTTTGTAGCCTGTCCTTACAAGAGTTGCTTAGAATTTAAACTGGTCATCTAGATGGCTGCTTTTAATCTGGATAGTTCTAAACGCAATCAGCATTGACATCCGGGGAATCCGCTGTTGTCAAAACCAAGAAACTTCGAACTACAGCGAGCCTGCAGTCAAAAAGGAAAGCAACAGAGCCCGTGCTAAAACGAGAATAAATATCGGCATAGCTTTTGAGAGGTGGTGAAAACTCCAAAATCTGTAGGGATTGAAGACTGACGCAGAGATGGCTTTTTTTCTGCTGAACAGGTAAGACATTGCAGTGGCTCAATAGGTAGCTAGCTAACATTAGCACACTTGTTCACTCGATTCAGCTAGGTACCGAGTTTCCTATGTTGTTGTTGTTGTTTTTTGTTTTTTTTTGTTGCTATGGTCAGTGTGGTAAATTGCACTTATTTTCTGCTAGCTATGAGAGAGAGCAACTCACCTCTACTCCAAGAAATCCATATCCACCTCCACCTCCACTGTCAAGTATTGGAGCTAATATACAACTCACACGTATATCTCAAACCATCAACAAATTCATCCGTGCAGAGGAGCATTGCCGAAGCACAACCCATGTAAAAAAAAAAAAAAAAAAAAAAAACTTGTTTACGTTTACATTTATCATTTTATATATATATTAATTTTTGCTCATTTCCGTGATGGGTGCCTATACATTTAGAGTTGACTGTAAATAAATAATTCTATCAAGTTAACAAAGACAAAGTTGCTTTTGATTATTTTTCTAAACATTGTGTATACATTGCTTTTAAGAAAACACACACACACACACACACACACACACAAAAGAGGAGCTCATTGTTTTCAGGGAGGCTAATATACCAGCTAAATCTAGTAATACTGGAGATGTAGAGGACAGCTGGACTGTGTCTGTGCTATCAGTCACATTTATATCGCTTGTGAAGAACAACAGCAGCACCCTCTTGGAAACTGATCCATTTCTCTTTGGAGCCTGTCACAGATGATCATAAAGAATTGATTGTCATTCGGTTTGGCCCAGAAGGACAAATCATTTTACAAAAGCAGTGGTACAGACAGTCGTAAATATTGTCGTATTTCAGACCTTTACTCAGAGCTCGTGTAAATGTATATGGCATTTCTCCAAGTTTTTAAAAGCAGTGCTGCTATTTTATTAACCTTAAGTAAATGTATCGTTAATGTTCCCTGTGGTTTAAATCACACTCTTTCAGTGACCTTAGTTTCTGCATGCCAGACAAAGTCACACACACTTCACAATACACACAGTTTTGTTCACTGATTAAGACAGCACTTTCCGGTGTCAACTTTTGTCTTGGTATCAGAGTAGCTAAGGTTATCTAAGGTTAGCAAACAAAACAGGCCTTTTTCCAACCTTCATGCTCAGCACAAACTTGCAAATGGAGACAAATGTTGTGAAGCTAGAGTCTGCCTCGCACATAAATCACACTCATTAAGAGAAATAAATTGTAGAATATTGCTACTATCACTCTTGTGGTTTAGCAATACAGGCACAGTGTGGAAGATGTTTTGCTAACATTTTTTCTAACAACTTTCATTAATTATCATTATCAGTAATTATTATTAATTATCATTAACATCTAGGAACAAATAATGCTTCTAAGTAATACCAATGACGTCCACCACCAAGTGGGACAGTCTCTGTTTAGACAGGATCCAAATAGAACCATAGGAAGTGAATTGGGCAGAAAAACACGCAGAAAAACTTCTTCTTCATGGAACTCTGTGAGGTCAGTTGCTTGGTTAACAAACCCACAAGGGTTCAACCACAAGGTCACTCCAGAGTCAAGGTCACTCAGCCACCAGGTGAGCTTATTGCCAAGGCATGTAGTTCTCTCAGTGTTTTTGCTGAAGTAATTGCTAGCAAAAAGGCAGTTTTAGAGCGACCCATTTCAGCTATGCATGGGCATAAGTGGAGCTCTTAAGGGACTTCAGTACAAGGGTGATATATCATGCTGGGCTCTCGGGGGACAAAAGTGAAAGGCTCTATCAGTGGTGTGATGCATGGCAATGGCCACCACATACACTTTTAATGTAGAAGGGGACTTTTCGCTGTCTAACAGTCTCTGTAGTTTCCACCTGAGAGCATGCAATCCCCCATGCTCTAGGGGCTTTTACATTAGGAGTGTCTCTTCAACTGCTGGGTTAAAGGTCTCAACCTGCCTGAGTGTCATACTGAGCAACAGAACAATTCATAGCTAATTCAGGGACAGTGCAGGGGTATCAAAAATCATACTTCAAGATCGATGCATATGGATGGGCAGGATTAGTAATCGATGCATCAAGAAAATGAGTGAACCGTAACACCCCTACATTTCACAGATTCTTTTTTGTGATTTATTTTTAAACCTGTACTAAACATGCACTAATGCTGTACTAATACTAATATATTGTAATCATGTAAACAACTATATGAACTGTTAACGATGTATTAATGCAACGTTTTAAACCATCTCTTGAGCTCTCTATCTTTTTTCGCAGCTCAAAACTAGATGACTGTATAACTTCAAACCTGTTTGTGAATGTGGCCTCAGTTTATGACAGGACGGTCTGGCTGACCATTAGATACAATAGAGGTCCATTCTTGAGAAAATCTACTGTGCTGCTGTATCATGACTAGCCTGAGGACCACTGCTAATTGGCTGCTGTAGGTCTAGTGGGACCTGACATGTCAGGAAATCCTGAAACCTCTGTGTGAATCTTATAACTTGCACACCTAATACAGCAGCTTTCATGGTAATGGTGCCTGTTAGTTTTGAGGTGAGTCCACCTTCTGCCTGTCATTAGTGGTCTGTGCCTATGTTTTTCTGCTTTTCCAGGAAAGCAAGGTAGGACTGATATTCTTTCCATGCCTGAAATATATTAATAATTTACACTGTAAGTATTCCTGGTCTAACGTCAATTAAACAACTTTTTGCTTGCACTGTTTCTAATAACAATGCATCACCATTACAAACAGTGCTGTTTAAGTGCACTTTATAGCAAAAGAAATGACAAAAATCAATAATAATGCATGTCTGACTACATTTTGTGGTGTGTGCTTCTCTTAGTCACTGCAAAACCTCCTGATTAATTCTCCTCAAACTGAACCATTTAAGTTTTAAGCCGGTGCAACATGATCCATGTCTGTCAGAATGCTCTTTAGAGCACAGAATGAATTTTAACACATTTCTGTTGAGCTGCCAAAGTAAGTGTGCGTGATCGCACTCATCCAGCACTTCAGATAAGTGGCTTGAAATGTCTCTTTGCTCTACAATTTCGTTGACATTGTTGACATTTGTTGAAATGGACAAGCCATGAAAAATTAAGACACAAAATTATTCATTACTGATGAAAGACTAGAAGGTCTTTTTTTTTTAGCATTCAAAGCCATGAGCAAAATACAAATGTTAAGATTTTAGAACATTTTAGACAGCGCTGTTTAAAAAAAGAAACGTCCACGTTATTACAAGTCGTATTGTTGATTAAATTAAATGTCGTGTTTATTTGTGTAATATCACCTTAATTGTATAAAATTGAATCAGCATATGTAAGCAATAAAAAAAAGGGTAATCCCCCCCCCCCCCCCCAAATCGATTTGTACTAGATTTGTCCAGATGTACTGCATAATTTTCACTGGAAAAAAAACAGATAAATATTTATAGATTTGTCTGGCAATGTAGATAATCTCATTTCCCCTTTTCGGTTGTATAATGAAAGGCCGTCAAACGCGTACATGTGCACAAAGACAGACACACAAACAATAGGTTCCTTACACACAAGAAGATATGAAAGTCATGAATAATCAAACACTCCACAGATGCAATGCTGATGAAACCCAACCGAACTCCAAATCTTAACACTCAAGCCTGATGCCATTTTTCAGGTTGAGGGTAAGTGCAACCTTTTCTATCACAAGCACATCAGAGTTGCATTGTAAATGTTTACTTAGAGTCCTTTTTGTTTTTGGAATTTAACTCTGAATATCTTCAGATAACCATTTTTAGCATTTAGTAACTCTATCTGATAAGAAAATGACACAGCCACCACTCTAGGGTATTTTTCTTCTAAACAACAAGAGCAACAATATTAGAATCTAATAATTTGCAATGATTAAATTACATTACATTAAATTATTGAGTAATTTTAAGAACATTTAACATTTAACATATTTAAAATCAAAGTTAGATCTGTTAAAAGTTTTTTTCCCCATAAAAAAAGATACACACACACACACACACACACACACACACACACACACACACACACAGTGGGGGGGAAAAAGTATTTGATCCCCTGCTGATTTTGTACGTTTGCCCACTGACAAAGAAATGATCAGTCTATAATTTTAATGGTAGGTGTATTTTAACAGTGAGAGACAGAATGTATTTGATCCCCTATCAATCAGCAAGATTTCTGGCTCCCAGGTGTCTTTTACACAGGTAATGAGCTGAGATTAGGAGCACTCTCTTAAGGGGAGTGCCCCTAATCTCAGTTTGTTACCTGTAAAAAGACACCTGTCCACAGAAGCAATCAATCAATCAGATTCCAAACTCTCCACCATGGCCAAGACCAAAGAGCTGTCCAAGGATGTCAGGGACAAGATTGTAGACCTACACAAGGCTGGAATGGGCTACAAGACCATCGCCAAGCAGCTTGGTGAGAAGGTGACAACAGTTGGTGCGATTATTTGCAAATGGAAGAAACTGTCAGTCTCCCTCGGTCTTGGGCTCCATGAAAGATCTCACCTCGTGGAGTTTCAGTGATCATGAGAACGGTGAGGAATCAGCCCAGAACTACACGGGAGGATCTTGTTAATGATCTCAAGGCAGCTGGGACCATAGTCACCAAGAAAACAATTGGTAACACACTATGCCGTGAAGGACTGAAATCCTGCAGTGCCCGCAAGGTCCCCCTGTTCAAGAAAGCACATGTACAGGCCCATTTGAAGTTTGCCTGAATGATTCAGAGGAGAACTGAGTGAAAGTGTTGTGGTCAGGTGTGGTCAGATCTCTGTGGTATCAACTCAACTCGCCGTGTTTGGAGGAGGAGGAATGCTGCCTATGACCCCAAGTCATAACACCATCCCCACCGTCAAACACGGAGGTGGGAACATTATGCTCCGGGGGTGTTTTTCTGCTAAGGGGACAGGACAACTGCACCGCATCAAAGGGACGATGGACAGGGCCATGTACCGTCAAATCTTGGGTGAGAACCTCCTTCCCTCAGCCAGGGCATTGAAAATGACCTTAATGACTTGGAGAGGATCTGCAAAGAGGAGTGGGACAAAATCCCTCCTGAGATGTGTGCAAACCTGGTGGCCAACTACAAGAAACGTCTGACCTCTGTGATTGCCAACAAGGTTTTGGCCACCAAGTACTAAGTCGAAGGGATCAAATACTTATTTCCCTCATTAAAATGCAAATCAATTTATAACTTTTTTGAAATGCGTTTTTCTGGATTTTTTGTTGTTATTCTGTCTCTCAGTGTTAAAATACACCTACCATTAAAATTATAGACTGATCATTTCTTTATCAGTGGGCAAACGTACAAAATCAGCAGGGGATCAAATACTTTTTTCCCCCCCACTGTATTTGTTTGTTAAATCCAAATCCAAATATTTTAGTAAAATCTACTAAATTGTTGAATTTATTTATTTATTTATTTTTACAGTATAGGACTGTAAAACATAGACCTCTTTAAAATAAGGATGTCCTTGTTTCCTAATGTCTGCCAGTGTTGCAAATTTATTATAATGTATCTGGGTGGACATAAGGATATATTTAAGTGCACTACATCCTCTAATGTCCCCTCTTCGTGCCATGAGAATTCACTGTAAATATACAAGGCCATTGTTAACACGGCTGTCCTGATTTAGCGCCTGCCCGAAGCCATACTTCAATATGACCGATGTGTCCTCTTACACACTTCTCACTACAGTGTAGCTGATAGATAGTGTTTTAATTTCCACTGGACAGGGGCATCATGTGTACAATGTTTAAATGATTAGACAGTTGCCTGTATATTACTGTCTGATCTAAAAATAATCTAGAGGGGTAAAATCACAATTACAACACCAAGCTACTATTGCTCACTTGTATGCAAACGCTACTCGGGTTCCAAACCACTAAATGTTGTTTTTCCTTTTTTTTTTTATTGCTAGGTCTGTTGCCTTTGTGATTAGAGGGTTAAACATGTCTGTCATTGTGGTGTTGTTTACAGAAGCCAAGCTCAGCTTTAGCTATATGGTTGAGGTCATGAGTGATTAGGACAGAGACTGATGTGACCATCGAGACAGCCGGAAAATAATAGAAGAGCATTATGCTTACCAATGCAAAATAATCTCCAAAATGGCATCATTTATGCCCTCTGTAAATATATGAATAGCATTAATAACCAAATAGTTTGTAGTTTTACTCATTTTCTTTAAATGTAAGCCATCTAATACATTAACCATTATTAATATTGAGCTTATTTTGTGGTATCATTTTCACAGAAACTTTTAGAATGGGAATGGAAAAGCACAAATTAACATTTAAGATAGACAAATATGAAAATAAGAACATTAAGTATATACAGTATGTACAGTACTGTGCAAAAGTATTAGGCAGGTGTGAAATATGCTGTAAAGTAAGAATGCTTTCAAAAATAGACATGTTAATAGTTTACATTTATCAATTAACAAAATGCAAAGTGAGTGAACAGAAGAAAAATCTACATCAAATCAATATTTGGTGTGACCAAATTCTTTTGCCTTCAAAACAGCATCAATTCTTCTAGGCACACTTGCACAAAGTCATGGATTTTGTAGACATATAGTCAGGTGTGTGATTAAACAGTTATACCTGCTGAATTCCTTCAAAAACTGTGTGCAGGTGTACCTAGAAGAATTGATGAATTGGTGCTGTTTGAAGACCAAATATTGATTTGATGTAGATTTTTCTTCTACAATTGCTGTGGATAGCAAATAAAGGGGATCTCTAGAAAATAAAGTGGCTAGAAGAGAAAGGGGAGAAACAACGGAAAGATGGACTGTGATTGACTTTTATAATGAACTAAATACATGTTTGCAGTGTGTAGGAACAAATTGGTTCTGAACAAATGTTTAATATTATTTATGCCATGGTCTGTCTGAATACCCGATTCTGATTGGCTGGAAGGTGTTCATTCAAACCGTACAATGCACAGGTAGTTCAAGTCAGTTTAATCACCGTTTTAAATTAATGCACTGCCTATAAACAACTGTAACCATAGTAACATACAGTACATAGTAATGTATGTTACTATAGTAACATAGTAACATTACAGTTGCCTACAGTAGTTTAACTCACAGCTTCATTATTAGTCGAGACGCGGCACAGATGCAGGTAATTCACACACGCACATTCTCTCTCTCTCTCTCTCTCTCTCTCTCTCTCTCTCTCTCATAACTATTTATTATAATTCATTCAAATAAATGTAATCTTACTGCACTACTTTATCTCTGTGTATGATTTACAGCAGGCAGGATTCTACATCTGATGACCCATAATCTATATATAAAAAAAAAAAAACGGAAATTATTTTTATCCTTTCAGTCAAATTTTGCACTGCAAACATGACAACTTTAACTTGTTAATGCTGGCATGTGACCATGGTATAAACAGATCACTCCGCTTTGCATCCTGTGGTTCTCCACATCTTGCATTAAAATTGTGTATGTCGTGGATTATCCTTTACATATAGAATAGGGGTGTAACAGTGCACACAGTGATGATCTGGCAGTGGTAGCTCAGTGGTTAAGATGTTGGACTACTGATCAGAAGCAGTGCTGGGGTTTGAACCAATTATTAACCAATAAAATGAGCTCATCAGTAGCTTTCAAATGACACCAGCTCCGTGCCACTGCAATCGAGAGACAGGCTGAAACTAACTCCCTTTACTGAAACCTGTTCCAGCATGACAATGCCCGTGTGCACAAAGCAAGCTCCATGAAGACATGGTTTGTCAAGGTTCAAGTGAAAGAACTTGAGTGGCCTTCAGAGAGCCCTGACCTCAACCCCACTGAACACCTTAGGATGAACTGGAACACTGACTGCACCCCAAGCCTGCTCACCGACATCAGTGCCCGACCTCGCTAAAGAATGAGCACAAATCCCCATAGCCATGTTCCAAAAATCTAGCCTTCCCAGAAGAGTGGAGGTTATTGTAACAGCAAAGGGGGAGTAAATCTGGAATGGGCAGTTTTAACAAGCACATAGTATGGGTGCTGTAGTCAGGTGTCCACATACTTTTGGGCATATAGTGTATTTAATCAAGAATCAAAAAACAGACCTATTTGAAAATAATTTATCAGGTTTTTTTTTTTTAGGTAGTATTTCTACTACTATCTGATACCCGTCTCTTCTATGCGATAAGTTTGTTTCAGTTGCTTTAGTACACTATTCATAATAATCAAATATGATCCAACTGTGAATATTTTGCCTCTGAAACACATAAAGTAGAGCTATGGCACTGAATGAGCCTGCACTACAGGCTGTCAATTACATAGACATATTCTGCTCAATATTTTGTATTGATGAGATAAAATATGTAGCAGCATTGCCACTAATAAAACTTGATAACTAATAATAAAAAATAAAAAAAATAAAAAAAAAACTTTCATTATTAAGGCTCTCATTGAATACATTTGCAGAAAAAAAAACAAAAACATTTATCAGGTCTGGCATGCTGAAATAACATACACTGCCTCCAAACCCAATTATTTTATTGACTACATAAATGTGACCTGTCTAATTCTGTTAAAGCTTTGACATTTGTATTTAATTTCTTGTGATTTTACTGAGGTGAGGTGCTCATGCAACGTCTCGTTCCCTTCTCAGGGAACAGGGTCACATGCATAACCCAGACGTTTTTACTCTAAACGAAATGCACACCACACCATGCTTCATAACACAGCCCAGCTAACCGATAATAAAATTTGTTGCCAACTATTTTGATCAAATATTATCTATTTTACTGATTACTTCTTACAGATTTACAGCTTACATTCTAATATTTTGTACATTTTGAAAGTAGCATATTCATACACTGCTATTTAATTCTACTTAACAGTGTGCACGGTTTTGCTCAGCTATTGCTCGGTAGGCCATTTAGTTCATTGCCACAATTCTCATCATATCCTGTATAGTGTGTTGTCCAGTGAATTTGTTCTGTGTTTTTAATGTATTGTGATGCACTGCTTTATTTGTTGTATTTATGCATGTCTTACTCACATGGGCACTTTAGCCCATGAGCCCTTTGCCCTTCCATGCTCCTGTATTGCACATTTTCTTCCACTGTATATACCTATATGTATGGGATGCCAGTAGAAGCCTGCTTGATTTGCCTTGACTTGATGTACACCAGTTATCCCAGGAGCTGGATGCATTCTTCCAGTAGGAAAATCTTTTTCCTACTAATTTACCCTCATAAAAATTTATTACAGTTTATTTAAAGGTAAGCGTTTCTTTAAATGTGAGGATATTTTCTTTTATGACAATGCTTTCTTGTGTGTTATGTTTATGGCGAATATTTGAATATATGGGAACAAAAGCAGCGATCCCTCAGGCATGTAGGGGCAATTTTGCAGTGTGGAATAGTACTAAAGAGAAACAGTCTCCAGGCGATATATTTAATAACACATCGATTAACATAAAAGCAAATAAAAGATAATAGACATAATAAAAAGTAATAGGAATAGCATTTCACGTTGCTCCATCAGTATTGCTCAGTGAGAAATGTTCTTATCCATTAACCAAATACTGACTGTGCGAGTAATCCATCTGCAGTTGAAAATAAGGTAATCAAGGGAACATAAACTGAATCTAGGACACAGTGTATTTCGCAGTATGGTATAAGGAGATACATAGGTAACACACCGAGAGGAAAAAAAATATGAATAAATCAGCAGGCTGACTGAGTGGAGATTATTGAGTTCAAGCTGGAATCAAATGCAGCAGGGCCAAGTGGGATTTTATTTTCTGTTTGATAAAATGCAGAAATGCAGCTTCCTTATTATCTGCCAAATACTTACTAGTATTATTGTCACATAATAATATGACCGAATTGACACATTTTAGTCTTTTTTAATTAAATGAGCTTTAGGCAAGGGACTTCACAATAAAATTTAAATGAGTGTTTTTGCTATATTTTAATTACTGTATTGACATGAAACAGTCATATTCACACAAGCAGGAAAACAAGTCACCTGTGTCGCTTGTAGTGGGTGTGTAGTGACTGCTACTGTTACAAGCCGTGCACTGTACAGGGTTCCGATGACAAATGTTAGTAGCTAAAGTCTACAGCCTAGAGTTAACTAGTTTAAGACAAATGATATGTTTGTGAGCATGTTTGGTAGAGGAGACACAGTGGCTTAGCGGTTAGCATGCTTGCCTCGCCCCTTCAGGGTCGGAAGAATGGTTTGCATGTTCTCCCCGTGCTTTGTTGACATGCGTTGAAGGCTGTTTGGCATTTCCAAATTGTCCGTACAGTAGTGTGTGTGTGTATGTGCATGCTATTGTGCCCTGCAATGAGTTGGCACCATGTCCAGGGTGTCTCCCATCTTGTGCCCCAAGTTCCCTGGGATAGGCTCCAGGGTCCCCCCGCAACCCTGTGTAGGATAAGCGGTATGGAATATGGATGGATGTTTGTTAGCTTTGTTAGCAGGTGAGCAACGCAAGCTATTTGTACTAGCTACATACTGTACACTCAGCATGGACATCACTGATCTCTGCTACTTTCTTTCAAGCTTTTTTTTTCTTTGTAATATCTCTGTTAATTTAATGAGATTTTTTTTTTTAAATATAATTTTTCTTCCATTTCGCCAGTCAGACAGTAATGGGGTATTACAGCCAACAAACTTGTTGGCTGTAAGCTGAATGAGGACCTGAAAAAACATCAGCCCACATTCACCCTAAGATTGGTCCAAGGAATCGTTCAGATTTGTCACCTAATTTGCATAGACTTGAGAAAATGTCACATCAAATGTTGCTTTGCCACAGTGACGCTTTGTCACGCTGTCACTTGCCGCTTGCTGCTGTCGCTGAAATCGCTTGCTAGTGTGAACATTGGGTAAGACATTCATCCTTCATGGAGCCAGACTGTTACTACCATCAGCAACGTTTACTCGTCTGTTTCTGTGTCAGACTGTCTGTGTTTAACCTGTCAGCACCTGGTTCTCCAAAGTAAATCTCATATTCTCGTCTCATTTTAAGGATCAGGGATTTGCAGAAAATGTCTTTAAATTAGGTAGACAGTGTGCAAATGCCAACATTGATTTTTCTGTGGAGAATCAGAGTAAACAAAGAAGGTGCACATTGTCGAAAGATAACTCAGAGAACACAGTGCATATGCTTATTTTGGAATTTGCATACATTTGCACAGTATCCTGATATATTAGTTATCCATGTAATATACTTAAGAGTTTAATGTAATAAGTAAGTAAAGCTTATGTTTTTAAATGTATTGGACCCTTACTGGCTATTTATTCAAATGAAATGTGTATGGACAGTCGAGTTCAGATGAATTGTGGTTGTGATGTCACTACTACAAACACATTCAAGTGCATTCGTGTATAACTTTCTATTGAATGTTGGACCTGATAGCACTAACTACCTAACTCGCAGCCCTGATGTAGTCCATTTAATTCAAGTGTTTAAATGTATTCGGCTGTTCAGTATTAACATGATTCTGATTTATTTGGGCCTCGGGGCACCATTAATAATGTGCTAACTTCTGTCTTTATGTTGATTATCACTGTCAGGAATTTCCCCCCTCGTGCTGACCACTGTGTGCAGAAGTGCTCAGTGAGCGTAAGCAGCCTGCAACGCTACAGCGCACGCTTCCATGTTGCCATGCCTTTGTTTACATTGCCACGTGTTTTTGTTTCGACTCATGTCTTGTCTCCTCCCTTGTCTTGTTATTGGTTGTTTCCCTAATGTGTCATGATTACTCTCACCTGTGTTCAGTTTGCCCTTGATTAGTTTCTGTAGTTATAGCCCTCGTGTTTCCCTGTTCGTGGCGAAGTATACGTTCAGTGTGTCTCGTGCTTCTGATGGTACCAAGCATGTTTTCCTTACTCTGTTTACCTGGTTTGACCCTGCCTAGTTTCTCGATTCCTGCGTATTGTCTTCGGCTAGTTTTACCTGCTTGCTGATCGCCTGACTTACTGCAAGCCTGTTTCTTTGACCTTGAACCTGCCTAGCATTTTGGAATTGTTGAACTGCTCTTATCTGCACTTGCATCTGTCTTACCCTCCTTTACATGACAATCATAAAATCGTCATGCACAGCTTAAAATTTTGTTGAAAGACTAATTACATCTGATTACATTTGGCTGTCTAATTACATTTGAGTGACCAATTTAAAAAAAAAAAAAATAATTGTTGCTATCTGACAGATATAAGATGATGTGCCATTGATTTGGTCACTTTTCTTGTTGTTGCACGATTGTAGGTCAATGATTTAGTGACATAGAGTTATTAATACCTAGTGGTCAGAATGGGAACTGCAGCAAGTGCTAATAGAGGCCCATTAGGGAAAGAATCGCGCTGCCCCATGCTCTCTCTATGAACATTTTCAGTGGAAGAGTAGCAGCAGATAGGACCATTAGTGACCGTATGTCCTGGGTCGTGTTTTTAAAAAAAAAAATAAAAAAAAATTAAACACCATATTGGACTAGTTTAAAAATAATCTGTGCCTGTCAAGATTTCTATTATACCAAATAATCATAATTAAATTAAATTTAATTAATTAATTACATTTTTGCGAAGGCAACATGTCATTAAAGAATTTGACACATATTAATATACAGTATATACTAAAATAAATATTATGTTTATAGATCATACTAACTGTAAAACTGAATTTTAGCAGCTAATCATCTCAGTTCAAGCATCATGCACACAGTGATATCTCATCATGTGTCTGCTGCTGAGACTTGTACTTAACTTTGCACACACATATCTCAAAACAGCCGGCTCAGCTCAAGCAGCAGGAGTCTGAATCAAAGAATTGGAAATTGGTTTTAGCAGACCAGCAACCGTAGTACTAAATAACGATTAGTATGTGTGTGAATGTTTCCAGGAGTAGCAGCTGGAGTCTTTCTTATAAGGAGGCACTAAGATAAGCGGAGTTTTAATACCTACACGATCTCTCTCGGCTGGATGGCTCATGTGATACTGCACCGTGAAGTGTTCAGTGGGCCGTAATGTACAGGCCACACTGATTATCTAAAATTTATTAAGGTCCAGTGACCATAAAATTCCTTACTTACAAAGGTCTAGATAAGCAACCAACATTAGTGAATGGCAACAACAGTCACCTTTTAAAGTTTGCAGCTATAATAAGACAATTCAAAATGGTTATGTCTTGTTTTACACAGATGCTTCACATTACCACTTCTGACCACGAAATTAATCCCACTGCCAATTGATGACCCCTGATCTAGAAGATTAAAGGAATGAATAAAACAAATAAATAAAGAAATATAAAGAAATGAAAAGGTGGGTTGTGTTATATATACTGAACAAAAATATAAACGCAACAATTTTGTTTTTGCCCCCATTTTGCATGAGCTGAACTCAAAGATCTAAGACTTTTTCTATGTACACAAAAGGCCTATTTCTCTCAAATATTGTTCACAAATCTGCCTAAATCTGTGTTAGTGAGCACTTCTCCTTTGCCGAGAGTAAGCTGAAGTAGGTCATGATAGAGAGCCTCAGCCTCTTTCTTTTTTATGCACATATCCATGTTGTCAATCACACCACTGACTTGGCTTTCTCTCACTGTACAGTGACTTTTGCACAACAGAAACTTTGTGCTCAGTAGGATATGCCAGAGCAGGTCTTGTGGAAGTGCCCTGACAGTGGAACCTTAACTACAGTATACATGATATGTCATTGGGTTACTGAGATGCAATGAATTTCTTTTTTTTTTTTTTTAAGTGGGGATATTGTATTATTAAAATGAACTGTACACATTTTTCAGAGCTGCACAGAAACCTATTAAGTCTCAAAAGCCCACTCATACTTAAAAATGTGACTGTATGAAGTGTTCTCATGCTAAAGTGTAGCCGTACGAGCTTAGTTTTCCTCTTAATCAACCAATAACTATATACCCTAGCTTCTCACAGGCAACAAGTCCATATTACTTATAATTTGAAAAGAGTGAAACAATATAGCATCCAACATAAAAAGCTGTAGTACTGTAGATAACCTATCATAAAAAGAAAAATGGATTATTATTTTGTTTAAAGATCTTATTTTTGTCATTCAGCACTGCCCTTCAGAAGCTACATGACATGAGATAAAAATAATAACAATTTACACCGATCATCCTGTTCAAAATTTTACACCCCCCTGGCTCTTAATGTCTCGTGTTGCCTTCTTGAGAATCAGTGAATGTTTGCACGTTTTGTAATAGTTGTGTACGAGTCCCTCAGTTGTGCTATGTGAAAAGATAGATCTCAAGATCATATAGCCACTGTTGGAAAGGGGTCAAATATGCAGAAGATGCTGGAAAACAAAAGAATGTTCAGGATTTTTCTGAAGAACAGTGGGCAGTTTAACTGATCAGTACAAACTAGAGACTCATGAACAACGATCATAAAACATAAAAACAGTCGCTGATCATCCAGGGAACAACACATAGTATTAAGAATCAAGCGTATGTAAACTTTCGAACTGGTTCATTTGTGTAAATTCAGTTATTATTGTGTCTTGTGGACTATATGTAAACATCTGTTATGTGAAATAGCTTATTCAGGGCAGTACTAAATAAAAAAAACAAAATGCAATTTTTATGATCACTTATTAAAAAAAAAAATTATTAACATTTTGCAGATTCTGCAAGACATATGTAAACTTGTGACTCCAACTGTACCATAATTTAAACAGTTATAATTAGTGGCATTTTTTGTAACAATACTTTGTTCCTCATTATTTTCTAATATTGACCTTTTGAACCACTGAGCAGAATGAAACCTGTTATTGCAGAATTGGAAGCTGTTAAATGACTGAAATTAATGAACAGTAATCTTGGATGAATAAAAATAGACTGTGAGAGTTCTATGAACCAGTAGACAGAAGATGTTTTGCTAACTCTTCCTGTTCGCAGTGCGGACTTTTTCCCATTAAACCAATTCCTCATGTCAACAATGAAGCCTTGTGTATGGAGGTCAGTCTTTCTTATAGTTTCCCTGTTTAAGGAAGTATTGGGATATGTGGTTAAACTACTTTCATTACAATCACTTTATATAAGGGCAGAGCAAGCATTTTGTATCTGCACTGGGAGTGGGAGTCTTATGAGCCCATAATAACACACATCATTGCCTGGAAAGGATTATAAGTAGAGCAGTATGGACTGGGCAGGTTACAGCACATGCTTTGCTCTTGGGCATTACAGTATTCGATACACAGCCTTATGTATGCATATCAATTTTTTCTGTTGTACAATTAGCTCCTATTCTTGTTGCCACAGTGGAGTCTGAGTTGCCGATAATAGCAAAGAAATGAAAATAAATCAAATATATTTCATGCAATAGGTATACACAGTTGAGTGCAAAAGTTTACCATTAGGAAAACCATGTGTTTCACAGATGTTCCCTCATTATCATAACAATTGTGGAATTCTTTGTAAATAATTCATGATATCTCTTCAAAGATTTGCAACCCTCCGTTTTAGTGTGAAATAAATATTCTCTATGCCAATGCTTCGTCTTTATAACTTCCTCCAGCCTCTTTTCTTTCTTCTGAACATCTTTTGGGTCTGCTCAAAGTTGAAATCGTACCTGGAGAATTAGGAGGTCCTGGCAAAACCTCTTTTCAGATTTTTTTTTTTTTTTTTTTCTGTTGAGTTTGCCTTGTGTTTTTTGGATTTGCTATCTTGTTGCCGGAAACAGGGTGACTCCTAACATTTATATTTACATTTATTCATTTAGCAGATGCTTTTATCCAAAGCAACTTACAAATGAGGAAATACAAGCAAAGCGATATATCAAACTGAGAGCAATATGAGTAGGGCTTCCATACACTATTTTTAATTGAGTGCTAGAGGAGTAAAGTGCACAGAGTAGAAGTGTAAGAGCCAGTGTAAGTGTAGATTTATTCTTTTATTCTTTTCTCTTTTTTTTAATTAATAAGTTTTTAATTAATTACTTTATTTATTTTGAGTGGGGGCATGTTAGGGGTCAGTTAAGTGTTCATGGAAGAGGTGGGTCTTTAGTTGTTTTTTGAAGTGATGGATTCTGCTGTCTGGATTGAGGTTAGAAGTTCATTCCACCACTGAGAGAGAGTCACTTCATGAAATCTTATTTTACATAAATTAAATACAGGAACATTAGATTTTTATTTTCATCTGTTCATTATTATTGTATGCATGTATATATTGTAATATATGAATATCTAAATTTTTACCAAGAGAAATCGGGATGGTGGCACAGAGTGTAGCATTGCTACCTCACAGCTCCAGGGTCCTGGGTTCAATCATTAGCTTGGGTTATTGTCTGTGTGGAGTTTTGTATTTTCTTCCTGTGTCTATGTAGGTTTTCTCCAGGTCCTTTAGTTTCTTCCGACCAAAAACATGCCAGTAAGTGGATTGGCTACACTAACTGCCCTATGTGTAAATGTATGTATGATGATCTTCAATGTACTGGCATCACATTCAGGGTGTGTTTCCAGTACTCCTGGGATAGACTCCGGATCCACGGCAACCCTGGCCAGGATAAAGCAGTTACTGAAGATGAATGCATAAATGAATGAACATTAGGAGGGGTCAAACTTTTGCACTCATCTATTAGGATCACAAATATTTGCTTTACAGTACTGTATATAAATTTACTCACTACCCAGCTAACCTTTCTAACAAATGTCCCGAATGTGGTAGAAAAAAAATCCTTGAAACCTGTCTTTCATCTTGACACATTACTGTATAGGTGTTGCCACAAAGTTGTATGCAGCACACAACTGTATAGGATGTCTTTGTATGCTGAAGCATTAAGATTTATCTTCACTGGAATTAAAGGGCCCAAACCTCTTCCAGCATGACAGTGCCGCTGTGTACAAAGTGAGGTCCATAAGGACACGGTTGATGTGGAAGATCTGGAGTTCAATGCCACTGAACACCTTTGGGATGAACTGGAACACTGACTGCACCCTAGTCCTCACTTGACATCAGTGATTGACCTTGCTGATGCTCTTGTGTCTAAATGTGCACAAAAGCCACATTCAAAATCTAGTGGAAAGCCTTCCCAGAAGAGTGGAGGCTGTTATAACAGCAAAGGGAGGACTAACTCCGTGTTAGTGCCCATGGAAGGGGCACATATGGGTGTAATGGTCAGCTGTCCACATACTTTTGGCCATATAGTGTATCTTAGTTGCTAATGCTGCACATTGGTTTCAAGTAATAATTCTTCCCAAAGCCTGAAAAGATTAATCTTTTGTTACATTCACATCAGAGAAGAACTCTAAAGAAAGGCAAATCTGATATTGACTGGATGTGATACATATGTACAATTAGGAAGCATGTATAGAGCAGAGCCTGATTCTCTGTGAATGGTCTGGTTTTTTTTGTTGTTGTTGTTTTTTACATCACTACCTGACCGTATAGCCTGTGCTCATACTGACAGCAGGAGACCAGTCAATAAATATAAATTAGTAATATCCAGCTATGCTATTTTCCTCAGACATGATGAAGCATTGGGTGCTAGACATCAACTGACTTCGATGTTCCAGTAGACATGCAATTATCCAAATGCACTGTTGTACTTCTCATTACTGTCATTTAAGTTCCAGATACTACTTTTTCTCTTTCTTCTTCTTTTGTTCACCCGCTCTTTCCTTTTTTCCCCCCCTATATGGTACCTAGAGCTTGAGTGGCTCTGAGTCTCAGCAGGTGTTAATGTCAACATCATGCTGTCAGAGAAGGTAATTCACACAAAATGCATACCAGCAATCTCTATCTCTATATCTTCTTCTCTTATGCTGTCATTCCCTCTCTGGTTCCGCGTCTGCCTCATTAGCGCTAGATATTTTTTAGACATGCTGACAGGCCTGCTATGTGGATGTGAAGGATCTCAGATATAGCGCATTAAAGACTGAGTGATAATAGATATTGTAAAGAACATATGAATACAGATGGTCAGCTATCTGTAAGGGAGAAAAGTTCGAAAACTAGGAAGCTTTGCTTAGACACATTTCAGCAATTTTTAAACTCTTTATTTGGCGAGACAGATAAGAACAATCTAGAAACTGTGCATATTTGCACCCAGTATTACTAATAAAGACCTCAATAACAAAATTATTAATGATCATACCCATAAGAGTAATTCAGTATGACTCTTCCCTTCTTGTTGTCAACTTTTGTTTTACACTTTTTATATATTTCAACAACTATTTTTCAGGGGAGATGCACTATACTGTAGATGTTAGGAGAGCAGCTCCAGCCATGAGAATCAGTTATCTGTCAGTTCCATAAAATCTGGCTGTTTAAAAGTGATCCATTTTATCTAGGATTTAGCAAATTTATTGAGCTGTAGACACAGTAAGACAATTTTTTTTAAATTAACCAAATCTATCCAGTTTTCTACTGTGGAAGGTTCAGGAAGCCACCAACATCTAGTCAAAGCTTTTTTTTTTTTTTTTTTTTTCTTTTTTTTTACAAGCAGCTATCAAAACATCATAAGTATCTGTCATACATCGACTGTATCGCGTTTACTGTTATACACGTTACCTGGCTGCTACTGCAATAACTGCTATGTCCATATTTGGTATAAGCTTATCTGCTGAATACTAAGTCATAGTATGTTATGTTTACATTCACAGCATTTTTAATCATATTGTTACTCTTTTGCCCCTATCTTTTGCACTACCTGTGATATTGGATACTTCCATACTAGAACTGTGTACTTGCCGGTGCTACACTGTCACTTACTGTGCCTATTGTTCCTGTTTTAGTACTGTACTGTCCTGTGTTGTTTGCACACATTTGCACATGCACTTTATGTAGAAATGTGTAGGGACATTGGTGCATTTGCATTGGAAATCTGTGTCCTTAGACCACTCCTCATTTGAGATAATGAAATTACACCTTTTTTGTCCCTTTTTATTTTTAATGTTTACAGTACTATGCAAAAGACACATGCAAAGAAATGCTGTAGAGCAAAGATGCCTTCAAAATAATGAACTTAAATGTTTCTACATTTACAAAAAGTACTGTAAAAAGCAGTAAACAGTAGGAAATGAAACAAAGTCAATATTTGGTGTGACAAAAAAATAAAAATACTAGTCTCTGGTACAGTTTGTGTAGTTTTATAAGGAAATGAGCTGGTAAGTTTTATTGAGCATCTTGTAGAACCAGACACAGTTCTTCTGGAGACTTTGACTTTCACACTTGCTTCTTATTTTTGCAGCAAAACCCAGCAGCCTTCATTGTGTTTTTGTCTGAAAAGTGTCTCTTACATAATATGCTGATTTCTTTAATGACATATAAACATTTTTCTGTAACATTTAATTTTGTGCTAGAAAACTAATGTTTGGGAATCTAAAATGTTTTTTTGTACTGACTTGATAATGTAGAGGTCATAAAATAAAAAATCTATAACAAAGTTTATACTAAAAAATAGGGTGCCTAAAACGTTTGCACAGTACTGTACATTTCAGCATTATATTCATATTTCATGAATTTGACATAATTCAGCTGTACACTCAGCACAATTCAGTGCAGTTTCACTGTTTTCCAATGGATGGCAGTATTGTACGAGATTACCACACTACTGCAGTATACAAACAGTAACTACAGAATGATATTATACTTATTTGTAATTGAAATTTTGCACTGTTTAGAGGCCCTAACTGAGGTGCTGTTGTTTGGGCGGCTTAGTAATTAGCTTGCATTGTCTTTGCAGTCTGGTATTGATTGTAGGAGAGAGAGACAGAGCTCAGAGCTGCCATGTGGTCATAGGGTGACATCCATCAGAGGCTGAGGCTCCATTAGAACTGTAATAGATCTTTTACGGTTTGTCAGTGCAATCAATGTGTACGAAAAAATACTTGGCCCAGCGTCTATCCATGCCTATAAACCACTTGCCAAGTCAACCTATTGATCCAGCTTAGACTAAAAAGCTTCATTACAGTAATACTGAAGGGAGATTAGTTGCAAGGTGAAAGATCATGTTACTAGTTGGAATGTGAATTTGATATGATGGGTTCGCAATCAAATGAACTAAACGTCAATGGAGATGCACTCACCTGCCACTTTAATAGAAACACCTGCACTACAGGTCAGGAGCTTCTGTTAATGCTCACATCAACATCAGAATGGGAAAAATGTGTTCTCAGTGACTTTGTTCAATGGTTTTTGGTGCCTGCCCGGCTTGTTTGAGCATTCCAGAATCTGGACGGTTGAAGATTGGAAAAAGACAAGGTGACATTTTTCCAATTTCCAGCTGTCCAGTTTTGGTGAGCCTGTGCCTGTTGTAGTGTCAGATTCCTGTTCTTGGCTGTCTTGGAATCTGATATGGTCTTCTACTTTTGTAGCCCATCTGCCTCAAGGTTTGTTATGTTATACTATCTGAGATGCTTTTCTGCTCACCATGGTTGTAAAGAGTGGTTATTTGAGTTACAGTATCCTTCCTGTCAGCTTGGACCAGTCTGACCATTGTCCTTTGTCCATCTAATACTATATTATTTAGTTATTGACCTTTTGAACAGCTGAGCAGCATGAGAACTATTACTGCACAGGAGGAAGTTGTTAAATTACTAAAATTACTGAACAGACAACTTGTGTGAATAAAAATAGACTATGAGAGTTCTATAAACCAGGAGACTGAGGAACTGTTACAGGTGTTTCTATAAAAGTGGCAATGAGCGTATGTTACGTCATTCCACAAGGCAGGAAAATGATCACAAGATGATTGGGACTTGGTACTTGTGTATATAAATGTTCTGTTGAACTACAAATTCTTAAATACTGTAACTTGTGTGTCCATGCTTCTCTTTTGTAACTATTGTTTTATAACTTTTGTTTCTTCTGAACAGCTTTTGGATGTGCTCAGGTCAAATCATGCCTGGGGATTTAGAAGGTCCTGGCATGATCAGTATTCATTGCAGAATATTTTTTCTGTTGATTTTGCATGTTTTGGATTGTTCTGTTGTTGCAGGAAACCAAATAACCTTAAAGAGTTTTAGTAACTGACCTAGCATTCTTCTTGCGCTTGGCTTCTGTCCAAGTATGCCTGATGAAGTCAGAGACATTAAGAAACTAATTTGGCTACACTGCAATTATGCCCAGCATATTAACAGGAAAAATATTTAACCTGAGTCTGTGTTTGTGTAATGTACAGCCTACAGCATCAGGTCTTGAAGGACCCCTGACCCCTTCTCACACAGAGTGTTGCAACGTCCAGAGAGGTTATGTAAGAAGCAGCTCTAAACACATAGTCACATAATGTACTCCACATGCAATCTAAAGCTTAGTTTACATCAATAAATGAAAGCCAAACAGTTTGCAGTGCTAAGAAACTATTCACTCTTTGAGATCTGACCCAGCTATCACCTCACTCAGAGATGCAGTGCATATACTTGTTCTGCTTTAGCATGGCAATATGAAAATGAAGACAAGAAAAGAGGCACACATAAGATGCTAAATATTTTCTGCACAATTTCTCTCTGAATATTACCTCTCACCCCATGTTTGAGCCTCCTCCTGCATTCTAAATATGGCCCAACCTGGCTCTCTTCAATCAAGCGTCTGTGCTCTGGATGGCCTTGGGCAGGGTGCTCATCATGGTGCAGTGTAAATATTATCATGTAATTAACCCTCCGCTCTGAAGTGTAGTAAAAGAACCAAGCTACCTTTTACAGGTCCTGGATCAACAGCCAATTTGATCAATTTTTGTGCAATGAAAATTATTACTCTTGCTGGAAGATTTGCTCTGTTTTATCTCTGGTCTTGGGCAGTCTGATCAAGTACTTTCCAGAACTGTTCAATTCCTGTTGCTTCTGTGTGCACGCAACATCTCCAGAAAGCCACCATTTCTTCTAAGTCTTCCACCAGTAAAGTTGTTGATTTCACCTTGGAGCTTGACAGGTTTCTGTAAAACCAAAAGCTACTGTTATGAACTTTGGTGTAACCAGTTAATTCACTTGTTATTTACATTATCTGTTTAATTAAAGCAATATTGCAAGAGTGTGGTTATACTAAATATCGGCATGGATGTGATTTGGCTTGGCTGAGTGCCGTAACTTAATTTTGCTCTGCGAGTGGAAATAGATCCCAAAGAAGCTAAACTCACTTTATAGCACGTTAGCTAGCTGGCTCGCTAGCTCACATTGATTTGTACAATCCTGTTAAAGGTGCTTCCAGTGAAACTGGCTCCCCTTCTTCCTTTTCATCTTCATCTGACAAGTTTTCATATTTCAAGTAAAAAGTTATATTCATGAAAAATGTATCGTTTGCAATGTCCACTGATGATGCCACTGACTCCTTTCAAATTAGGAAGTGGAAATTTATGTGGCGAGCGGAGTGGATACAAACAGTGAAACATCCCAGTGTGGTTATACTATATACAGTATCTCACAAAAGTGAGTACACCCCTCACATTTTTGTAAATATTTTATTATATCTTTTCATTGGACAACACTGAAGAAATGACACTTTGCTACAATGTAAAGTAGTGAGTGTACAGCTTGTATAACAGTGTAAATTTGCTGTCCCCTCAAAATAACTCAACACACAGCCATTAATGTCTAAACCGCTGGCAACAAAAGTGAGTACACCCCTAAGTGAAAATGTCCAAACTGGGCCCAAAGTGACAATATTTTGTGTGGCCACCATTATTTTCCAGCACTGCCTTAACCCTGTTGGGCATGGAGTTCACCAGAGCTTTACAGGTTGCCACTGGAGTCCTCTTCCACTCCTCCATGACGACATCACAGAGCTGGTGGATGTTAGAGACCTTGCGCTTCCATTTGAGGATGCCCCACAGATGCTCAGTAGGGTTTAGGTCTGGAGACATGCTTGGCCAGTCCATTACCTTTACCGTCAGCTTCTTTAGCAAGGCAGTGGTCATCTTGGAGGTGTGTTTGGGGTCGTTATTATGTTGGAATACTGCCCTGCGGCCCAGTTTCTGAAGGGAACTTTTTCAGTATGTAACAGTACATGTTGGCATTCATGGTTCCCTCAATGAACTGTAGCTCCCCAGTGCCGGCAGCACTCATGCAGCTCCAGACCATGACAGTCCCACCACCATGCTTGACTGTAGGCAAGACACACTTGTCTTTGTACTCCTCACCTGGTTGCCACCACACACGCTTGACACAATCTGAACCAAATAAGTTTATCTTGGTCTCCTCAGACCACAGGACATGGTTCCAGTAATCCATGTCCTTAGTCTGCTTGTCTTCAGCAAAATGTTTGCGGGCTTTCTTGTGCATCATCTTTAGAAGAGGCTTCCTTCTGGGACGACAGCCATGCAGACCGATTTGATGCAGTGTGCGGTGTATGGTCTGAGCACTGACAGGCTGACCCCCCACCCCTTCAACCTCTGCAGCAATGCTGGCAGCACTCATACGTCTATTCTGCAAAGCCAACCTCGGATATGATGCTGAGCACGTGCACTCAACTTCTTTGGTCGACCATGGCGAGGCCTGTTCTGAGTGGAACCTGTCCTGTTAAACCGCTGTATGGTCTTGGCCACCGTGCTGCAGCTCAGTTTCAGGGTGTTAGCAGTCTTCTTATAGCCTAGGCCATCTTTATGTAGAGCAGCAATTCTTTTTTTCAGATCCTCAGAGAGTTCTTTGCCATGAGGTGCCATGTTGAACTTCCAGTGACCAGTATGAGAGAGTGTGAGAGTGATAACACCAAACTTAACACACCTGCTCCCCATTCATACCTGAGACCTTGTAACACTAAAGAGTCACATGACACCGGGGAGGGAAAATGACTAATTCGGCACAATCTGGACATTTTCACTTAGGGGTGTACTCACTTTTGTTGCCAGCGGTTTAGACATTAATGGCTGTGTGTTGAGTTATTTTGAGGGGACAGCAAATTTACACTGTTATACAAGCTGTACACTCACTACTTTACATTGTAGCAAAGTGTCATTTCGTCAGTGTTGTCCCATGAAAAGATACAATAAAATATTTATAAAAATGTGAGGGGTGTACTCACTTTTGTGAGATACTGTATATGAGCACTCTTTTAACGCCGCTCGACCAATCAAATTAGTGGACCGGAACAAACTATTGCATAACATGCTTTATAATAGGTACATTGTTTCTACATGTTCAGTAGCATTTAGCATTGCTGCCTCACAGCTCCTGGGTCCCTGGTTTGATCTTGAGCTCGGGTTACTCTCTGTACAGAATTTTGCATGTGCTCCCCAAGTTCACGTGGGTTTCCACCAGGTTCTCTGGCTTCTTCCCATGGTCCAAAAACATGCAGCTAGGCAGATTTGCTACAATAAATTGCCTGTTGGCGTAAATGTGTTTGTATGGTGCCTTGCAATGGACTGGTGACCTCTTTGCTCGCAGTGTTCCTGCCACAGGCTCTGGATCTACGCAACCCTGACCAGGATAAAGTGTCTAATAGAGATGAATAAATGAATATTTTCCCTTTGTACCATTTGGGGCCTGCCTCATAATGGAAGGAGGCTTTTTTTTTGGTGTGGAGCCTATCAATCTCTGTTTCCTAAGAATTGCACAGGTTCTTGATTTGTTGTCTCCCACAGGTCAGGGTTTCACATAAGCAAATTTTGTTCATCATTTGTGAGTCAAATTGAGTTCATATCGGAGCTATATGAAAATATGTGTAGTCTGACATGTGTATACTGTATGTGTAGTCTTACATCATAGACTTTTAATACCTGCCTTCATTATTCTCTAAGCCAGAGCGAATCGCCCACTCAACACTGGAGAAGCCTGACTTTAGTTGATGTGATTCATCTAAAAATCCAGATTTTCTTCAGCGTAATGATTGTTGCTTTGGCCTTGTGAGTTCTAGCAGTGAAATTTACATCAAAGTTGTTAATTCTCATTGGTGAAGAGCAGGACAGCTGAATTGTCAGTGGGGGAGATGGAGGAGATCATGAAAAGCTCTGCTTCCTCCAGGGGATGTGCTCTGAATTTGTCAGCACTATGATTTGTAGTATTAATATTCACCACCTTGATGTCTGTGAATGGGTAGTCATGTCTCTTGCTGAAATTGATGTTGGCTGTGTGAAATTAAAGTCATCTGTGAAGTCCAGGTCCTTCAGCTGCTTACAGTGGGTTCACTGGGTACTCACTTTCTTGCCAGTAGTGGTTCTTTGCATAATTGAGTTGACAGCAAGGATAAAAAGGAAGCATGAGAGCAAACGCCATTGAGTTACTTAGATCTAGACTTTGAATAAATCTTTTAGCTGTCCTACATGGATTCCTCTACACATCATTTTATTTTATGTTGTATGTTGAGTGCTCCACTACGATGAGTTACAACCTGATCAGCACAGGATTCTTTGCTGAGTATATTGCTGTTGGCCACTTTCAGCCTCTTCATGATGATTTTGTTTATTCGAAAATTTCCAGCATGATACCTTCATAGTTGTTGGAGTTTTGTAGGTCACTTTTTTGCCAGGGTTATCCAAGAAGCCTTCCATACAATCTGTTGGTGTTGTGTTTTTTCTTTCTTTTCTTTTTTTCTTTCTTTCTTCACAAGTGTTAGTCCAAGTCTCTTTGGATTTTTTTTTGTTTGTTTGTTTGTTTTCTTCATTGTTCATCATGAATTCTTTACAAGTCTGCAATCTGTTAGTTGGTCCACACTACCTGTTCTTTGCTGAGGTCCAAGGTTTCTTTATCTGCAGCTTAACTCTGCAGAAGGTGGCCATAGGAAGCTGCATCTGCAGATGGAATACAGATGGACTGTTTGATACTAATATGTCCTATTTGGCTTTTAGTTCGAGGCTTAGATGAGACCCTGGTGGCCTTGGATTCTTGCATGTGGACATGTGTTGCCTCCCACCAGTTTGTTAGTTGCGCATAGGTTAGTTGCGCATATCCGCACCATGTCTTCATATGATGTCTTGGTATCCTCTATTGTCAGTAGCAGTTAGGGATTTAACGCAATTCCACTATCTGTATCTGTATCTGTTTAGTGCTACATATATCTGTATCTGTATTTGGATTTAAACTGGAAACTGCTGTGGCCTAAACTTGAAAGGTTTATTGTTATTATTATTATTATTATTATTATTATTATTATTATTATTATTATTATTAAAAGTGAAAGTGAACAGGAAAACATGAAAAAACAGGACTGCTGCAACAAGAAGTCATTTTTCCTTAACAACAAATTTATTAAATAAGAATGCATTTAAATGTATTCAATACATTTTTTAGACTCCAGCAGTGATATGCAAGACTGTGCACAGTGTGTGGTTTGTGTATGGAGGCTGTATGGAGCAGTTTTAAAAAGGAAACATAAAACTGAAATCATATTTGAAAAAGTGTCACACACAGTGCACATTGTGATACAGAGCTTTGAGCAACCCTGACACTGCTCAGACCAGGCCAAAACAGAGTTAAAGAAGCTGAGCAGGGTGAATTTCCATGCCGTTCACGAAAGAGACATGCATGCCTTTGCACTCAATCCACAGCCACCTCCTATTCGTATCTCTATGTGTATCTATTTAGAACACATTATCTGTTCAAACCAAATAATGATTTTTTACTTTTTTTTTTTTTTTTTTTTTTTTAATGTTTGCATTAAAGCCATAGATCAATACATTTGTTTTTTGTGTTGTGTGATAGCTTCTTCCTTGTCATTTGTTGGATCGTAGCACAGCATAATGTTGACTTGTATGTATTTCTTCTCAGTTTCAAATGTTGCTGGGAGCTGTTTCCAAAGGTGTGTGTAATATTAGCTTCTTTGGTGCCTCAAAGCTTCACCCCCATTGACAGTTCAGCTGTTCTGCTCTTCACCAATGACATAAGCTCTAATAACCTCGCTACACTTTTTGGAGGGTGTTTGTTATAATGTGGGATGCCTGATAAATGAGTTTATTGGGTTTTAAATCAGATTCACCTCATATGTTTAAGTTTCTTGATGAGCTTTGAAATGATGGATTGTGTCCTAATGAAGCTCTAAAACAGTGTCTTGTTTGCAGATAAAAATCACACGTTGTATAATAATCGTGAGTTAAGATGAGTGGTCTTAGAACACATATCGTGATGTGCTTCCTGGCAGCCGATTTAGTGCCACTGCAACCAAAAACAGTGTCAGAATGTTTTAACTAAAATCTCTGAGTGTGACTACTGCTTTGGTACTTGTCTAAAAGCCCCCAATAGAAGGATGAAATGTTTGAGCAAGTGATCATTTAATATACCGACTTGCTCACCTGATATTTGGTGATTCCTAGGCACATTGAATGTGAAATGTCCTGAGTTTCACTATGAAGGGAAACAAATCAGTGGAATTTAAACTTAACTTCATATTCTGATGAAGTTTGACTTGAGCTGCTGATGATGCAGGCAATTAACTACTCACTTTGTATTTACTTCCTGAGTGCAGCATGAAGTGCATCAGCAGCACTGATCTATGCCATTCTCCACCAGCATTTTGGCTGCAGTTTCCACTCAGGGTCTATGAAGTGAGTCTTGGCATTTATACCGGACCACATGTGTCGTTAGAAAAAGAATGTATAGTTGCTTCCACATTTGAGCGAACCATATAGCAGTCATTTCTAAAGGCATTTCCAGCAAGTACTAAAAATTATATGTTTGATCAGGGGTGTTAGCTGGACTGTTAATCATCCGCAGCTGAGCCCAGATTTTTCTCCATCACAAAACTTTTAAAAACATACTTCTAAATAAAATGCTTTTTTTTTTTCTTGCATGTGAGGGCTAATTGCTTAAAAAAAATTAAAATTGGACAAAAAGTTGGATTTATCATAAAACTTGCCTTGGGTGTTTGTAGGACTACCAGACCGATAAAATCTAAAACTTTTTAGCTATCTAACATGAGACTAGACTAGTTTGGTGTCGCTAGCCAAGGGGAGGCACAACTAAGTGATCATTGTATGGGTTTAGCTGCTACAGTGCCGTGCAAAGTATGTTAGCTGTCCTTCACGTAACGTGGGACTCATATAGACATTTACACACCTTGTTTTTCTGCTCAGTAAGAGAGGATGTTTCAGTTTCAACCGATTTATTGGTAAAAATTCAGCGTATATCCATTTTTCCCTCACACTAACTGACTGTGAGCTAACGTTTGGCAGAATTGAGACCTGTCAGCCAATAAGATATGAGTATTTTCACGTATTTTCCTGTAAACTCTGTAGATAAAAGATGAAGATAAAATATAACACCCAACACGTTCACTGACGATGAAAAATTACAACACTTCCGTCTTCTTTTACTGACGTTCAGTTACGTAGTGACAAACCGCTCCAAGTGGAGTATTATTTGGGACTAAAGAATATCTAAAATCTTCTGGGCTACAGCTCCCAATGCTCAGGCCAGGTTACACCCCTGTGTTTGATCCTTTTGTGTATGACATGTGGTCAGATGAGTGAATTATAATAACTGCTGTTTCATTTCTGTAGTGAATGGAAGATATGGAAATTTGCTTTTGCACCATTGAACAATCATTAACAGTTTGGTAATAAAGTTGCCAATCTTCATCTGAAGGCCAAACACCCCCTCCACCTACCACCCCCACCCATAAGGCAGAAAGGAAGGCCTGTTCCTGAGGAATCTGAGCTTCAGTGTCCTTGTGGAAGTCTGTCTGCCTATCTCTCTCTGATAGAAGGGTAAAAAGCATGCCAGTGAGAAGCAAGCAGGAAGTGCTCTGTCTCTGGTTTTTTTTTTTGTTTGTTTCTTTGGAGCAAAAGTGTTGATCTGGTATTTTGGCAGAAAGACATAATGCAGTAGAAGAGAGAGAGAGAGAGAGAGAGAGAGAGAAAGAGACAGAAAGAGTAGTGTTGGATATTATGATTTACTTTATTAAGTCAGTTCTTTCTAACTACCAATGTAAAGTAATTGAATTTGGTTGGTTTGATTTATGAACTCATTTGATTCATGAAAAATGACACAGGTTATCATATTTCATTATTTTATATTGTCTGTATTTATCTAGTTAAGAATCTTTTGCATTTATGTGATTATCGAACCAGAGACCATGTTTACAATGAACAACCCATTTTAATAGCATTTAGAGTACTGTAGCTATGCTAAAAAAAAAATCTAATGTGTAGAAGAGCACTGCATTACTGACCAGAACGACACCAAATATTCTATTTTTGGCTAAGCAGCACTGTACACTACCATGTTAGTTATATATATACATGGCCACTGTCTCTCTCAGCTTATAACAATATAAATTATTACAATGTAAGGGATTTTAAGGAATTTTTTTTCCTTAAAAAGAAGAACAACAGTTTTGGGATACAATATTTGTTTCCTTTTGGTTTTTGTTATATATACAATAGGAATGTAACTGAATGTGAATACATTGTTCAGCTGTTGAACAGATAACGTGCCCTACATGAATATAAAACACAGACATGAATAGAACGCGGCCTTTTTTTTATTTTTTATTTTTTTATTTTAAGGAAGCGTGCCAAAAAGCTTCAGACTGGGTGCATTGGGACTGGGATCCTGCAGGGTGAAACAAAAAAGTCGCACAAACACGAGGTTTTTACTTTCATGTGGAACTTGAAAAGACAGCTTGTGGAAGCTTGTGGGCAGGGTTGCCAGGTTTCCGCAAAGTCTCACCCCAACTACAACTCAAAAACTGTCCGAAAAGACTTGAAACTAACCAGAATATTCAGAGAGGTGTTTTTTGTCAATGGATTGCTCCAACAGCCTGAGCTAAACACTGCCTTACCCGAGCTCCATATTTCTGTAGAAAACAAAAGAAATAGGCCTATGCTTACATTTATTGACCCACCACTCCATATAGCCAATGAAATACCACTTAAAGACCTCATTTTGACTTGCAGCAGCACTGTGTCCCAGCTTGATAAGTAGATTCTGATCATGTGTCCAGCAAACTGGAATGTAATAAACCCAAAAACTATGTGAATTGATCAAATATTATTAGATGGCTATTGCTGTCAACTATAAATAACAGTTTTTTTAAATTTTATTTGGGAAATACATTTTGAAACAGGCACATTAGATGATAGAAAGCTTGCCTGAGAGCACTACAGGGTGTCTGGTTTAAGAGTTGAGTGAAGTTATTTTCTGCAGATTGCTAATTTGTGAGTTAAACATTACTTTTTTTTTCCCAGCAACCCTGTTTTTCAGTGTTTTCCAGTGTGGGGCACTGAAAAACTGGTGGTAGTGTTCTCGTAAAAAATGTAAAAGAAAAATGAAAGAAAGAAGCAACCTCCTGGTTGCTTTCGGTTTAAATCTGAATATGAAAACAGATACGAATATTTTGAGCACTAAACAAATACAGATACAGATATATTGTGTTACATCCCTAACAGAGACTTTTGAAAAATAGATTTTATACTAATCTTTCCACCACTTGTATGTTTTTAAACAGTTGACTTTAATAGAACTGATATTTCTGATATCTCATTATATCTAAAATAACACAGATTACGAAATAATACACAGAATTACTTCCACTTTCCTCTGTTCCTGGTTGATTTATTGTAAATGTGCAGGAGTAAAGGGGAAATAACGGCCTACAGCGGCTGTAGTGAATCGAGAACTTTGTTTAGCAAGGCAGTGACTAAAGGAGGAGACAATTACCTCTTGCTGTGCTTGTTCCTCCCTTTTCTTTGGCCAGCTGGTTTTTGAAATGATTTGTGAATATATCACTTTTTTCTTTAATGTACTTTTGATTTTCTGCCTTTTTTCTTTAAAGCCACCTCTGTTTTCTCTACTTTCGGTCTGTTATTTGCCTTCTGTCTTGGCATTAGTGTCATTAATGGCAGCAATCACCTATATTCTGAAACTCTCGTTTACATTACTCACAAAGTCGAGTTTGCAGAGCTTCTATAAAGTTGCTTTTCAGCTTGTTTACAGATTGTCTGAAAGAGGGGAAGCATGTTAAGTGATCACCTATTGGTTACCGGGGGCTAAAAGTGGTCGGTGGAGAGAGAAAGAGAGGAAAGGGAACATGCATACAAAGAGAGGTGGCGAGAAAGGCAGAAGAGAGAGAGAGGCAGACAGGGAGGGAGGGAGGGAGAGAGTCAGGGGAGTGGAAGAGAAGGGACACACAAACACACTCACACTCATGCTTGGCCATTCTCGGTTCAGTCCGGTGAGACAGACATAGTGCCTCCATCTCAGTGCATATCTCTGTTGATGTCTGTGTGTCTCTAATGCTGAGCTCAGCCTATTTACCATGATGGCTCAAAGGAAAAGGAGTTTTACTTTTGGAGCATATGGAGGGTAAGAAAAACTGCCATTTTTGTTTTCTAATTCACATGTTTTCAGTGACTGTTCACACTTTGTGTTTGCTGTGGAGTAGAATAATGGCTGTCCCCTGACACTGTCCAGAGATATTTTTTTTCTATGCTGACGGAAATACCATTCATGCTTAGCTTGGTTTAACATGACATTAAAGACACTTGTACCAGTCTTAATGTGTCATGTCATGTGGCAAACAAGGACCCTTCTAGCATATGCTCTAACACAGGCCGTGATGATTGGCCATCACGTAAGAAAGAAAGTCTTTAAAACCCATCACAGCAGTGGGTATAATTTAGTCTGGATTAAATTAGTCTGCACAGCTGTTTGCAGCAGATACTGACATCCAGACAGACCTGCTAACTGGTCAGGGAGCGTAACACAATCACATGCTGTTTACCTTCTCAGCCAGCCCATCTGGTTTGATTATATCCCTCTTGAGTTGTTTGTTAACTCACCAGAAGAAGGCACTGTAAAGTGGGATTTGAGATTGACACATGTACAGACAGCAGGAGACACTGACAAATCAGCAGGCTCCAGGAGACCCTGAGCGAAATTCTTCTGTCTGCTCATCTGTGGAGGAGTATCCCACTTGAGTCAACAGGTGCAAGGCTACCAATTCTGAATGCTGTCTCATCAAGGACAAGTGCTGTCTGTTCCTGTGCCTGTGGCTGGAATGCTGACGAGAGAACAGTCACTGTCCCAAACGACTGACCCTGAAATACAGAAAACATTAGTGCCTGTGAAAGGGCAACTCTTTGTTCTTTGGGGTTTTTGCTTCAGTTGCCAGACATTTTTTGGGCAAAAGATCACCGTATTGATTCTCTCTCTTTCTTTTCCAAAATTCAGTCTCAGTGGGTGATAATCTCTCTGTAAAATGTCATCTAAGAAAATTGCATGCCGTTGTAATATATTTGCTGTCCAACGTATGTGATGTGCAATGTATTGACTTAAAACTGGATGCTATCATCCACTTAGAATCTGAAGTAAAACAAGGAAGACACTTTTGTATTAAGGAACCTCCAAGGCAGAAGTGAACTCGCTGACCAGCTTTCATCAAAACAAATCTGAGTGTCTGGGTTCATTCATATATTTAACACGCTTGGCATTTTCTGTTGTGCCTCATTTCATGAACTCTTAATGGAGCTACGGTGTGTTTAGGATTTGTCCTAGACCCAGAAATGCTCAACCCCCACTTTCTCTCTCTCACTGTAGCATAGCACCTATACCAGGGCCAGACAATCTGGGCACTAGCTGACTGGTTGACTCATACCAAGTCTTTGTCTGCTGTTACTCCCACAATGCCAGTGGTTAAAAAGCCCAGCTCTGTGTGGACCTGGTTTTTTTTTTTCTTTTTTTTTTTTCTAAGAACATCCTTGTGTAAAAGGGCGTTTTTTTTTTTTTTGTATTGAATCTAGTGTAGCCAGACAGTCATTCTAAGAATTCAGCACATTCAGTTTACTTATTTCAGATGATACTATTAAGGCAATGGGAAGTACAGAGTGGTACAATGGTGAAGAACAGAAACAATTGTTACTGGCAAATAAGGTACAGATACATATACCGTATGTCTTAGGATTTACTCTAGAAGGTCCTCCTATGAGTTACCCTATGAGATGTTAATTAAAAACCTTCCTTTATTTTTTGTTTATTTCTGAATATGTTATTTTAGCCAATTACTTGAGGTCACTTAAAATGGTGATGCTACGCAGGGGTGAGAAATATAGCCAGCATTTTATATATAATTTTCAAAATGCTGGGTGATGGAACATTTTTATGAAAATGCTGTTGGCTTTTCACAATTATGGCCATTACTTTCCCAAAAACAGTTTCTGCCCAAGTCTTACTCTTGCTTCAGTGGATAATCATGCTGGATACTGCACACTTGTAAATGCTGCTGTAATCATAAAGATTATGACGCTCATAATGAACATCCTTTCAACACACTTCATGTTGTTTGACTTTTTATGAGTAATGATTGATAATCCCAATATCCACTGTCACCCAGAAGAGGATGGGTTCTTTTTGAGTCTGGCTCCTCTCAAGGATTCTTCCTCACGTCTGCGATTTTCCTCTCCCCTGTCACCTCTAACTTGCTCATTAGGGATCTAAATCTACATCCGATTTATACAAAGCTGCTTTTTGACAATGTCGAATGTTATAAGCGCTATACAAATAAACCTGTTTTGAACTTTTCATATTTGTTTTAATTTCATAGTTGTTAATCCATTCACAATTTATCAAGAATTATTCCAAAGTCGTTGGTCTGAGTGCATTATCTGAGAAATTAGACAGAGTTAGGCAAACATTATAATACTTAATTTATAGACAAGTGAAACTAGTAGAGTGGATCTTGGTCAATATAGCCAGTAGGAAATGGTAGCATGTATTTGATCAGATGTTGTGCTAGGATGCTAGATGATAATTAGGAACGCCACTCGTTCACCCATACACACATTTTCCATGCGATTGGAAGCAACTTGGGGTTCAGTGTCTTGCCCATGGACATTTCGGCATGTGGGCTGGGGATCGAACCACCAACCCTTCGATTGGTGGACAACCCGTGCTACCACCTGAGCCACAGCTGCCCCTTTAAAGTGCTGTGATTTCTACAATACTACTTTATTCTAATAAATAACCTTGACTACAGGGTTGAAGGTCATTTCAGATCCAGCGTACTGGATTACAGAACTCAACAACAGAAATTTCCATTTCACTTATTTATAGACTACACTTCATATCTCAGTGTTGTGCCCCAGACATGTTCATTGGCGGTTGATTTTTGATTACAGTTAAAGAACAACAGCTCATGGTACTATGGGATTCCTGAACGCAAAGCTACATTTCAGCTATTCTAAAAATGAAGTCAGACTCTTCACTCAGTGTTATCTGAGCAGCATAGGCACATGCACATGACATTTCTTCTTGTGCTTTTGTGTGACAGGTGGCAACGAGTCTCAGGGACGCTCGTCTTGTTGCGCAACATGGTGTTATGTTATGTTAAAAGTCAGTGACAGGGTCAAACACCAATGCAGGCTGCTGGTCTAGTGTAACAGCATGAAATAAATACTGGTATGATGTTTAGCAGCATTTATTTATACAGCTGTCATACTGGATTTATTCATCTGGCTGTCCTGCTGTGGGGTCTAGGCTGCTACCACTATGTGTGAGTGTGTGTTATTTGTGTTAGTACAGTGCAGCATAGTGTGTCCACTGTACTGAGGTATGAGTATGCACATTCACACTTCTTCATACTCAGTGACTGCATTCAGCAGACGTTGACCGTATGAACCCTCAGGTCACGCTGCATATTATAGTCTAGTATTTGGAGTGAAAATACACTTAATCCTCATGATATTACTTAGCTACTTAGCAATGTGTGCACCATTGACCCAGGCCATGTCTTTTGATTTTTTTTAAATACTTATATGATTCATCTTGGTTATTAGAAATGTACATAATATTTATGGATGACAGATAAGTGTGTACAGATGTGAGATATGGAAGAAAAACATGATTATGGTTAATATACACAAGAATGTTCATGTTCATGGGTGAAATTGAGCCAATACATACATTGCCAAGCAGGAAAAATGATAATAAGTTTGTGGGGTTTTTTCTTTTTTTTTTTTCCACTTTTAGTAAGACTATAAATTTGATCATTCTGTCCCAAACAGAACATAAGGTTTAACCTATCTTTAATTATTATACTTATTCCCTAGAGAGTAAATATTAACCTCTAATACGTGTTAATATTTTTTAATGTGAAATGTGCCTGCATTTAAAAATTAGGTTTACTTTTGAATAGTGCTTCTAGACTTACAATAACCATTCCATCACTTTGGACATCAAAATGATGTTAAGATATCTTCTGGGTTTTTTCAGACACATGATAGAGTAAAGTCTTTAAAGTAGCAATATGAATACATTTTCTGATTTAATCACCAAATTTCTGCACACATCCATTAACAGGTGCATTGACTAGAAAGTGATAAAGAATTTCTCTATTTAAAAAAAAAAAAGTGTGAAACTGTATTACATAATTTATATATTATACGGGCAAAAGTTTGTGGACACCTGACCATCACTCTTATTTGTGCTTTTTGAACATCCCATTCCAGCTTTAGTGCACTTTCGCTGTTATAAAAACCTCCACTCTTCTGGGAAGGCTTTCCACTAGATTTTGGAATGTGGCTGTGGGGATTTGTGCTCATTCAGCAACAATAGCATTAGTGAGTTCAGACACTGATGTCAGGCAAGGAGGCCTGGGGTGCAGTCAGCATTCCAGTTCATCCCAAATGTGTTCAGTGGGGTTGAGGTCAGGGCTCTGTGCAGGAAACTCGAGTTCTTCCAGTCCAGCCTTGGCAAACCATGTCTTCATGGACCTCGCTTTGTGCACAGGAACATTGTCATGCTGGAACAGGTTTGGGCCTCTTAGTTCCATTAAAAGGAAATTGTAATGCTACAGCATGCACTTTGTGGCAACAGTTTAGGGGGAGTCCCACGTGTGGGTGTGATGGTTAGGTGTCCACAAAAAGTCCATATAGTGTATTCGTATAACCATAATTCCATGCTGAAACAGAAGAGATTGTGGTACTGTAGTTAATTCAGTAATGATTGAAAAAAAGCTATGTGATGTAGTAAGAAGCCAAAACTAGAGTATTGTGTTTAAGCAATGGAAAGCCCTGAAACTAGCAAGGGGACTCAAAACAGACGCTAATCTTGTGCTTCTTTTGGACAAATGAGCCAAAACACCTGAACACAATATATTTTGCAAGAACAGCTGACTTTGTGTTAAAAGTTGTGTTTAAATACCAACAGTTACTTAGAAATTAATTGCTAGTGCAGTTTATGTGGTGACTTTATGTGGTGAATGTAGCTTTATGTTGTACATGCTGCAAGTCAGCTAGTGTGTCTTGCTAAACTAAGTGTATGTCTCAACCAGCTCCCTAATTCAATAGGTAGTGAATCTTTATATCGTGTACACAAGTTTGGGCACTGGTAAGGACCCTGGCTCACTACACATTGGGACACTGATAACTGAATTTCCAGCGACATGACTACGTACTCGTCACTAAAAATTAAAAACTTAAAAATATTTACGTTTTATATGTCATATAAATTTGTTAACTTAATCACATGCACTTATGTCATAATATGTCAAGGAGGATCGTAGGCAAGCTAGTGGTTTTTTTCTTTTTTTTAAAATCATTAAACAAACTGTGTATAGAATGTCAAATAAAGTTAAAAATCGCTAATGTAAGTAAGCATTTGAGAGCTACAACGACAATAACAAGCTACTTACATTTACTGCCGGAAGTTGGCTTTGAGTTCGTTTTGCTTTGAGGTTGTTTTTTTTTCGACCTGAGAGGCTTTAGAAAACATGAAGGTCATTTCCAGTAAGGGAACATAGTGAGCATCGATGCTCCCTGGTTTTTGCGGTGCATTGTGGAATTTTTTAGGGCGCGAACATCCCAGTGCACTGGAAGGATTTTGCAATTGAGACAGCCCTTAAAATGGCCGACTCCCTGATCAGTGCCCTGACTTCTGAACTAGGGAGCTGGTTGAGACATTCCCTAAGTCTTCATAACATACCAAGCTACCTTAAAGAGTTTAGTAGCATTCTGATTGGGTCTGCTAATGCTATAGGCAGGTTATCTCTGGTGCCATAAATGATGACAGACAGTACCGTATAGCTGAAAATTTTTACATTTCCCTTTGCAGAGGTGCCAACACTGTTAATAAGAAAATCCTAATAGGCAGAGCTCCATGCTAACAGCATAAATGATATTTAACTGCTGTTTGTATTTAAACAACCAGATAAGCTTACTTATACAATTGGTACAGGTTCTAAAAGTTCTTGCAAGAACATGTAAGATATTTTTAGATTTTGCACATAATAATAAAATATATACAATAAGTATATAATATAAAGTATCCAGACTCAACCCCAAAAAATGGCTTGTGTTTACACTTGTGTTATTGACAGTGCATGGCACATTATCCCTTCTGTTTTTATTATTGAATAATCGACACAGTAGGGCTGGGTGATATGATGATATAATATCGATATTATGATAAATTATGTCACAGTACACTTTTCTGAGATATCATGGATATCGCAGTATTTTTTAAATAAATTGACATTTTTATTGATATCATTACAAACTGACTAGAAGCAACCCATCTGATGTTATACTTTTGTAGTTATTCTTTAAAATTGTAGAGAAAAAAATATTATTAAATACAGTGGGGGAAAAAGTATTTGATCCCCTGCTGATTTTGTACGTTTGCCCACTGACAAAGAAATGATCAGTCTGTAATTTTAATGGTAGGTGTATCTTAACAGTGAGAGACAGAATAACAACAAAAAAATCCAGAAAAACGCATTTCAAAAAAGTTATAAATTGATTAGCATTTTAATGAGGGAAATAAGTATTTGACCCCTTCGACTTAGTACTCGGTGGCAAAACTCTTGTTGACAATAACAGAGGTCAGATGTTTCTTATAGTTGGCCACCAGGTTTGCACACATCTCAGGAGGGATTTTGTCCCACTCCTCTTTGCAGATCCTCTCCAAGTCATTAAGGTCATTTTCAATGCCCTGGCTGAGGGAAGGAGGTTCTCACCCAAGATTTGACGGTACATGGCCCCGTCCATCGTCCCTTTGATGCGGTGCAGTTGTCCTGTCCCCTTAGCAGAAAAACACCCCCAAAGCATAATGTTCCCACCTCCATGATGATGGTGGGGATGGTGTTATGACTTGGGGTCATAGGCAGCATTCCTCCTCCGCCAAACACGGCGAGTTGAGTTGATGCCAATGAGATCTGACCACACCTGACTACAACACTTTCACCCAGTTCTCCTCTGAATCATTCAGGCAAACTTCAGACAGGCCTGTACATGTGCTTTCTTGAGCAGGGGGACCTTGCGGGCGCTGCAGGGTTTCAGTTCTTCACGGCATAGTGTGTTACCAGTTGTTTTCTTGGTGACTATGGTCCCAGCTGCCTTGAGATCATTAACAAGATCCTCCTGTGTAGTTCTTGGCTGATTCCTCACCGTTCTCATGATCATTGAAACTCCACGAGGTGAGATCTTGCATGGAGCCCCAGACCGAGGGAGACTGACAGTTTCTTCCATTTGCGAATAATTGCACCAACTGTTGTCACCTTCTCACCAAGCTGCTTGGCGATGGTCTTGTAGCCCATTCCAGCCTTGTGTAGGTCTACAATCTTGTCCCTGACATCCTTGGACAGCTCTTTGGCCTTGGCCATGGTGGAGAGTTTGGAATCTGATTGATTGATTGCTTCTGTGGACAGGTGTCTTTTTACAGGTAACAAACTGAGATTAGGAGCACTCCCTTTAAGAGAGTGCTCCTAATCTCAGCTCATTACCTGTGTAAAAGACACCTGGGAGCCAGAAATCTTGCTGACTGATAGGGGATCAAATACTTATTTCACTCATTAAAATGCAAATCAATTTATAAATTTATTGAAATGCGTTTTTCTGGATTTTTTTGTTGTTATTCTGTCTCTCACTGTTAAAATACACCTACCATTAAAATTATAGACTGATAATTTCTTTGTCCGTGGGCAAACGTACAAAATCAGCAGGGGATCAAATTTTTCCCCCACTGTAAACTGTTTAACTATGTAACAAATTTATTATAAAAAAACAGAGTCATTATACTCTACACACAGAAACCCAACAGTGTCATGACTAATCTTATAACAGACTTTCGTAAATAATTTATTTTTTTTATACTGATTGAAAATGTCTGATAAGTCACTTTCCATTCCTCTGGCAGACTGGAACTACAGTGTACTGTGAGAAAGGGTTAAATGAAAAACGACTGAATTGCTGGCGGTTTGTAGGCAAACCTGTATATCGGGATACCCATTGTGTAGAGTAGAAATGCCTTCAGGAATCATGGTATAATATTTTTGTCATCTTTTTATTGAAGTTGTAATTTACAGCTGGCTTTTGATTTGATTTTGGTTTCTTCAGATGATGGTGATGCACAGCTTTCATTATTAACAGAAACGGAACTGATCAAAGAGAAGCAAGATGCCTAAGTTCCTCTTTTCATTTATTCCTTTCATTTTTTAGGTTTCGTGTCGAGTCTCGCTTTGTGTGTTTCTCTGGCTGTAAGATTCTCTCCAGACAACACGTGTGGACCCTGAGATGTGTAGCAATTATCTTGTTTTCTTATCTTAATGAGTCATACTTTGATCTTATATGTATTTATCAGTATTTCTCGACAACTTTCTAGAGAACATAATTTGCGTAGAATAGAAAAAACAGTTTGTGTAGCAGAAAAATGTGTCATTTTTAGTGCAGTAACTGATTCATTATCTTGTGTAAGGCACATGATATGTCTGACATTCTCAGCATTTCACATGGTCTAGTTAAGTAATAACATTACTTAAACTACCCAAAGGCAAAAACTGAATAGTGTTCACCATAGGAAGAAAGTCCACACACACACACACACACACACACACACACATTTCATGAGAAACAGAAACTGTCACAGGGATGTTCGACAAAATTAAACATAACTATAAATAGATTTAAAAAATAGCATGTTATTTGAATCGATGACACATTGATGTGGTATAAGAGGAACAAAACATTTAGGCATTAGGCAGTCTGACCATTTTTATTGGTCAGACTGCCTCTTTATTTACCTAGCATGATTGACCCCGTCAAAGTAAGAATGGTAATAAAACATTTATACACTGGTAAATATATTTATGTTTTCGTAAAGGTCCTGTTACAGGCAGAAAAATTCAATGTTGCTTATAATACTATTTTTCAGCTGCCGCAGATTTTCCCAGAGAAATAACAATTATTTGAATGACACTTGTAAGAGAAAGTGTTATGATAGTGCCAGGCTTATCTCCAGTTTTCAGTCTCGTTTTTTTTTTAATTATTATTATTTCACTTTTTCCCAAATCACTTCACTTCACAATACAGAATAATTTCTTCAGTGTAAGAGTGAATGTACTCTGGAGCTCTTCATGTAATTAAAAAGAAGGCTTTCTTTTATATCATATTTAAATAATATTGAATTATTGATATTGTCCTGCAACTCTGGGTAGCACTGTAGTGCAGTGGGTTGTGTTGCTGACTGAGCTCAGGTTACTGTCTGTGTGGAGTTTCTCTGCACGTTACCCATTGTCTGTGTTGGTTTCCTCTGGGTTGTCTGGTTTCCTCCCACTTCCAAAAACATGCTGGTAGGGGAATTGGCTACACTAAATTAACCACTCTAAATTAACCATAGGTGAGAATAAGTGTGTGAGTGTCTGCGTGTATGGGGCCTTGCTATGGACTGATATCGCATCCAGGGTGTATTCACATCCTGGATACGCACGTTCTGTATCCACCGCTACCGCTACCTAGCACTTACTGACGATGAATGAATTAATTCATGATATTTTTTTAATCTAAATTCCCATGTAAAGTGAATAAAACTAGTTTTATACACATTTCCTGTATAGACTATGCTTGACAGCTGTAATCTCTTCATCCTCAGAGCACAAGCTGACAAATCCCTCTTTGTTCTATTTCCCTGTGTGGCAATGAAGTGCTATGCTTAATGTATTTCATTAATGTCAGTGCGGAAGCCAAGTAGGGCACTCCCTTCCTTGATGGCTCCATTATGTAGGCACAAAGCACTTGCTCCACTGGCCTAGATAAACCAGGTTAAGGGTTCTCTGAAGGCTTTACATCACTGCTCATGCCATATGCCACTAGGCACTAATGGCCATTTAATCTGTGGAGCATACAAGTAGTATCTTATGCTAGGCTTTATGCAGTGATGCCTAACTTTTGGGAAAACATGGACTTACAACACTGAATTGCAACACTACTCTGATTTAGGGATGCATCAGTACTGATACTGCTATTAGGTGTTGGTCCGATACCATGCTCATTTACTCATACTAGTACTCAAAGAATTGCTCCAGTACCTACATACAATAAGTAAGCCTACCGTACATTGTCGTGTCAAGAGATGACACAAAATGACAGCAATCTGAACATATTTCACAATGAATTATGGGCATGAAGTCTGAAATATCAGGCGGTGGGTCTACAGCATCTTTGTACAAGTAACCAGATTAAATATCTAGCATTGGGAGTTCACTGATATCACACAGCAGAAACTAACCCAGCAGCAAATGCTGAGTGGTGAGAAGAAATGTTCAAATGTTGACAAAGCTAAATGAGTGGAAATTACAGTGCTTACACAGTGTATTGTTCTTGACAGTCATCATTTAGATATCAGTACATCACATCTGTCATGGACAATTCACCACCACGCCACCAGAGGGCACCCTCCTGTGAAGTTTGAACATAGTTTTTCAAGAAATGAACAAAAATATACAATGAGAGAGGGGAAAAAAGAAAATCTCTCTGAAACTGAAAACAGTGAACTCAGTGTCAAAAATTTAACATGGTCTTCAAATAAACAGCATTCTTTGTTAACAGTTTCTAAACTTCATTTTCGCTAACCATGGTTTAGGAATGCGCTGCCAGAGTTTTCATTTACGCTTTCAAAGTTTTCGTTTACGCTCCGCAAGTTTGCGTTCACCATTCTGGCACAAGTCTCAGTCTTATGAGACAACCCAAACCACAAATATTCATTACGAACTAATATACTGACTAAGTAAATAAGTAATTTCCACTACAAAGTACAAACACTATAACTTTACAGAGAACCGCATACAGAACGCTCTCCAAAATTCACGCTAAGTCTCTACTTCCTGGTCAGGGAGCTGTCGCTCCAAATCTCACTAGCCAATGAGAGTAAATCGCTGTTAAGCCCACCCACATGTGGCAGCGCACTGGCAGCGCATTCATAAACCATGATTAGCGAAAACCAAGCTTAGAAAACTGAACATAGAATGCTATTTATTTGAAGACCATGTTAAAGTTTTGCCACTGAGTTCACTGTTTTCAGTTTCAAAGTGTTTTCCTTCTTTCTCATTGTCTATTTTTGTTCATTTAAAACTTTAAACCTTAAAAGTTACATTCAGTACTTCTGGCACAAATTTAATTCCATATTCGTTAAGCATGATCATTTCCTGCCATCAACATGTATATAAAGCACATGGACACTCATGATAATGTGGAAGTGATTTTTTTTTTATCACTCAGGTAAGTTCTGAGACATTGTTTCTCTAACTAAGCTTTGTGTATTACCCTGTCTTGCTTTTCTGGTTTTTCTTGTTTTGGATATGCCCTTGTTTTTGTTTACCTCTGATCTTCTGTGTATCTACTCTCGCCTCTCTTTGTGATCATGATTTTGGATCTGCCTTTTGGATTGTGTTTCATTGAGCCTCTATTGTGTATGACCTAGATCTGCCCATTGTTTGTGGTATTTGGATTTTGGACATTGTTTGTATTAAACTTCTTGCACATGGATCCTAGCTGTACTCTGGAGTCACATCTCGGTGTGAAAAAATTTGTATTGATACATCCCTACTCTGATTATGTCTAATTATATTTGAAGCAGTAGAACCAACACATCGTACCAATTTACTGGGAAAATCTTCAATATTTATCTTCAGTACACTTTCAAAGAAGCATGTTGCCATTTAAAATCATTCAAATGTCACATCAAAAATCAAATATTGACATGTCTGGTACAGCCAGACAGAGACATTGAACCAGCAGGATAATGTGTGAATTGTCACAGTGATGACTAAACACACTGCATACTGTATGTTCAGAGACGTGTGAGTGCAGCTATAGAGTAATAAACCAAGTTGTTTTTATATAGGTGTACCACAGACTCACAATCACTTACTCTCACAAGGCATCTAATGAGCACTACAGCCTTTATTAGATCTCCATACACACACAAACACGCAAATGTTGCTGTGGATCCAGAGGACCATGTACACGGACCTTGGCAGACTCATTCACACCTAAGGGCAATTTCTGGCACATTAGGAGGTAGGAGGAAACCAGAGAACCCACACAGACAGGGAGAAAACATGTGAAACACCACACAGACAGCACCCCAAGCTTAGGATCAAACCAAGGACCCTGGAGCTGTGAGGTGGTAACACTACCCAACAATTACAGATTTAATATGGCTTACTGTAAGGCAATGAATGGCATGTCAAATGAATTTCTAATGTATCTTTTATTTTTAGTCATATTTTCTTTTCCCATTTTCAATGTGATACCAATGTCAAAGGTTTGTGGTTTAATACTGGTCTGTGTTATATTGGTGCGCCAATCCAATTATCTATTTTCAATACAATAACATCAGTGTTGTATCTAATTTTGACATCCTCACAGTAACTGAGTGACTCTCTTCAAGCTTCTGTTGATAACAAATGTCCGTGTCACACTAGAGGATAAGTAGGCTGCTTTATAGACTTAAACCATTGTTTGGTCTTAAACAATTATTCTCCCCGATTATCCTGTGACATGGGGCGTCTAAAATCTTGTAACGTCTTGTATTGTGGGGAGACTTCTGAGTGTCTTGTGTGAATCTTGAAAGACTACTAACCGATCATAGTGCCGGAGCCGTACAATCCATGTTTGTCTTGATCTAAAATCACGTTTGTTCCAAACAAATTCTGTGAGATCCCAGGTTCCTGGAGCTGTGATCATGAGCATACTCATGAGCACAGTTCAAAATTTTGTTGTGCTGTGAGGCTCGTTATGCAGTCATTATGCAAAATAGCACAGGTGTGATGGCAACTTGTGTCTTGTGTTCATGGCAACTGTGTGGTGACTGTAGATTGAATAGAAAAATGTGTAAAATCTGAGATCTAGTGTTTCCAGCAAGTGTTTGCTGGACTGCTGGGTGTGTTTTTCTGTCTCATGACACCCAGGCCGTATATTCCTGTAATGCCCCAAGGCCTCCTTAATATCCTGACCCTGAGAACCATCTGAACAGATTTTGGATAGTATTTAATCAGGATTAATTGTCAAAATGCCTTAATATCAAATATACCTTACTTACATACAGTACTGTGCAAAGCTTTAATCTCTCTAGCATATACAGTAAGCAGATTACAATATATGACCAAAAGTATGTGGATATCTGACCGTACAGTGCTTGTTGAACATCCCATTATAGATTTAGTATCCCTTTGCTGTTATAATAACCTCCACTCTTCTTGGAAGGCTTTCCACTACATTTTAGAGTGTTGTGCCCATTCAGCCACAAGAGCATTAGTGAGGTCAGGCACTGATGTCAGGCAAGAAGGCCTGGCAATGCAGTTAGCATTCCAATTCATCCCAAAGGTGTTCAGTAGATTTGAGGTTAGGGCACTGTGCAAGCCACTCGAATGCTATCAAACCGACCTTAGCAAACCTTCATGGCTTCATGGACCTCACTTTGTGCACAGGGACATTATCATGCTGGAACAGATTTAGGCTAGGCTTTAGTTCCAGTGAAGGGCAATCATAATGATAGAGCGCACAGGACATTTTAGACAATCATGTGCCTCCAACTTTGTGGCAAAAGCTTGAGGAAGGCCCACATACGGTATAGGGGTCATGGTCAGGCATCCATATACTATTGGCCATATAGTGTATTCCCCAGAAATTTTTGAAACTTTGAAATATGCCGTTAGTTTTTCTAATTGACATCTTAAGAGCAGTTACAGCTTCACTGTGTTCATATATTGTGATTTGAAGTATGCTTGTCTATTTTAAACATCTGTTGTCTTTCTGTGCTCTTGAGCTGTGCACGTTATAGATATACTTTTGCACATCCAATATAAGACCTGTCAAACATGATAGGATAGAATGGTAATACAAAGGAAAGCAATATCATCTTACCAAATCATTCTGTATGCATAGTTCACTCAAACAGAGCCCAGTGAATGGCAAATAAACACACACTGCAACAGCTGTAGGTTTGATTTCACTTTTTTTTAAATCCCTGCTTGTGCAATGTTTGACAGTGAACAGATATTGTATACACCATTGTAGTGTCTGGGCTCCAGTATCTTCCAATATAAGATAACATATGAAGTTGCTTTAAAACCAGCATTTTGATATGGGTGCACAGTATATTGTTCTTTAATCATCACTGCAATATTGGCTTGGATATTGGCTTACTGAAATCTGAAATGTGCAAAGAAATCTACAAACAAGATATTTGGTGTGAGCATCCTGACCAAACATGAGTGTTTTACAGCATTTTATGGTGGCCTGTAAGTGCAAAACACATTAATACATCAAAACCAGCGCATTCAGAAAGCACAACAAACCCAAAAACACAACAGCAAATTCATAAACACGACAAAATTCCAAAAACATCAGAAACAAGACCACAAAACCAAAAACACAGCAGCAAATTCAGAATCATGACAATAAAACCAAAAACACGACAAAACCAAAATCACAATAGCCAATTTGCAAACACAGCAACAAAACCATAAACACAACAGCAAATTCAGAAACAGAATAGCAAATTCGGAATAACGACAACAAAACCAAAAACACAATAGCGAATTTTGAAAAACACAGCCACAAAACCAAAAATACAACAGCAAATTCAGAAACAGAATAGCACATTCGGAATCACAACAATAAACCGAAAACACAACAAAACCAAAAACACCCCCCCACACACAAAACACAATAGCAAATTCAGAAACACAACAACAAAACCAAAATCACAACAGCAAATTTGGAAACAGAAGAGCATTATCTCCAAAGAGTAGGTCCATATTGAACATTACATGTTTATTGCTTATTTTTATCAAGGCCATTCTTGTGATGTTATTTTAGATATGCTATGAACTTTGCAAGAATGAATATGACACTGAAAACCCGTCTAAACAAAGACTTTATTCCAAAGGTCATAAGCTGTTAAATAAAGGGTTTTAATATTAAACTAAGCTAACTAGTTAATAGAGAGAAAAAGTGCAATTCTTGCGTCAACTCAGTTTTCACTTTTAATCTTGTGTTTCTGAATTTGCTGTTATGTTTTTGGTTTGTTTTTGTGTTTTGTACTTGTGGGCCACCGTAGCATTTTAATGGACAAAAAAACGTCGGTTGGTATAATGCTATGTATTCTTAATATATTGTGATGTACAGTGCAATTGCAATATATAACGGTATAATTGTAGTGTAGCACTTTGTCTTTCTCAAGCACCCTTTCTTTGGTATAAATGGTCCATGGTATAAACTACATTCTTCATTCCCTAGCACAATCTTACTCCATCTGGTGTTATTGTTATTGAGACAAGTGAATTTAATTACAGTTGCTGCATTGGCAATGTCCCTGTTTTCTTTAAAAGCCATCAGGGACCTGCTTCTTCAGTGTATAAATGGATTAAACACACAGTCATGTTTTCATAGCTGAGCTAGCAGGCTCTTAGATGACTTTAGCTGTTGACCTTTGTTGCCTCTGCAAACAATCAGTAAGACAAAAGCAAACATTACACGGAACATGGTTTTTAAAATCCATACTAGAGACATGGGCTGTCGAGAACCTCTCTGTCTCTTGAGAATTGCAGCGTGTAACAGGTTGTACTGTTTGTCAGAAATAGTAAGGTCTAAAGGTTAAACTATACCAGTGGTCACCAACCCTCTTCCTTGAGATCTACCTTCCTGCAGGTTTCATCTCCAACCAAAATCTTAACACACTGGTTTTAATTGATCACAAACTTCTTAATGCAATGATTAGCTGGTCAGGTGGGCACGATTATGGTTGGATATAAAGTCTTCAGGACAGTAGACCTCCAGGAACAGGGTTGGTTTCCACTGACCTATACCAATGGATGGCACATTATAATGGTGTTTTCTGTCTGTATTTACAAAATGCTTGTACATGCAGGAGCAGCCTTTAAGCTTTTGCGCCTTGGCCCCTGAAGGACATTTACTATTTCTGTAGAAAACTACATGATCAGACTTGAACAGAGAATGCATTATAAATACCCTAATGCAAAGCAGGATATTGTTAGACTTGTATTCTTTGAGTTAGAGTTGTATTATTGACCTCTGTGAAACATGGCACTGTCAGAGGAGAATCAACACTTGTCATATATCATTATGTACTGCTGACATAGCTTAATAAAATTTTCACTAAATGATACTGAACATACAGTAGAAGAGCAATAAATACGGTAACCCGTAAGTGCAAAAAACATTAAACTTAAACGTAACAGCAGATTTGTACCTACTGATACTTTTATTTGTGCTTAATTTTATCAAGGACATACTTACTATAATAGCATAACTTCTATATTACTATAATAAAGTAACTCCATATTAAATTGTTTTAATTAGGCTAACTAGATAACAGACTGAAAATGTGAATTTTTTCCCCCCTCCTTGTGATAGTCATATGCCATATCCAATCAGGAACGAGCATGTGATGTTCAATAAGGACCTGCCCCGTCCGTTTTGAGTTAATGTTGATTTTGACTTTTTGGTTCTGCTGTCGTGTATCTGCTGTTGCATTTTTGGTTCGTCAACGTGCCATGCACTTATAGGCCACAGTAAATAAAACATCACTGGGAGCGAAGCTCAACACTCAACTATCATGATCCTGTCTGTAGACCAAAGGAAGTTAGATGTTATGCAAAACGCATAATTGCAATCTACGATTTATATCTTCCATATAAATCCCACCTCTAAGTCTAACATGGGAACAGGAAAACCAGAGCTGCTGTCAGATGGTGGTAGATGAATCCATTGAATATACAGCCTAATCCAGGACAGAAACATAAGTAAGATGACTGGATTCCCAGAGCAGCCCACTCTCCAGCCTGCCTAGGGACAGGGGGCTGTCTGTTCAAAGCAAAATGCTTGAAAAAAAAAAAAAGAGGACTGATATGAAGAGAGACCACTTAGCAGCAGGAGTGCTGAAATATTGAGCAACTGGATAAGTTTTGTTGACATGACAGACAAGTGCGCTTGTATCTCTATACAGAAGCCTTATTGGGGTTTTCAGAGGATTGGTGCAGAATACAAAAATGGATTTCCTGCAGCGTTCAGTCCAAGGTCTTGCTCTGTGTCCAGTGTTCTTCCACTGCAGCCCTGACCAGGATAAAGCGGATAAAGCGGTTACAAAAGAGGAATGAATAAATGAATGAAATTTTGGCTATAAAACAAGCCAGCACTACTTGTCGAAATATTACTGAATTATTTATTTAATTCGGCTTGAGTGTGGCCCACCATTTTATGTTGTATGATAATCCTGAGAGGGTAATTCGATTTTCACAACAGATTTGAAGGATTTATATGGCTTAAATCACACCTTCAGTTATCTTTAAATCTTTGATAAACCATTTCTTACAATACAGCTTATCAAACATATTCATATCTCTGAATACTTAACCAATCTTAAACCGCAAATTTGCACTTGGTGCATTGACCAACAATAACATGCTATTTAAATTGAACTAAATCAAATCCAGCCACTGTTATTTTAATTTATGACCATCCTTCTGGCTTTGGCTTGCTGTAGTGAAATCTTTACAGCTGCACTTGAGTGTTGACTGCACTTGACTGTATTGAGTGTTGCACCACAGCTCCATCTACTGGCTCCAAAAGCAACTTCTCTTATAAGGGACAGATGAGCATTCACAGAATATGATTTATTCACAATAGCAGCAGCTGTGTGGGCTGTACATGCTCTGGTTTTTGTGATGTGTTTATGCTGCTGAGATGTTTATGTAACACACGGATTCAGGTTGCATTTGTAAGCATATAACGCTGCGACAAGATTAAAGCGGGAAATGAGGGGGAAAATGATGAAGGCAGAGAGCATGGAAGAGCAGTTACACACATCAGTGATCTATGACTACCCACAGCTCATTAGCAACTATATTAAAAGTTTAAATACTTCAAAAAGTGAGCCAGAGGTTTGAATGAGGACATGTCTATCAGACAGGAGAGTCTAGTGGGAATCCTGCTACTCTTTTGGCACTCTAATTGGGAAAGCTGTCCCTGTGCTCTGGGGCTGAGGGAGTGGGTGGGTACTGAGTCATGCGTTAGCAAGCTGAACCCCACTGTGTGTACAGTCAAATGACTTATCCCCAATAAATACTCCATATGCTTTACAGACAGCAACACACTGAGAGATCAGGAGTGCATCTGTCCCAGTTTTGAGACATGGTCTCCTGATCTCACACTAGCAGGTCAAGTTGTTGATATAATTGTGACAGTAGCTGTAATATTAAGTAGAGTAGAACTGAAAAGTTTTTAGAGATGTTGCAGCCAAAAATGGTCTGGAACAGTATCAGATTGGACCTGACGTATATTCCTGATCCAGTGAACTGAGGGTATAAGGTGTGCTCCAATCTGAATGTAGGCAACATTTTTACTAAAAAGGAATTGTTACATTTGTTATGCACAACAAATATAATATAGCTAATTATTGAGGTTTTTTTTATTTGTTTTGTTTTGGGGATTTTTACAGAAAACTACTTGAATTGGAGAAATTGCAATTACACGAAACTGTTTTGCACAGTCTTTCGCACTGATGTTTGTTGGTAAATGGGACCCTTTTGCTGTACTCATGTTCGACTCATGTGAATCGAAGAGGGCTTTGGCTGAATGCGCGTTGTGATGATGTCATATGATGTGTCTTGGCCCAAATCTGAGGAAAATCTGCAGTAAATTTGAAAAATTGCAAGCGCCTCCAAATATTGCGCAGTTTGCTTGATTTTGCGTTCATTTCTGCGATTGCAAAACTGCAAAATCCTGAAGGGACTGGTCCCCTGATTACTTTGTCTATGTATACCTTTCTGTTTCTTTGTAGCAGTATTAAGTATTATTGTGAAGTTACTGTCTGCACAATAATGTTTCCTAGGATTTCCTGGTTTTGACCCTTTTATCCATTCAGTGTGCCTTTTGTCTTGAATCTTGTGCTGCATTCTGACATATTAAGCCCTTTTACATCACCCCAACCTGACCAAGCAACACATTCATTTGTGACCAGAAAAACAAACAACAGCAGCACAAATGAGAATAAAGGATTTTACGTGCGTCTGCATGAAAATAGATCTCAACTTGTCTTAAAGAACACAGTTTGCGCTGACTCAGTTACTGTGAGGATGTGAGTCGGATCAATATTTCACTAGAAAATCGAGATGAAATGAAATCAAGCAACTCATGTGAGCTTTCATTTTTTTTAAAAATGACTTTAAAAAAAGGAAATATGAAACCTGCTCTCTAAAACTGAAACTTTTTATGTCCTTTCAGAGTTGACAAGACATTCTCCAGAGCTCGAAGCTTATGGTGAGTATTTAATCGCCACAACCACTTTATTTGCAATACATTTGTTTGCACTTCTTGAGGGTGAGTAACGCTGTTTGTCGGTCTGTGGATTAGTCTGATTTCAGTGGCAAAGCTTGCATTTCTGATCCATACTTTCTTAGAAAAATTACCTTGTGATTATATGGATTAGAGCTATTTTGGCATCTTGTGATTCATAATATAATCCATTTATAAAGAAATTAAGTGATTAAAATATGAATTCTAAAATTGAATGCATGCAATTTTGGTTTTACATCACAGTGCTGTTTATTTCTCAAATCTGATTGATTCGAACAGTATGACTTACAGTGTTGCCAACTGCAGTTAAAACGGTAGGTTTATATTGATGTGCTGATTCTAATACAGTATCGTTTCTATAGTAACAACTCATTCACAGGGACTTGTATGCTGGACGATTTTCTTAATCTAAGACTAGTAATATATATATATATATATATATATATATATATTTTTTTTTTTTTTTTAAATGTAACTCTGCTTTGTGTTAGGCCTATATCACACCACCCACCCACATTGGTGATTATTTGTCTCTAACAGCATGCCCCAAAGTTCTTTATTCCTTAGATAACTGCACAAAGTTAAAAGGATGCCATTAGGGATTCAGTTCTTATGAATTATTTCTGCATGAAGACGAGTTAAACCTGGTGGTGTTACGGGAGACACAGAAGGGCTGGATGCAAGTGTGGGGAAAAATCACTTTAATTGGGATATTCAAAAGTAAAGGAACACCAAGGGGGGGGGACTCATGAAACTCATAATGGAACGTAAAACAGAGAACCAATGAACATACGAGGGCGGAGACATAACGTGAGCCAAAAGAAAAGGACCAATAAACACACAGGGGCGGAGACATAACGCAAACCAAAACAAAGAAGCACATGGTGACATGAACAAAACCAGAGTCTATGAATGGAAGGAGGGGAATGCGGAAATGTGCTACTCGGCAGTTTTCACGAGTCGTGCAGAGAGGACAACTGTCCGGAAACTGGACTGGGACCTGGGCCTGAACCGAGGCATGGGCTGTGGCATGAGCTGGAACATGACTCTAGGCATGACGTTGGGCATGGACTGAGGCATGGACTGGAGCATGACTCTGGGTCTGAACTGAGGCATGAGCTGAGGCATGTAGCTGGAACTGGACTTGGACTAGGACATGGACCTGGACTGGGACATGGACTTGGACATGGGCTAAGACTGGAACCTGGACCTGGACTAGGACTTGGATATGGACTTCGACTTGGACATGGATTTGGACTTGGACATGGACTAGGACTAGGACATGGATTAGGACTAGGGCAGGAACCAGGACATGGATTTGGATTGGGACAGGAACCTGGACTATGACTTTGACATGGACTTGGGCTATGACATGAATTTGGACTAGAACATGGAAAGGGACTAGGGTAGGTACCTGGACTAGGACTTGGACATGGACTAGGACTAGGGCATAGACTTGGACTAGGACATGGAAAGGAGATCTCCCCATGGACCTCTGACATGGACTTGGCTTGGGAGGAGGTCATCCCGTGGACCTCCGACATGGACTTGGCTTGGGAGGAGGTCATCCCGTGGACCTCCGACATGGACTTGGCTTGGGAGGAGGTCATCCCGTGGACCTCCGACATGGACCTGGCTTGGGAGGAGGTCATCCCGTGGACCTCCGGCAGGAACAGAACTGGAGCGGAGGTCCCCTCGTGGACCTCCGGCAGGACAGGAGTGGAGGTCCTCTCGTGGACCTCTGGCAGGTACAGAACTGGAGCGGAGGTCCTCTCGTAGACCTCCGGCAGGAACGTGCCTTAGACGGAGGTCATCCCATGGACCTCCAGCAGGAACTTGGCTTGGGCAGAGGTCCCCTCATGGACCTCCGGCAGGAACCTGGCTTGGGCGGAGGTCTCCTCGTGGACCTCCGGCAGGAACAGGACAGGAGCGGAGGTCCCCTTGTGGACCTCCAGCAGGACAGGAGTGGAGGTCCCCTCATGGACCTCCGGCCAGAACAGGGCTGGAATGGAGGTCTCCTCGTTGACCTCTGGTCTGAGCTCCGCTGAGGAGACCTCCTGCTGGGTCTCCGGCTGGAGCTCAGGGCTGGAGGTTGCCAAGTTAACCTCCAGGTGGAGCTCCGCTGAGGAGACCTCCTGTTGGGTCTCCGGCTGGAGCTCGAGGCTGGAGGTTGCCTGGTTGCCTGGTCCGGGGCTGAGAGGTGCAGGCCGCCATGTTGGCCCGCTCCCCCCCATAGTGTTCGAGGAAAGACTGGCTGGGCTGATCGGACAGTTGAACCCTGTTCAAAAAGGCATTGAGGTCTGACTCAAATTCCAGGCTCCCGTATTCCTGGACCAGGAGATCCACGAAACCTGAAACAGTATTTAATTCTGTGTACCCACTGGCAAGGTGAATCTCTGCCCACCAGCGAGCTGAGCCGACTAAATGGGATAGGAGGAACCCCACCCATTGTTCCTCGCTGGGTTTGGGTTACTAAGGAAGTAACCTTGGGCCTGCAAAAGAAAATACTGGGGATACACGGAAAAACCATTGTAAGCGGCAGGAGGATAAATAAAGGCCCACTGGGGAAAAGAAACTGAATCGAGGGGAGGAACAAAAAATTTGGCGAGGCGTGCCCGAAATTTCTCCGCTGCATCCATTTTTCATTTTTGGATTTTTAATCCACAGTGTAGTGAGGTAATAATTCCAGGGATAGCAAAGCTATATCCAAAGGGTTAAGGCATGAATCCACAACAAGGCGAGGCATAAATCCACAATATAGAGGTGAGAGTCCACGTTCCAGGAAACGTGAGGGCAGTGCAAAAATAACGAACATACAGTTCAATATATTTAGTTCAATCTAATAGTCCGTGCCGGACTATGAAATTTTTGAACTATTTTTTATTATTTAAATAAAGGGGTTTAAATAATATGAATGAAACACAAAACACCTGAAACTCATAATGGAACGTAAAACAGAGAACCAATGAACATACAAGGGCGGAGACATAACGTGAGCCAAAAGCAAAGGACCAATAAGCACACAGGGGTGGAGACATAACGTAAACCAAAACAAAGAAGCACATGGTGACAAACAAAACCAGAGTCTATGAATGGAAGTAGGGGAATGCGGAAATGCGCTACTCGGCAGTTTTCACGAGTCGCGCAGAGAGGACGACTCTAACAGGTGGATTTTATGTGGATCAGATAGGCAAGTAATATAAAATAAGTGATGTGTCAATTACAAAGCAACGTTACTTAATTACTGGGTAAGAAAACACTGACTCTGAATCATTAAAGTCTATAATAATATGATAATAGTAAAGTCTGTAATAGTATGGGTTATGTAATATAAAAGCATTTGAAAACAGCTAAAATAATAGCCTAATTAATATTTGAATAATATTTACTATTATTTATTATAACCTAATTATTATTACCTCGTTACAACTTCGTTATAACCTGTATACAAGTGTATCTGGTTGTATTCTGTCCTGTTTTGCACTTAATCTATTTTCCTGTATATATACAGTATATTGTCTACAAGGGGGCATGGTGGCTTAGTGGTTAGCAGGTTTGCCTCGTGCCTCCGGGGTTGGGGATTGAATTCTCGCTTCTGCCCTGTGTGTGCGGAGTTTGCATGTTCTCTTCGTGCTTTGGGGGTTTCCTCCGGGTACTCTGGTTTCCTCCCCCAGTCCAGAGACATGTGTTGTAGGCCGACTGCCATTTCCAAATTGTTTCCAAAGTGTGTGATTGTGCCCTGTGATGGGTTGGCACCTCATCCGGGGTGTCCCCCGCCTTGTGCCCCGAGTTCCCTGGGATAGGCTCCAGGCTCCCCTGTGACCCTGTGTAGGATAAACGGGAAATGGATGGATATATTCTCTACAGTTTTTGGTATATTTACATAGTTGTTCATTTTGAACTTATTTAAATATTCTTCTGCTGCTGTATTTTCTATTGTCTTATATTCTCTATTGTGTCTTGTCTGTATCTTATATTATCTTATCTTATCTTATCTTATCTTATCTTATCCTATCCTACCTTTTCTTATCTTAAAATGATTAAATATTTGAATTGTAATGCAGTTTTGTTAAAGGGTAATTTGGCACTCCTACTAGAAAATCTAAATATCTTCCATTTTTTTTTATTCATCACGATTTCCCCAGCAGTCTGAAAGCAGAGACACTGCTGTATCCTGAGCTAGTTTGTATGGCCCTGTGCATGTGTGAGCATGGCACTAGTGAGGCAGAGGCAGACAGAGAGCGGTCCCAATACGAGCCGAGACACTGCAGCCCCGCTGTCTGGTTGCCACAGTAACAGTAGACAGTTCTGCAGTGTTGGCAGGACAGATCGGGTGAGGTGCAAAGTAGGATGCATGTGTGAAAGTGTATGTGTGAGTTTGCGTGCGTGCATGCGTGCTCGCGCTGACAGGAAGTGTGTGAAGGCAGATGGACAGTGAGCTCATCCAGCCCTGAAGGTCAGCCTGCTAGAGCCTCTATCAGGTTTCTGCAGCACTGGGCACTGGCGTCTTTCCCTCTCGGAGCCTTTCTAGCTTCTAGCTGTCCTGGGAAACAGGAGCCTGCCGCAAACCACACTCGACTCTTCCTCATCGCACTGACTGTCCGTCCACTTCGGAGAGGATACAGGGAGTGCTACCTATATAGCATACTTACACCAGAGGATTTATTGCTGTAGCTGTGGTTTGTCAGTATTTTTGCTGTTAGTGCATGATGACCTTTGTTGCATGCAGAATATGATGCTGATCAGATCACAACAGTGGCCACAATGTGTCTGATATGAAGGAAAGATTCTGATCTGGAAGATATTATTTGGAAATATTAAGTAGTTATATTAGAGTTGAAGAATTCACAGGCCTTGTTTTGAATAGGCAGAAAAGTGTTAAATCTGAAGGATGGTAATGTAAAACTTTGTTTACATTTAGCAAACTATGATTAGCTTATATCTTAGATTTTTATATGGTCATTTGGAAGGCACCTTTATCCAAAGCAAGGAAGAATGCAATCCAGATTTTTTTTAGAAAAGCATTCCAAAGTGAAGTACACATTTCCAAAAGCTTCTCACAAAAGGTCGAGCACTAAGCTGTAGCCAAGGCCTTGTATCTCATTGAGTGTATGATGTAGGCCAGATTAGTAGTCGGCTGTGCTAATCACTGGGACTTGAGAAACACAAAAAACTCTATAGGTCTGACAAGAGAGGACCAACATGCCTTGCTCTCCATTCCGAATTGGGAGGCCAAAAAAGTTCTGGTGAGTTTTGCATGCAGCAATGTCATGTAAATGTTGTGACTTTTGTATTTGAATGGAAAGAACTTTGGTGCACAACAGAGGACTTTTTTTTTTTTTTTGCTGGAACATCTATGTGTTCTTCAGAGTCAACAAAACAGGAGAACAATTCAGCTGTGTTTCTCACAAAGCAGAACACAAAAAAAGAAATGTACGCACAGCCCCTTATACTATGAGCTAATCAGTTAAAGCATATTATTCAGTATGATGAATTATTCAGTTACTACTGTGAAATTAATAGGAAAGGTATACGGTTACAAGAGTGAGGCACTGGCAGATCCTTGGTGTTTAAGGGCTTAAATATTTATGATGGTATATTGGAAAAATAACATTACTTTTTTTCTTATTCTCTCTTATTCGCGCTGTCATTACCTATAGATGTTTTTAAGGGTTATGTATTTTTAGCATCTAGCAAATGAAAAAATGACACTGAGATTCACTGCTCTTTGGGTCACTTACTTGTACCATGAGCAACTTTTATAATCAAAATAACAGGGATTTTAACATTAATATTCAGATTTATAAGGAATTGCTTTAACTCTAATTCATTTGCAGTTGACATCCATTTGACCCACGTCATACCTTTCTGTAAAAATTCTACTAAAATACCTAATATAATTCCTCTATATTTATCAATTTACGCTGTATTTATGGATATAGAAACACATGGCAGGTGGATGTGCACAGATGGGAATTTGAATTAGAGAAAAAAACAAACAGGGAGTGATTACTTTCTTCTTTATAAAGACATATCATGTGTGATCTGCGACAATCATATGTTACCTAAAAGGCCAGGAATGTGTTATGTAGACAGACACTTTTAACATCATGTGCTAATTGTATTCTAAATTCACGTTGAACGCTACACAGAATCGCACGTCAAATTAATTATGTTGGTATCTCAGCAAAACTATCTGGTTATGTTTTCCATAGACCTGGATGAAATCACTGTAATATAAAGGTGATTTTAAAAGAAGATTTTTCAATGCCATTAGAAACACTGAGCCAAGGATTTAAAATTGATTTAAAGAATAACCTACACTGGCCATTCATTGTATATTCATAAGCATTGCATAAATACTTTATAAAGCACTACTGGAGGATTTATGTAAGGATTTACAGTATATACGCTGTTAAATTCTCAAATCCGATTCCTTATCTGAAGAAGTATATTGGTTTGTCTTTACATGAAAGGCAGATACAAGAAGAAACTTCTGTGAACATTATGAGTTTGAGGCTATTGCATTAGCCATTTTTAAAATCACTTTCTTGGAGCTTATCATTTTGTCTTCACTAACAGCAACGTGGGGCGGTGGTAGCTCAGTGGTTAAGAAATTGGGCTACCGATCGGAAGGTCATGAGTTCAAATCCCAGCAGCGCCAAGCTGCCACTGTTGGGCACTTGAGCAAGGCCCTTAACCCTCAACTGCTCCCTGGGCACTGCAGCAAAAATGGCTGCCCACTGCTCCGGGTGTGTTCACAGTTTGTAGTGTGTGTGTGTTCACTACTCACAACTCCTAATGTGTGTGCACTAACTTGGATGGGTTAAATGCAGAGGACAAATTCCAAGTATGGGTTACCATACATTGGCCTTCACATGTCACTTTCAAATTCATAAATTATTGAGAAATATTTTAGTATTTGATTTGGTATGTTGAGGTGTAGTTACTGTGTCTACTACTTCTTTTAGGAGCATGGAATTGGATGATATGTACTTAAGAGCTGGTGATCTATTTGCAAAACTGTTATGAAGCATTAAAATTATGATGAAGCATCACACCAATACAAATTCAGCACATATGCCAGCAAAATTATTACTACTCTTATTACAACATTATTATTACTACTCTCAAACTGAAGTACTAATCAAAGTGTAATAAAAATGCTGTTAGTAAAAACAAACTAATAACTTTCAAGATAAGAATAAAAAAAGAGCAACCAGTCTTCTGTCAATCAACAGAAAATTATAATTATGTATTGTTCTCTAACATATGTCCCAGAAATACCCAGATTTCCCCTTGGGGATCAATAAAGTACATTCATCCATCCATCCGTCCATCTGCCTGTCCGTCCGTCCATCCATCCATTTCATCCATTAATTCATCCATCCATTCATCCATCCATCCATCCATCTAACTAAAGTTTGGACACAAGTGTTTCATAAATTTCTGCAGTGCTTATGACTGAGTTACACCAGTCCAACATAGATAAATAAAGTGTTACAAAAGTTGTTTGTAGTAAAAATGTAAATTGGAAAGCTCCTGAATGCTGCAGTGATAAAGTTTTTACCCTGTCATGAAGTCATTGAGTTTGAATCCTACCTGGGAGGCCAAGAAAGTATTAATTGGCTCTGATCTCTTAGAGAGATGGCATTACTGTCCATCTCTCTGTACTGTATATGGTAAAGGTCAGTTAACAAGCATGTCTGGGTGTCCTATGGCATTGTATGAGCAGCAGTTTGAAATGATCCAGTGGATAGCTACAAGAAGGCAGTATTAGCTCTCACCATCCCAGATTAGTCAACCAGTGGGTGGGAATTGTCAGCGACTAAATGGGAAGAAAAATATGGTAGAAAGCCAGTTCAACTTGATTAATGATGGTAACAGTGCAGTGTTGGGGTGCCAGGTGGCCTACTCAATACAACTCTTATTTAGTCTGCACAGACTTCCCACTAAACCACGGCCTAGATGTTAACTACTGTTTTGACATTGGAACAATATTTGTTTCAGCCAAGAGCCATTTTTAGCGCTCCTAAATTGCTTCTCATTGTCAAGTTTGAATCGAGAAACAGTTTGGTGGCAATAGTGAGGATGAATAAATAGGGGAAGTAATTACACTTCACAAAGACAAGATCAGACAGGATAATAAATGCAGTTGTTCACCACTAAAGAGCAAATGCACAGCTTTTTTTCTCGGTAGTGGTAATAAATTGCTGCATACTGTGAATTTCTTTGAGAGTTTAAAGTGGATGTGAGTTTGTTTTTCTGAACCAAAGGAATTTTATAGCAGCAATGAATTTTTAATATAGTGTATTTGCCATTTCTTGGATTTTTATATATTTTATGCATGTTTTATTATTATCATTATTAATTATTTCCTGTATACACAGTTCAATACAATCTGGCATTGATGGTCATTAGTCTGAACCCTAGGTTGAGGCTTGCTAGGAAACAAGTTCACCACTAATCCCCTCCTGTTGCTTATCTTCATCAGAAAGCATGTTGTACTTATAGCTGTGATATCTAGAGCTCTCCTCCATAAATAATAGTCGTCTAAGAGGAGCCAGAGCCGGGGCCAGCGGTAAATATGGAAGCACTAATTCATCACGCATATAGCATAGGACGTAACAGAGATGCTTCTTCACACTTTTTTGTCTGTGTTGTCATTAATATTTGAACTATGACTAACCTGTGGCCGTGAAAAGCCAGCTGTGACATTCGGAGGTGATATTTGAAAGCAATCAAGTGTCTCTCTGATTGCTGTATTGCTTCAGCCAACATCAAAGCGACGTGGCCTGCTTTGATTCGGCTCCGGACGCTGGCACATATGCTTAGCTTGCACTGCCGTGAGTGATACTGCTCGTTCATTACCACTTAAAAAGAAGTTGGCTCATCATGAAGTGCAGGTGATTCTTTGAACTGAACCACTGCTGTTTTAATTTATTTATTTATACAAGGCAATCATTTGAGACTCGGGCTGGTTTTCAACACAGCAAGAACAAACGATGCATACTGTATACTGACATTTACAGGACATGTGGAATATAATTTAATAAGGAAAAAACAACAAGGCCAGCAGCAGGGCTTTGTAGATATTAAAGCAGGTTTGCTATTAAATTTTTACCAGTTTGTTATTTAAAGACTGATATCAATATTCACCTGATTTGCACACCCGTATGACCACTTTTACTTACAGCCCCAATTCCAAAAAAGTTGGGACATTGTGTAAAATGTAAATAAAAGCAGAATGCAATGATTTGCAAATATCATAAACCCATATGTTATTCACAATAGAAAATAGAAAACATATCAAATGTTTAAACTGAGGAAATGTACCATTTTAAGGAAAAAATAAGGTAATTTTGAATTTGATGGCCGTAACACGTCTCAAAAAAGTTGGGATGGGGCAACAAAAGGCTGGAAATGTAAGTGTTACTAAAAAGAAACAGCTGGAGGAACATTTTGCAACTAATTAGGTTAATTGGCAACAGGTCAGCAACATGATTGGGTGTAAAAAGAGTATCTTAGAGAGGCAGAGTCTCTCAGAAGTAAAGATGGGATGGAATCTGGATAGAAGCATATGTTGCTCTAAAACCTGTATATACCTTTCAGCATTGATGGTGCCTCTCCAGATGTACAAGCTGCCCATTCCATAGGCACTAATGCACCCCCATACCATCAGAGATGCAGGCTTTTGAACTGAGCACTGATAACAAGCCGGATGGTCCCTCTCCTCTTTAGTCCTCTTTAGTTTAGAGGACACTGCATTCACAGAACAGTTTTCCACTTTGCCTCATTCCATTTTAAATGAACTTTGTCCCAGAAGTTCCCAGGCAGTGTTTCTGGATCATGTTCACATATGGCTTCTTCTTTGCATGATAGAGCTTTAACCAGCATTTGTGGATAGCACGGCGAACTGTGTTCACAGACAATGAATTCTGGAGGTGTATCTGAGCCCATGCAGTGATTTCCATTACAGAATCATGCCTGTTTTTAATGCAGTGCCGCCTGAGGGCCCGAAGATCACAGGCATGCAGTATTGATTTTCGCCATTGTCCCTTGTGCACAGAGATTTCTCCAGATTCTCAGAATCTTTTGATGATATTATGTACTATGGACTCTGCCTCTCTAAGATACTCTTTTTATACCCAATCATGTTAATGACCTGTTGCCAATTAACCTCCAGCTGTTTCTTTTTAGTAACACTTTTCCAGCTTTTTGTTGCCCCATCCCAACTTTTTTGAGACGTGTTTAATTTAATTCTTAATTTAATTCTTTAATTCTTAATTTAACATCAGAGTACACTAGTATGTGTTACCATTCAAAAATACTCCAAAAGAGCAGAATTTTTTCTCCCCAATAAAACAGGAGATGAGGCAATCAGCATATGAATCTAGAATGATTTGTGCAGGTTTTTTGAACTCTCCGATATTAACTGAAACCGCCAGGAAGCCTTGCCCCCACCCCCCATCTGACACACTCGAGTTCATTAATATGAAATAAAATTCATCAGTGTATGTTCAACTCAGCTAACATTAGACAGGTATGTACAGTGCCATCCACTAATATTGGCACCCTTGGTAAGAAGGGTGTGGCAAAGAAGGCTGTGAAAAATTGTCTTTATTGTTTATCTGTTTGATCTTTTGTTAAGAAACTTCACAAAAATACTCTGCTCTCATGGATATCAAACAATTGCAAACAAAAGGTTTATCAAAAAAAAAAAAAGTTAAATATAGGTGTGCAGCAGTTATTGGCACCCTTTTAGTCAATACTTTGTGCTACCTCCCTTTGCCAAGATAACAGCTCTGAGTCTTCTCCTATAATGCCTGATGAGTTTGGAGAATACATGGTATGGGATCTGAGACCATTCCTCCATACAGAATCTCTCCAGATTCTTCAAATTTCGAGGTCCATGCTGGGGGACTCTCCACTTCAGTTCACCCCACAGGTTTTCTATGGGTTTCAAATCAGGGGACTGGGATAGCCAGGGCTATTTTATGTTTTGTGTTGATTTTGATGTATGTTTTGGATCATTGCCCTGCTGGAAGATCCAACCACAGCCCATTTTAAGCTTTCTGGCAGAGGCAGTCAGGTTTTCATTTAATATCTGTTGATATTTGATAGAGTCCATGATGCCATGTATCCTAACAAAATGTCCAGGTCCTCCAGAAAAACAGCCCCAAAACATTAAAGAGCCACCACCATATTTAACCGTGGGCATGAGGTACTTTTCCATATGGCTACCTCTCTGTGTGCACCAAACCCACCTCTGGTGTTTATTGCCAAAAAGCTCTATTTTGGTTTCATCTGACCATAGAACCCGATCCCATTTGAAGTTCCAGTAGTGCCTGGCAAACTGAAGACGCTTGAGTTTGTTTTTAGATGAGAGTAGAAGCTTTTTTCTTGAAACCCTTCCAAACAACTTGTGGTGATGTAGGTGACTTCGGATTGTAGTTTTGGAAACATTCTGACCCCAAGATGCAACTAACTTCTGCAATTCTCCAGCTGTGATCCTTGGAGATTTTTTGGCCACTCGAACCATCCTCTTCACAGTGATAGACTAACTACATTTAGAAATGGTACCAAAAAAAAAGAGAAAAAAATTTACCCCAAAAGATTAAATAGGCCTGCAGCGATAATCAGAAAGTGATTACATCTCGCCTGCACCAGACAGCAAAAGCATCAAGGATGAAAAACATCGGCCATGTGGACATTAGACAACCAGTTTTAAATGTTTATGGTAAATTGTGACCAGTATCAAGATATCAATACCACACAAGCCGATTGTGAACAATAACTAAAGTTCTCAATGTCTAACCATTTTTACGTAATAAACAGTGAATCCCTAGTTATGTATTTGTGTTTTGATAATGGTGATAATGATTGTCCTTATGAAATGAGGAAACTATTATTAGAGCACACTAGCAACACATTAAAGGTTGCATGACTATTCATTTTTACTGGATGACCACTAGTTTTATGCTCATAAACAACAGCTAAATACACTTCATTTAACAGCCATATACGGCTACAAATTTAATTTCCACATAAATGATTTTTTTAGTCTACACTGTTAATGATTAAAAATAAATAAATCAGTGCAATATGTGTGTCATATAACACAAATTAAGCATGTACCAATTCTTAAAACACAATTGTGTGGACTGCCTGGAGGCAGAAGTGGCTTAGTGGACATTGTTGATCCTAAAACTAAGAGCACACGGATATGGAAACTCATTAACAAAGCCCTGCTTATAGTTCAATGACTGGCTATCCTTGGATGGAGGGTGCTCTGTCTACAGCAGCGTCTGGGAGGGTTTTGTTTAATGACCCGGGGTTGAACCGTCATGCTCAACTCCAGCCTCATTAGCATCTGGCTCATTCTGGGTCAGCTGTCATGAGCCACTCTAAAGTAGCTGAGTAGGATTGGATAGTGACTCACTATTTTTTTCCACCCGCCCGACTAGTCAAAACCCTCACAGCGGCAACTAGTCAATATATTAGTCCATTAGTCTGTGCGTTGCCTAAAGCCATACCTGAGACGACCGAGGAACTTTTTAAATAAGACAAAGTGAGACATTAAGATAGAAATCTGTTGTTCCAGACGGCCATTAGGGGAGGCAATAGAGTCTAGCTGAATAAAAAACTACAGCTGTTGTTGTTACCTCTTGCAATGTAGCTATGTGGAAATCAGACTGTTGGATAAAACTCTGGCAAGGAAATGACTGATAGTTAAGATTGTCACTGATTTGGGTTGTTTCAGGCCGTCAATATATGTGTTTAAATATACTGGGGGTTCCCAAATCCTTTTTGGGCAAACGACCCCAAATGAAAATTAAATGGACATTAAAAAACTAACTGGGGTGAAAGATGTTTATTAGTAGACAGATACACCCATGATTTTTAAAGTTGAAACGAGTGCAGTCTGCAGCCTTCAGTACTCATAGTTTTGTACTGAGATGAACTTTAGTTCATTAATGACTTGGACAGATGTCCCAAATGTATTATTGAGTTTCAGATAGAGCTGAGATGCCTGAGGTCATGTGTCCTCTAGCAGGAAGACATTTGGTACTTCTCAGGCTGACTTCTTAACACCCCTAAGAACTAGTTATGCCCAGATTATTTAGGACATAATACAAAATTCAGACCATGTGTCAAATCGTTACTAAACTTCTTAAAATTTAGCATTTCTGCTCAGATGTCAGACAATACTCTAGAGATGTCTAGAGAGCATTCAATTTACATTCAAGTTATATTCAAGTTCTTTGAATTTGATCATGTAAATGAAATAAACGAAAATATTAAATATTTTATACTCAAATTTGTTTGTTAACAAATAGTTGATAAATAATGGTCTGTGTGAGTAGAATGCAGTAAGTACTGTTTCAAATAACTGGTTAAAAATACAACCAATTTCTTACCTCTCTACCAGTGTAACCAGTGTTCTTACATAACAAGCAAAATATGGCTGTGACATGTTGTACTTGACCAGTAGGGTGCATAAGTCCTAGAAAGAATTTTTTAAAAACTTTTTGTAACGTATGGGTATTTTGGATTTTGTTTGATTCTGTAGTGCAAGTTTTTGTTATCTATCTATCTGTCTGTCTGTCTGTCTGTCTGTCTGTCTGTCTTCTTGAGTTCACCAAATAGGATGTTTCTGAAAAAGAAAATCCTACATCCTAGTTGTTGTTGTTGTTGTTGTTGTTGTTTTCTGTAAGAATCTACACAGATTTCTGAATGACTGCTGTATAGCCTGGTATTTTGTTAATGGTTTTCAGCAGCTTAGGAAGCAAATGACAACAGAAATCAATACTTTCAATTTTTAACCACTGGGTTCCTGTGCCATATACATACCTTTTTTTCCATTCTTGAAAAAACTTGAATGAAAAGTGCTCTTGCACTTTAGACTTCCTCACCCATGAACTACAGCTGTTATTGTTACCTCTTGCAATGTAGCTATGTGGAAATTAGGAATTATGAATTTACTCTTTGAGAAATTTTTCAGAGTCAGGAGTTTGAAAAAGTGCATCTCATGTGTGTTTGAATGAGTACATGTCATTTCCGCTGTCACTTCCAGCTTCAAACGATACGCAACCAATACTAAACCCATATTCAGTAAACGTTTCAGCATTTTTTGACTCGACTTGACATGTTCCAGTGAGTCAAAGTCATTCGATGTCCTTGTTTTTATTGCTGAACTCTTACGTTAGTGAGTATAGTCAGGATAGTGAGAAAACTAAAATTGCATGTAAACTCTTGTGGCTTTTTTGAATGCGACTCCCTGTAACATTTCAAAATAGTAACACCCAAAATCTGCTGCCAAAATTAGAATGATATTTGTAATATTAATTTAAAAAGAAATTAATAAAATAAAAGAGGAGATTTTAAGTTTTTGTCACAACCCAAATTGTAAATCAAGTGACTGCATGTGGGGCCTTGACCCCTAATTTGGAAACACTTGCAATATATGTTGTGGTGTGGGTGTTTGTGTGTGTGTGTGTGTGTGTGTGTGTGTGTGTGTGTGTGTGTGTGTGTGTGTGTGTGTGTGTGTGTGTGTAATATCTTATTGGGGACCAACTGTACTGACAATATCTGACATTTTTGACCTTGTGGGGACATTTGGTTGGGGCACATTTCTGTTGTGTGTGAAAATCCCAGGAGATCAGCAGTTTCTGAAATACTCATCTGGCACCAACAACCATGTCACGGTTAAAGTCACAGAGATCCCATTTTTTCTTCACTCTGATGTTTGATGTGAACATTAATTGAAGCTCTTGACCTGTATCTGCATGATTTTTATGCATTGTGCTGCTGCCACATGATTAGCTGATTGGATAACTGCATAAATGAGCAGGTGTAAAGGTGTTCATATGCAGTATACAGGTTAAGGTTAGGTGTAGCACAACATTTATTAGCTGCATTAATATTTATGTCAATGGAAGGTCCTCACATTGAAGGATAGTAACACAAATGTGTGTGTGTGTGTGTGTGTGTGTGTGTGTGTGTGTGTGTGTGTGTGTGGGGCTTTATTGGGTTCGAAGTTTTTATCAGAGGGAGCACAGAGCTGTCATACTCAATCAGCTCCGACTGTCTGCGTGTGTCACCTACATGCCACAATCTGACTAAATATAGCAATGAAGTGACAGGCTAGTGTCTAACTCTGAAACACTACACATCCAAACATGACCCCATCCAGATGACAGCCATAAGCGTATGTAGAAAAGCATGAAGCTAAAGTCAAGTCTGACAAAGCAGCATCAAACTACGACTCTGTAAATCTCTTCGTCTTATCTCTTTTTTCCTCATGGGGCTGTTAAAGTGCTCTTATGCTAGGAGGGATTAAAGTACCTGCAGCTCAGATATTATTGCTACTGTATGTCAGTGAACTGCGTTGAACCAAACTGCTTAATAAATAATTACATTTCACACACACACACACTTTCAGTGATTAACTAGCAAACAAATCTATCTGTATAATAATGATTTCCATGATAATAGTGTTGCACAGTAATAATTGGGTTGTTGACCAGGAGGATTGATCTGTTCTGTGGAGAGGGTGTGTGTGGGTGTGTGTGTGGGTGGCAAACCAGATGTTACATTTTTTATTAATGCAAATGAAAATGAATGTCAGCATTAGCACTTTAAGAGGGGAACAATAGAGGTCACATCTAGGTCTCGTCACTGTATAATTGTCCATATTTTGTGACTTACTCCCGGACTTATACTGGTGGCCTAGGAACATATGGCACTATTGTCTGGAAAATTAATCAGTTTTTCACTGGACGATATGCCACATTATACGGACATCAGTATTAGTAAGCTAATTACAGCAGTTTCACCTGGTTTAAAGGAATACTCCAGCCAGTTTCAACCTAATCTCTATCCACCATATTTGTGTGACATGAGCACAACCTTTGCCACATTTCCCTTTACTGGGAAAAGAACAGAAAATCTGTTGACTCAAAATTCACTTATAATGCAAGCCTAAGAGCAGTTGTTAAATTCTACCCTTACAACTCATGTGCAGTGCGTATCAATGAGTTATGACCATTTATTTAATAATAGGATTGATTGGTCCTATTATTTATAGAACACAGTTCTAAAGTTCAGCACTCTTAAAATTCTCCATTCTGATAGGTCAGAAGGTGTTGATCAGTTTTCTATAACAGCCTGTCACAGATTTGCAGGCTGGTTTCTCAATAACAAAACAAGCTGTGTGTTTTTATTTTTGTCCAATTAATTTATGAAAAAAGAGAGGCTAATGCGGGAACAACTGTTTATAGCTGTTGTAAAGTAATGATAACAGGAACTAGTCTTACGAACGTATTAAATGTAACTAGGGGTTAAATTGCGATTTGTTATGTGTGTGTGTGTGGGGGGGGGGGGGGGGGGGCGCGCTCTGTGGTTTCAGGCTTACGAGGGCTGCACATGTATATGCAAAGCCTACAAAATCTTATCAATTGACAAACTGTAAAATATAACAAGTTGAGACTGCCCTCTGCTATGAACACTAAAATGCTGATCAAGATCATTCTAGATGCTGGCAGTGTGCAAAGCCACATCTGATGACCATAAAGCTTTCTGTAGGCCTGTGCCCTCTCCTTTGTGTCAGTATCAAATATAGGAATGATGTAACCATTAAAGTAGAGACTATAAATACAAAATATTAAGAGTAGAACAGTCTTTTTTATTAGGAAAATTAAACTGGAATTGACTTTCTAGCACAGAGCGACCCACTGTACCCGGTATTTATTTATTTATTATACAGGCTGCCATTGGATAAAGTATACAATATTAATGAACTTAAAAGGAGGACAAATGAGCGTCGGGTGTTCTGGTAGACGGACCTGGTATTGTAAAATCGGACAGATGGCCACCCTATTTAGCATTTTTATTTTAAACAGTTGGCAAATATTGCTGTATTCAGCCTCATCATGTTCAGCTCCTTACATCGTACCTCTCATTATTCAAGCGTTAAAAAGCGCCGCGCTGAAGTACTGCGTGGGCTCGACTTCTGTGAACAGTAAACCCCGCCTTCTTTGATTTGATTGGCCATCTCAAACATTTTGACATTGATGAGCACTGTTAGACTGCTGCGAGGAGCCAGAGCCCGCTAAATAGATTAATCATTTTGAGTCATGTTGGCCGCACAGGCATTCGCCTGAACTGACAGAATACGTAAATGTACTATCCCTAACTCCCCGTGCTCCAGATGGCCAGTCCGCTCCTGACACCATATGATATGAAACGGACTCGAGAACAGTAGGCTTTGTAGGCGCTAGAACATGCTAGTAAGCTAGCGTACCTGAGAAAAAATATATATAGCCTATATTGTTGAAAAAGTACTAGGAAAGTCGTAAGCCTATGTGCCGGGGCTTAGCCCCAGACGGCCCTGGCCCAATTTAACCCCTGAATGTAACCTATAAAGTGTTAAAAAGCATGACATCATTCACTAATTAATTAAATATTGTAATCATTGGTAAATTGCTGTGGTCGAAGAGTAATAAAACGGCTCCAGGCATGCTGTTATAGGAAAATAATCAACTTTGGGGTGATAATTGCTCTCTGCTTCGCATTATACCACTCTGATGTTGATTATGTGGCCCCCGTGTTTTATTCTTATTCTTGAAGGTTAATAGAAAAGAGTTAGTATTATGATTGTGCTCACACATATCTTGATAAAGATAAGGGTGGTTGTGAGTGATGAAGAGGGGAGTGTAGTGCAGGCGGTCTTCAAGTGCTTGTGGCTTATTTGGGAGTGCTTTAAATGATGCCCTTTGGGTCTAATGTTCAACATCCATCATTACTACCCTGCAGCTCTGTGCACTGTGTCATACAGTGAGAGAGAGAGAGAGAGAGAGAGTGTGTGTGTGTGTGTGTGTGTGTGTGTGTGTGTGTGTGTGTGTGTGTGTGTGTGTGTGTGTGTGTGTGTGTGTGTGTGTGAGGTTGTGTGTATCTGTGGGTCTGAAGCTATGTACTTCTTTAAAAAAAAAAAAAAACTAAGTGTAAAACAATGTGCTGTGTTTACTGATGTTATAATTACAAGTAGATAGTTACATGTATACAATATACATGTTACATATTTCTGGTCTTATTTTCTGATATTTCACGTAAACAAATATATATAGCTTGGAGGAAGATGAGTGTGTGTGTTGTGTTGCGTGGATTTAATTCAAGTACCAGAGAGCAGACCTCTATACTCTATTGTTGTTATATGTTCAGCTGACCTTTCTGCAAGTGGAAATGGTTGTGATATTTGGCGACTAGCAAAGCAAGGTATCAAAGTAATGTACAGTGGTGACAACCTGTAGGAAAAAGTGATGTAGTCAGTCAGTCTTCTTCAGGCAACTAGCTTTAATAACAATCAGAGTCAGTCTTAATTGAAATATTACAAGGGTTTATTCTGCTAAAAGGAGCATGAAACATGGCTGCAGAATTATGGTGGTTAGATCACACTGTCTCCTGGCTTTAATGAATGTGATGTTGTAGGGAAAGAGAAATGGCAAGGTGGTATGATTAGTAAGCAGGGGGTTCGACCTTCAAGAAGCAGGTAACAGTTGGCACAATCAGATTAGAAGCAGATTAGAAAAAGATTAGAGAGAACAAAAAAATGTGAGATGAAATGCGAGAAGCATTGCTCACATACAAGCCTGCATACTTTGTGTACATCTGAGGGAATAAAAGCGACATTTTCAGCACCAAAACATACCTGTACATTATGTTTCTAAGTCAAACTATTAAATGTTTGGATATTTAATGCACAGCAATGCTAAACACACTGACAAGCTCTGTCTCTCTTAAAACTTTCTGCCATCATCATGATTGTTGTCATTATCTACATCTCAGATCAAAAGCTATGACCTTTGAATATATTTACTAATCTACTGTAGATGATCCAGAATACTGGTACACAAGAGAGATATTTTGGTTTGTTTTAAAGGCTACGTGGGAGGTTTTTAAAACTCAAACGCTCACCTTACACATAAAGATGAGATGGGAATTTAGACACAACACTAGTTTATTTGGTCACAATGTCACATGGTGCTATACAGCACCCGCTATGTATGTTGGTATTATACCACACAGATACATCAAATACTCCAAACAATTATAAAACGCAAGTATAATCCAGGCTTAAGGTTGACCAAAGTCATTATTCAAAACCACAAATATCAGAGTACATTCATTTTCAGTGCTGTCTGTCTATCCAGAGGGAGGAGGAGTTAAGGTCATGTAATTTTTCATCCCAGCTAGGGACTTTTAATACACGATTTCTACTTATCTGCATCCTTCGTCTCTCTCTGGAGCTAGCGTGGGTCATTTGGGTTTGCTGTCTCTGAGAGTTGGCAGTCTGAGAGATGAACTCCAACTGTGCAGTAAGTATTGGTTTAGACTGGCTCACACTGGAAGTCTCTCTGCATGGCATCAGGTCTTGGTCGTGCTCATTAGGCCAAAGCAGAAAGTGAAATGCAGTGTGCTTTGAAGAGAAAAATGGGGGGGGGGGGCTGTTTTGGGTGTTCACGTCTTTGGACCTTTTTGTAAGACCATCTTGTAATATTTTACACACACCTGATTATTTGCACTTGGGAATGCATCGATGCTTATACGGCGATCTAGTATCGGTCTGCTACCGTCCTCATTTACTCACACTTGTACTCATACTTGTAAAAAATTTAAATAAAAATGTTCATATTGCCTTTCCAGCAAACTCAAAGCACAATTTGGGTCACATGACCAGAGCCATTTGCTTGTGTCTTTGCTGCTGATATAGTGGATATAAAAAGTGGCATAGTGGATATAAACTGGCAGGTTTTTGTCATGTAAAAAAATCAAATCAAGATAAATCATGTCAGAACTTTCCACCCTCAATGTGAAATTACAACATATAAAAATTAAGTGAAAAACAACAACAACAAAGAAAAACATTTTATGGAAAAATAGGAAAAATAAAAAATCTTAAACAGCCTAGTTGCATAACTGTGCACAAGTGATTTTATTAAACCACTCAGTCTTTTTGGCTAAGAGTCTATCAGCATGGCACATCTTGACTTGGCAATATTTTCCACTTTTTCTTTCAAAAACATTCTAGATTCATCAAATTGTGAGGGTATCTCCTGTGCACAGCCCAGAAGGTCACCACACAGATTTTTAGTTGGATTCAGGTTTGGCCATTCAAAAACATTGATCTTCTTTTGGTTAAGCCATTTTTTTGTTGATTTGGATGTATGCTTTGGGTCATTGTCATGCTGAAAGGCGAAATTCCTTTCCATCTTCAGCTTACTAGTAGACACCTGAAGGTTCTGCACTAAAATCGACTGGTATTTGTAGCTATTCATGATTCTCTCCACCTTGATAAAAGCCCCAGTTCTGGCTGAAGAAACGCAGTCCTAAAGCACGATGCTGCCACCACCATGCTTCATTGTGGGTATGGTGGTTTTTTTTTTTGTTTGTTTTTTGTTTTTTTTTAGCACCAAACATACCTTTTGGAATTATTATACCTTTTGGAATTGGTCTCTTCAGACCATAACACATTTTGCATATGGTTTGGTGTGATTTAGTTGAGTTTGGATGTTTTTGTGAGAAAGGGCTTCCGTCTAGCCACTCTACTCCATAGACCAGACATGTGGAGAATACGAGAGATTGTTGTCACATGCAGAGAGTAATCAGTACTTGTCAGATATTACTGCAGCTCCTTTAATGTTGCTGGTCTCTTGGCAGCCTCCCTGGTAAGTTTTTGTCTTGTCCTTTTATAAATTTTGGAGGGACTGTGGCGCTCCATTTTCTCTATTTGTTGATGATGGCCTTCATGGTATTCAATGGTACATCTAATGTTTTGGAAATTCTTTTATACCCCTCTCCTGATTGATTCCTTTTGACAAGTGAGATATCATGCATGCTTTGTGAGCTCTTTGCAGACCATGGCTTCAGCAGTCAGATAAAACCAAGAAGATTTGAAGAAAATCATACAGAAACAGCTGGGGTCAATCAGAATAATTTCATTGAGAACAGCTGTATGATAATTACTTTTGAACATGAGATTGAACGTGATTGGTTCATTCTGAACATATTTATGTCCCCAATTATAAAAGGGTGTGCACACTTATGCAATCAGGTTATTGTAAATTTCCCTAAAATGTTTCTCATTGTTTTTCACTTAATTATTATATGTTATAATTTCACACTGAGGGTGAAACCTGCCATTTTAACAGGGGTGTGTAGACTTTTTATATCCACTGTATGTTCCACTGTCTGTTCCAAGACAGACCACTGCTTAACATAATGGGGCAGCCGCTGTATCATACAAGACCTGCCCCTCAGTAAAAAGAATGAATTGCTGTGTTGATGAAGATGATAGCTGAAAATGCCTGGCCTTCAGATTCCTACAATGATATGTGAGCAGATATAAGGTGTTTTACTCAGTTAGTTATTTAACTGCAGCAAAAGTGACAGCCTGAAATAAAGAGTGTCAGATAATTTTTGGTCAATTTATAAACAGCCATTTCAAATTTGTGCTTGAAATATCATCTTGTTGATCCAATTCTGGATCTGTCCCCATTAAACCAATTAAGAGAATGGATCTTGTTAGACTGAAAATAACTGTCCAGGAGCACTGCCAGAGCGGCCACCGAGTGGACAGACTTTACTAAAAGGTCTTTGCGGAAAATCAATTGTTGGAGGTAATTAAGTATACAAACAGACTGACTGCACCTGAGCACTTGGCAGGTGGCGATTTAGTACATTGGACTGTCTGTCAAAAACTCTATACTGTCATTATGTGTTAGTCCCACAACATCAGCTGACACCAGTTAAAGCCCCTGGCCCTACAGTTTTAAACATTAAAAAAATGTTTAAAAATCTTTTTTTAAACATTACTTTTATTAAAGATGTTAGATCATTTAGTTACATCCATAACTAAGATGTCATTCAGAAATATATGCATTATCCCTAAGATTAAATATAACTTAAATAACTATTATAACTAAAGGCTGCAAAATGTCCTACTTTCTGCCTGATCAGAACTGTGTAGGCGTATCAGATAGCATACAGAGCTAATGTTAGAAAAGCGTGTAGGAATGACAGAGTGAAGCTCCCACAATGCTTTTGTTTTTTGGCTTAAAAACAGAATAAACATTTTTCTTTCTTGTGTTCCAACCCCAGCATAAAGTTCCTAACTAGGTTTTTACCAAAATGAAGGAAATGTATTACCTTTTTCATATATGGGGATATAGGCATAATATAATCCAATAGGAAAAAAAACTTTGAACAAAATTGTAGAACAAAACTTGTAGAATCCAATCAAGTTTAATGGCTCTTCTGGCTCGAGCCTACTTTTGCAAGCTTGCAAAAACCTACCCATTTTTGTGGAAGTATTTTTTGGACAATTTTCAAAAACATATCGAATGTCATATCGAAATAGCAATAGCAATTACCCCGTTTGCTATTTCACTTCCTCTTCGTCGTGTATGAACCTTGCCAAAATTCAAACGAAATCGCAAATCTCTTTGCATTTGCATTTCTGATGCCTTGCACAGAAACCTGCCAGTCACTGTTGGGGGTGGGAATATACTATGGGGCGTGTATTTGGAAGTGACGTCACTGACAGTCGACCGCATTTTAGAACGCCTTTGGGTCATACACGGCCAGAAATAAAGCAGTGGCGGTTTAATTTTTTTGTTGGAATGCACTTTTAACTGTAACAAATTGCCCATAAAACTAGCCAGTTCCACAAACAAGCATTAGACTCATGGAAGTTGGCTTTCAAACACAACTTTTCACCTCATGGTTGTATCGTGTGAAATAAGCAGCATAGTCTGCATAGAAACAGCACCTTATTTAACAAAAATATGTTGAGAAGAATATAATTTTCATTTAAAATTTTATTGGGGATCCACTTAGTTACGAATAATTGCCAAGGATACGAACTTTGATGTGACACATGTTGAATTTTCAAGGGTAATTAATGGCATAATCACGTCACCTTCTTCATCTTATCAAATCCTCAATACAATATTCACAATTAAAGGAAGAACCACCTTGCCTGATGATAGAAGTGTATTTCTTAGATTGCAAGTGAAACAATAAACTTATTAGAAAAACTTTGTGAGCAGTGTTGCTCCGAAATCTATGGTTTTATGGCGACTGATTTATCCTTCATTATCTTTAAATTAAGCATCGGCACGATCATCTGTACAGCACATTTTGCTTCTTGGCCGTCGTCGACTGTGACGTCACTTCCAAATACAAACACGCCCCATAGTATACTCCCACACCCAACAATGATTGGCATTTAAATGTATTATTATTATTATTATTATTATTATTATTAGTATTAGTATTATTATTATATAAATAGGCTACACTTGCTTAAACTCTTTCAGTTGTTTAATTGGGGCTGTAATTCTTTCTTTTCTTTTTTTCTTTTTTTTTGTGTAAAATGATGTACTGAGTGAAATCACACATATTTGCACATAAGTAAATAATAAGCTAGTAGGCTACTCAGAATGAAAAACAGTTATTAACCAGTACCAGAGATTTCTGACCTGGAACAGTTAATGATGATCATATTTTTGTTCCTAGCAGAATACCATTAATTTCTGGTTTTTGTTTACCTTCCTCAAGCCAGATCAGAACCCTGTTTTTCATACACAAGTCATGAGTTTTGTATGGTGTGTTGTACTTACCCCTAGTGACTCTGTATTCATGGAAGCAGCAAATTAAGGTAAGATTGAGGTTTGGGTACAATTAACTGTTAATTCCCCTCTTACAGCTAGCTAAGCTAGTTTAAAAAAAATACACTGACCAGCAGAGCTTGTTATTGCAATATGCTTAGGCAGGTCACATATCATGTCAGGTTTAATAAAATAGATTAAAACGAGTTTTAATGTCCTTTCATCTAACTGCCTACTCTCACATGCATTGTTCATTGTAATCTAATCTAAGAATATTATAAAAATGTGTTAATTTGATAAAAAATACAGCTAGGTGGAAATCAGTTGTAGTGCAGCCACTCTGCTAAGGTAGAACTACTCACCATTACCACACACAAACTACTACACTAAAATTGAGGATATAAAATGGTAAAAATTCTCACCAGATGTAGTGTTCACACACAGGCACAATAGGGCTGAGTGAGGAGGAAAGAATTTAAAGTCATTTAAAGAGAAATGCTGCTTCAGTTTTTGCTGTATTGGCATTTGGCTGCCATAACTACTTTACTGAGTGCATACTTGGCTGTTTGTATGCACCAAACCTGCAGTGGAAAATAAGTCTTCTCTCACAGTTGTGTACTCATTCCCGTAGCTACCACTGAGGAGACCAAGGTCATGTCCTCAGTGTTTTTTCTGGTGTTTTTAGTTTATTCCATGGAGACAAATTCCTTGTCAATAGTGTTGTGGTCAGAAGTCAGTTAGAATTAGCCTAATTAATTCCCTGCAAAAACAATCTGTTCCACAAGGTGTGTATGTATTTGAAAAACTAGTTTTCGGTATGTGTGCAACCTGCACAATAGAGTTTTCCTCACAGTTCATGAAAACTCCAATGACCATGTGACGTTTCTGAAACACTGCTCACAGCTATGACTTACAGAATCAAGTGAGTGACATGAGATGGTTTCGGATGGAGAGACAATGTTGAATTTAGAAAGTAGGCTGATGTGCAACTGTTCCACAAGTAAAAAGACACTTCGCAATAATACCTTCCAACAAACTAGTAGTTTTTACTGGTGGAATGCCCTCTAATTTTTGTCGACGATAGAGATAGGATAACATAGTTTCAGCTAACATTCTGCCCAGACATATGCCAGCAGGTGCAGACAAATGCAGGGTGTGTTAATATTGTCTGTTGACAAGGCAAGGCAAGTTCATTTATATAGCACAATTTATACATGATGTATGGCAATTTATCAAGCGTTACAGATGAAGTACAAGAATAAGCAAGATTAATAATAACTTTTGTTTTTTTTCCCCCAACTAAACATGTTCTCCAGTTAGTTGCTAAACAAATACATAACAATAAAGATTACAGGACTAATTTCTGTGCAGCGATGGTGTATATTTTGACCTATTTGGCCATTAATTTTAGCCATTAATGCCAATGCTCGATTGTAGACTATTTCCTAGCACAATTTTCATTTGTGTTTTGCCACTGAAATAATTTTCAAAGTGATTATTGTTGCTGTCAAAATGCACTAAAATAGATAGATTAATACTAGATTAATCTCTTGTGTGGGCATGTCCCTGAACCCCACTGGAGAGACTGGTACTCATGACCATGATATTTAAAAAAAAAAAAAAAAAATCCTATCTATGGCCCTGGATGCACTGACTTATTTAAGGATAAAATTGGTAAATGTTTGCTTACGGATGTTTATACGACTCACTCCCCCCACAGGAGATGAGATCAGCTGGATCCATTTGAGCAGTTGTCACGTTATATTAAATGGGAATCAGACTTGCGATGTAATGGTTAGATATGAACTGATTAATGTACGTTTGCAGCTACATGACTTAAACCTTGGGAAGAGAAGTTGGAGAGAGTGATGGAGAAAAAGAAGGTTCAGGGGTTGAAGTAGGTCGATTTAGCAAGACCACTAGGGGCTGGTAAGGTAATATCCAAGAACATGTAGAAAAAGCTTCTGTTTAATTTTTCATTGACAGAGCGTGAGCTACTTTTTTTTTTAGCTGCCACTATGTTCTACGAAGCAGTGCTTTATATTTACGTCACATTATTATTCATATATTCTGAACCAGTCAGAATCCTTTAATACTCTATATGGTGTATATGTGGTCACCTGTCCATCCTGACCATATGTGGGGCTTCCCCAAACTGTTGCCACAAAGTTAGTAGTACACAATTGTATAGAATGTCTTGGTATGCTGGATGAATTCGAGTAGCCTGCACAGAGCCCTGACATCAACCGCACTGAACACCTTTGGGATGAACTGGAATGCCGTCTGCTCCCCAGGCCTCCTCACTTGACATCAGTGCTTGACCTAACTAATGCTCTTGTGGCTTAAAAGGGAAAAGATTCCCACAGCCACACTTCAAATTCTAGTGGAAAGCCGTCCCAGAAGAGTGGAGGTTATTATAATAGCAAAGGGGGATTAGACCTGGAATGGGATTTTTAACACCGTATGGGCATGATGGTCAGGTGTCCACAAATGTTTGGCCATATAAGGTATATCTGAAACTGTTCTGAAGCACTCATTGAGCTGAGGTGGAAATGTAAAGGGGGTCAAGAAGTCCTCATGCTAGCATTCTGAGCAAGACGATTTAGATTGTCAGTCCCAAACCAGTTTAGACTTAATTCAGAGAGACATTTTCATTTCTGTTGTATTTGGCCATGTTGACTAAAGTCTAAGCCATTAGGTTTTCTGGCCATGTCCTTCCTAACTGTCCATTTGTGAGGGGAAAAAATAAAAGCAATTTTTATTCTCTGAGGCTTTGCGCCGTACTTAGCCACTAGTCCTTGGACTTTATGTAGTCTCAGTTGTTGAAAGTTGCTAAGCTATTCTCTGGCTCTCTGGCCTCCATTAGAGCAGGTTTGCGTTGGCATTGACAATGTGATAGATCAGACATTCTGTCCTTTTGGCTAGTGAAAAATATGACACTCACACATTTTCCCTGAGTGGGGCTTTAAGAGCCTGCTGTAAGCAGTTGGAGTGGTCATTATGATCATTTGATGGCTAGAGATTTGAAGTGATTTTGATTAGCTGGTTTGTTGTTAAGGAGGCCATTATTGAAAACTGCCCACATTTTCTGGAACTCAGACATGTTTCCTGAGTGAGGGTCCTTGCATTAGCTCAGATTGGTTGTACTCTTTTTTTTTTTTTTTTTTTCTTTTTTTTTCCCTCACAACAAAATATTTCCCAGCAGCTTTTCCCAGACTCAGTAATACTTCTAGTCTAAACTTTGTGTAAAGAGATTCCCCAACCAAATTCTAATGTGCTTCCACACTGACCAACTTTATATTAGACCTGTCATATCATTTTTACACAGGTCAAGATTCACCAGAAGGGGAGGTATGACTCACATAGCTTTTGTATGTGTCATTGTTGTATGTGTCAAAGGTAAGGAAGTGGCAGGAACCCGGACCAGAATAATTTCTCCATATATGGTGTAAAAGTCCTAAATGCAAATGCAAGTGCAGGCAGCATTTGAGTCTCCTGCCATTCCCTGTTTTTTGTTTTGTTTTCAGGAGTGGATTTATTCCCAGGGATGGGACAACTGTGTAGCCAGAGTCCTTATCTACTTTTGATCAATTTTCTGATGTAGCACATCACAACCAGAACAAAAAGTCACCAAGTCATTAGGCAATGTTTCAGCCATGATCTGCGGTGTTCTGTCTGTACATTGCACATACAACATTATATTATCTGAGAGTCTTTATTTTGTCTATGAATATTTAATTGTGAGATGACTGTTACTTATAGCAGGACAGCTGTATGGTTTGCACTTCCACAGTTTCCACATACCTGCATGTTCCTGATTCTGAAAAGATCACATGTCACATGATCATCTAGTAAAAATTATTCTACCATTAGTCAGGTCACATCTCGGCTGATGTGTGTAGTGCAGCAGGCGGTGGAATTTGGAAGTAGGTGCTGTAGTTACAGCATCAAAGGTACGCTGCACCACCATGAATCTCTTTAAGATTAGACATGCATACTAAACGAAACTTGAACCTAGGTTCTTGCAACTAAAGATAAAAAAAATAATAATAGCCCCGACATAAAATCTGCTTGTTCTCAATGCCTGGGCTACTGATTTATTCAGCTCTGATTATAGATACAGAGATGCCAGACATCTATAAATGGAAGTATTGAGCAGCTTTTTTATTGAATTGAATTACTTTATTAAGGCATGGGTAGCTCAGGTTCTGGTTCACATTCTCTGGTTCTTGTTTAGTGATCAGAAGGTTGTGAGTTCAACTCTCGGGACTGACAGTGATGGGCCAATCTAAAAATATTCAAGTCAGCCAGGATGTGATGAGCACTGGCACCTATACCAACTGTGAGGGCTGGCAATGGTACCTATTCCAAGAGAGTGAGGGCTAACACATATGAGCCCTATGAGCCGTGCAGCTTTGCTATCACAAGCTCATCCAACACGGCAGCTGAACACACTTGGAGGAGAAGTTCTACCCTGTTCTGTATACGTGAGCTCATAGACACCCATTATTGCCTAGTGTAGCTGTAATTGACAGAGGAGAGAGGAATCCCCTTCTAACCACCTGGAGAGCAGGGGCAATTACCGTTGGTCATGAAAGGCAATGGCACTGCTGGGATTCTAACTCATGATCTCACGGCAAGAGGGCGATTGATTTTCGAGGGCGATTGAGGGCTACTCAGGAGCCCTTTCAGCATTCATTTCTGAATGAGAATAAATATGAATGTAGAACATCCACAACACGGTATTAAGATCAGGGATTACAGTGATTACAGCATGCCTCTTATTTGGTTTGAGGATTGCTCATTAATCCTGTGTTATTTGTATGAATGTGGCATATCCAGCTCGATCTCCCTCCCATGCCCTGCATATTGATTGCTGTGGCTTGTTTTGCCTTGAAAAGGTCAGCGAAGGGGTACGTGGGCTTTTTCCACTCTCAGAGATCAGGGTTGGGCAGGGCGTAATTTGCAAGCCAAAAAATTTCTTTGTGTATCTTATTGACCTACGCTTCCATTTGTTTCTACGCAGGTCAGCTGCGTTTGAACTCAGGGTAAAGGAACAGGCTGCTCTAACATATAAATATGAGAATACTGTTTGTTTCTAAGAGACAACCCAGTTGGTGTTGACTTGAACAAAATTTTTAATGTACCATATTTGTGAGGTAATTTAGTAAACAGCACAGTTTCCATGGTTTTCTGTTCATCATAAGAGGAAAAAACATATGGATGTAGTAGATATAAACAGATGTAGCCATGTGGGTGTCTGAAAGACAGACAGAGATGCATGTATATTAAGAGAAAGAGATGTTTAGGAGCGAGTTTCATTTTCATTACAGATTCTAGTTACCAAAGCAACTAGAGTCGCTGATAGGGAGATGCGTTTAATTATGGCAGAGCATAATTAAATGCAAAGTACAGCTGCATCAAACACTTTGGACGGGCAGCACTCAGTCTCTCAGCGGCATTCTTGGGGAGAGAGAGAGAGAGAGAGAGAGAGAGAGAGGAAAAAGAGGGAGGGAGGCAGGAGGAGGAGCTAGCAGTGGAGTGGAGGAAAGGAGAGAGGGGAGGGGGCGTAGTGAAGGGAGGATGAGCACGGAGCTGCTAGCAGGTGTGTGGCAGAGTTGAAAGCAGCACCAGAGATTGCACTGCCTTGGCTTGGGAAACACAGAACCACTGCTACTGCTGCCACACAGTGAGTAACTTCTTCACCCCATCTGCTTTAATGTTTGAGCATCAATGTCTGGCGCACTGAGATGATGCTCGGATTGCTGGTGTTATATTGATCGGGTGAGATTGTAATTTTTTTTTGTAGTTTTAGGGTAACGGAGCAAACAAAGAAGCAGCGCATAGGCTTGGAACAGCTAGTTATTCAGGTTCATTTTTTTTTGTTGATGACAGCTGTTGCAGGGTTTTACACAGCACAGGCTGAGATCATACGCATGAGTCTGGTGCCTGTTTGGAGCAAGATGTGTAACCAGATAGCCCTTACACTCCTAACCCTGTGTTGTGCTCAGTGACCTTGCACAGTTCAATTCAATTCAGTGTTGTTGTTTTTTTTATATATAGTCCCCACTGACATTGCTCTCTCTCTCTCTCTCTCTCTCTCTCTCTCTCTCTCTCTCTCTCTCTCTCTCTCTCTCTCTCTGTGTCTCTCACACACACACACACACACACACACACACACACACACACACACACTACGCACATCCCTACATAGAAGGAGGCTGGCAGATTTTCCATAGCAGCAGTATTACTCGTTTCCAATGGGACAAACCGATTGGTGAGCAATAACAAGGTTCTGCTCACGCCTCATTAGCTGTAATTAAGTGCTCGGATAATGACGTGCTATATCAGAGTTTCTGTCAGACTTGGTCTCAGAAGTGTTATTTTAGGACTTTCAGCCACCACAAGATGCAGCTGTCAACCTTCTATCCCTAACTCCAGAATTTCTATCTGCATCACATTCACTTCCAGACCAATTTGGCTGGGAAAAAAAAAAGATCAGTAGCAATGGGTGCATCGCATTCAAAATGTGAGTCACTCTGTCTGTCTCATTTTCATTCTGCTCTGGAGACCTTTTAATATCTCATTTGCTCTCAGTTGAAGTCTCTTCCGGAAAGCCGAGTTTGTCTGCTCAGAGGAAAATGAGAGAAGGAGTAAGACTGAGCAAGAGCGATTATTTATTTGGATTTGGAGAGTATTGCACTCTCTAAGCAAGGTAAAGAGTTCATTAATATGCTGTCAGAACCCATTTAGCTGAAATATTATAGATTTAAAAAAAAAAAAAAAAAAAGATGCATTCGGTTCAACAGGTTGCTGTCAGTCTAAAAGCTTCTCTCAGTCATCTGTCTCAGTTTTATTGAGCATCTCCGTAATGCATGATACTTATGCAACTCAAAATTGCTTTACATTACAGGTCCAAATTATTTTCTTCAATTTGTATGCATACTTGAAGAGGAAACCGCTTAGAGATCCAGTCAAATCACACAGTTTCAGTTTTTATACTCTTTTATATGAACTTTTATTAAATCTGTAACAGTGTTATTATTGTTCAGCATGTAGTCTCTGTGTGGTAATTACACTATAATTACAATATACAGAATATTCCCTGTTTCTTTTTTTTTTTTTTAAGTCGACAGCTGAACAAACGTCTCCAGAATCAACTCCTCCATGTTCTATTAATATTATTGTACATTTGGTCAGTCAAACCACTTGATAAAAACAAAGCAGGCTGTTGTTCTATTAATGTCCATTGCACTTAAGGAAGAGAACTGAGTCACGTACACATGTGCCACTTTACGTGTTTGGACTTTTGGTCTCCCAGGAGAGAGGAAAGATCAGGATTATTTAGTCAAATCCTAATTAATTGGTATAGATTAGTGGTTTCTGATTAGCATGGCTCTGATTAATGGATTGCCTGCTGAAAAATCTCTATTGGGTCATTTAAGTAAAAAAAATAAAATAAAAAAAAGTTAAAAATAGAAAGTTACCTAATTATTCTTCAGTTGAGGTCTTGTGCACCATTAGCTTTATTATTGGTCTATACTGTATGTTTTTTTTTTAATTAATTGTACATCAAAAACGGTCATTTAAACATGTTATATATTTAAGAATGAAGGCATTTTTAAAGAAAACCCTTCATCTGATCTTAATGCCAGTTTACAAAAGTGCATTAATCATACAAGAGCATGTCTAATTTTATTGGCAGAGGCTACTGACATGTTCATCACAAGGGAATTTGTCATTTATTAACATCTGTTTACTGCCTTGAGCACTCCTAATATATGCACGCCTTCAATTACGGAGGCAAATCGGGAGGGCTGATCCCCTCACGTTTCCATCTCATTGGCTGTGTATTATAAACGCTGTTGAACACTGTTGATGTTGATAATAGCAGTGAAGTGTGTGTTTAATGAACGTGACGTGGTTCTCCTCAGTGCATCTCATTGTCTATGGAGCGTGGAAGCTGACAAAAGTTTTGAATATGACCTTTTACCAACATTTTACCAAAGTTTTTTTTTTTGTTTGTTTGTTTTGAACTTGCTAGGGATAATAATATTTAATATTTAATAATATTTGCCTTAAAACATTAATTTTACATGTACATAAAACATAAATTTGAAATTACAGGTTGAGTTTAAAAATTTGCTATCTAACAGGCAAAGTTGATATGAATTTAATATGAATTTAACTGTTACAGAATATAAGGTATAGAACATACCGTAAAAACATTAAATACGTTTACCTAATTATTCCTAAATCCTATATTCCGTTTTGACTCCACATAACTCTAATCTTTACTTCATGGACAGAAACACGGTGTTACGTAAACTGAAGGAGGGAGTCAGGATGCATGCGCAGGGGAAAAGTCAGTTTATTAGGAACACTTTGTATTCAAAAGTAAAGGAACAGAAAACGAACCATAATCCATCCAACGTAAAGCAATAATCCAAAACGAGATAATCCATCAGAAAAAGGGCAGTAATCCACAGAGAAGTAATCCATAGGTTGGCAATGTAAAAGGGAGAAAAACACATGAACGAAGCAAAGACAAAAAAGGAACAAACGCACGTCGCTAGGCTGTGGAATGGGAACCACGAAAAAGGAGCTAAGGACTAGGAACTAGGAACATAGAAATATGGTCTGGGAACCATGAACTAGGGGTGAGAGAAAACGAGAAAGAAGCCGGCTTACAGCACATGCTGAGTCAAACTCAATCTAATACTCCGCAAGGAAGCGGAAATGGAAGGGGGTTTAAATACACAGACACATTAGAATTAAACGAAGTGAAACACAGAACACCTGAGACTAATAATCAAACAATAAACAGAAAACCAATGAGGACCGGGGGCAGAGACATGACATAACCCGGGGAACCAATAAACATAAAGGAGGCGGAGACAAGACGAAAACCAAAACACAAGCACATGGTGATATACAGGAGGCGGAGACATGACGTAAACCAAAACACAAGCACATGGTAATACAAACAAAGCAAGAATCTATGAATGAAAAGTCCAGCGGGTTTTTGATAATAAAGCTCGCGCTACTCTTCTTGGTAGCGCGAAGCGTGGAATGCGGAAATGCGCTACTCGCTAGCCTCTGCTAGCTGCGTAGCGAGAGGGAGATCCTAACACATGGCAGACAGCTGTGATTAGCTACCACTCTAAACAGTGTCTACATTTCCGTGGGAATCCCGGATGCTTTACCTTTGGCCAAATGTGCATACATTCTGTATTTTTGAATTTTTTTAATTATTGAGATTTTGTATATTTAGGGCTCTGATTTTTTTTTAAATCTCAAAACTATAACCATATAATAACCATATAATTTGGAATGACATGTTTGTAAATGCAAATCTTACCCATCGTTCAAAAGATGGAAAAAGCACTGGCAAAAATCACAGTTTAATAAATACACAACAACAAAATACAAGATTATTTAGTAACATGTACAGTATATAATTAAAATTTTACGTATTCTTCAAAACCTTGACTTTCATGCTTTGTTTTAATTCAGCATATCATATCATTTCATAATCAAATCATAATAGTGCTAATAGTGAAAGCCTGAAGTCACATTACGAAGATCAGTAAAGAATAAAGAATAGAGTAAAGAATTGTATCCCACAGGGAGAGGAGCAGCTGAAGCCGTTCTCCAGTAATTACTTTTCAGTGGACTGTGTGTTACAAAGACACCTTCTCCCTTCCCACAGCAGGGTGTTATAGGTTATAGAAAAGTAGCAGTGGAAAAAAGGCTATTGGGAGCCTAATGCAAATTTCTACCATGTCAGATAAGGATGAACAGGGAGAAATTAGTAACCCTCTTCCTACTACAGTAATACACGATCTCAAGTGTGCATCTGGTAGTATATCAGCTACAACACTGTTTCATGACTCATACATTTTGTATATACAGTGCCCTCCACTAATATTGGCACTCTTGGTAAATATGAGCAAAGAAGGCTGTGAAAAATTGTCTATTATTGTTTAACCTTTTGATCTTTTGTTCAAATTCACAAAAATACTCTGCTCTCATGTATATTAAACAATTGCAAACAAAACACAGGTTTATTAAAAAAAAATCTTTCTTAAATATAGGTGTGCAAAAATTATTGGCACCCTTTTAGTCAATATTATGTGCTACCTCCCTTTGCCAAGATAACAGCTCTGAGTCTTCAACTATAATGCCTGATGAGGTTGGAGAATACATGACAAGGGATCTGAGACCATTCCTCCAATCAGAATCTCTCCAGATCCTTCAAATTTCGAGGTCCATGCTGGTGGACTCTCCTCTTCAGTTTACGCCACAGGTTTTCTATGGGTTTTAATGGGTTTGTGGTCAGTAAATCATTTTTGTGTTGATTTTGATATATGTTTTGGATCATTGTCCTGCTGGAAGATCCAACCACGGCCCATTTTAAGCTTTCTGGCAGAGGCAGTCAGGTTTTCATTTAATATCTGTTTATATTTGATGGAGTCCATGATGCCATGTATCCTAACAAAATGTCCAGGTCCTCTGGCAGAAAAACAGCCCCAAAACATTAAAGAGCCACCACCATATTTAACCGTGGGCATGAGGTACTTTTCCATATGGCTACCTCTCTGTGTGCACCAAACCCACCTCTGGTGTTTATTGCCAAAAATATCTATTTTGGTTTCGTCTGACCATAGAACCTGATCGCATTTGAAGTTCCAGTAGTGTCTGGCAAACTGAAGACGCTTGAGTTTGTTTTTGGTTGAGCATAGAGGCTTTTTTCTTGAAACCTTTCCAAACAACTTGTGGTGATGTAGGTGACTTCGGATTGTAGATTTGGAGACTTTTTGACCCCAAGACGCAACTAACTGCAACTTCTGCAATTCTCCAGCTATGATCCTTGGATATTTTTCACCCAGGTGTAGTAAAATATCAATGGGAATATATTTTTCTCATATGAATTCATAGGTGTGCCAATAATTGTTGCACACCTATATTTAACAAATATATACATATATTTTTTTGATAAACCCGTGCTGTGTTTGCAATTATTTGATATCCATGAGAGCAGAGTATTTTTGTGAATTTTTTTAACAAAAGATCAAAAGGTTAAACAATAAAGACAATTTTTCAGTCTTTTTAAGTCTTCTTTGCTCATATTTACCAATGGTGCCAATATTAGTGGAGGGCACTGTACTATATTATCCTTTGGGGGTTAATTTGGGAGTTAACGCCATGGTACCTCAACCATGATACATTTCTTTCATCATTAGTCATGGAGATGATTAGTAAATGAGGATCCATTTGGCAGGCTCTGCTCTACGATTCAGACTCACAGCATTATGAAGGATAGAGGCAATCTGAAGAGTTTATTTTAGCTCCTGCCTGAAGTTCACTCAAGGTCATGCCTCTTTCTGTCTGTCTGTTTTAGCTCAGTGTGCCTTACAGATTGTATATTGCTTTAAATGAAGCGTCTTCATTTAAAACAATGTATCACAATAATGCTCCAAACAAAATCTATGACTATGAAAGCAGAAAGACAGTATTATTTAACAGAAACCCCCTTATGTGCATTAAAAGGACATTTGAAAGCTAATGAAACCTGCACTGCATTCTATTCTGCCTGGCATTTCCACTGCTGTTTATGATAATGAAGGTTCAGGAGGGTACGACCCAAAGGAGGCATATCAGAGAATAACCGAATTTCACTCGAAAATGCCTGTCTGTTCCATGATGAATGGATTTGCCAGGCATGGAAGGTTTAATGAAACCATTGAAGGAAGTGCAACCCCCTAGTCAAGACTTGATCCCCAGAGATAGCTTCCTTAAGGTTTGTTTCCAAGCTGGATTTCAGTGCTGCAGAGCACAGCAAAGAGGATCAGATAACATTAATATGTGAAAGTGGAAAAAAAAGATAGCATTTTAAAGTTGTTTATTTGAGATTTTAAATCATTTTAAGGTTGTTTCAAGTTGGAAATGGGAATAAAATCCAATCATAGAGCTTTCTGAGGAGTCAACAGTGACAGTGACAAGTGCTGCAATACTATATTTCAAGCAATTAGCCAAAATTGATTCGCATATTGAATTTGGCAAAAGTTTTACGTTGGATGCCCCTCCTGACACAACCCTCTCTATTTATCCGGGCTTGGGACCGGCACAAAACGTACACTGGCTTGTGACCTCCTGTGGCTAGATGCAATATTTGCTTTGAGAATGTTGATGGAGAAGTACAGAGAGGGTCAGAAAGAGCTGCATTGTGTCTTTTGTAGATTTAGAGAAAGCGTATGACATGGTGCCAAGAGAGGAGCTGTGGTATTGTATGAGGAGGTCTGGAGTGGCAGAGAAGTATGTTAGAGTGGTGCAGGATATGTATGAGAGCAGTAGGACAATGGTAAGGTGTGCGGTAGGTGTGACAGTGGAGTTCATGGTGAAGGTGGGACTGCATCAAGGATCGGCTCTGAGCCCCTTCTTGTTTGCGGTGGTGATGGACAGGCTGACAGATGAGGTCAGACAGGAATCTCCATGGACTATGATGTTTGTGGATGACATTGTGATCTGTAGTGAGAGCAGGGAGCAGGTGGAGGAAACTCTAGAGAGGTGGAGGTTTGCTCTGGAGAGAAGAGGAATGAAGGTTAGTTGCAGCAAGACAGAATACATGTGTGTGAATGAGAGGGATCCAAGTGGAACAGTGAGGTTACAGGGAGAAGAGATAAAGAAGGTGCAGGATTTTAAGTACTTAGGGTCAACAGTCCAGAGCAATGGGGAGTGTGGAAAAGAGGTGAAGAAGCGTGTGCAGGCAGGTTGGAATGGGTGGAGAAAAGTGTCAGGTCTGTTGTGTGATAAAAGAGTACCAGCAAGAATGAAAGGAAAGGTGTACAGGACAGTAGTGAGACCAGCGATGTTGTATGGTTTGGAGACAGTTGCACTGAGGAAAAGACAGGAGGAAGAGTTAGAGGTAGCAGAGCTGAAGATGTTGAGGTTATCTTTGGGAGTGATGAGGATGGATAGGATCAGGAATGAGTACATCAGGGGGACAGCACATGTGAGATGTTTTGGAGACAAAGTTAGAGGGGCCAGGTTGAGATGGTTTGGACATGTTCAGAGGAGGGAGAGTGAATATATCGGTAAAAGGATGCTGAGGTTAGAGCTTCCAGGCAGGAGGCCAAGAGGAAGACCAAAGAGGAGGTTTATGGATGTAGTGAAGGAGGACATGAAGGTTGTCGGTCTGAGAGAAGAGGATGCAGGGAATAGGGCTAGATGGAGGCAGATGATTCGCTGTGGCGACCCCTGAAGGGAACAGCCGAAAGGATAAGAAGAGCCAAAAACAAGTGCCAGATGGCCGTGGAAAGAAGAGAAAGTTTTCCAACTAAAAATATATACACACACGCTATAAAATGAACGCATTGTCATACGCATTTTCTTCTGGAGTCCATTTGGACAGACAGTTCAACGTCATTGGGATTCTCCTCAAGTGAATTCAGGTGCAGATTGCATCATGATGTAATCTGTATGATATAAGAAGATCCCAAATAAAGAGCACTAATTTGCTTGTGCAGTCTGATCAATTTTGCATGCATTTGCAGGCGATTTACAAAAAAAAAAAAAAATACTTGTGCAAATAATTTCACAGGTAGGGGAAGAAAACAATATTTAAATGAAATTTTTTACATGCCTGGGTAAGCTCGATTTCAAAGACTGAAACTTGTCATACATATGCATAATTGCACATTGAGTATAGCGCTACTTAAAGGCTCAAATGACTAAAAAGCTGTTACATAAAATATTATATGAATGCAAAATGAAAGAAAGTAGACCTGATCAAAACATATGTAAATGAAACCCCTTTCACAGGCCCTGTTTAAATGCTGTTTGGTTGGAGGTGCGAATGTTCAGTGAATACTAAATATAAAGATTAAGTCATGATTTCAAGGAATTATTCTTATTAGTTATTTGATAGATTGAGACATCATAGTTTAATTCAGTAATTAAAATGAAATAAACTGATTTACACAAATGTAATACCAGCCCTTCATGTTGTCTTATTATATACACACACAATAATTTCAGGCTGAAGTCATGGTCACTTTCAAAAATATAAAATAAAATAAAATATAAAAATATATATATATATCTTCATTAAGGCAAACACACACACACACACACACACACACACAAAAAAAAACCCTGACAAGACATGCTATTTTACTCATGTGTAAAAAAAAAAAAAAAAAAAGTAATCCTCTTCAGACCCTGTTAGTTAATCAGCTTGAGCACTTTTATGTCTAAATAGACATATACACTTCCATGCACTCAAAGGGGAAAGTGCTGCATCATCATAGTTCAAGGGCGCTCAGAAGATCTGAGGTAGAGTGTTACTCTTTTCAGTCTGTTTTATTCAGTACTGGCTCTGAAAATGTGTACCAGCCTGCAGTGTCCATTTGTTCCTTTCCATACTACATAAAGTTTGGAAACATATTTATTTATTTAAGTTGGAGTCAGAAGTTCTGCATTTAATTCCAGGTCTCTACTGAGATGAATGGTATGCATTTATAATTTATTTATATTACCTCAAGCAGTAGTAACCCCATTTGTGCTGCTTGATGTGGAAAAGACTTGATCCCTTGGAGAGGACGTCCAGAGTGCTTTAGGTTCCTGCTGAGTTAGAGGGATATCTTTGGCTATATATCTTTCAGCCTGAAGATCATACCACAGTTGTTTTCTGATGGGAAATTGAAGGTCATGCTTCAGCAGTTCACTCACATGGCCATTGAATCATATTTAGCCCGCATTGTAATGCAACCTGTTTTGTCTCAGTCTCAGAATAATGGAAAATCTAATTATGACCAGATGTAAAAAAAAAAAAAAAAAAAAAAAAAAAAAAAAAAAAAGTCAGAAGAGAGAAGAACTGAATTGAATTACTCATCTCTCCCCTGCAGCAGATACCTATTGCTCATCTTCCCCATGTGAAGTACTCATACTGATCCAGGAATCTGCTAACGAAAGTGCAAACACTGCTGGGAGGTGTTTCCAACACAGCTGCATGGAGTAATACAAATGTCATCCCCCAGGCTGCCACATTGATAAAGCTTCCCCTCCTGTGACCTCACAGTCTTTGTGTTTCTGTGTGTATATACTGTGTGTGCGTTTGTGCATGAGAGGTGATGCAGCACTAAACAGCATTGCGTCTGTTGCTCTGTGTTTGCAGGAAACAGGATGGAGGAGAGCCACGTATCTCTAGCACTCTAGACACCACACTGCTCCAGGTTCCGCTGCCCTACACTGCCCCTGCATTCCTAAAGGTACTTCTCATGTACACACACACACACACATCGCTGCCTTTAACACTAAGCCTGAAATCCTCCCTGGTATCTTTAGCTTTGCCTTTTCCTCTTGAACTTCAATCTGTTGCCTGCTACATAACCAAGTCTTCATACAGATGGCTCAGCTTTTGAGGACAACCTTTGCCATGGCATGAATTGTATCAACTTTGCTTGCATGGTACTAACGACTGATACAAATGACTGACATGAGAGTGAGTTAATCCAGTGCTGTATGATTTTGAAATTTTTTTTTTTGAACATCTGTCCTGGTTTTATTCAGTTCCTCAGTCACACTGTTCGTTCCTGGAGACAAACATGTAATTGTTGAAATAGTACACATTATAAAGCTTGGCAATTTGCTCAGAGCTCTAGGGATCCGGCTGTGTCATAAAACACATTTCCTGCTCACTAACTCAAGGCCCTGCAAGAGATCCACTAATTATTTTACTGTATACAGTGCATTGTATGTGTTTAAATAAGAGGGAAATAAAGAAGGCACTGTTGCACATGTTAGACCAAAATGTATTACAAAAACTCAAAAGATTGTGCTGTCATCTGCATACATTGGAATGCAAGCGTTTGTGCATGGATTGTGGGTGAATGAAGGAAAATAAAGCTCTATCTTCTCCACAAATAAACAGTAAAGGGGGATACAAAACTGATTTGTAGCTTAACATTCACAATTTAGTTACTTTTGGTAATGTAAGAAAGAACATCTGTGAAATTCAACACACTTAGGCCCTTAGGCAGGAATTACTAAGCTCCCAAATAAATTGCATGGGCAATGTTCTTGGTAGTCATGGCAAGTTAAGATCTCAAAGAGAGATCCAGGGAGATGAAATGGAAACTGAATATCAGCACACGCATATCCAATATAACAGCAATTACAGGTGGTGAGGTCTATTGAAAATTGTTTATAATAACAACATTATGCAAAATATCCAAGTGTCTGTTTTGTTTAGATGGTACGTGTCAATAAAACCTTTTCACGGGCTGTATTTAAGTGCTGTTGGGATCGGATGTGCAAACATGTGGCGAAAACCTAATATGAGGCTATCTTTGACACCTCTGTTCTGAGGCATTTGATAATGAATTATGAATGGTGCAATTTTCTCTTCAACTGGATTTTCAGGTGCTAACTCCTGTTTGTACTGAGTCCTGCTTCATTTAGCACTTTTGGGTAGACACACCCCAAATTGCATATACATTAAGGCAAACATGTAAAACAGACAAGACGGATGTTGTCAGGTTTGCACAGGCTTACAAACACAAACTTTCAGCAAATCAGGGCTTTATTGTCTTGTTGGTATACAGTGCCCTCCACTAATATTGGCACCCTTGGTAAATATGAGCAAAGAAGGCTATGAAAATTTGTCTTCTTTGTTTAACCTTAATCTTTTGTTTAAAAAAAATCCACAAAAATACTCTTCTCTCATGGATATCAAACAATTGCAAACAAAACACAGGTTTATCAAAAAAAAAAAAAAAAAAACTTTGTTAAATATAGGTGTGCAACAATTATTGGCACCCTTTTAGCCAATACTTTGTGCTACCTCCCTGTGCCAAGATAACAGCTGTGAGTCTTCTCCTATAATGCCCGATGAGGTTGGAGAATACATGGCAAGGGATCTGAGACCATTCCTCCATACAGAATCTCTCCAGATCCTTCAAATTTCGAGGTCCATGCTGGAATGTAGTTTTGGAGACTTTCTGACCCCAAGATGCAACTAACTTCTGCAATTCTCCAGCTGTGATCCTTAGAGATTTTCTGGCCACTCGAACCATCAAAGTGCATTGAGACAATATAGACATGTCCAATTCCAGGTTGATTCATAACATTTCCAGTTGACTGGAACTTCTTTTTATTATTGCCCTGATGGTAGAAACGGATATTTTCAAAGCCTGTGCTATTTTCTTATAGCCACTTCCCATTTTGTAAAGCTCAACAACGTTTTGCCGCACATCACAGCTATATTCCTTGGTCTTACCCATTGTTATGAATGACTAAGGGAATTTGGCCTATGTGTTACCGCATATTTATACCCCTATGAAACAGGAAGTCATGGTTGAACAATTTCCTGTTCCTTGTTACCCAGGTGTACTAAAAAATGTAAAATATCAATGGGAATATACTTCAATATACAAATATATTTTTCTCTTATGAATTCATAGGGGTGCCAATATAAGGATTACTGAAGATGAAGGAATTTGTTTAATATAGCCTATGCAACCCCAAAACAAAGCAAAATATGGAGGCAGTTATCTAATACTGACTTGAATACTCAAACGTCATTATCCGTTCCTTGTATTTGGGTGTCTTTATATTTCCAAATGCTTCCAATGCAATAGAATAAATGTATATTTTACACTCAGCTGCGCACAACTCCAGACCTCCACTGGACACATGTCCATGTGTACAGTTTTTTTATTAGAACAAAACAAAAGTTTTGTTCATTGAGTTAACACTGGAGCACGATATAGTAACAGATTGGGAAGCTCACTGCATCCTAGCCTCAGACTCTTTAGATGTGTGGCTATGGCAAACCATGCTGTTTCCAGGATGTTGCTCGTATGCCTGTCTCTGTATTTACAATTGCTTCACCCTACAGGCAGGGGAAAACAACGGGTGTGGCTGATCATTTGCAATGCCAGTCAAATAGCCTCTACTATGAAAGCAGGCATTCTTGACTGCGTTGAGTGACGAAAACAACCAGACTCTCTAACAATAGTTGGAATTCTGCTTTGCGAGACTATACGGAATGAGATACGGGGTCTTGCATTATGACTGAAATGCAGAGACTGAAATATCTACGTGTAATCTGATACATGTGACTCCTACACTAAGGGAATTGCTCCTGAAAATTAACAGGAGAGAATATAGATGATGTCAGGGAGCTTTTAAGCAATAAACCACTTGCTTTAGGGAGCTACTGTATAAATCACTCATTCTTTAAAATTTAGACAGTGATTTTCTCTATTCAACTACTCAATGAAGTGTTTTGTGTTCTACTTTGTTCTGCATTCTACATTATATCACTCGGCAGAACTGAATCAGCCATGCCTCTGATTGTAATTTTAGTCAGTCAGTTAAAAGTAAGTCATGTATGGACAGCTGCTACTAAGCTCTCGCGAAAGAGAATTTAACAGTCCTGTTTGCTTTCTGCTTTCCTTTCTCTAAAATCAGTACACACCGCATGTTTGTGATGCCTATCTGTGAGCCCCTGTTGTTCTTCACTCGAAGGGAATTTCTCACTTATTCATCCCCACCTGCTCTGAAAAGATAACATGAATTGCTAGACTTGCATGGTCAGGGCCAGTTTGCTAACAGCAGTGCATGGAGAATAATAATGTCTAATATCAATAAACAAGCTGAGAGCGTAGGCTGTAAACACGTTAATTAATGGCAAGAGAGCTCAGACCGGGACCTGGTGCCCATGGGCCTGTCTGTGGCTGGAGGTGAAATGGATTTTAACTCACAGTTTTCAGCATGAGCTCTCAGGCCTTCACTCCACCAGACACTTTAGCCATGATTAGGATAAAGGAGGTCCAAAGGACAGCTCTGTCGTACCACTAATTTAATTAGTGCTGAGCCAAGGAAGGCCATGGAGGAAAGAGAGTGTGAGATAGAGAGAAAGACTTAAAGTCAGAGAGGGGACTGATAATCGTGACTCTGAAATCAGGTCCATCCTTAATTAATGATTCCCTGTGTGGAATTCTTTATTCCAAGACTGCCCGTGCTATCTAATTATACAAAAAAGCCTTCTTCATTCCCTCACTCTCTTACATACAAGAGCACTTGTTTACACTGCTGAACTATTGTTGACTTTTATGATTGAAAAAATTACAGAGAAAAGAGTATTTGGTTTTTGGTAGTCATTATGCTTATCAAAAATCCTAACCCCAATACTCTTTGCGTGAAGGATGGGACAGAGTATGTGATTTGTTTTATTTTTAAGAAGTGTTTAGTGTCATATTCCTTCAAAATTCAAGCAGCCAAAATGTCAGAATGACCTTTCACTGTGAATCATGTAAATGAAGGGATCTGATATTGCAGATATGTCCCATGGAGTCATGAATATGGAATAGAGCAGAATGAGCGCATCATCATTCCACTGGAAACTTTAAAGTGTTTTTAGACTGGCTAAATTAGATTTTCTGTTTTACACCTAGATATCCAACCCTGGCGCACCTGTATTTATCAGCTCAGCAGTTTTTGAAGTTATGACCGACTGCTAGCAAGTTGCTCCCAAGCTTCAAAGACAACAAGAAGTCTAGATCTTAAAATCTGGCACAGAAGAGAAGGGGGTGCAAAACTTTAAAAGCCAGAGGAATGTGAAATCTGTATTGCTTTCTGATCATGATAGTATTGGACTTATGACATGTAACATGCACAAATAAGAATAATCTGTGATTAATCGGAGAATATCGGAGGACTAATCGGGGAATAGTTGGAGAATAATCTCCACGGATTTTGCCAGAATTTCTGCTCTTTGAATGTAAATCTTAATCCAAGGTAAAGTTTGCATACGTTTCCTCTTCGACCAGTGTCACTTGTTCTAGCAACATAACCATCAGCGACTTGTGACCATAGATTTTGTTGGGGCAGGACAACAATAATGATATTAATTCGAGAGGCTGTCACACTTGACTTGTGGTATAGGCTGCTATCTAGTGAATAGTAAAACCACACAAAAGTCATGAAACTAGCCCAAAAATGTGGGCACTGGAAAGGAGAGACACATTTGCCTTTTTCTTTCTCAACCTTTGCATGGGAAACAAGGTCACCATTGTGCACGTACGCATAGACAGATACACTGTCTGTGCTTGTACTTTGCCTTTTTGTGGAAATTCATTAGTCAATTCCAATTATTGCCTATATGGATCCAAGATCGTGGATCTTGGGGACCATATTTTTAAACTAACCCAACTCTGTCTTATCCTCTGCTCCTTTTCTGAGCATGGGGCAAAATGATTTCTGCCCCAATGGGCCTCTATTCCCATTTTTGCCCGCAAGGTGCAATAATAAATCTATGGATCTAAGTGGGGCAGTAAGCATGCTGCCTCATGATTGCACAACATCTAGAAAGGTGACCAAATCAGCGGAACATCCGCTTATACCGGTCAAACAAAATCATTTTATAAAAGGTTGGTCACTCAAAAGAGGTACTTATTATTTCAAGAGAATGAAAAATATATGGAGTCGAGGATTTTAAGAAGATTAATATTTGCTGCCACTGTGGACAAGCCGCCAATGAATATAACTTTGATCAAATTACGAGTCTGAGTTCAGTCTGGAGCCTGGAGGTAACATAGCATGATAAAGCAGTCTCTCTTTTTTTTTAATTAGTTTAAATTTTGTGTGATGTTTAATACATTGGCCATCTTCCTATCATACAAACATATTTAATTCTTTACTCTCTACTCCCTTGGACTTTAAAGGACATCAACAAATTGTGATTGTGCAGGACTAACGAATTACGTCATTCTCCTGGCTTTAAGTAATGCCATTTTTCAGAGCACGTCTCCGTGGATTACCTTTATCTAATTAAATACAGTCAGCTTTATTATCTCAAATGACATTCATGGCTATCCTGTATGCTGATTTGTACTGCTGATATAATCTGACTACACACTGATGAACTGTGAATGCACTATAAGGACAGCAGCAATTGTATAACCTCTGGCACAGTAGGACTTATTATTATTAATAATACTTATTATTAACAATAAAGAGTTTAATTAAGGCTGTGGATTCAGTTTTAGATAGAAGTCAAAACAATAGACAGTGATTTGCAGGAGAGATTTCAGGAGACGAGAGACAAATGGAGTAACATAGTAATTAGCATGACACACTGAGCTAGGGTTAGGGTTAGCAGGACCTGTGATGTATTCTAGCACTTTGCACATTATCAAGAAGGCTTACCAATGCATCTTTAAGACAGCTATAGCACAGCCGAGGAGGTTTGCTGTGTCTTTGAGACAGTACCCAGACTCCTTACAGTCACTAGCTAATTTCATCATACCATGAAACCATGGGCTTCTCTCTCTTTAGGCCATAGGTTCTCAAACTTGGGGTCTCACCCCCACTTGGAATGGACTCAGAAACAGATGGAGTTTACCGTTATTCGTTATTTGTAATGTAGTTCTATGTATAGAATTTAGACTTATGGAATATTTTATAATAAACAAAACTGCCAGATTATCAGAATTATTTAAATTTCATTAGCATTTCAATTTGGAGCTCCTCTTAAGCTCATTTTACATCAGCGCCATGTCCATCATGCTGTCATGCTGATCAATGTGGCCTTTATATTGGCACCTATATAAAACACAAATAAGCTAATTTTTGGCATGGCATGGTCACTGTGGTAACACTATGAAATGCAATATTATGATCATTGACATTTGCATCTTATACTATATAGTCTAAACCACTGCAAGAAATTAACAATCCACACCAATGCACTATTAATTTTTAAATAAGTAGGCCTATCATTTCTACTAATAACCACTAGGAATGAATAGGGGAGAGGTCCTGTGGTAACTTGAGAGTTGTGTGAGAATTTAAATGGTTTCTGTATTCTTCTGTATTCTAGTGATGTGAACAACAAAAAATCTGCAAGATCTGCCAGTCGATCGACAAGTTGATCTTTACCCGCACTGTAGGGGAATTCGTAGTTGATAGATATCTCAGTTCTGTTTTATTAAAGTTGAGTTTTACATGATGGGTCTTCATCTAGGAAGAGATTAGGCAGTCTTATATTTTCTGAGAGATTTGGGGGTGGATGGAAGAAAAGAGAAATAATATTGTATGTCATGAGTGTAACAGTGGTAGGAGAAGTCATGAGATCAGAACACTAAGCCGTGTGATTTAGTATATAGGAAAAACAAGAGTGGACAAAGTACTGATCCCTGGGGAACCCCCATAATAAGAAAGAGAGGTAATGAGGCATCTCCATGGTACATGGTGGGATTAGTACTGTATATTTGATATGATGGAAACCATATCATGTCTAAGTCATGCTGGTTTAATATAAGTTATTAAAGTTATAAAATAAATTTAATAAAAGTATGTACTGGTGTTTTTAAAATGCAAGATTTTGAGTAAATCCCGGGGGGGGTTTGGCATTTACTTTAGTGTCTTCACAGTCATTGCACACAACAGTATATGAGAGATTTTCACCTACAGATTGTTGATTCATATATCTTCAATGTTTGGTTCTCTGACATGCTAGCTGTAAACATGCTAAACTATTTATTGATCACCTCCGCCTGCCTCCCATGCTTTGCAAAATGGAGGCAGGCATTATTTCAAATATTATCTTTTAAAGATGATCTTTTATACTTTATGTACAAACAGTTTAAATTAACCCGCATGCACACACTTACTGATTTACCTATTGCAGGGTTTCTATTTTATGCACTACCCATGATAGTCAGTGAAGTAAGGAATAGGCTGTATACACCACAAATGACTGTGTGTACAGAAAAAATGGCTCTGTGTTATCAATTAAGAGTGTATTAGATGGCTGTAGTGTACCAGTGATGAGCCTGATATTGAGCTGCACCTAGTCATCACTGTTTGTACAGTGCAATAATGTGTGTCTGTGTGTACTTTCTGGCCATATCTACAACACAGGATACTCTCATCCTAAATCCTTTTATGAGATAATTGCAGTTCCTTGTTTCCACGGAACTAGATGGCCCACGATAGACATCAACATTATGTTTATTATGGTCTTATTAAAAAGATATGTTCAGCTGCAGGTGGAGCACCACCTCATTGTGGAGAATCAATAAGCAGACACTGGGTTCTGTTCTGCTCTGTCATTGCCCCATGTTAGTGTTCTTTTTTCGCTCGGCATTTTATTTGCATATAAGTTTGAAAAGCAAAAAAAGGGATTAGCTTGGGTGGTGCAGGCAAAGCTGTAATCAGGGAAAGGAGCTGCAGTGCTAAATCCTTATTAGTGCACATTTCTTTTTTTTATGCAGTGTCTCAGCCACATCACCAGTGGATTCATTCATTTAACGTCGCTGTAAGCAATGTTAGCAATTCTCGCTAATGTCTGCCAAATGTAACCAAGAAAGGAGTCCATCTGCTTTCTTTATTCATATGTATTCCATACTGATTCATACACTGTTTGAATTTGTATTTTTTTTTTATCTAGTTTGGTGCATTTGTAAACTATATCAAAGTAAATATCAGCCATAGCTCTACATATTGCCCGCATGTGTTTTGTCTAGATAGTTATATAGATACGTGTAGTTGTATGTAGTTAACAGAGTGGCATATCGACTAGGCATAACTATTGTACAGTTTCACAACTAGCATTACTTTCTTAGCTATGTAAACATAGACAAATTAAAGGAAAACCAGTGGCTCTGCTATGCTATGGAGGCATTGTGCTGGTATGTTTTGAGTTCACTTGTGCCTTTATAAGGAGTCACTGCAAATCAATACAAAACGATTCTGACTGATCACCTGTGGCCTTCATAGTCACGTAATCTCAACCCATCTAAGCAAATATGGGAGATTTTGGAGTGGTATGTTAGGCCAAGACCACCACCATCATCAAAACATCTTTTGGAACAATGGTGTTCAGCGCTCCTGTACAGTTCCAGAGACTTGCAGAATCTATGCCATTGAAGCTTTGAAGCATTTGAAGCATTGAAGCTGTTCTGACAGCTCCTGGTGGCTGATCACCTTAAAAAGGCACTTTACGTTGTTTTTTTTGTAAGGACAAAGGAAGTGGGGGTGCTAAGGAAGATACAGGACCCTTCACTTTCAGGATTCTTTTAACTACACCTTCTAAATTAATAATAATATATAGATAGCACACACCACATGAATGCTGCTTGAAATTCCAGCACCCCCAATGTAAAATGAATTCCCACATCCCTGTTGTTTTGCCATTTAATGGGGCTGTTATAGTCTTACAGATTGGGAGAATTCCAAGATATGCCAAAATCTGTCAGAAGCCTGGCCTCAGTTTTCAAAACTGATATTCATTATCATCTTCATTTTTGTCTCTTATTCTTCCTTGATGCTTTTCATTTCCTTAGGCTGTTTTGTAATGGAAGTTGTGGTTGGCAATGATCAAACCACAACTTTTGTCTGAAAGTCAGGTTTTTTTGCCACGAACTTTAATTCTTGGCTTAACTGTGAGTCTCATGTCATTTATTCCGCTTTGATAGCAATACAAATGTAAAAGTTATTTTAAAATAAGCATTTTACCTTATCACCATTATTTGTCTCTATGTACAGTGGGAGAAAAAGTATTTGATCCCCTGCTGATTTTGTACATTTGCCCACTGACAAAGAAATGATCAGTCTATAATTTTAATGGTAGGTGTATTTTAACAGTGAGAGACAGAATAACAACAAAAAAAATCCAGAAAAACACATTTCAAAAAAGTTAGAAATTGATTTGCATTTTAATGAGTGAAATAAGTATTTGATCCCCTATCAATCAGCAAGATTTCTGGCTCCCAGGTGTCTTTTACACAGGTAATGAGCTGAGATTAGGAGCACTCTCTTAAAGTAAGTGAGAGTGCTCCTAATCTCAGTTTGTTACCTGTAAAAAGACACTTGTCCACAGAAGCAATCAATCAATCAGATTCCAAACTCTCCACCATGGCCAAGACCAAAGAGCTGTCCAAGGATGTCAGGGACAAGATTGTAGACCTACACAAGGCTGGAATGGGCTACAAGACTATCGCCAAGCAGCTTGGTGAGAAGGTGACAACAGTTGGTGCAATTATTCGCAAATGGAAGAAACTGTCAGTCTCCCTCTGTCTGGGGCTCCATGCAAGATCTCACCTCGTGCAGTTTCAATGATCATGAGAACGGTGAGCAATCAGCCCAGAACTACACGGGAGGATCTTGTTAATGATCTCAAGGCAGCTGGGATCATAGTCATCAAGAAAACAATTGGTAACACACTACACTGTGAAGGACTGAAATCCTGCAGTGCCCGCAAGGTCCCCCTGCTCAAGAAAGCACATGTACAGGCCCGTCTGAAGTTTGCCTGAATGATTCAGGGGAGAACTAGGTGAAAGTGTTGTGGTCAGGTGTGGTCAGATCTCTTTGGCATCAACTCAACTCGCCGTGTTTGGAGGAGGAGTAATGCTTCCTATGACCCCAAGTCATAACACCATCCCCACTGTCAAACATGGAGGTGGGAACATTATGCTTTGGGGGTGTTTTTCTGCTAAGGGGACAGGACAACTGCACCACATCAAAGGGACGATGGACGGGGCCATGTACCGTCAAATCTTGGGTGAGAACCTCCTTCCCTCAGCCAGGGCATTGAAAATGACCTTAATGACTTGGAGAGGATCTGCAAAGAGGAGTGGGACAAAATCCCTCCTGAGATGTGTGCAAACCTGGTGGCCAACTACAAGAAACATCTGACCTCTGTGATAGCCAACAAGGGTTTTGCCACCAAGTACTAAGTCGAAGGGGTCAAATATTTATTTCCCTCATTAAAATGCAAATCAATTTATAACTTTTTTGAAATGCATTTTTCTGGATTTTTTTGTTTTTATTCTGTCTCTCACTGTTAAAATACACTTACCATTAAAATCATTGACTAATAATTTCTTTGTCAGTGGGCAAACGTGCAAAATCAGCAGGGGATCAAATACTTTTTCCCCCCACTGTAGTACTCATTTTCACTTGTTGATATTCTTGCCCTCAGGGAAAAATGAGCTAAACGTAATCTCAAGCAAGGTTCATAGTGGAAAAGGAGTTTGGTAGTAATTTAGTCATCTAATAATGCTCCACTTTTAGAAAGACTTCAAAATGGGTCATTTTGACCTGAACAGAACAGAAAGCTTCAGTGTTTTGATTGAGAGTCTCAGAGTAAGAATCTGAGCTCATTAGCAGTAAAGATAATATCTCATCATGCACCAGTTTCTCATATTCAGCTCCAAAGACTGATCTAAATAAAATGCCCAGCACCTGTTGGTGTGGCACAGAGCATTAGAGCTCCACTGGGTGGGCTCCATGCAGGCTTGTTGGTGTATAACCCGAGTCTCAGCTCCACCTCTACACCTCAGAGAGAGTACAAAAAGAGCTGCTCTGTGAGAAAGGAATGCAAGACTTGCCTTGCCAATTCCCACACCAGTCTGGAGAGAGGAAAAGAGAAATATTGGCTCTAACCTCATGCTCATACACACAAACACACATACAGAGTACACACACCTCACAGATCAGTGCAGCGTTCTCTGTCAGAGGCTTTCTCACACTGCTGTGATGGGACACTCTGAGTTTCTCACTTTGGACTTTTCTTCTCACTTGGACGGAAACAGAGAGGTGTTGTTGGAGGCCCAGGAAAAACATTTCTGGATCTGAACTAGTCTGGACTGGATGTAAAGTATTTGTGTGTGTGTGTGTGTGTGTGTGTGTGTGTGTGTGTGTGTGTGTGTGTGTGTGTGTGTGTAAGAGACACTGGACATCATTTCAGAATGGCCATAAAAAGTCCAGTCCGCGTGACAGTGGGACACTGGAAAAGGCCTGGAATTGTAAGTAAATCTTTGAAGCTTGACAGAAGTCAGAGAGCAAAAGTGGGGAATAAGAAGTGATATTGATCTGAGAAAACGTATTGAATTATATCAGAGTCTGAACACTGCAGGCTAAACATCAATTTCTAATTAGTCAGGTTGATTAAAAAAGCATTTTTCATCCCATTGCATCTTTGCTGTATATGGAGAGAAGTAATTGTGACATTTCACAGTTTTTTGCATTATTTTAAAGTCTGCAAAATTAGACAGAGCAATAAAGTAATGGTTGCCATGTACTAGTTGTATCCGGGAGCATTTTTTATTGTTGTGTTCTTAGCTTTGTATTTGCTTTGTATTATTTTAAAGCCGCCAGTGTTCATGACTCAGGCAGTGTTTGCCGAAGGAGGATCCCCTGAGCTGAGGATCAGGAACAGCATATGGTGCAGAGTTTTACTATTAGTCTTTGATAAAGCCTCATTGCCTGCTGTTTCAGTTTGTTGTTTGATAGCTGAGAGGTATGAGAACCCTCCATAGAGCAATACACTAAATAGATCATCAGCTTCTCATCTCACACACACTCTCTCTCTATTTCCTTCCTTTTCTCTACCAGCGAGATTGTGAAATTGTTATTTTGCTGGGTTGAATTTCGCAGGTGTTTGTTTTCAAGGCAGTAAGTTCTGTTTGCATATGGAGGAGGACTAGTACAATATACTCAAACAATGTGACACAGTACACAATCTGTTTGCCCAGGCGAACGGGAAGAAATTCATGCAGAATTCATTCGACACACCCCTCCCGGAAATACACTGGTATCGTGTCAGCTGTCTGCACATTACTATGCATAAACGTGAGGGTTGTGCAGTCTCATAAACTATGACATTCAGTGAATCTAATATGAAAACGTATGAAAGATTCCCCTCAGAGTATGGAATGAGGAAGTGAACTAAAACCCCTGAAATTTCAGCATGTACTATTAAAAGTTTGGACATGCCTGCTTATAGAAGAGTTTTCTTTTTGTTATTATTTTTTATTCTATAATGATAATAGATAGAAAGAACTTATTTAAAATATAAAGTAACTCATATTAAGATAAGTTTTAGGATAATTATATAAACCCGAGGATAATTCATATTACAGAAAAGAAAACACTAGTACGGGTTAAAGACTATAAAACACAGAAGCAGTAATAAGGCACTGGGAAACAAAGCTTGGAGTTTACGTTAAAAATGCATGATAAAATTTTAGAAGGAGAAGCAAAAACAGCAGGGCAGAAATAACCAACCTAATGAAGGTGAGACACAGAACAGGTGAAAACATTAGGGTAATGACAGGACTTCAGCAGAAAAGCACATAGAAATAGAGCAAAAACAAAAGAGCATGTGAGCAGAGTTTGTCGCTCTCAGAACCATGCCCGCCAATGAAATAGGGAATGACAGTTACTTATTAACAATACATTCGATTCAGAAAACAAACATATGCATGGGCATTAACACTATTTACATTTGCTTTATAAACAAATGAAGTATGTGTTTTCAATCTAATGTGTCTAAACTTTTGACTGGTAGTGTACATGCCCTAACTTTACACAACACTCTTGGTAACATAACACAAGTGATTTAACATCAAATCAAGTGATTTACCAGTAAAGATAAGCAACTGGGCCTTGCTGACCACTAATGCTGACTTATTGCTACTAACATCGCTCTCTGACAACCTCAGCACAAGCTCTTCCTGTTCTAAGACACTTCAGTGCTTCATTAAATAAAAAATATAATATTTTGACGTCATTTGTAGAAATGAAGGCCAGTAAGGTTACCTTAATACAGCAGAGCTATAGTGGCATAATCTGGTGAAGCAGAGTTCAGTTCAGGTAGCTGATTAAAAGAGCTGCAGTGTGTTCCATATCTTTACACTTGACAATGTAACATAATTCAGGGTTCAGCTCTCACATGTGAGTTTTATCATCAGAGTCCTCACTCATCTCATTTCCTCTCCCCCCTTTTTCAGACTACTGATTTATTTGAAATGATTGAAAGAATGCAGGTAAAGTATTGCTTTTATTATCTTAATCTCGCTCTTCTGTTCTTCATCTTAGATGTCTTCCACTAACCACAGAACCAGCTCTCAGAACTGGTTACCTAGACACAACTTGTTTGCTTTCCACTTCTTGTAAAGGAAAGCTTTGTAGATCATGAGAAAACCCTGTTTCATTATATTGTCCTAAGCTTTCTAATGTGCAATATTTTCTTGTTCTTTCTTGGTCAATACGTTTATCTGTAAACTTGGAGAAAGACCGAATCAGTCATCATTGCAGACAGCTTAGTGTAATACGGCTGAGTAATTAATTTATGATTAAAGCAGTTTCACTCTGTCAGTCATTGTCATTATCCATCTCTCACAAATAGGTGATAGACATTTGCATAACAATAACTTTATTTTGCATGATATTTTGTAGCCCCATTTGGATGGTTGTAGTTTTGCATCTATTACAGGCACTGTACTCAGTGGTTTAATTTCCGTTCATTTTATTAATCCCTGCACCCTTGAGAAAATTCCAACCTACAATATATATAATATATATGGCTTTTAAAAACACTCATATCATTTTAGTAACAACTGGATAGACATCTGGTCTAATAATGGTCTGAAAATTTTAGTCCCAATTGGATAAACATCTGGTCAAATAATTGTCTGATCATTTTAGTTTTGTCTGGATAGAAGTCTGGTCTAAGAATTGGTCTGATAAATGTCAGTACTGACATCTTTCTGATTTTACAAGCAATTGTTTCGGATCAGAGCAGAAATAAAGACACATCATATTTAGTCATATTTGAAGTTGTTACATGAAGAAAGTTTATATATTCCTGAATGCACGTTGTGATTATGTCACATGGCACATTGTGATGATGTCACATGACGCATCTTGGCCCAAAGCTGCAGAAAATCTGTGGTAATTTTGAAAAATTGCAAGCAAGGAGTTTCCTTGATTTTGCGTTAATGTCTGCAATCGCAAAATTGCAAACTCTTGGAGGGACTGTAATACCATCCGAACAGGGCTGATGGATAGAGCTGTAGTGCTTAGAATTCATTCTAGTGAAAAAAAAATGAAGAATGGGACTGCAAAGCAGAAAGCACATCATAGACATTCTACTCCAACAAGAAACAGCTGTTATCACAAAATGAGAAAGATGCCTGTTTGCAGTGTGTCATCAGATAGACCAAAAATCCAGTAATCTGAATATCACCCTTCTGCTTTTCAAACACAGACACACCTATCAGTAGCATCAGAGCCCATACAAATACACACACACAGCATGATGGTTTGGCCTGGATATATGCACATCTGCAAGTCCTCAATGTATGAAATGTGTCAAATTGTTTAAGTCAAAGATTTTTTACACTTTCAGTGAAAAAGTGTTCTTAATATCTAATACTGACAATTGTGTTAATTGTGTAATTTCTTTAATTGCTTCACTCTTTTCTACACTTTCTGATATTCACTTCTCCTTCTTGCAATATACTTTTACTCTCATTTCTACTTGTGGTTCATGCTGTTGGTTGCTTTTTATAACATTTGGGTATGTCTATACAGTATTTGAAGGGTATCTCCATAAAAATGTATAACATGCATAAGTATTGAATTACATTTATAGAAGAATGCATGGGATTACAGTACTGTGCAAAGGTTTTAGGCACATGCAAAGATGCCTTCAAAATAATGAAATGAAATGTTTCTACATTTTAAAAAAAATAATACCGTAAAGAGCAGTAAACAGTAGTAAATGAAACAAAGTCAATATTTGGTGTGACAAAAAAATAAAAATAAAAATAGTAGTCTCCGGTACAAACTGTACCAGCCACAGTTCTTCTGGAGACTTTGACTTTCGCTCTTGCTTCTTATTTTTGCAGCAAAACCCAGCAGCCTTCATTGTGTTTTTTTGTCTGAAAAGTGTCTCTTATGTAATATGCTGCTTTCTTTAATGACGTACAAACATTTTTCTGTAACATTTAATTTTGTGCTAGAAAACTAATGTTTGGGAATCTAAAATGTTTTTTGTACTGACTTGATAATGTAGAAGTCATAAAATTAAAAAAATATATATAACAAAGTTTGTACTAAAAACAATAGGGTGCCTAAAACTTTTGCACAGTACTGTATATGAACAGATCATGTTATCTTTCACTGCCTTGAACTTAGTTAAAGTTAATTACTCACCACTTTAGTTCAAAGGCATCAAAATATATGAGAGAGGTAAAATTCTTTGATAATTGATTCATAAAACTGATGAACACACACTGGAGGGGGAATGCACACAAAATTTAAAAACAACCAAAAAAAAAGTTTGATGTATGTGTTACATAAGTGAAATGATCAGGGTTTTTTTGCACTAATACAAGGCTATGGACTTCATAAAGCATCTCACACAATCCTGATAATTGACAAAGGTGGTTCATAAATGCTCAATCATTGCGTTTAAATAGGTGTTATGACATCACTATTTTCTCTAAATCCATCAATGCAAACCATTTTACCTATATATCTACTTGTACTTAATTACAGTTTAATAAAGCTTAATCTTTTCATGTTTAACCATGTTAAACCATAGTGGTTCACAAAAGAATATTTCCATATGTTGTTCAGTATTCATACATGTGTTATGTTGACAGTGACAGACTAAAGGTTATCAGTTACATCACCCAACTGTTAATGCTGTCTTCATATTAGTTACCCTTTACAGCTTAAAATATACTGCGATTTCTATCTAATCTATTAGATTTTTTTAAAACAAGTGAATGAGATGTGAACAGATTGTGGCAAAGAGGATGCTGATGTGCTGTATGTTTTTTGCTATGTTTCAGAGCAACAGAATGGATGAACAGAGGTGTGCCCTTCCTCCACCCCTTAAAGTATGCCCTTCTCTCTCACACACACACACACACACACACACACACACACACACACACACACACATACATACTAACCTCACATACAGCCCCTATTGTTTCCAAGCCATTGCTTGGTGCTCAGACATCTTCAGATGGAAGGCGAGTTATCAGCCAGGCTGATAAGCATTGAGTTCCTACAGCAATAAGCCTTATCTCAGACACCAACTAACAGAGTTGCAATCAGATGAAATTAATTGGTGCTGAGCAGTAGTTTCTGGCCTGTGACTGTTTTGTCTGAAATAATTCACACTTGATTGTTAAATCCAACTTTGTCACCAGTTTCTGAATATTATAATTTTAAAATGTTATTAGTGTTAACTACAACAGCATGTGTGTGTTCGGTTTTTTTTTAACAGACTGAGGAGGACTACATCCCATACCCCAGTGTTCATGAGGTAGGGTATAACCCAGGGACAGGTCTCAGTCACATTTCTTTTTTTCTTTTTTTTATCTGTTGCTCGGCGTCACAGGTGTGTTTGCTCTCTCGGTTAGGTGTTAGGCAGGAAAAGCCCCTTTCCTCTGATCCTGCTGCCTCAGTTTGGAGGTTACTGGATCGAAGGCAACAACCACGAGCTGAGCAGCGGAAATGACCTGGATCAATTGCTGTCTCCCACGTCCCACATCAAGCTTGAAACCAACACTACAGCCAAGATCTTCAGGAAACACTTTTTGGGAAAGGTAAGACTGTACTACACTGTACTGTATTACTTTCAATTCATATTTTTTAAAAAAGATAAAAGACTAGAACATAAACACTGTTTTGTAACATTTCTCTGTGTTGAGTCCTTGAGGCTTGTATTTTGCATTTGTGCAACGACATTTGCATTTGAACAAAAAAACCTTCCCTTAGAGATTAGGAAAATACATTTGACCAGAGTAAGACACATGACTAGTGTCACACCAAGAAGGTTTATGCATGTCCCTTTATGCATTTTAGAGCTTAGCTCTAAAGAAGACATATTAGTTTTGCCCTTAATTTGACATAATGTGTTTAGCTAATGAAATCCTCATAATGGATGAGTCTCATGGTGTGACCCTGTAGCAGACACATGTCTGTGTGCATTTCTTCAAATGTGTGTTGAAGGATGTGTGTTGAAGAATGAAGATGAATGTGCTCTCACACTCTTTCTTCCCTTCCTGTCATTAGGAGCATTTTAATTACTACACAATGGACAGCGCTCTGGGCCATCTGGTCTTCTCAGTTAAATACGAAGTGATTGGGGACCAGGAGCACCTCCGTCTGATGTTAAGGTATGCATCATCACTCCTAATATCTCATCCATACCCTTTCATATTAAACCTTCCTAATGTCTTATTGAGTGAGGGATTAGTCTCTGACAAATATTCTCCTCCTGAGCTGCTTTGCTTTGCACTTTCATTTGGTATTAAAGATTATTCTAGACGTGGCAGTATCCATTCTCTGAGCCATGAGTCATATCCAGAGACAGTATATATCAGAATATAGCATTCAGTCACACATTTCTCTCCTGAGATTACATGGGCAGCACCTTCAAAGCACCCTTGTTTCCAAATTAGACACCAGATGGACAATTTGGGCCAGTGTGTGGGTGGAAAGAGACAACTGTAGGACATTGCTGACATCTCACTCATGTGACATAATTACACCATCCACTCTGACACCAAATAAACTGAATAACTCCATTATGAGTCTGTACATCCATCAGTTAAAATGTAAGATTAAAATCGAATCCCATAAGCACTGCAGATTCTCTTTTGGCCTTTTCCAGGAGCAAATTGAAGACATATCACGATGTGATCCCGATATCATGTCTGACTGAATTCCCCAACGTTGTCCAGATGGCCAAGGTGAGAGAATGATTCAGCGATGTTCCTTTCTACCATTGTCATTTATCATCCTCAATGTCATAACTGATAGATAACCTCATCTGACCAGTCCTTACAAAAGCAATGGATTGATTATTACAACAAACAAGAGAACAAAAGAAAAAAAATAATTCAGTTTCTTTCTTTGTTTTCTTATTCCCAGCTTGTGTGTGAGGAGGTGAACGTGGATCGCTTCTTCCCAGTGCTTTACCCAAAGGTATGTAGTTCTCCACCATACATGCTTAGCCTTTCAGTTAATATAATTAAAACTTTTGTTTATATAGTATCTTTCATACTTTTAAAATGCATCTCAAAGTATATTATATGGCCAAAAGTATGTGGACACCTGACCATCCCATATGTAGGTCTTTCACAAAGTGTTGCCACAAATTGTGAGCACACAATTGTCTGCCATGTCTTTGTATGCTGTATCGTTAGAATTTCCCTTCACTGGAACTAAGGGGCTCAAACCTGTTCCAGCATAACAATGCCTCTGTGCACATATCAAGGTCCATAAGCATAGACATGGTTTGCCAAGGTTGTTGTGGAAGAACTCGAGTGGCCTGCCCAGAGCCCTGACCTCAACCCCACTGAACACCTTTGGGATGAGGCGGACTGTCGACTGCACACCAGGTCTTCTCTCTTGACCTCATTAATGCTCACATTCCAGAATCTAGTGGAAAGCCTTCCTAGAACAGGGGAAACTATTTCAGCAGCAAAGGGGAGCCCAACTCCATATTAATGTCCATGGTTTTGGAAAGGGATTTTGAACAAACACATATGGGTATGATGGTCAGGTGTCCAGAAACCTTTGTCCATATAATGTATTGTAGTGTGTGAAGTAAGAAAAAAAACAGAGATAAAAGAAAAAAAAGTGGGGGGAGAGGTGCACGGTAGCTTAGTGGTTAGCACGCTTGCCTCGCACCTCCAGGGTTGGGCATTCAGTTTCCGTCTGTACCCTGTGTGCGCGGAGTTTGCATGTTCTCCCTGTGCTTCAGGGGGTTTCTTCCGGATACTCCAGTTTCCTCCCCCAGTTCATAGATATGTGTTGTCGGTTGATTGGCATTTCCAAATTGTCTGTAGTGTTTGAATGGGTGTGTGAGTGTGTGTGCGATTGTGCCCTGCGATGGGTTGACACCCCGTTCAGGGTGTCCCCCGCCTTGTGCCGCCAGTTCCCTGGGATAGGCTCCAGGCTGCCCATGACCCTGTGTAGGATAAGCGGTATAGAAAATGGATGGATGTCTATAAATAATAGAAACGTACTGTATGTTCTAATGTATTGTAAAGTTAAATATCAATGTAAAATATTTTTCCAGATTTCCCCTTAGGGATCAATAAAGTACATTTTCTATTGATCTTAAAAAGTGAAACATGTTATATTTTAATTATGTCGTATTTTAGATCTCAGATAAGCCATTCAGAAAAAAGGCTTAAGCGTAATCTTTGATCACTGTTCAAATGTTTACTCTCTAATTGCTCAAGAATCTTACATTTGAAATGAGCTTAAAGTGCAGGCCATGCTGAGCTGTAAATGTTTAGTACTTTAAAGTTTTGCTAGCTGGAGTGACAAAGATTTGATGTCCCATATCTCAAACGTCTTTCTTCACCCTAATAGCTTGTAATACAAATGACACAATGTCGCTCACTTCTTGCATGCAACAGTTCTGGTGCTAAATTTTGACTTTATCTCTTTTATTTTATTAATAGGCGTCGAGGCTCATTGTGACTTTTGATGAGCATGTCATCAGTAACAACTTCAAGTTCGGAGTAATATATCAGAAGTTTGGACAGGTGAGTCCCACAGGAGCGTCTCTATCCAGGTCTGACTCACTGTTTCATTTTTGTAGTCTATTTTAAATCTTCTAACAGCACCCAGGTGCCTATCCCAAAGACTTTCAGAAGCAGCTCATATTGAAAAGTCCTCTTCACATTGTAATGCCTCCTCTGAGTGAGAAGTTACAGCACCTCGAACATTACTTCTGCTCTGCTCTTCTTTAATGATAAAGCTTTTGTGTGGTTAGGGCTTGGTAGAGAGGTTTGCTCACACAGCTCCTTGACCTTTAAGTTGGACTAGATGAGCGGTGGGCAGAAAGGAGGCTTGCCTATGAAAACCTCCACTCGCAGCATTATAATAGAGAGGCTCCTAATGAGGCAGCCACACAAAGAGCCTCTTCCTGTCACGTCTCTGTTTGTCATCACACACGAAATGCTCCTTTCTCGCTCTCTTCTTCCCTACTGAACCCATCAGGAGACCAACACAAGTGTTTTACCTACACCTTGTCATGGCATCAAGACAGCTCTCTCTACCGCTGTGCACTCAGCACCCAGAGCTTCACTCAACAAAAAAGGCATGATGTTTATTCAGGAAAGCAATTAGCATTTTCATCAGGCTAATTGCCCCATAGGGAATCATAATGAACTAGCTTTGTAGGTTTTGCTAATATGAGAGTGTGCCAGGGTCTTTGTCTTTGTCAGTTGTTTGTTGAAGCTCTTCAGAGCCATTCGTTTTATTTAGCATCTTTTGAATTTTAAGCTTTGTTCTGTCTAACAAAAGCAGTGTCATTACATTTTTATGTTGTTGTAAGCATCTTGAAAACAGGAAAAGTCGTATATCCATTCACTGATTCGAACAATGAATGATGCTCCTGTGAATTATATTGACTTTCTGTGTAGGTGCTATTGTACAGTCAAGAACAACCAAGAACTTAAATGCAAATGTCATGCATGTAAATATTCAATGTGGATTCATAACAATTTGTTCATACAAAGTTTCAATTGATATGAGGTTAAGGTTAAAGCCAAGGTTAGCATTCGTACATTTTCATTTGAAATGTAATGTCTTTGTCATTGTAGACTGTTGAGGAGGAGCTGTTTGGAAATAATGAGGAAAGTCCTGCGTTTGTGGAGTTTTTAGAGTTTTTGGGTCAGAAGATCGAGCTCCATGATTTTAAAGGGTAAGACACTGAGCATGCTACGCACTGATCAGTTTTGTACCTTGTGTGAACAGCTGCATTTAATGATAGTTGTCATGTAGTAATGCACCAGTATCGAATTTAAGGCTCACGGGACAATACAGCCCCCTGCCTCATTTCATCTGGGCCCCATAGTTCACTAATACCCAATATTTTCATACTGGAGCAATATCACCTAGAACACACACCAGACACATCTTCTTCATGCTTCTGTGTTGCATGAACAACATATTGTTACCACTGGTGCAACAGCATACATACAGCAACGTCAGTAAAACATAACATAAGGGATGGACAACAAAGTTAATTAAAACCCTGACCTAAGCCTGGGACAATCAGTAAGTCAATAAGCCACATGTTTGCTTTTATTCTGATGATCCATAAGTAACATTATTGCACAAAAACTGCACAGTCATGACATCATTAAATAACATGATTTTATATAAAGTTCACAGCATATAGAAAAAAGAAAGGGGGGTTTCAATGCATCATTATGGAGGTGTTTTTTTTTTTGTTTTTTTTTTTGCTTAGTAGCCAAAACTTTAAAATAAAAGAGAGAGAGAGAGAGAAAACATTACGAAAAAAGAGACAAAACAAACATAAAAACAACTGAAAAGGGCATGTTGACTTGTGCTCCTGTGGATTGAAGTGCTGGTGTGGCGCACAGCTAAATACTCTTCAGGAACACGCCAAGTGTTAATTGGTCTTTCATAACAACTCAAAATGCAGAAAATGTGTCACTCAGAGTAATGACCTCCAAAATGAAGATTGAGGCTATATACTTGTATGTTCATTAGCAAAAATAAGATGATAATGATTTATTATTTACTGCTATAATAAAGAAATTTTAGCATGAAAAAGTTTGTCATCATCATTATAAAATATAGTTAGTTAGTTAGTTAGTTAGTTTGTTTGTTTGTTTGTTTGTTTGTTTGTTAGTTAATTAGTTAGTTTGTTAGTTAGTTAGTTGGCTCACATCCAAAATCAGCTTACGCACAATCGATTAAAACTTTTAATTCAATTAATTTTGGCTGAGAAATTAGCCCCTAAAGATCATTTAAAGTCATAATTTTGTTAGATGAGAAAAGCATTGAACAGATATTACAAAACGTAGCTTTAGAAAGAAATATATTATTTTATTTGATTCAACATAGAATTTATTACACATAAAATTTTTAAACTTTTATCGGAGTATGCAATTCGTAATGCTTCCATCAACCCCCTTCCACCATATTAACAGGCCTACAGTCCATAGCAATCTATGGAAGCCCTAAGTAGCCATGCATTTTTTTCTTTCTTTCTTGTTTTCTCTTGCTCTTGACATAACAAAAGCTGTTTTCTCACAGCGTAATTTTATCACAAGAAAATCTCGTGCCTTGTGAATGGGACTGGTGTTGAATGCACATTGGCATCTTCACCATCGCCATCATAAATGTAATAGTGTTGGACACTGACAGACATAGAGCTATTTCAGGGAAATTTGCAAAAAAAAAAAAAATGAATTTTTCTGCCTCCAGAACAATAAAAACATGTTATGTCATGTTGAGACCACAGGAAAATGATGTCGATATCACAAGAAAATTAAGTCCAGACCACCAGAAAACAAGAAAGAAAAAAATAATAATGCTTCCATAATAATAGGGCTTCTGTAGCAATCCATTTAGCTATTGCTGTTAGGTCGCGCAAAAGGCGCGACTTCAATTACCAGAACTCTCATCCACAAACTCCACACTACATTTCCCAGCAAGCTCGGTGGCCTACAAACATGGCCGCCAGGGACTACAACACCCAGAACCCTTAACATAAATTGAGGTCAATACATAAAGTGTGCTAACTACACAGCTCTAACAGAAATCAGACACAAGTGCACGTTAAACTATCACCGAGATGTATAAACAGAAAGAGGGCTTTAGAGGAAGTCGGAATCCAAGGTACTTAACTTTAAGGTCAATGCCGTGAGAATCAGTCCAGAATTCAATTGCTCAGTAAGGTAAGATTCGGGAGAACAAACAATACTTCGCGTTTAACCTGTAAAACAAAAGTCCTTAAATAAAGTGCTTGTGAGATAGAAAACAGGTGTGCGGGATTAGAAGGAAGGTGATTGTGACCGTGGTAGTGTGTGGGTGCTCTGGGTGTTGTAGTCCCTGGCGGCCATGTTTGTAGGCCACCGAGCTTGCTGGGAAATGTAGTGTGGAGTTTGTGGATGAGAGTTCTGGTAATTGAAGTCGCGCCTTTTGCGCGACCTAACAATTGCATTTGTTAGTATTGTTAGACTTACTAATTCTGTGCTGCCTGCTCTGTTGTTTGGCGGAGCGTGTTGACTGTAGCAGCCGGGATTGTGCTAACTGTAGAGCTTGCTAAAACATGCTTTGAGTTCAGGTGGTATTTCAGGCTAGAATTGCTTCAATGGTATGCAAAGTCATTATTGCAGATAGTGCAAAAGACTTTAGTTTTATCAGTGCTTCCATCTGGATGCGTTTTCAATTTAAAATTTCCCGACCAAGCAGAGTTTGGTCGTCGCCTTGCATCATGCTCGTCACTAAGCAACTGCATGCAATGTAAGATGACGTACAGGTCTGGGGCGGGGCGGGGTGCGTAAAATGAGTTCGTTAATCGGGTTAACGTGTTATTTTTTTCCATTATTAATCACACTAAATTAACGTGTTAAATCGACAGCCCTAATAATAATATAAGTAATAATCATTCTAGAAAACATAATATCTCAAGTTTATGTTCCTTCATGGGCTCACAAAAACTTGAATGTGGCCTTGACAGAAACTGAGTGTAACCCCTGTGTAATAATTACGGTTATTAATTATTATTAATAATTGTAGATTATTAAGATAAGATTATTCATCTTATTATTCAGTTATTCACCATAAAGCATGCGTTTCACATATTCTCCCTGTGTCCACATTTATTGGGTTTTATAGTTTGCTAAAGCTGTCCAAAAACATGCCAGTAGGTGGACTGGTGACTCTTCATTATTCAGTAACCGCTAATAAATATTTAGTAAATACAGTAAACCTAACAGGAAACCTAAACCTAATATTTGGTGACAAGTGTGAGGAATGTAAAAGTAGACTCGAATTTGAAAATTAAATACCATTGTGCTTGAAAATGGAATCTCACCGCCTGCCCTCTTGTATTTTCTCTAGATTTAGGGGAGGCTTGGACGTGACACACGGACAAACAGGCACAGAATCAGTCTACTACAACTTCCATAACAAAGAGGTCATGTTCCACGTATCCACGAAGCTCCCGTACACTGAAGGTGACATGCAGCAGGTACAATCATCCATCAGGTTTATCATCTGTTTCATCTGCTTCAGACTAAACTGCCTGCCAATTATCTCTTTTGTGAGCAGCAAAATTGCTCCCAACCAGTTGGTCTGTTGTTACAACATCCTTACTTAAGATGATAAATAACCTATTAGATCAGATGAGACAGGCGTGAGCGGCAGATCTCTCACCCAGCTGTCCTCTGCTGCCGTGCTGGCAGATGATGTGCTGCGCTAAGTGACCTTCTTGTCTCCTGGTGCCAAAAGCGTTCTCTGAGGAGCGGTGTTTTTCTAGACGCTCCTTAGGGATTCAACTAATTTTATACACACTCACACACAGAGCAAGAGCAGCTGTTGCCGGTTGACAGACCATAGGGTGCTTTCTGAAAGAGCACCATTTTAGAACTGAGTTCTAGGTATAAAAAAAAATAATAATAAAAAAAAAACATCAGCAGCACCGTGTTTCCACTCGGCCCATCCAAACTCTGCAGTTTGCATTATCGTTGCCAGCCATCTGCTGAGGGAGATTATCATGACTTCAGCAGTCTTCAAGCTGCAGGAGGTTACACATTCAGGCTTCCCTGCACTTCTAGCCATGATGCCAGTGGCACACTGGTCTGGTCATTGTGCATTGCACCAAAGGGTTTTAATATATTAGAGCCACTCAGGAGACATATTCTTCATTCTGATCTATCCACCTTTTTCCTGGGGGCACTCCTGTAAAAACGATTATGGGTATAACTTCTGTGGAAGTAGCGGAAGTTAACTGGCTTGCTCTGATGGCAGTAGGTGTTGTTTATGTCGTGATTCGTGTGTGTTAAAAACCAATACTGTTTGCTGCTTCAGGCGGGAATATCATTACGGAATGTCATTACGACACTCAGGAACAACATGTGCTGTTCGTGGCCGCACTTACAACCAGTCGAAACTTAATTTGGGGCGTAAAGAACAGTGCTACATACACAGACCTAAAGTTAAGGCAGACCGTTCCTGTGTGCGATTGTACAGTCATGCCTGTCTTGCTTTGCCTGACTGCATTCTGTACCTTTATAGAAGAAACAACAGTCTTCCCTAGGTCTGTAGCTATAAAACACTATTATTAGAGCCCAGATAATGCTGCTACTACTACTAGCCTAATACTAATACTAGTAATAATGATAATAATATTAATAATAATTATTATCATCGTCATCATAATCTTTTTTTTATCCTTAATTTACTGACCTTACACAGTATTGCAGCTGCGTGACTACAAGAGCGCCCTGGACCTGCTATACATGAGCATTCCGAAGTCTGTATGACACCTGACGTTGACACTAAAACCCAATCTTTATGGTGTGACAGGTTTAGGCATTGACATGGCTCTATGTCAGCTTTTAAGTACATAAAATCATTTCCCACATCCTTCAGTAACACACGACCGACTTTATTACTGTGAAGATACTGGTAAGCCTCCAAGCTCTTCAAATTGCTCATTGCCTTACCGTCACAAGCAACTGAATCAACAAAATAGCTAAATATGCTACTATAAATTATCCATGGCCACTTTTTAAATCGTCCTCACATTCCTCTATAAAGGAAGGGACGGGTATGCTGATGTCCTTTATAAGCTTTGTCAGCGTGTGATTCCACATCCTGCTACGAATGAATGACTAGCGACACCACTGAGTATGCATGTTCTCCCCATGCTTCAGGGGTTTCCTTCGGGTACTCCGGTTTCCTCCCCCAGTCCAAAGACATGCATTGTAGTCTGATTGGCAACTCTGTATTGTCCATATTGTGTGAAAGGGTGCGTAAATGTGTGTGTGATCGTGCCTTGTAATGGGTTGGCATCCCATCCAGAGTGTCCCCCGCCTCATGCCCCTAGTCCCCTGGGATAGGCTCCAGGCTCTCTGCGACCCTGTGTAGGATAAGCGGTACAGAAAATGGATGGATGGATTAGTTGGGTTCATTTGTGTTTGCAGATGGTAATTAAGACATTTCTAATACTCTGTCTAATTCTAACTTATTTCTCGGTAACACTTTATTTTAAGGAACACATCTTATGGGTTACACAGTCTTGTTTTTTGTTCAGTAAACCCCAAATTAGACATTTGTAAATGGTTTATTGACTAGGAATTCAACTTTATTCATCAACACTTGTATTGTTTCATATTTGGTGAGCTATTATGTGAAAATATCTAATAAATGCATTATTAGTTGTGATAATGTGCAATAAATGATTTGTTAAATCTTTGTTATGTAAATTATTGAGCATGAATCAATCATCTAAATTCATCTCTTATTAGTTTATAATTGGTAACATGTTATTCCTGTAGATTCTGCGTAGCATCACGTGACCTGCAGTTTACTTTAGGAGCTACAAGTTTTGAAAAAGACAATTTTGCATCCCATATTCTAAAAATCACGATCATTTCATATCTTTATGTTTATATCTACGTTATGTATACTGTTATGGTGTATGAAAAAACAATTGTCTTATCTCTGATGAAAATTAACACTATAGAGCATTACCTAGTAACAGTATTTGAATTTTATTGATAAAGAATTAATATTGAAATGTATATGAAGCTATAATATGGGACACGTATTAGTACGTAGTATTAGTGCTTTCAGAAGTCTGCAGAAGTCACTTGACACCACATAGAAGCTACAGGTATAGCAGTTTGACAATTATGCACTAATATGATGTGAATTTAGATGACTAATTTGTGCTCAATAATTTGCATAACATGGGCATAGCATGGGCATAACAAACATACGCAATTATGAATTATATCTAATTCATAGTTAAAAAAATAAAATAAAATAAAATTACAGAATTTGGGCTTGATTGAACAAAGAACAAGACCATAATTACCCCCTAATATGTGTTCCTTAAAATATGTTTGCCATTCCTAACATCCATTTTGCCATTGCATTTATAATGTTTTCAGTCATGTTTGTGAATGCTGCTGTCTACTCTGTAGTATGAATCTTAGCAGAGAGACTGGAATACTGTAGCAGATGCTAATGTTGTGCATGAAAGTGTTTTGCAAACAGGATTATCCTCCCCACATTTCATGCATTTGTTCTGGCTACTTTTTTTTTCTGCTTGAAAAAATGTTTGCAACATTTGCTCTGATGTGAGATAATCCAAATACATTTTGAAAAGCAGATATTTTTGTAATTTAAAGAAAGCAAATGTGACAGGTATGAGAATTGGATAAAAACGTAGAGAAACATGACTGATTATAGATCCGTGTAGTATAGGGTACTATAGTATAGTAGTGTAGTGTGTTTTCATTATTATTTCTGTCCCTCCCTCTCTATGTTTTAGCTGCAGAGAAAGAGACATATAGGAAATGACATTGTGGCCATTGTGTTCCAAGAAGAGAACACTCCATTTGTGCCAGATATGATTGCATCAAACTTCCTGCATGCCTACATTGTGGTACAAGTGGAGAATGCGTGCTCTGACAATGTCCTGTACAAGGTAGAGCATCCTGAAACAACCAGCATCTCTGTTTATTACTTCACTGAAGCATAGAGCTGTCAAATTTATTCATCCTAAAAGAAGTTATAGTGTTATAGCAGATATAAGTTCACAGATGTACATGTACTGTATGTATGTGTGTGTGTGTGTGTGTGTATATATATATATATATATATATATATATATATATATATATATATATATATATATATATATATATATATATATATATATATATATATATATATTATTGCTAGTTAAGAACTTTAGCAATCCAATAATATTTTCTTTCATAATAATCATCATCATGCTTGAGTTGTGTTTAAATTGCTTACCTAAATGAATATCTTCTATTACCATTATTTAAAGATTGTTTTTTTTGCTTTTTTGTTTGTTTGTTTTGTTTTGTTTTTTTAAATCATTGTGTCATTCTACAGGTGTCAGTGACTGCGAGAGATGATGTCCCATTCTTTGGACCGGCCCTTCCTGATCCTGCCATATTCAAGAAAGTAAGCTGAAAGAAGTTGTGGCAGCTTTAACATATCCTCATTTGTTTTTTAGACAGTTCAGCATTAAACCATGGATTGTATTCTGTTCCTCTCTTAGGGACCAGAGTTCCATGAGTTTTTATATACAAAGCTAATCAACGCCGAGCACGCCTGCTACAAAGCTGAGAAGTTTGCCAGACTGGAGGTGAGTTGATCGTATTTAAGGCAATGTTCCACACATGCAGTCATGTGAAAAAATAAATACACCCTATGATTTTTTTTTGACATATTTGGATAAGCAAACATTCACTGATTCAACTATGAATTCTGCATCATATCAAAGAGTGCTTGAAGATGATGTGAGGCCATCTGTCCGAAAGTTGAAGTTGAACTGATAGTGGACCTTTCAACAGGATAATGATCCTACGCACACTAGCAATTCCACCAAGCAATGGCTCAAAAAGAAGAAATGGAGGGTTATGGAATGGCCTAGCTAAAGCCTGGATTTGTATCCCACTGAAATGTTGTGGGGGGATTTGAAACGGGCAGTACATGCAAGAAAACCCTCAAACATCTTGCAACTGAAATAATATTGTATGGAAGAGTGGTCAAAAATTCCAGCAAGCCGATGTCAGAGACTAGTGGACAATTACGCGTACAAGAAGTTATTTCTGCTAAAGGGGGCAATACTAGCTTCTGAGGCCAAGGGTGTACTTACTTTTTCTACAGAAGAATATCACATCTACTAATATTTCTGTTGAATAAATGATTGAAAAAGCTCATTTTCCTTGTTTTGATCAAGTATATCAAATTTATTAATAGGCACTGTTTCAAAGATGATCAAATGTTTGCGTGTCCAAATATGTAAAAAAAAAAAAAAAAAATTTTTTTAATTAAAAAAAAAAAAATTCCATAAGGTGTACTTATTTTTCACATGACTGTATAATAGTTTTTTTTTTCTTTACTCATATTAGAATAACATAAACTGTTGAAAATATACATATACTGTGCTAAAATGAATATCAACATACACTGTTCAGCCATAACATTAAAACCACTGACAGGTGACGTAAATAACATTGATTATCTCTTTACAATGGCACCTGTCAAGGCGTGGGATATATTAGACAGCAAGTGAACAGTCAGTTCTCAAAGTTGATGTGTTGGAAGCAGGAAAAAGCGACTGAGCGATTTTGGCAAGGGCCATATTGTTATGGCTAGATGACTGGGTCAGAGCATCTCCAAAACGGCAGGTATTGTGGGGTGTTTCCGGTATGCAGTGGTTAGTACCTACCAAAAGTGGTCCAAAGAAGGACAGCCAGTGAACCAACGACAGGACCATGGGCGCCCAAGGCTCATAGATGCATGTAGGGAGCGAAGGCTAGTCCGTCTGATTCGATCCGACAGAAGAGCTACTGTAGCACAAATTGCTGAAAAAGTTAATGCTGGCTATGATAGAAAGGTGTCAGAACACAGTGCAATGCAGCTCGGTGCGTATGGGGCTGCGTATGGAGCAATGGAAGAAGGTGGCCTGGTCTGATCAATGACGTTTTCTTTTACATCATGTGAACGGCCGGGTGCCTGTGCATGTTACCTGGGGAAGAGATGGCACCAGGATGCACTATGGCAAGTTGGTGGAGGCAGTGTGATGCTCTGTGCAATGTTCTGCTGGGAAACCTTTGGTCCTGGCATTCATGTGGATGTTACTTTGACACATACAGTACGTCACTGTGACAGTTCCTCAGCCTCATTTCACTTGATAGATGTGCACTGGACTGTTTTTTAATCCTGCTCATGCTCATTTGTTTGTACCTGGCTGTGATATTTTTGAACGAATTTAGTTGATTCTGTTTCCCAAAATATAAACAAACTAGTAGCCTAGTTTTAAACCACCTGACCATGCAGGTACTAAGGACAAAAGAATAAACAAAAGAGAAAGAAAAATACAAATAGTGTACCTCATATTTACTGGTTTTTGTATATGTTTAGAACACATTATTTGTTCACTGTGAATAATGCATTCGTTATTTGGTTACATCCCAATTGCGGAAGTATGAAGGTTATACAGTGGTGCTCGAAAGTTAGTGAACCCTTTAGAATTTTCTATATTTCTGCATAAATATGACCTAAAACATCATCAGATTTTCAAACAAGTGCTAAGGTAGCTAAAAAGAGAACTCAGTTAAACAAATGAGTCATTTAATTATTGAGGGAAATGATCCAATATTACATATCTGTGAGTGGTAAAAGTATGTGAACCTTTGCTTTCAGTATCTGGTGCAGCAATAACTGTAACTAAACATTTCCGGTAACTGTTGATCAGTCCTGCACATCAGCTTGGAGGAATTTTAGCCCATTCCTCAGTACAGAACAGCTTCAACTCTGGGATGTTGGTGGGTTTCCTCACATGAACTGCTTGCTTTAGGCCCTTCCACAACATTTCTAGTGGATTATGGTCAGGACTTTGACTTGGCCAGTCCAAAACATTAACTCTGTTCTGCTTTAACCATTCTTTGATAGAATGACTTGTGTGCTTAGAGTCGTTGTCTTGCTGCATGGCCCACTTTCTCTTGAGATTCAGCTCACAGACAGATGTCCTGACATTTTCCTTTAGAATTCGCTGGCATTACTCAGAATTCATTGTTCCATTAATGATGGCTAGTTGTCCTGGCCCAGATGTGGCAAAACAGGCCCAAACCATGATACTGCCACCAGCATGTTTCACAGATGGGATAAGGTTCTCATGCTGGAATGCAGTATTCTCCAAACATAATGCTTCTCATTTAAACCAAAATGTTCTATTTGGTCTCATCTATCCACAAAGCATTTTTCCAATAGTGGCTTGTCCACATGATCTTTTTTTCCAAATTTTTCCTTCTGGCTTGTCCACATGATCTTTAGCAAACTGCAGAAGGGCAGCAATGTTCTATTTGGAGAGCAGTGGTTTTCTCATTGCAACCCTGCCATGCTGCACACCATTGTTGTTCAGTGTTCTCCTGATGGTGGACTCATGAACATTAACATTAGCCAATGTGAGAAAGGCCTTTAGTTGATTAGAAGTTACCCTGGCTCCTTTGTGACCTCGCAGACTATTACACGTCTTGCTCTTGGACTGCTCTTTGTTGGTCGACCGCTCCTGGGGAGGGTAACAATGTTCTTGAATTTCCTCCATTTCCTCCAATTGATTGGTGGAGTCCAAACTCTTTAGAGATGGTTTTGTAACCTTTTCCAGCCTGATGAGCATCAATAAGTCTTTTTCTGAGGTCCTCAGAAATCTCCTTTGTTCATGCCATGATACATTTCCACAAGCATGTGTTGTGAAGATCAGACTTTGATAGATCCCTGTTCTTTAAATAACACAGGGCGCTCACTCACACCTGACTGTCATTCCTGACTGCACATACTTTTGCCACTCACAGATATGTAATATTGGATCATTTTCCTCAATAAATAAATCGCCATGTATAATATTTTTGTCTCATTTGTTTAATTGTGTGAAAATCCGATGATGTTAAGGTCATATTTATGCAGCTATATAGAAAATTCTAACACTGTATATAGAACATATTTTAACATCTCCATCATTTATCCATCAATCTATCTAATGGATTGAATAGTCTGTTTTGTGTGCGGGGTCAGGAGCGCACTCGGGGAGCCCTGCTGGAGACGCTGTACGAAGAGCTGCATATCAACAGTCAGGCCATGATGGGGCTCGGCGGGGATGAGGAGAAGCTCGAGAATGGAGGAGGAGGAGGAGGGGGCTTCTTCGAGTCTTTTAAGGTAGGACCTTGCCACTAGTTTCCCAAAATGCTCCTAATGATAATCTGGAGGACGGGCAGTGATTTATGGGTGGCTGGGTCTGTCTGAGTGCTCCTAATAATAATCCTGCACTGCTTTTGTGTGGGCTCCCACGGTGCTCTTCATTACAGGTGTGGGTGTGGGTGTGCTTCACAGAGTCTGTAGCTTTTGTGCTGGTTTCACACAGTATCCCCGTGAGACTATATTTTCCTTAATCAGACTCAATCATACCTTATTCATTAGACCCTTTTGGCAGCTTAGTACCAATTTTCGTGAAATACGTAAATGCCAGGTGCCGTCATCTTCCAGGATGGAGATATCAAGTCAGCGTGCTTATTACACCAACTGTTAAGTATCTGTGCTCAACAGATTTTAAAGTATTGTAATGAAATCATTTAAACATTAATTAGCCTTAATTACTTCACTTAGCAGATGAAGGAATAGCAGTGCTCAAGCCTGTCATCTGATGATTACAGTTACACATGCTTAATAACCCTAAATTAATTGATAGCGCATGCGGTAAAAGCACATCCATATTTGCTACACTGGTACTCAAAAAACAATGACTAGATTAGGTGTGAATTTATGGTCACTCTAATACGTAGAATTCATATTCTTTACTTTCTTAAGGCCTCATAACCAAATGTGTAGAATCTGTTTATATGTAAAATATTTGTTTAGTTTAAACCCCTTATTTTATCTCCTAAAATAGTTCCTTAACACTCAGGACTCATTAACATGTTTACCATTTCCTCATTCTCATAACCACATATTATTCATATTGGTGTCTGGGTAATTATTAAATAATTCATAATATTTACTGAATAATATGCTTTACTATGGATAACTAGCTAGAAGTCTAAGGAGTTAATAATTTGTCCATTATTTGGCTAAATAGACACCCATGTAACAGTTTACATATGGCCACATTTACCTATTCGTATGGTCCAAGTTTACCTGAGGATTGGATTTGATATTGAGAGATTTGATATAAACAGCTCCTTGATCGCATTGGCTTCAGTGATATCAAGGGCACTGTTAGGGATACATCAATACATGAATTGGTTATCCATCCGACACCATGCTCATTTACTTGTAGTGTGATACTAGGTGATCAACAGACAACACAAAATGACAGTGATCTGGACTTATTTCACAATTAACAATGGCAGTCAAACAAGACAGACAGCAAACTGTGCTCTGCAAAAATATCAAGAGGAGGAACTACAACAGGATTGTTGCCCTAAGAGTATATAGTAGTATCAGCGAGCATGGTCTTTAAAAATGAGTGCAAGTGCTTTTCATGAATTGCATGCACACTGAGGTATTAGCAAGCGCGGAGCAGAGAAAGTGTCGCATATAAGAGCAGTTCAGTTCTACAAGCACTGAGCACTGAGACACGCATGCTTTCTTTCCCCTCTTTCACCAGGGTCTCAAGTCAAGGTGCAGTTCACAGCACCTTGCACTCATTTTTACCATGAACAAAAAAAACAGAGCTAAATAACATGCTCCATAGTGCCACTGGTTGATTAATGCAAAACAAGTTAATAAAAGTAGATTACTCATTTCGGCATCAGTATTGGTATAAACGACTACACAGAACATGTACTCCGTGTGAAATAGAGTGTATTGATGCATCCCTATATACGGCAATTCTAAGAGAGTATAACTGATTGTAATTGTTTCATTAACTCCTGTTAGGATTATGGACAGTCTGTCCTCTCTGTGAGCTGGCTTCAGCATTGCCTGGTACATATCTCAGTGGCTTCCCCTTGACTTGAGCTAGCCTTGCTTGACCTCACTGTGTGCACCTTGCCCATTCAGTTTCTCTACAGTCATGGACCTCTGCTCTGCTTCATCCCTCCATCATTGTGTTCATTTCTGATTCTCTTCTTATCTGTAGAAACCTCCAGGCCTCCTCAATGACTCAGGGTATCCCATGTAATTGGCGTTCAAAGCAACGAGTTTCCCACCTCCTCACTTCTCTGTTCATGGTCCCTGTGCCCACTATGCCCCCTGGCTCACAGTGTTTCTCTCTGACCCCTAGCGGGTGATCCGCAACAGGAGCCACTCTCTGGATGCCATGAGTTTCAGTATTGGGAAGCGCGTGGTCTCCTCTAGTCACAGCGGCAGTTTTACCCACAACAACAACAACAACGATCAGCTGCACTCACCAGAGGCCCCCAAATACGCTGGGATAGTAAGTAACACTCCCTCTGGCCTCAACATGAGCCAAAAGAAGCCCTCACCCCCATTCCCACCACCCTTTATCCCAATATTGTGCCTCTTCCAAGTCCCACAAGTTTTTCTTTCTCTGCCCACTTATATTTTCTATAAACATATCTCAGTTAGTACAAGTACAAGCAAAAGGAAACTACCAATTAACAGCTATTCAACAAAAAACATAACATGAGAGGCCAGTTGTATAAATTCATATTTAACACTATTTGCTCAAGAATGGATATAGCTTTTTGCCATATCCATACTCTACTACTTCTATTCTCTTACTAATGACACGTTGCCTCCAGCAGCTCCTTAAAACATACTCACTAGAGTGCATTCTCAGTCCTTGCTCATCTCATCTCATGATAAGCTGGATGATAATGACATTTGAACCATAACAGAGGTTCAAATGGCCACCTGCTATATTAAAAGCATGTCTTATGACTCAGAGAAATGGTCAGATCCCTATACAGTGTTATTCACTCCTAGTCCTGATATGAATGTTCTGTCCATTTTGTTGGAGTTCTTGGCGAGCCTTCAGGGTGTGTGTGGTGTCCAGTGTGTGTTCTTACAGTTGTATATGGTTTTGGGATGAATTTGTACCAGAATGTTGAAACATGGTTTCAGAGTTCGTGCTGGCAGTGTTGGAAAGAAGAACTATGCGAATATGTGGCATGAGTGAAGTGTGCATCACAATCTGCTGAGTGAGCTTTGTGTGTGCTTGTGTGTGCTTGTGTGTGCTTGTGTGTGTTTGTGTGTGTGTGTGTGTGTGTGTGTGTGTGTGTGTGTGTGTGTGTGTGTGTGTACTTGATGTTTTTTTTTTGTTTTTTTTTGCTGTTCTGGTGTTTTATCCACAGGCATGGGCTACCAATGAGCTGAGCTGTGCTTTGCTGTGTGTGTGGTGAGTATATGTGTATGCAGCAGGCCTGGGTCACACTGCTTGAGGGCAGAACTGGCCTTCTCCAGCCAGCCAGCTCACCTGCCTGCCTGCTCCTCTCTATATCAGTTTCTCTTTGCCAAGCACAGCTGCTCTAATGGAGATCCTGCCAGCCCTGGGGATTGTTGCAGCTGTCTGACACAACATGAATTACGTCACTGCCCTTTCTGACCATGTTTGCTCTGAGACCCCCCCAAACAATCACAGGGTTTTGTCCACAAGGAGCAAACATGCTGGATCAGATTACTGTGTATCTGCTGGTTGGTTAGGGACCCCATTGTTGTTGTTGTTTTTTTTCTTGTCTGTGTTTTTACATGCTGTGTCAGTTGTATGGATATTCTGACTATAGTATACAGACTGCTGTAGGTTCCTGTACTGTGCATTTATCAACTGTAATGAAAGTCCAGGGTGTGAAACAGGGCTTGGAATACTCTGAGAAATCCCACCCAAATTTCAAGATATCGTATCATGAAAATAAAAATGCAGGATATACAATAAATTTGCTAACCATATGTATGATTGTTAATTTCTTAACATAAAACTAACCTGTATTGGTTCTCTTAACCAAAGACTGTGTGAAATAACCTGTATGAATGTATGTGTGTCCGCACTGTCTTGGTTGTCTCTAACAGTCTGCTGTGTGTGCTCCTTTTTCTCAGCCCTGCTCTCTTGTCCCTCACAGGCCTCCGTACCCAACCATGGCTCCTCAGGCTCCTCATCTGGCTGCTCTGTTATTTCCATAATAACCTTTTTACTGTAGAATTATTAAGCCCAACAACTGCCCTGTGTGGGTTTTTAAACAACCTGGTGCATGACAGCTCATGGTCTCTCCTCCCCCCCACCCCTCCTCTCTCTCTTTCTTTTTGTCTCTCTGTTTGTGTGGCCCCTCTGCAGTCATTGCTTGTCCCAGGGAAAAGTCCCAGTAAATACGGACGTCGCGGCAGTGCCATAGGGATAGGAACGATAGAAGAGGTTCATGTAAAACTCTCACTCTTTTCTCCATCTTTTGCTTCCACAACCGCATGACCTACTCTCATTAGCTGCACACTGCCATAACACTATATAGGCAAACATCAGACCTCGGGGGAAACAGTATGGAGTAGCTTGGTTTCACTTAGTTTTATATCTATAATAATAAATGCTGCTTTCAAACTGGGTTATGATCCCTGTGTTTACAAGTTTCCACAAGAGAAATTTCTTATTTACAAGTTTGCTTGTTTGTTTGTTTGTTTGTTTGTGTTTTTTTTTTTTTTTTTTTTTTTGGGGGGGGGGGGGGGGAGGGGTTTTTTTTTTTTTTTTTTTTTGAATTGCAGAATCCATGGAAGTCTGGTCATACAGACTTTTCTTAGCAATTCACAAACACATCTGACATCTTTTTTTTTTTTTTTTTTTTTTTTTTTTTAAACAATCACTATGTCTTTACATTGTCTATAAAAGACTTAACATTTTAGCCTATTAGCTAGCTTCTTTCTCAGTTGCCAAGCAACAGTATTCTTATTATATTAAACACTGTAGCAGTGAATGTACTCATTCATTCATGTGTTTTGTCTCATCATACCAAGATTTTAGTCTCACACAGTCTTGTCTTAATAATTTGTCAACACATTTGAGGAAAATGTTGATATTTTGTTTTTTCACTGTCAGTATGCATTTACATTGTTGATGTAAATGTATAAAAGACAACAGCGAAACGCTTGCCTCAGTCATTAGCTAGCTGATTTCTCAGCTGCCTAGCAACAGTGTTCGCATGACATGAACCATTTGAATATAAAACCTACTGTGTTCACCTTCCCATGTTGAAAACATCATTTTTATCATTTGCGTTTTTATCATTTGCATTTTACTTACTCAGCATAATTGTCATTGAGTTGCAAATATCAGTTCACCTTTCCAGTGTCCTGCCCTTCCAAATATCCTTCCATATTATGTCCTGTATTGCTACGTTCCAAATGTCTCCCTCCCTGTTTGTTGTGGTATATATAGCTCAGTGTATTTCTTTGCTCTTGTCTGGATATTGAATGGTATTTAATAGCTTGCTAGCATAGCACCACAAAGTGGGGGGAAAAATCTGTGTCAGTTCTCCCAATGCTTTTGAAGTCATTTTAGATAAAGGGCTTTTTCAAGTCATATTTTGAAAGCTGTAAAGTGGGAGTAGTAAAACCCAGTAAACAGACCGAGAGAACAAAGTGGCCTCAGTAAAGTAAACCTCATCGAAGCTCAGTAGTTCAGCCCCTGTCTTTTATCTTGTAGTGATGCATAAAGCCTGGTGCTGTAGTCAGAGCCTGAAGCCACTTTAGTGATGCCTGTGGACCAGCATGTCGCCTCTAGCCAGTTCTGGATCACATCAATAGCTTTCAATTTCCCAGACATGTCAAAGTGCATCCTGTCACAGTAAAACTACAATCGTGCGTGGTAAAAAGCTATAGTTCTCAGGCATATTTGGAGAGTAAAATAAATAACATAGCTGTCCAACCTAATCATTCCGTGACATGCAGCAGAATATAACAAAACTATGTGTACTACAAAATGTGGGAGGCTGATGGTATGGTATAGTATTTTTATTATTAAAAGCTCACAGATGCCGTCTCTCTCCTACAGTCTCTGATCATTCCTGGGAAAAGTCCAACGAGGAAAAAGTCTGGCCCATTCAACTCTCGCAGGAGCAGTGCTATCGGCATCGAGAACATCCAGGAGGTGCAGGAGAAAAGGTGAGGAGCTCAGTGACTCAGGACCGGCAGGAGATTGAGTCAGAAAGCAGAAGCATCTGTAATGTCTTAGGTCATGTTATTACTCAGTACACTGATGTTTGTTGGGCTGTTTGTGAAAGAAAGACATTGTGTGTGTGTGTGTGTGTGTGTGTGTGTGTGTGTGTACAGTCATCATCAACTTTAGTAGGAAAACCAGGAACGCTGCACAGTCATGCAATTATGCAATCAGTCAATCATGTGCAATGAAGCAGTGCAATGAATAAAATCATGCAGATACAGGTGAAGAGCTTTAATTAATGTTCACATCAAACATCAGAATGGGGAGAAATCTGATCTCAGTGACTTTGACTGTGGCATAGTTGGTGCTGCCAGACATACTGGTTTGATTATTTCAAAAATTGCTTTTCTCCTGGGATTTGCACAGAATGTTTGCACTGAATACGATAAACAATAAAATATCCAGTGAGCAGCAGTCCCATAGGCAGAAATACTTTGTTCATGAGAGAGATCAGAGGAAAATGGCCAGCCCTGTTCAAGCTGACAGGATAGCTGCAGTATCACAAATAACCACTGTTTAAAACTGTGGTGAGCAGAAAAGCATGTAAAAATGCACAAAACACCAATCTTTGAGATGGATGGGCTCTGGGTTCCACTCCTGTCAGTCAAGAAAAGGAATCTGTGGTTACAGTGGGCACATGCCCACTGTAACCGGTCAGGTAAAGGTTGGAAAAACATCACCTGGTCTGTATAATTGCATGAATGAGCAGGTGTACATTTGTTCCTATTAAATTGACAACAAAGTATGTATTTAAATCCTTTGATTTAGATGTAGAGACAAACAAAGTAAAAGGTCACTGATTGTGTGCCATTGTATTTGTGTTTGTGTGGTTACTGAAGGATTGCTGCTCTCTTGTCAGAGGACAGGACAGTGCTCTGTGTCTCTCTGCCCAGCGTCAGTCTCAGGAACGGCAGACTCATCATGGATTCCTCGAAGTAGAGATGCCACCTTAGAATCGCCTTTTTAACTGCAGAACTGCCTGGTCCCTTTAGATATAACATAGTGGAATAGAGCGGATAAAATTACAAGCTTTTGTGTGCATGATAAAATTAGTTACGCGTGTGAAATGAGCAGTGAGTGATAACAGTTTCTGATTGTGTGTTTAATGATGCAGCTTAATTGACCTCTGTTATACTGTATGTGCTAAAAATGTTAGTAACTCATACTTAAAGCATCTTGCCCTGCTGAAATATCTGTGATGAACGAAAGAGAAGAAATGCTGCTGAAACGCACAGTGCATCAAGATAATAAGAATTCTATGGCAGAGTCAGTGCAATAAGACTTGGTCTCACTGACAGTGAAAGTCTGCTTAACATAAACTTAAAGAGCCATGTACTGTATATGTGCTCTGTATATGGGCTCTATTTTCATGCTGGCTTAAGTGGTATAACAGAAATATCACTGTCCAGTTTTCATTTTTGTGGTCAGAAATTGAAGCATTGATCAGAGTAGTTCAACCAGCTGAAATAAGAACAATCAGCATGTTTTGTTCGTAGCTAAATGCGAATTATAGTTGACACGTCATCAAACACTGAATGCCATAGTATATTCCATACAAGCAACAGAATATCTAACAGAAAACGTCCTGTATATTAATGTGAAATCTATAAGTAAATTCTTATAGTCATTAAGAAAATGTCACTGCGCTGAATCCTGTACTCGGTTTTTAAAGGACATTTAATCAGCCAGGATTTTGCTAAGGTTTTTTTTTTTTGTGATTGCAAAATGCTTGATTTTGCTGCGGCTTTTTTGCGATGCAATTTGTACAGTTTTCTGTGCTTTTTTTGCGGAAAACTACTTGAACTGGCGAAACTGCAATTGCATGAAATTGTTTTGCCCGGTCTTTTGCAGTGATGTTTGTTGGTAAATGAGATGACGTCACATGACGCATCTTGGCCCAAATCTGCGGTAATTTTGAAAAAAAAATGCAAGCTCCTCCGAATATTGCAGAGTTTCCTCAATTTTGTGTTCATTTCAGTGATCGCAAAATCCTGGAGGGACTGTTGAAAGGAACATGTTGTAGTAGCTTGTCTATCCACATCAGTTTTTAATGTATTCTTTCTAGCCAAAGCTCTTCTAAAGTTCTTCTGCTATGTTCTCTCAAAATATTTCTGCCACCTGCACCATGCCATGACAAGGTGCCTTATTTTAGCACTTGCGTAACGATCACTAAAATAGAGCTCTTTTTTGTGATTTATGTTAAACCTCAGAGCACAACTTTCACTCGCAGCAGCTCTTCTGGAATTCCTGTTGTTCAGCAGATACTGTAGTGATTCAGCATGCTTTGTTCCAAATATAGATGTCTAATGTCGCTCATGACTAACAAGCAGATGTAGCGTGCAGCTTGGTCTTCACTTACGCCTAACTGGAGCACTACATTCAACTACAGTGTGGAAGAGAATTCTCCTGCTGCCCTCTAATGGTTAGTGTGTTTATGTGCAGCAGCAGGGAGAGTTCGCCAAGCACACAGAAGACTCCTGACAGTGGACACATTTCACAGGAACCCAAGTCTGAAAACTCATCCAATCAGAGCTCACCTGAGGTCCTTGTCACTAAGAACAGGTGAGGGATATGAACTTGAAAAGATGAATTTGGGATGAAACAGTAAAGCAGTAAGGTTGTGTTGATATTAAAATGTGTGTGTGCATGTGTGTGTGTGTGTGTGCAGCTCGGCCATGTGCTTCAGAGCTCCTTCCATCCCTGAAGCTCAAGACTTGTCACGCTCCTCCTCAAATGCCAGCAGCTTTGCCAGTGTGGTGGAGGAGAACGAGACCGAGGCCACTGAGGACTACGATACAGGCATGGTGAGTGTTTTATAATTCTCTGCTCAAAGCAGCTGACACACTCTAAAATAATCAGAATTTGGTCCTTGTTGTTCAGACTGATTCTAAAGTACATCTCTTTTGGTATGTATAGAGTGTGTGGATACATTTGAGCGGACTAAAACTGTGTGTCATTCTGTGTTTAGGAAAGTCTGTCATCAGCAGGGACACCACACAAGCGGGACTCGTTAACCTACAGCACATGGCTCGAGGACAACATAAACAACATCACCACCACCAGAAGGGGAAGTTCTCCTGGTGAGTTAAAAACAGCACAAGGTGATGATGTTTAGCCATAAATAAGAAACATTTAAGTTAAAGTTGTACAGTCTGATGTGTGTAACCCTGTCAGGTTGAGTAATGTCAAGTGTGTGAAAGCTGATTGCAGACTGTTCTTGCAACAGGTTTAGGCAAACCTCCCGACGGTGGTAAAGGTCATGAGCAGAACCGGACGGACATCCGCATCAAACTAGATCGACCGCTTGACCACAAGTCTACATCGGTGAGAAGCACTCTCTAATCTAATGTCTGTTCATGTAGAACATTTTGACTTTGTTGTTGAAAAGAGAGTGGAAGACATAGAGTAAGTACATTAAAAAAAAAAAATTAAAAAAAAAAATATATATATATATATATATATATATATATATATATATATATATATATATATATATATATATATATATATATATATATATATATATATATACCGTAAAGAGCAGTAAACAGTAGTAAATGAAACAAAGTCAATATTTGGTGTGACAAAGAAATTTAAATTAGAATAACAATATTAGTCTCTGGTACAATTTGTGTAGTTTTCTAAGGAAATGAGCTGAGGAAATAAGGTAAGTTTTATTGAGCCTCTTGCAGAACCAGACACAGTTCTGGAGACTTTGACTTTCGCACTCGCTTCTTATTTTTGCAGCAAAACCCAGCAGCCTTCATTGTGTTTTTTTGTCTGAAAAGTGTCTCTTATGTAACACGCTGCTTTCTTTAATGACATACAAACATTTTTCTGTAGCATTTAATTTTGTGCTAGAAAACTAATGTTTCAAAATCTAAATTTTTTTTTGTACTGACTTGATAATGTAGAAGTCTAAAATCTGTAATAAAGTTTGTACTAAAAAAATAGGGTGCCTAAAACTTTTGCACAGTACTGTAATATATATATATATATATATATATATATATATATATATATATATATATATATATATATATATATATATATATATATATATATATTATATACACACACACACACACACACATTTTTTTTTAAAATTCTCATTTAAAGTCTGCTCATAGGGCATGACTCATAACTCTACATAATATGTTTTACATGGTTATATGTTATACATGTTACTCAGTGGTTGCTAAAGCACAATTGTTTTTTTGTTTTTTACTTTTTGTGATGTCACCAGTGACTACTTCTAGTAAAGAAGTTTCAATTTGCAATATTACACTTACGTAAAGAACAGCTCAAATGCCTGAAACAATTGAAAAATAAAATATTATCTTGGATGTTGCATCTGCTGTAAGATAAAGACATGAAAGTAAAGAAGAAATGTTAACAAACACAGAAATGCAGTATTTAGGCAACTCTCTGTCTGTTCCCTGCATAACCATTGTGCTGTATGTGCATGTGTGTGTCCTGTGCAGAGCTGCTAGCCTCGCCAATCTGATTACATCATGGATCTCCATCAACAGGTGAGCAGCTTCATTCAACTATTGAACTTAAGCAGAGTTAATTAACACATATCTTAAGCAGTAATCAGAGGAACATCGATTTACCATGACTTAAGGAAAGGTACTGTAAGATTAAATCAAGGTTTCTTAAGATGACTTAAAACAGACACTGTAAAACTGTCCTCAAAAAAAAAAATTTATACATATTTATTTTAAAGCTATAGTAGTTTTGGCTGAAAAAAATGAGTCAGGAGAGAACACAATATAGTCTAATGTATGATGTTCCTGAGCTGCTGTGAGAACCCTGATCATAACAGATATAGATCAGGTGATAAAATACACATACCAGAAGTGACCACAGTTCCCCAAAATGCCTTTTAGTTAAACAGCTAAATAAAGATAGTCAAGATGAAGAACCCTTTTCCCTACAACAAGAGTTTTAGGTTTATTATTAGCATCATTGCAAATTAGGCATCCTATTTAGTGAATAGAATTCAGTTTGGAGGGTGGGGGGGGGTTAGCACGTTTGTCTCGCACCTCCAGGGTTGGGGGCCCGAATCCCACCTCCGCCCTGCGTGCACGGAGTCTGCGTGCTCTCCCCGCGCTTCAGGGCTTTCCTCTGGGTACTCCGGTTTCCTCCCCTAGTCCAAAGACATGCGTTGTAGGCTTTAATAATAGTCCGTAGTGTGTGAATGGGTGTGTGAATGTGTGTGTGAATGTGTGTGCGATTGTGCCCTGTGATGGATTGGCCCCTGCCTTGTGCACCGAGTTCCCTGGGATAGGCTCCAGGCTCCCCCGCAAATCTGTGTAGGATAAGTGGTACAGAAAATGGATGGATGGATGGAATTCAGTTTTGGACAAAGCTCTGAATTCTCATTTAACGTATACGCCTATTACTTGCCTCTCACAGCTGTGAGATTATTCCGTGTGGTGTAAAAGGAAGCACCACAACCCATGTTACAAATTGTTCTAGCTTGAGATAGCATTTTTCCAGCATAGAGGCTGAAATTTAAATTTAAAACATCCGGTAGCTTCAGGGACAGAATTAATATTACCTTCAAAAAAGTCTATTAAACAGTCAATCTTAAAAGTGTGTTTAATATTTATGTTTAATCATTTACTCAAACCATTGTCTCTACACATCTCTCTTTGCAGCTACCATTATAGCATTCCTATAAAACTCATGAGCTCGGGTTTGACTGCTACTGCTGCTGAAGATGATGATTAAGATAATGAAAATAGCTCCAGCCTGCACCACAGTGACAGATGACAGGATTGTGATTATGTACATAATAGAGTGACTATGCCCTGCATCAGACTACTGCTTTACTGGTGGCCCGGTGCAGGACCGGGTGAAAGAGAGGCAGGAATGGGGGGGCACAGGCTGCATGGAGGGATCTCATTTGCACTGCATCACTTTCCTTTTCATGGTGAATTTCTCATCTGCTTTCCTCTCCGATGAATCTGGCCTGTTCTGTTCTGTCCTCAGTACCGCTTCTAGTCCATGTAGAAAATCAAGTGGTATTTTTGCCTGTTAAGCATAGACTGCTATCTGTTTCTCATCTTGGCGAATGGCTCCTAAAGCGGTGCCCTGTTGAGCTCCAAATATTCCAAAAAAAATCAGCATGCAGCAGGAGCTTGTTCATCAGGTAAAGCTGACTGAAATGTTTCTCAGACACTGGCATGGGCATGCTGTTTTATTATTTTTTATTTTTATTATTATTGTTATTGTCTGATTTTTGCCTCTGCATAATCACTACTGATACTGATATCGTGTAACACCTCCAGAAAAATTTATAGTCTAACATACATTTCTATAGAAAACTACAGAGCAAACATTTTCGCCAATATCATTCTGTCTGTCAACAAAATGGAGAAGAAAAAAAAAAGACTGAGTTATAGTCAGCTAGTACATATTCTTTACATAGAAATTGCGTAAAAATGCCTTACTTGACCTTCAAACAGGTGATTTATCTAGCCAGCCAAGTGGCCCCAGCATTCATCGAATGTGATTAACTGTGGTGTTATAAACTTCATATGTCCTGTCTATTGTGAGAAAAGCTCCTTTACTGAGTCTCGGTTATTTCTGTGCAAGAGACGACCTTAATTATATACAAAACAGAAAACATTATATACAACAGACTGTGAGTTCTTTCTGTAATATGCTCACTTGAGTATAAAATGGTGTCTTGGTCCTTGGTTAATGTGTTTGGACCCTAGATCTGTGAAGAATGCCACTTTAAGGTTTAATGTCTGCCTAAAATATTCAGGCCTTCCCATTCAAACCCATGCCTGTACACAAATTGTCATAAATGGTGAGAATTTTTATTTCAACTGCAGCTAATGTGTTGTAAAATATATTTATTTTTCTCCAAACATAAAGATTAGTCTGTTTAGATCAACTCTATATAAGCATATGCCTAAACCTGACACTGTCTTTGTACCTCAGTAATGCCAAATTCACTGATCATGTGTCCTTATGTAAAATGTAGATATCACTGAGAATCACTGAAAAAGGATTACAGTGCATGTGGTTGCTTTACTGTAAGGAACAATGGCAATCAGGGAGGATGTGAGGTAGCTGAAGGTATAAATGTTGAGTAAATATTCAAGTATATATGCTTATTTATTTTATTAAAAAAAAAAAAAAAAGGATTAGTTTAACATTGTTTTGATTTGTCCCCAGTGGCCGATGCATGAGCAGACATTTCTATTCATTTTTGTTGGTAACAAGTTAAAATGAGGATTATGAATCAATCCAGTAAACCCTTAATTCCTTTAAGTATGTCATTATGAGTGAGATATAAGTGTGTACCCAGTGATGGGTCCCGGGAGTTTTGCATACGTCTCCCTGACAGACTTTCATCAGTCTTGCTCAATAATGCAGGTCATCACTGTGTGAAGATGGACATGTTCATAGAAATACTTTGAATTAAATGTATAAAAGGGATTTTTGTTTGTTTGGTTGTTTTTTTTTTTTTTTTTTGGCTGAAACAAATGAATTGCCTCGATCAGCCCTGCTTAGTGCTTTTGTGCCCTTCTGTGGTCAGTTCCGGTCTTTTTAAGCTAGAAGAATCCATATTGTAGTTTCAGTGCAAAAGTCAAATTAGGTGACAAAAAAATCGAGCAGGAAATGTGTGCTGCTCAAAACAGGGTACAGATCAAGCACCGCTATGACTGTTAGTGTGACCTCTTCATGCTTTGTTGAGCTCATTTGTGTAAATACAGCTGTTTTGTACATAGTCCTACTGCCCCCAAGAAAATGAAATAAAGAGATTTGGGTGGAATATTTCTCTGAGATTTGACTGTCTGATTTATACACATGCAATAATCTGCACATGCAATAATCTGTTTTCATCTTAACTGATTTTCTATAACAGCATGAATTATAAATCATTTTAATAATAATTTCACTGCTGCTCTTTTAAATTATAGACTCCTGACTGTACTTTGTTCAGCAAATAAGGCTCAGAGTTGAGGTATGAACATAATACTTCCATACCAATGTTAAACTCATGGACTGTTCTGCCTTCCAGGACAGAAAAGATTTTACTTTGGGCTGTTATACTGTTAGTCACATCACTCACTGTCCACTTTAATAAGACCACCTGTGCCAATCATGTGGCACCAGCACAATGAGTAAAGTCATGCAGATACAGGTCAAGAGCTTCAGTTACTGTTTACTGTTACACTCTATACAAACATGGTGAGAAGGAGAGCATCGGAATGCACAAACAACAGGAATATGAGGCTACAGAGGGCACAGGCTCATAAACTGGACCATTGAGCATTGGAAAACAGACCAGGCAACCATTCTTCAACTGTCCGATTAAGGTGAGCCTCTATTCTTGTTCTTGAATAACAAGAGCGAAGCCAAATGTAACGTTCTGCTGTTGCAATCCATCCACCTCAAGGACTGATGTGTGCTATGAGATGCTTTTCTGCTCACCATGGTTGTAAAGAGTGGGTATTTGAGTTATCAGAGAGTTTGGCAGCTCAAACCAGTCTGACTCTGGTCTTTTTCATCAACAAGGCATTTCCGCCCAAAGACCCGTGACCATTCACGTGATGTTTTTTTTTTTCCTTTTAGTCACATCACCCTCTAGAGACTGTTGTGTGTGAAAATCCCAGGAGATACTAAAACAATCTGGCACCACCAACAACGACACATTCAGAATCACTGAGATCATACTTTTTCTCCACTCTGATGTTTGATGTGTACATTAACTGAAGCTCTTCGACTGTATCTGCATTATTTTTATTTTTCCTTGCCCTGCAGCCATATGACTGGCCGACTGAATAATTGCATGAATGTGTGGGTGTACAGGTGTTCCCAATAAAGCAGACAGTGAGTATAAAGCTTAAATCCTCAGCGTTTTACAACTCAGTGAACACTAGAGGGAGATAGTGTGTGATAGAAGTGTGTATCCTCAGTACCACCTGTCACATGGACACTCTCTTCACCACAATCCAGTTCCAGTTTGCTCAAAGCAAACATGCAAGTAAACTCATTCATGAATGGTTGCTTTTGATAAATAAAAGGAAAACTGAAAGTAAGTGTAGGCATGAATAACAAATTACCAGACAGATGTTGCACATATGCACAAGACATCCCTATTCATTATTGTACAATGCAGGAACATTAAATAGACGTCCATTCAATGTTAATGCAATACACCAGATTGTTTTAATTCATTATTATTAGAAGTACCAGTAGTATGATGATGATGATTATTATTAATAATTATTATTACAACAAAAACAACAACAACAATAATAATAATAATAATAATATGGTGGGTTTAAAAAATTGAGACCAACCAGTCTCACAACATCCTCCCCCTAGTCTTTGCCCTTTGGTGTGTAAATCTTCAATAATAGACATGTCAAATGATATTAATGATTAATCCTATTAAATCAGTGGGAATAGAATAGGGACATTTTTATAAGGTGGATAATTTGTGGCACCTCTCCTCAAATTGGTCTAGGGCTCATATAGGACCCATATCAGGGTCTAATCGTAAATGTGAGAATATCTGGAATTAGCTGGTGTTAAAAACAAGTTGTTTAACAGTAAATATTCAATATGTAATTCCACATTTTTTGCACCTGATGGACATTCCAAAATTTAGCAACAACCTTGCTGTGTTATATATCCCAACACGTTTCTATAGCTAAATTCACTGCTGCTTTCATGTGTGATTCAAGCTCGATGTGTAGGCCTGAATCACATATGGAAGTCTTTGGTCTCCAGGAAGTGTGTTTCTGTCGTATGAAACTCCTGTGAATCAGCCACAACGCTAAGAAATAAATATATTTACATTTTGTTTGTGTCTTTGTTCTTTTTTTGCCTGGGGAGTAAATTTAATTTCAATTATAGCTAAAGAGATGGACAGAGGATATGGGAGAAAGGGACAAATATATTAGGAGGTGTTGATATTTGTGCAAGTGGGCATCAGTGTAAAGAAACTGCAATGTGGAGCTGATGACTTAACACTCCATAACATAATGTGATGTATAATTCACGCAAATCTTATCAACTCCCATTTAGCACTTCATTTACTGCTTGCCACCCACTTAACACACTCCTCATCACCTCTCTATGCCTGGGGGTCTGATAGAGCTAATTAAGCAGTTTTACATATCCATTACCATGTTTTAAAAGCCTGCTTCTTTTTATCATAGTCTATAAATCTCTTTTGACCATGACTCAATAAAGTCATTAAATAGAGGTCAGCATCTCCATTTGAACTGATGAATAACGTCTGGCTGCCCAGCTCCTAGCTTACGGCATTAGACATTAGCATGGACAGAGTAAGTGTGCTGACTCATGTATTAAATTATGTATACATCTTAAATATGTGGTAACACATAAAGGAAGCAGTTCCAGAGAACTCTAAATTTTATATGTGAGGAATAAAAAGGTTCTGATCTAGTATTAGGTACAGTATACCTGCAGCAAAATGGACAGATATTGAAAACATCAATATATTTGCAAAGGCATGATATTCCACTACTAAATGATATTCCACTACTAAATGATATTCCACTACTAAATAAAGTTATTTATGAGTAGTAGTGATGCGTTAGAAACTTGAAACATTGTGTTCACTGTGTTCATTTTGAGTAAGTCAGAAAGCAAAAAATAGCAAAAAAAAAAGGACAAAAAATGAAAGCTGTTGAAACCCCTTGTGATTAACAACCTCTGTCTGGTCTGAAGATCTGTCAGTCCAGGAAACATTGATGGAAGTCCACAATGAGTGTGAAGGAACACGGGCCAAACTGCTCTCCTGCACTGAACCCAGTCTGCACCCAGTCTAGATAGCAGAAATACCACCACGGCACAGGTTTGACTGAAGAGACATTTTCTATAAGGGATTTTCTATGAAATGTGGAACAAAGTGAAAGAAACAACAACAATAACAAACCAATAATTGAATGATAAAAGAAGTTTTAGTTAACAAAAACAACTCAATTAAATAATAAATGATAATCAAAACATCAGTTTTCTGTTTATGAAAAAATATTTCCACTTCCTCCCTTCTGTGTGACTACCTTGCATGTTAATGGTAGTTTTGCCATTTAATTGTGTGTGTGTGTGTGTGTGTGTACACCTTCCACTTCTAAATAATAGACTTCACTGTGCTTCTAGGCATTGATAAAGCCTTTGAAATTTTTTTGTATACATCTCCTGACTTGTGCCTGTCCACAACTTTATCCTGTAGATCTTTTGACAGTGCCTTGCCACCCATAGTTGATTGTTTGCTTCAGTTGCACTACAAAATGCTCCAGGAAAGCTCTTTTCATGCTGAGCTCATTTCCAACTCAGTGATTCTGTTTTTTTATTTATTTATTTATTTATTTATTTATTTTCTGACATGTTGGTGTTATATCTTTCACTAGGATGTTATAAGTTGTAGGATTCATACGAGGAATTAGCGAGACCATACAGCAGCACAGTTTAATCATAGTGCTTAGATCTAATGAAAAAAAAATGCAATATTCCATTTGAGTTCCTTCCTTATAGGCACTAGACTGTAGACACTCAATACATCTTGGTAAAGTATACAACACCTTGCAGATGTTCCAAAGCATCTGGAACAAGTAGGAAATGGTAGTGATAGGTTAGTTACAGCAATTAAGCATGATTTATGATTCCATACAAAAGCACTTCAGATTGGGTGGAGCACAGCAGTTTGCAAAAGTTACTGTCCAAAATGGAAGGGTACCAACATCCCATCTATCTCCTCAGTGATTGATCAGTAGAGATGTGCAAATTAGGGCAAAAGGAGCGAAAACAGCAGTGGCTCCTCCTGTCCGAGAGTCTCTCCTCATCAAATGTGTCTATCAGCACAATGTTGGGTCATAGTTTAACTACATTTCCCACAGTCATGTGGAAATGTTGTTCCTTTTAAATCAAGAAGATTGTAACTAGTCAAAGTATTTTATTAACCGAGTGGTGTAAAAAATGTTTTCACTGTTTTTAACTGAGATGAACTTAGTTCTGAGAAAGCATAAACAAGGCTTAAGGCAGAAATAATTAAAACATGAGTGTAGACCTTTTCAAAAATGAAGAAACCCACTGCTGCTGTAAAGGTATAAGGTTGCATGAACCTCCACTTCTTATGCCTCAGTCAGCAACAGAGGGTAGACATATGCTCAAGGACAAACTACCCTAATTAAGCTATTAATAACACAGGCATCTGAGGAGACAAATGACCCTGATCTTTCTGGAAACTTTGGAAGTGTTATTTTGATAACACTTCAGAATGTCTGGTGGGTTGGTGGTTAAGTGGCTTTCAATACTTGTGAATGGCACTGGGAGAGAACCATGTACACTAGGCCATAATCATCATCTGTGTCCAGGAGATATGGGTATCAGGCCATCACAGCCAGGGAAGCCCTAAGATAGTAAAGTTGGAGGGTGAGGAAAGCGCCAAATTATGATTTTTATTTTCATGCTGGCAGGCCTCCATTTTGAGCTGCATGCCAAATTATCTCTGACTTGTATGATAAATTTCGATGAATAACAAGCTCAGCGCCCACCCAGCCTGATGGTTCATGTGACAGCAGTGTTGCTTCTCATAAGAAACCTACTCAGACTGTGGTACAAAAGCCAAGAGATTTGGCACACCCACCTTGTCTGAGACATTAAAGCAGCAACCTCTCTCTAATATTCTGTCACCGCTTAACTCACAAAAGACACTTTTATAATATCTGGCTGGGATTTTGGCCTTGTCACTTCCATGTGGGCAGCATGTTCACATTGTAGAGTGTCTAGACTCTCTCCATAATGAGACCATTACAGACAGGAAAAGTAAGCCAGCTGAATACAACAGAAAGCAAAACTGATGTAATCTGAGGGGGGAAAAATATGTTTTTTTGTGGCACTAAGGGCACTGGGAGTGTCTGGCAAGAGGCATGGGATTAGACAAGGCTCTTTGTGTACAGAGGGACAGAGAGGTGCATGCCACTGGACACAGTCCTGCATGATAGACACTGGATGTAATTCTCCCTACACTGGATCAGAAGTCCTTTAGCACATCATTGTCTCGGAACACTTCACATACTCTCATTTCTCATGGAATATCAGGTTAACTGATGGAGAGTGAGGAACTGCTTTTGGGAATATATAAAACATGTCCCTCAACATTATACTGTCTAGGAACTAGGCAGACTAGACTCACTGCAAAAGTTCTGACTCCCAGTGACTGGGGTCTCTTCCCCACAATGTGAATGAAGTCTAAAAATGAGTTTTCTAATAAGTAATTAAGGTAAACTGGAGCTATGTACATATCTTGTTCAACCCCAATTCTGAAAAATTTGGGACAGTATGGAAAATGCAAAAAAACAAACAAACAAAAAGAGTCATTTGAAAATTCAGTTCACCCTGTACTATATTGAAAAAATTCTTTGATGTTTTACTTTGTGAATTTAATTTATTTTTGAAAATATACACTCATTTCAAATCTGATGACTGCAACACACTCCAAAAAAGTTGTTTTTGTTTACATATTTACCACTGTGTAACATCATCTTTTCTTTTAATAACATTTATTAAGCATTTTGGCACTGAAGACACAAGTTGGTTCAGTTTAGCAATTCAGTTTTCCCCCATTCATCCATTATGCATTTCTTCAGCTGTGCAACTGTACGGGGCCTTCGTTGCCTTATTTTGTGCTTCGTAATGCGCCACACATTCTCAATCGGAGACAGGACTGCAGGCAGGCCATGCTAGCGTGCACACTCTCTGCTTACGCAACCATGCGCTTGTAATCCGGGCAGAATGTGGTTTGGCTTTGTCCTGCTCTGGATGGCAGCATGTTGCTCCAAAATGTGTACATATCTTTCTGCATTAATGGTGCCCTCATAGATGTGCAAGTTACCCATGCCATGGGCACTGATACACCCCCATACCATGACAGACGCTGGATTTTGGACCTGACGCTGTTCCTCTTTGGCCCGTAGAACACGACGGCTGTTTTGTCCAAAAACTATTTGAAATGTTGACTCATCGGACCATAAAACACGATTCCACTGTGCTACCTCGACCCATTCTTGCTCTTGAAGGACTAGGCCTTTTTGGAGGCTACTTATATGCTATGATTAGACGATTGCCTCACCTGTTTCACATCACCTTCTTATTTCAACTTGTCACATCGCTATTAGTCCTAAATTGCCCCTGTCCCAACTTTTTTGGAACATGTTGCATGCATCAATTTCAAAATAAACGTTTATCTTCAAAAAACTATGCAGTTGATTAAGTAAAACATCAAATAACTTGTCTTTATACGTTTTTTGTTTAAATACAAGTCAAAGTACATTTACAAATCACTCCTCTTTGCTACATTCGCATAGATTTATCACAGCATTACCAAATCTCTGCAGTGAATTGAATTACAGGTTCACCTTGGCACAGAAACTATTCCATACTCTCCAGAATGTGCATATTGTTTATGAATATTATTATTTAATCCATGAAAGTTTGGAACACAAACCTACAAAATTCTAAATGTTTGCCCATTGTTTGCCAAGATTCGGGTTTGGAAATGAATCAAAGAGTTCATCAATCTCTCAAGAAAAAAAGTTAACTTAACACCTTAGCATATGGCCAACAAAGAATGAGAGTGTAAACGTGTCTGGGTGTGAAAGTAAATTAAAGTGTGCCCCCTCCCCCTCCCCCCTTTCAAAAAACAGCAGCAAGAGAAATATTCACATTCAAAGTCATAAGTCATGATAACCTGACTCATGTGAGAGAAAATAAAAGTGGGAAGCTTGAGAGAGAAATAGAGAAAGAGAGAAACTGAGTGAGCAGGAGAGAGACTGCCGCCAAACAGTGGTGGGATTTTAGCCACTAATTACCTCCTCAGCAATGATCTTGGTCCCACAACCTCTTGTACTTTGGATACACTCACACACACTCAGCTTCTTCTACCAGTTTGGATCATGGCCCCTTTGACATCCTGGTGTTTTTGGCATGTATGTGAGGCTGTGTTTTGGTTTGTGTGAAAGCAGAAGTTTAAAAAATACTCCCATGGTTCCACTTACAGAGTTGTACTAATGTGGCATTAACTACAAAACCATAATTAAGTGCTGGAGAGTGTCATGTTTATCTGTATGTTGCCTTGTCTGTTCGGTTCTCACCTCAAGGTAATCCTTAAACACATTCAGGACATTGATGTCACATTGAACTTTGAATGTAAACGACATGCTTTGGCGGCAATCATATTACAGGGTAAAGGGCAGGGTTCATTTCCATTCTGCTCTACTTCACCACGAATCATGCCACATAGTGAAGGAAAAACACAGCTCACTCCATGACATGGGAGGCCCTTACTAGGTCATGGATGCCAAGGCCCTTGTTGACGCCAGTGTGTTTTTTAGACATCATTACTAAATGGACAAGATGTCCAGTCAGCATCAGCATGTTGTATGTACGTCAGAGAACAACATCTGCCTCTGTAAAATATCCTTCCCTTTCCCAAACTCAGTAACTATCTTCATAAACATCCCCAAGCTCATAATAAGATCACAGGAACGAGTACATCTTCAAACATGGATACAAGGACAAATAAAGGCTTCTCTTGTTTACCTCCCTTAATTATCACTCATGAGAATGTGATCTAATAAATCACATAACTTTGTCTAAGTAACTGCTTTCAGGAAAACACACTGGGAATTACCCATGAATCAAATGGTTGAGAATGACTCACTGTTTCATAAAACAGGCATGGAATTGGCTGCTCGAGTGACAGGGAGCTATTTGGTGTACTTATAGAGCAACGCTGGCTGCTTTTCCAAGTGTCCTAAAAACTGTGGTCTGCCATTGTCTTTGTTTTTATAAGTGAACTGAAAGTTTTGTAGCAACTGGTTGCCAAGAGACAGGTAGCTCAAAGAGGCAAGGAGTCTATCAGTGACAGTGGTCTTTTTTCTTTTCTTTTTCTTTTTTTTTTTTTTTTTGGATGGGTGAACCCCAACACCTGCTTGTTAAACACAGCCAGGTTGACAAGCCTCTAGAGCTTACTCTTCAGACTGAATTATGTCTTCCAGCTATGAGCACTGACAGACCAGAGAGAGATTGGTGCAGAAAGTAAAACTGCACAGCCTGCTTGGCCCAGGGCACACTGCTATGTTCCACCAATTAGATGGTAGATGGAAACCGTTTTGAAATTATTGCTGCTAGTGATCACAGACAGGGTGTTTTTGAGAACATAATACACCAGTCAAGTTCAAGAAAATTTCTTTTATTGATCTATTTAGACTAATAATGGCAAAGGTGGTCTACCAGCTTGATTAGCTCGGCAGCTGGTCAGACCAAGTTGGATTTTTCAGCAGAGGTAATACTGCTAACTTTATGTATAACCCCACTCATTATAATCCACGATGGGTCTGCAAAATGCAGTCCAGTGGGTGAATCCTTAAGACAATAAATGTCTCAAAGATACACCTATTGAACATTTCTGAACAGGCTTACATTTTAGCACTGTCAGAAATATCTTGTGATGTTAGCTTGTGCTAGTCACATAGAGAGAAGCAAGCAGTGAAGATTTTTTTTTTATTATTTAATGTGACTTAAATTCCTCTCAGAAATCTAGGTTAGCTCATATTACCTTACTGGTTAGTGCTGGTGAAAGATTATATAAACATTCATGAATACGTCTTAAAGATCCTCACAGGAATCCTAACGTTAGCTTGTGTTAGCTAGATAGCTAGCTAGCTGGCTTTAGGTGTGAACATTCATGAAGATGACAATATTTTATTCAGAAAGTATATTTAGATTTGCTCATGTTACCTAGCTGGCTAGCAGTAGCCATAAAGATTACCTAAGATTACCAAACATTACCTAAAGTTCTCTCAGAAATCCTGTCAAATACACTGTTCCTAGATAGATTACTAACGAAAATCTGTAAAATTACATGTGTACCTATGAATGCCAGCGAATCCCTTCCTCCTAATTGAAGGCTTCCTCACAGGGACTCAACAACACAGTGTATGTGGTGTATGATCTGCAGACAGACCCTGTAAAACAATGCAAATTTATCCTGGCATTGCTCTTGGCTTTGTACTTGTAACATTCCAGAGTGGCTTTTTAAGATGGGGTTTAAATAAACAAAGAGTAAATAAATTATATAGAGTGATTTAAGTGTCCATAATGTTTCACTCTCTCTCTTTCTGAGAAAGAGAGGAAAATCCAGCTGTTTCTCACAGCTAGTCGCCAACCCACAGCAGGACTACTGGGAAACAACCATCCCAAAAGAAATTTCTCACTCCTCATAAATTTCCTTGTAACACTGAGAGAAGAAGCTCTTTATTAAGCAATTTATTAAGACATTGGAATTAATTACAAGCACATACCACAGATACAAAATGTTGATCATTAGTGTTCACTGAAAACTATACAAGAGATAAAAAAACAAACTTTATGCTTTAATGACTGTTAATATAGTTGTTAATGTTCCTATATGAAGCAGACCATACTCCTATAAAGCTGTTATTGTGGCATCCAGGACACACATACAAACACACACACGTTTGTCTTACTATCCTTGTGAGGACCTTCCACTGACATCATTATTAATGCAGCTAATTAATGCTGTGCCTAATCTAACCCTAACCTTAACCTCAGTAACCAAAATGAAATCTTTTGGTTTTGGTTTGTTTTTTTGTGTTTTTCTTTGTTTGTTTTTTTTGTTTTGTTTTTTTTTATCAAGAGGACCATCCAAATGTCCCCACAATGTCAAAACTGTCACCAAGATATAAAAACATGTACTATCACCCCCCACCCACACACAGCATGCTCTCACATATCTTATAAGGATTCTTCTACCACACAGCTTTCTTCCCTTTGAGGTTTATGTGCAGCGGAGACATTTTCTGAGGTAAATCTCTATAGCTTGACATACAGAAGGGAACCCAGCTGCATGATTGCTTTACCATTCTCTCTCACTCATACTTCAACTCTGACACAAAGAATAAAAGGAATTACAAAAACCACACTCAGGAGTCAAATGACCCTCTATACCAAGTGTGTCTAAGTGCTGTTAATATGACTGACTTACTGCAAATTCACACACACTGATGGTTTTGTCATTTTATTAAAATTCTTACCTATTACACATATGGTCTCCAGTTACTTTTAAGGCTTCAAGAACCTTAAACTGGGTCCATTTGAAGCACAAAATATGGCCTCTCCACCACAGGAAACATAATCGTGTCTCAGCCACATATGCACTTTCGGATGACACAATGTCACAATGGCTTCCATTCATGAATGTTTTGCTTCCTCCTGTAAATAATATACTGATCTATATTTCTTCCCATCATTCAATAAAGCAGCTTTTGTCTTTTCTGTGTATGAATCCAAGGCCCTGCAGACAGATTCATGTGGCTACAACCACAAACAAATGCCTATTTGTCTGGATACTTCACCAAGGAAAGAATGCAGAAGTACCCTGTACACTCACCAAGTTCAAGACTTGAAATACATCCCAATAAAATATTACCAAATTATTGCCAGAATATGTTTCTCGCCACAGAGCACACTATCTCAGCCTCAGCACAGTTCATTCCATTTACAGCAATCACATGTTTGTTTGAAAGTGTTTGTAAGTGTTTTCCTAGCTCTTGGTAATAATTTCTGATTAGGTTGTGCTGATCGTTATCATTATCAGACACAGCACAGAGAAAGTCTTATTTTCTGCTCGCTCTTTCTGTGGGCACTGTGAGGCAGATAACTTGTTTACAATCACCCTGCCAGCACAACAGAAAGTCTTTTATTCCCTCAACCATATGATATGCCGTCGCTTGTTTTCTGTGAACAATTACAGAATGAATAAAATTAATTTAAGATCTGAATCATCTGTCTATTCATGGTTAGTAAATCTTGAACGCTAACTTACGTAATATAATTAGGGCCAAAGTTCAGAGTCTGAAAACAAATTAAGAGGTTAACAACAACAACAACAGCATATTCCTTCAGGAAATGAAAAGTAATAAAAACAGACTGAGTATAAATACAGTTAAGTTTGCGTACCTTCAGGAAAAAAGTGAAGAAGACAAAGTACTTTTACCAAGACAATTACAATGTTAGGTTTCCTTCATTGTCACAAATAACAAAAGGGATCAAATAGTGTATGTTAAGATATTAACAGTGAAAACACTGGTTGCACTCTATATTAGGATTCCCTTAACTGACAGTATTTAACATATTAGTTAACATGAACAAACCATGAACTTCAGCATTAATTCACCATTAATACCATGAACAAAGCAACTCTGTATTTTTTTTTATGATAAACCAAACAACCCAAAAAATAAAAATTAAGCACCTATATACATTAACCAATGTTTATACTATAAATGAGGCAAGCAATGCTTGACCAGTGTGAACCACACCTTAAAGTACATGTCTGAGGTTGTAAAATAATAAAATCCAGAACAATATTTATACCTGGAGTTCACTGAGTTCTCAACATTTAGGAACATGCTGTAATATAATTTTTTGATCATTAATACGGAATTATTTTTGGTTATGTATTGAATAAGCATTGGCCAATGCAGGTGTATTTCATTAACATTGAAACAAATGTAATTAACTAACTTTGCTACTTTGCAACATCACTTATGGTGCATTAATGCTAAAGTTCGGTAAATAATTTTAGTTATGGAGCCTTAATATAAAGCATAACCAACTAATCTGTATGACAGTATAATATCATACATACAACATGCATATCTGACTCTTACACCCACCTTTTTTCTCACCAAAACTAACTGAATAACCACAGCCAGTTTCATTCTCTGTACATTCTTCTTGGAATATCTGTTCTAACTGGAACAGATGTCATAGAGAGCCTTCTTCCAGTCATATTGTGAGTCTACAAAAGTTTAACTTCTTGCTTTAGGTTCTTTTCAAATGATTATTCAGTTGATTTTGTTATTTGTTTTAAGTTGTTACGGGATATAATCACATTTTATTTTTTAACTTCGTGTAATTTGATTTATTTGTAAATTAATTGTTTTGTTTTATTTGTTAAAAAAAAAAAAACCAACAGGCTACAAACTTTTGCATGCGTCTGTAGCATTACAGGTTTATGGCTTTGCTGACTGAGGAATAACCTGTAGTGACACAGTTGTGATGATTGTGTCATATAAGGGAGGAATGTAAATCAGAGGTAAAATATCAAACTGACAAACCCTTGTGACTGAGTAGATTAGATTTTATGTAAGGACGATGACGAAAAGCGGTTTCTGACTCAAAATGGCTGTCTCCTGCCCGGTCTCATGGGGGTTACTGTAGGACAGTCATAAATATGACAGCAGCTATCTAGTGGTAAAGATATCTCTGAAACATTACATTAGTGTGCCTTTCTGAGATTGCTCAAGAATTTTTTGCCTAGTGTTTTTTTTTTATCTGTGGTCTTTGATCAGAAAAAAACTCACAGTATGTTACTGAGGACAATAATGTTTTCCCCCCAGTTTCATCCCAGAAAAGAAGGCAAGTTTTAACTTTTAGGAAATGTCATTCCATGAAGTGCAAGTGAATTCCATTTCTTCTAAATGGTAATCCGTTAATGGCTCATTTTCAACATGGCACTATTTTCTTATAGTCAATAGAAAAGGATTTTTGAGTTCACTGAACATGAAAAGCTTCAAGCAGCCTGGTCCAAGGGCTTTGTGGCTGTGAGCAATATTAAAATTACCTGTAATCAAGGAAAATCTCATTAATCATAGGATTATCATTAGCTATACTCAAAAGCATGATATTATGAGACTTAGGACAACAAAAGATGTAGGAGTTCTAGCATGATCATATCTTAGGAGTATTGTAAAATCATATCTTTAATAACTAACTTATGTGAAATAAATAAATAAATAAATAAATAAATAAACATTGAGCAATGAGAATATGGACTGATCTATAGCTATTTTCCTACACACCATTACAGACACATAATAGGAAAACAGTTAATAATCCACCCTACTAAACATATTACTGCTCGTAACCTCCACAGGTACAATTTTCACCATAGTTCAGTTATGCTGCTTGTAAACAAACTCCTCAACACGAAGTAACCCCTTTTACAGCTCTGTCACCTTAACAGGAAACATGGTTTATGATGTCTGTCTATGCTGATTGAATTTTATTGGCACACAGACATTGTGATAAATAGTTTTCATGTTAACAGCCCGCAGCTCCTTTCTATGGCTACAGCCATTTTATCCTGTATTTGAACCTTTTCTCCATTTGCTTTTCATTTCACATCTAAGCATTCGAACAATTTTTAACAACCTCTAGTGCTGCTTTAAGACAAACACATGTTGGAAATTCTTGTGATTTTTTTTTCCCCCCATAGACGGCAGTTGTATCACAGTTTATCTAAATCACAGTTTATCCACATACTTGTGTTCAAAGCCAGTGAGGTATTTTCACTGCCTTAACTAAAATTTAAAAAAAATAATAAAATAAAATAAAATAAAATAAAATAAAATAAAATAAAATAAAAAATAATAATAATAAATCACCAGACCCCACCTTGGGAACCACTGCACTAATCTGTTTTCACATTAAACCTGCGTGCCACATTTCTCAAGAGTGGAGGATCAAAGTAAGCAGTTACGTATATATTTCCCTGATAGTTTTATTTCATAGTAAGATTATCTGAGATCTGAGATGAGATGAGATGAGATGAGGTGGAGCTCTGAGCCAGACTGTCCCTGCCTAAGAACCCCGTGTTCAAGGTAATCAACATAGGCCAGTAATATTAGATAGCTATAGGTCTTCAGTACAAAGTTCAATAAATATAAATCCTGGTCAAATGAGGAATACATTAGCAGTAGGCTAGTTACAGATGTGGAGATTGGCACATCTATACAGGCATTTTCAGATTTCTAGACAAGGGTAGTTAGCAGTATTAACATGTTATCTTGCTCATATGCTCATGCTCATAATGTTACTGCACATAAGCAGATTGTATAATGACTATGACATAAGTTTCTTCTGTTGCTTTGAACAAGAGCTTTTAGGCAGAGATTTTCTGGTTCAAGATTTTGCTTTAAAGACAAATGCCATAGTCATGAGTACATGAAAGGAAGCCACCTGCATACTGTTATCATTACATTATTCATACATTCATCTTTCTGCATGCACAAGGGTCTCTCTCCCACTGTCTGTAGATATCCTTTCTATTCTCATTGTTCAGCTGTAAATCAAGAGTTTGGCGAGCTCTTAAGCAATCACACTCAAAAGCTTGTGGGCTCTAATTGGGCTCAGATTACATCAGAGATAAGGTCTAGACCATGAAAGTCTGAAAAAAATTCATCCCTCCGCTCCTTAAACAGAGATCTGCAGACTGATAAATTCTCCATCTGTCGTCTATTTTGGGTTTATAGGCCCTGCTGCTTCTTCAAAATTGTAGTGCTAAACTAGTTCCACACCAATAAGCTGTGCTATGCATCATTCAGTGTGAGCATATTTTCAGATTTCGCTGGCCACTATGTTCTGTCACGAATGGTCTGATTTCAACATGACATCCAGACAGCTAATTGTCTCAGCATGCAGTCCATCATTCCTGCAGAGCCTGAGGTCAGCCTTGGCCTCCCTCACCTCCAGCATCCCAGAACCCAGGAAATGCCCCTGAACCAGCCACACATGCCCAGCGAGGCCAGCAACAACCAATCCAGCATGCCCGTTCCCTAGCGTCTTTAGCTGTGCCCGTCTTCCACAGCTGATCAGCACAGCTAAATTACCGTGTGTGGTCAATGCCATGAAAAAAGCAAAGAAAAAAGAAAACAGTGTGTTGTGGTGTCTGGCTGGGGGCTTGTGATGTCTAGCCAACAGGGAGAGCTGTGAACCGCAGAGGCCTGTGAATAATTTCTCCACAGGAAGTGGCCTGCTCACATGAGCTCCCGGCGCTGGGCGCTCCCTCATGTTCTCGCCCACATGGCTTTAATCACCATTCACAAACACAGACCAAAGGACACTTAAAATCTGCTTGTGACGAGCATTCCTATGGGATATTCTCAGTCCATGCCTGAAACGCTTTCCTTGAACAATGGAATAAAATGCAGACAATGGTGAGCCCTCTCTGCAGGGGTTAGGGGGTATATGAGGACATTAATGGTGTCCTACGGACATGGTTGCCTGTCTTGCAACTTTGCTTAGCTATATATAGTTGACATGAATGCGTTTTAAATGTGTCTAAAATGTAATTAGATCTGCCGGTTATTCCAGTAGCCCTATGCAGTATGACATAATTCATGTTGTTAAAGAACAGTGATTCATGCACTCACCTTTGTACATAAGAGTGGTACAGACACATGACTACAACATATACATAAATGCTTTGTATTTTAAGAATACGGAAATACATTTTGTAGTGGGGCGTGGGCCTTAGTAGTGCCAGTTTAGTTTATAAAGTTAATGATAGCATTCTGGTGGGGAATAGTCATTGACCCGCAGGTCATGCTATTAGAAGGGAGGGTTAAAATGTCTACCGATATCTATCAAAAGCTTGACAATGAAACTATTAGGGTTGAGCAACACATTATATCACATCACAGGATGGTATAATAAGATGATGTGGCGCAAACTACCACACACCCACACACAGACTTAGACAGATAGGCAGCTGCATTCATGACTAATTTCCATAATGCTCTTCTGGGTTCATGCCATGTTTCCTCTGAATACCCAACATGGTAAACAGAAAAGTTGTAACCCTTTCATTCAAACCAAAATGCATAAAACGTCTGGACAATGTGTGTTTAGTCTATCTACATTTAGTTTCTCCTCCAAAGGGATTTTGGGAAAAACGATGGATGACAGTGTAAATAATTGACCTCAATCATATTAGTTACACCTGCGACTGTATTTCCAATGCACCTGATACAGATGTGTCAGTGAGGCAGGCTAAAAATATCAGCCCAAATGCACACATCATCTAGAGGGTGTTTTAGTCTGACACAACTGTCGCTGATAGGCTGCATCGATATATAGCCTGGGCTAGCAAGAAACCAGTCCCAGCCTTGCTTCTTTATAATACTGTAAAGTTTTGAACTAGCACAAATGTCAGTCTATAGTCATATTTATTCTACTGTATGGAGCTGCAGAAGTTCTTTTTTGTTGTTTCATGTAGACATTAATATTTTGTTAATGTTAATCTAAAATGAAATATGAAAAAATAAAATCGCATAATGATCCCCTGATGCTTAAAATCCCATTGCATAAAACGTTTAACCATCGTCTGTCTAGATTCTGTCTGCACTTGCACCAGACAGACAGTTATATTTAGACACAAAGAAAACCACAGCATTTGATCTGAAACTCCAATATGAGGAAGAGGTACTTATGATGTAATCAGACTGCTGCGTTACAGTACTTGAGTCAGTCTCAGTGTTTTTTTTTATTCCATGCAGGAGTTTCAGCAGTCTGGACCACGATCCTCCCCCCACCTGCCTCAGCCACCCTGACCCCAGCTACACCCTTAGCCCTCCTCCTCTTGATGGAGGACTGAAGAAATTACTGTTGCTCACTATAATGAATTGACTGCCTAATTAAACGGGACACTTAAACAAACTGGGTCTTCGTTAATCAGTCTAGTTTGCAATTTTTCCGCTTTCAAATAGCCTTTGGCAGCCATTTGCAGCAATTACACTCTTTTCCATGACTGGCCTCGGTTACTCCTCAGAAGTGCACCTCCTGTCTTCCTGCCCTCTCCTGGGTGGTACAGCACTGATGCCCTCAAGTTTGGCAGGCATATGGACAAGATTATCCCCCACACTTGTGCAAAGGAGTTAAAGGAGTTTAAATTGTAGACAGAGCACATTGTCTGTCTATAGAGGAAAACAAATGAGGAATCTAAAGTAGTTGCACACATTCTATGCACAATGAGAGAGACAAGGTGCACATTGATAAGATATTCACTCATATAAGAGGTGCAAAGTTGCCATATTACTGCACTGACACACAATATTTACACTTGTAAATAATCTATTCTTATAAGCTTGTTTATAATTGTGTGAAAAGGTTTGCAACCTGCTGAAAATATGAAAAATGTTCCACTATTTTACAGTTTATCTACAAAACAAAACTCTATGTTGTTTTCCTACTGATAATCCCTATAATAGCATGGTCTATATATTATAGCACTTGAGTTTAGATCAATAATTATCTTTATTAGCAGGCTCAAAAGTTGACATGGCATAATTCATTTATGTTAATTTGCCTAATTAAGGTGGCTAATGACTTAACATAAAGTAAATATGTGACTATTTTAAGTCTTAAGGCTCAAACTTTCAGTTAGAGCAGGCAATTAGAGCACAAAAATAGCTACAGTGGGGGAAAAAGTATTTGATCCCCTGCTGATTTTGTACGTTTGTCCACTGACAAAGAAATGATCAGTCTATGATTTTAATGGTAGGTGTATTTTAACAGTGAGAGACAGAATAACAACAAAAAAATCCAGAAAAATGCATTTCAAAAAAGTTATAAATTGATTTGCATCTTAATGAGGGAAATAAGTATTTGACCCCTTCAACTTAGTACTTGGTGGCAAAACCCTTGTTGGCTATCACAGAGGTCAGATGTTTCTTGGAGTTGGCCACCAGGTTTGCACACATCTCAGGAGGGATTTTGTCCCACTCCTCTTTGCAGATCCTTTAAGTCATTAAGGTCATTTTCAATGCCCTGGCTGAGGGAAGGAGGTTCTCACCCAAGATTTGACGGTACATGGCCCCATCCATCGTCCCTTTGATGCGGTGCAGTTGTCCTGTCCCCTTAGCAGAAAAACACCCCCAGAGCATAATGTTCCCACCTCCATGTTTGACAGTGGGGATGGTGTTATGACTTGGGGTCATAGGCAGCATTCCTCCTCCTCCAAACACGGTGAGTTGAGTTAATTCCAAAGAGATCTGACCACAACTGACCACAAAACTTTCACTCAGTTCTCCTCTGAATCATTCAGGCAAACTTCAGACGGGCCTGTACATGTGCTTTCTTGAGCAGGGGGACCTTGCGGGCGCTGCAGGATTTCAGTCCTTCATGGCGTAGTGTGTTACCAATTGTTTTCTTGGTGACTATGGTCCCAGCTGCCTTGAGATCATTAACAAGATCCTCCCATGTAGTTCTGGGCTGATTCCTCACCGTTCTCATGAGCATTGAAACTCCACGAGGTGAGATCTTGCATGGAGCCCCAGACCGAGGGAGACTGACAGTTTCTTCCATTTGCGAATAATCGCACCAGCTGTTGTCACCTTCTCACCAAGCTGCTTGGCGATGGTCTTGTAGCCCATTCCAGCCTTGTGTAGGTCTACAATCTTGTCCCCGACATCCTTGGACAGCTGTTTGGTCTTGGCCATGGTGGAGAGTTTGGAATCTGATTGACTGATTGCTTCTGTGGACAGGCGTCTTTTTACAGGTAACAAACTGAGATTAGGGGCACTCCCTTTAAGAGAGCGATCCTAATCTCAGCTCATTACCTGTGTAAAAGACACCTGGGAGCCAGAAATCTTGCTGATTTATAGGGGATTAAATACTTATTTCCCTAATTAAAATGCAAATCAATTTATAACTTTTTTGAAATGCGTTTTTCTGGATTTTTTTTTGTTGTTGTTGTTATTCTGTCTCTCACTGTTAAAATACACCTACCACTAAAATCTGACTGATCATTTCTTTGTCAGTGGGCAAACGTACAAAATCAACAGGGGATCAAATTTTTTCCCCCACTGTATAACAAAACCTAAGGCATAAGATATGACTTTTCATAGAGCCCAAAAAGATATCAGAGTGTTTAAGGATAATATTAAGAATTATTATTAAAAACGGCTAGACAGATTTGAAAAAATCCAGTTAGTCTAATAAAAGACCAGATTTATATCACTTTCAGAAATGCCATTTTAGTTGTTTCTAAACTATTTTTTTTCTAATTGTGATCATTTGTAAAGCAGTCTGTACAGGATTTTGCAACGTTTTTTTTTTTGTGATTGTTGTGGCCAAAAATGTTTGATTTTGCTGCAGGTTTCCTTGCGATGCAATTTGCGGAGTTTTTTGTGCTTTTTTTGTGGAAAACTACTTGAATTGCTGAAATTGCAACTGCACTAAATTTCTTTCATGGCAGCGAAGTTTGTTGGTAAATGCATCCTTTTAGCTGTACTCATGTTCGATGCACGTGAATCAAAGAGGACTTTGGCTGAATGCGCATTGTGATGATGTCACATGATGTGTCTTGGCACAAATCTGCAGAAAATCTGTGGTAGTTTTGAAAAATTGTAAGCGCCTGCAAATAATTGCTTGATTTTGCGTTAATTTCTGTGATTGTAAAATTGCTAAATCCTGCAGGCACTGGTAAAGCCTAGCTTGCATTAAATATCTTGTTGGTTTCATCATGCCATAATAAACTGCACTCAGATGTATGAATCCTAAGCTTCATAGAACAGGTGGCCATGCTGATGATGTATTTGCTGGAAAAGTAATAAATGGCCAGTGTTACAGCCTCTTAAACCCCCTTTCACCTATTGTGCTTTTATGAGGCTAAATTACTTTTATTTATGGCTAAAACATTCTTATGGTTTATTCTACATAGTGTAATACAGTGGAATAACAGTGGAGCCAAGCATTCTACTTTTTTCTATAAGCCAAAATAAATGTGACTAATACTTAACAGAGCACAGCAAAACAGTGGTTCTGTCATTAGAGGCTGTGAAAGTTCAAGCTTAAGCTGCTGTGTTTTTGGTTTTGGAAAGCATGCTGATAATGAATTTGGTACACTGTCCAAAGAATTATATTTCTGCTCCACTCTGTTGTGCCAAGTGTCTTAAGAGGATTAGTCTTCAGGTCATAGGTTTGGAGCAGCTAATGTTCCACGGGTTCCTGGACAGATTGTAGTTGGACATGAGGGAGAAAGAGAGAAATAGTGGTGAGACTCTCGCTTCCCTTCTGGCAATAGACACATAGTGCTGTTAAAAAAAAAAACCTGACTCCTTACTTCCAGCACAGCCATGGGGATCCACACCGCCCTGCCTCTCCCCCGCAAATCCAACTCTGCCATTCCTGCACTTTTTACATACTCATGTCTGACAAAAACACACCAATCCTCACTCTTAAACTCATTTGTAATTCCAGTTGGCAGAATCACTGCCCTATACAATACTTTTGCCACAAATTATAGGTTGCACTGTATAGTTAAAGTCTTGCATGTGAATTTCAATATTATACATATACAGTATGCAAGTATATACTGTATATACTGAGTATGAAAGGTGACACATACACACATTTAATGATTTACTAAATGCCAGCACATTTTCATGTCTGATCTCGCTGTACCCCTTACTTGCAAAATCTAGGAGATTCTCCTGTTTCATACACGATCATAGCAAACTAAGAGAAATATCTTTTGTCACTTTGCCCAGATAAGCACACAGAGAGGGAAAAAAACCTGCTGGACATTTATCAGTCTGAGCTTAGCAGGATGGGTCTGTTGAAATATGGTCTACAGTAATTCCCTTTTTATCCTGTGTAACTTCTTAGACAAAATACTCTCCAAACCTGACTATAATGTGTCGTCTAGACAGCAAAGACAGGCGATAATCTGACCAAACCCAGGCATGTGCAGCATCTGAAAAGTGTTTCAGACAGACTTCTCTCATCTGGCCCGTGGCGGCGGTAGACAAATTCTGGAGGTGAGGTGAGCACTCTGGATTTCCCCCCAGTTTCCAGCAGGATACTGTTTATATGCCATGGTTATGGGAACATTACCAAAGAGGACATATTTTCTACAAAAAGCTTTACTGTTAACCTTTTAAACAGGGTACCATGTCAGTTCAGGTTTTATTCACAGGAAGCAATCAAATTTTATTATATGAACTGAAGTAGGTTCAATAACAACTTTCAATTTCCATACTTTTATCCCTATTTACAATACAAACTTCTGATGTTTGTATTACAAGAGCACAAGGGCATATAAATGTAATGGACAAATCAAGATGTTGGAGGAGGTTATCCCAACTGGCTGCAATGATGAGATTTAAGAGCTGAGGCTCTCCTTGTTCAGGACACAGAGGTCCAAATGGCCAGCCAATAACACAGAGTGTGATTCAAGAGTGCTGACACGCCAAGAGAAAGTCTAACGACCATCCTAACCATAAACTCATCACTCTGACCCCACTAAACCTTATCAGTGTCCCATTAAATGTTCAATAGTACTCATTGGCTTGTTTATTATGTTCTGTTATTACATTTGTTGTGTTATTCTAATAATTTTTTTTAATTTTTTTTTTGTAATTTTTAGAACTCAGACCCCAGCTTTCTGTGTAGATAGTGATAGTGACAGTTATAAAATGTTTCTTTATTCATAATTTTTTTTTTTAATTCACAATAAGCTGTATTTCATTGTTCAGTTTTAGTGATTATTGTTTTTCTAAAGAATTATATAATAATAAATAAATAAATAAACAGAATTGTTTTGTGTTGTTCCAGTTAACAGTTGGTTTATTTATTTATTGTAAATCTGTAAATACACTCTGTAAATCTGTAAATAATCATAAAAAATAAAGTGCTTAGTTCAACTTCAAGCATTACTGTATTATGTTGGTCAATACAAAAAAAAAAATTAAAAAATGCAAAAAAAAAAAAAAAAACCCCCACACAAATCAAAACCATATCTGAAAATGTTTCAGATACTATGCTTTTAAAAGAAATAACATTCAAATGTCTTCTCTTACAAAAGAAATGTACCGGTTTCTTATGTGCAAATGGTGCAACATTTGTAATGTATATATCCATACACTACATTTGTTTCAGCAGCAACAAAAAAAAATGGTATTGAAAAAAAAACAACTAAAAAATGTTTTCAAAAACTAACATGAACAACAACAACCCAGTGAACAAGCAATCTTTCAGTTGAATTTGTTTATCTCATGTAAAACTGATGAAGTGGTACTTCGGTAGCAGCATCATTGGAAACTTCCTGGTTGTACACTGCAAATCCTTGACTTGACTCTTGATCAGGGGTGAGTGTGTGAAGTGTGGTTGTCTGCTCTGTTGTGTAGATTGGAGCAGAGAAAGGTGTTTGACAAGGTGCAGTATGGGTAGATACCCTAATCACTTGGGCAAACATACGCAACATAGCTTGGTCATGATCCATTTGGGTCTGCTGGCGCCTTTCTTCCAACTCCATTTGCAATCCGAAGCGTTCTCGCTCCAGTTCAATCTCTCTGTGGTGTCATTCCTCCTCAACAGCGGCAAAGAGTTCAAAGTAACGCCTTTGGTGGTCAATCATGCTACTTAGCATAGATGTCCCCTCTGTGATGGTGCTGGAACGTCGGGTTGGTCGTTTTTCAACTGACAGCAGAGGTGTATGTCTTGGAGTGTCTGCTGTGATCATATGATCATCATGATTGCTGTTGCTTTCACTCTCACCACTGTTTTCAGTAACACTGCTGCATCTCTCCAATTCTGAAAGGCACAAAATAAAGAAAAAATAAGCAGTGGATAACTGATCAGAAATTCACCACATCACACTATTTACTCAACCTGATCAACCTCATTTGATACTATAATCTTCGTGTCTGCTGTACATCTTTTGTAGCTCAGAAAAGAATAATAATAACACTTAATAAGGTACAATAAGGTTCTATTAAAACTGTAGAACTTGTTAGTTCATATTACATAAACTAATGTTACTATATAAAAATATAAATAGAATGGGTTAGTAAATGTTGACATTAACCAAGATTATATGTTGCTAAAGTGATGTTCATTAGTAGTTCATATTAATGAGTGTAGCAAACTAATGCTGACCACTGTAAATAGTTCTATGAATATTGACTTGTCAATAATAAATCCCATAGTTTTGATATATTACAAGCATTTACATAGGGATGAAAAAATTATACCCTTACCTTGTTCCTCTTCATTTTGCATGTCCACATTTCCACCTTCGACAACATCTGTAGGACAAGTACAAGCTCTTGCACCCAAAATTTCATTCAAGTCATCATAGAAAGGACAGGAATCCTTAATTTCAGCGGACTCCCCACTTCGACGCATTTTGTCACGGGTGCTCATGTACTTCTGTCGTAGTTTTTTTTACTTTTATGCGGCATTGTAGCGCTGTTCTGTTATAGCCTCTTTCCTTCATTTTTTGAGAAAACAAAACAAACACTTGTTTGTTTTCTTATGTGTTGAGGATAGTTGGCATTTAATGCAATCCTCTTTCCATATTTCAAGAAGTGCACAGCTCTCCTACTGAGACCACACAACCCACGACCTGACATGGTGAAAAGTTTTGTTCTGTTTTCAGCAGGTACACATGTCAAAACGAAACGCAAAGTAGACTGGGACCTCATTGCTTTCTCATATCATGAAGAAATCGAACCACAAACAGACCCACAAACGAACAGGTGACAGGTGACAGGTGGCCTGAGTACGATTCGCTTTTGGGTCCTTTTAGGGGGCTCTGAGATCACTTGGTTTGTTCACATACACATGCTGAACCGCTCAAGAACGGTTGGAGGGCTCAAATGAACTAGGTGTGAAAACAACCTAAATCTGTTCCAGCATGACAATGCCCCTGTGCAAAAAGAGAGATCCATGAAGACATGGTTTGTAAAGATTGAAGTGGAAAAAGTCAAGTGGCCTGCACAGAGCCCTGACCGCAACCCCACTGAACACCTTTGGGATGAACTGGAACTCCAACTGTGCCCCAGGCCTCCTCAACGACAACAGTGCCTGACCTCACTAAAGCTATTGCAGCTGAATGAGCACAAATCCAAACAGCCATGCTCCAAAATCTAGCATAAAGCCTTCCCAGAAGAGTGGGGCTTGTTATAACAGCAAAGGGGGACTAAATCTGGAAGGTGTCCACAAACTTTTGTTCCTTTTTTTACTACTACTACGACTACTACTACTATTACTACAACTACTACTACTACTACTACTACTACTACTACTATTATTATTATTATTATTATTATTATTATTATTATTAATAATAATAATTATTATTATTATTATTATACCCATTGTGCATGGAACCAACAAAAATATATCTTTGACCTGTCATCTGTGTAAAACATAATCCCCAGCTGGACCAGTAACTGAAGTCTCATAAAGAGAACATGTCCATAAAATACAGAACATCTTGTCATCCTAGTATTACACAGATTTCTCACTAAAAGCTTCCAGCATAGACAGAACATAATAACCAGTGCTAATAGTAGCTAGGACACATGATGTATATGTGGTGTCAAAAAAATTTTGTGCCTGCAGACACCCAAACACAGATTGCCATTATAGGAGCAATAAGGTGTTGACACTGTGGTTTTGTGAAATATCAGTGCACTTAGTGAAATCCCACATGGAGCAATTCCTTACAAAAGCTTTTAATTTGAGGTGGTCAGACACCACGGCTGGACTGAAGCAGACTGTAGCACTTACTGTTGTCATATTATTGCGTATAATTTACACCCACTATAGAACAACAAAGTGTACATGTGAATTTACTAGCCTCTATTGGGTATAAGCTTTCTGGAAGCTGATGACCCTTTCATGCTCCCCTCTGGACTACTGAATTCTGGGTAACTTATTACCCTTCATCCGTACACCGCATTCCCCGCCAGCAGTTCCAGGTCAGCTATGGCATTATGTCTACAGCTGGGAAAGCCTGTTCACAAACCTTTCCCACATTCCTGCTCTCTTGTGCTTTTAGATCTCAATCAAGGCACATAGATCATCATTGTTGGCAGTACATTTATTAAAAAAATAAAAAATAAAAAATAAAAAAAAGCTCTCCTGGCAGTTTCTGTGGAGAAGTTTTCTGATATGCCTCAATTCCCGTTTCTCAGCACCTTGAAGTGGTTAATGGTTTTTGTGTGTGTATGTGTGTGAAAACTTTCACATTAAGAACAGTAATGTTATTTACAGCTAGAAACAATATTGACTTAGCATTTTATTCTGTCACTATCAAACTATTCACCGTAAGTTAAGCAGCCCAATCTAGATGTCCTTTTCTTGCTTGTTTTCCTGTAAGTCATTTACATTTGCTCCTGGAGGTCTTTTTGCTCAGATGACCAATAACATATTTACACACAAGACCACAGTACCCATGAGATTAGTGGCTGAAATAGCACCTCCGGTGTTCACTCACAGCAAGCCCTTAAAAAGGATGTCGTATTGCTCTCCCATCATGCTTACATGTCAGGTCAGGGAGCTAAACTTAGCTGGGCTGCCAGAGCATATTTGCCTGCAGTGCTCTCACTTTAGGTGGCATCCTGTGTGATCTCATGAGTCTATCTTTACTTCCTTTAGACAATATTAGCATTGGATTATACACTCTAGCCCTTACTATGACTTTTGTAGGGATAAGCTGCAAAAGAGTTGACAAATGGATAGTTTTTAACTGCACACTTCCTCTATACTTGTGCTTTAGGGTTTAGACTTGTGCTCTTTTTATGGCTGTGCAATGGAATGGTAAAAGCCAGAAGTGTGTTTAAACAAAACAGCGTTCCACAGTGCACTGAGGCAGATTCATTCTTCTTGATGTGTGTGAGGCCCAGGGAAGACCACATGTAAAGCAAGTCAGCTAGGTATGTTTTTGTACAAACATTTACAAGCTTATTCAGCTTGCTGTACAGTGCAATTCAGTAACTGCTGGTAGGGAGGCTGCTCTTGACCCAGACGTTTTTTCATCTGAATGTAAACAAGATTTGATTTCTTCTCAGCAGACTAAACAGGAAACAGTTACAGTGTTGGCATCTTTCGACAGCTTTCTATGCAACATTCCCTTGGTGTTTCTGCTTATTGAAAATGCTGTAGAAAGAGGTGTTTGGGTGTGCTATAGAAACTAAACACATCTAGATGGATCAGTTACATAGAGCTGAATCAGGGACAGTGTGAACAAATCCATTGGAGAGCCAGGTGTGTATACAAACGATTTTGCACTGACAACAGATAAATGGATGGAGTTAACTAAACTCCGCTGACAAAACATTAGTGTCATTTCTTTCTTAACACCTCGTTCCACTTCCCTACACCTTACAGTGCTAATCCTGTCAGGTAGTCTATGTTTGATACCATAGTAACAAGTAAAATAAAATTGTGTAAACCCCAGCCTGACCAATAATTTAGGTTTCGTAAAGAAATACAATGTCTGGTCACCCTACTATTACATATTTTTCACTTAAAGTTTGCGGCAGGGACAGTGTGTAATTTCCAGAGCTAATCGTAATCTACTGGACAACTGTTACTCAGGAGACTTGATGGATAGGTGACAAATTCCGTTTTTTGTTTGTTTGTTTGTTTTTGTGCTTGTAGACACTCAAACATGGATTGCCATTATAGGCACAATAAGATGTTGACACTGTGGTCATACCGAAAAATTTCTTACCCTTAATACTTCCAGTGAAAGCCCACTCTTCCACTGAATGGATCAGCAGTTCACTAGAATTCATGGTGTCTATGTTGGTGTTTCTCTATTCCAATTAATCCCACAAGTTTTCTTTGGGATTGCGGTCGGGCAAGCTAGTGAATGTTTTCTCAGTCTTCCATCATGTTCATCAAACAAAATGCACCTTAGAGCAGTCATCCTGAAAAATGAGTGTCTCCGGGTTCTTTACATTCATCCACTTGACTACAGAGCCCCGCACATGACATGCAGGTTAAAAAAAAAACAATATCATGAACACGAATTAAGAATTTGTTCCCACAATTTAATAATACATGAACACAGTATGATTTCATTCCCTATCCATACCCATAAATCGTGGTCACGTTTTACCAATTCGTGCCTACATCGCATATTGAGAGCCAGGGGGCTTTACCGGCGACGATATGGTGACTTGGGGGCTGGTATTGACTTCACTGTTGATCAGCTGCAAGGCCCTGGAAAAGATCATGGATATCGGTGGTTGTATACAAAGTGTTTGCAACAAGGAATTAGTATCAGAAAAGAAAAGTAAGGATCGTTCTCTCTATGCTTGACCCCATTAACTCCCGGGCTCACTCGAGCCCAGCCCCCAAGACACCATCTCGTTGCCGGTAAAGCCCCCTGACTCTCAATATGCGATGTAGGTGCCTCTCACTTAAAAAAATTCCATACAATGCAAGGCTTATGAAAAGGTTTCTATAACTCATTCCCAACTCAAAATAAAACTCAATCAATTTGTCTCTGCCCATAACAGCAGCTTATCACTATATAATAAAAGGACCATAGATTTATGAAATAGTGGGCACGAACTGCTAAAACATGGCCACGATTTATGTAAAACGAGGGAATGAATTAGTAAAACATGGCGACAATTTACCTAAAAGAAGGGAACAAATTAATAAAACGTGCTCACATATTAATAAGTCATGGGAACAAATTCTTAATTCATGGTGACGATATATTGGTTTTTTTTACCCGCATGCTATTGTTGGCCACTGCAATTTTTTGTCCATATTGAGGTACTGGTCACTGGTACTTGACATTTGCTGACATACCATGGACAAAATGCAATGGATTCTCAAAGTAATAACTGCATGCCCAAATAGTGAAGGAGGAAGAAATTCACTTCAATTCTGTGCCAGGTTACAGGCTATATTTGGGCCAATCAATTACATTTTTTTTTTTAAAGGAATCTTCAAAATCTCAGAGTGATCACCCACACAAGCTCTGGAAAGGATACTTTTGGGACCTTTGGGAGGGAAAAATCGAGGAGATGATAGATTTTGATTTAAGGAACACAAAACAGACTGTAGGCCAGATGCAAAAGCAAAATCTCAGCTCTGACACATTTGTCTTGACCACCATCATAGCACACAGTGAGATACAGGGAACTTCATAAAACCTTTTATTGTTACAGAAGAGCACAACTGGATGCTCTGGCTCTAAGCCCTGTTTCAGCTGTTCATTTAGTTCTGATGTACTGCATCAGACGATAACATGCCATATGTTTAAAACAGCTATACAAAGTCAAAACCTTTATACCAGACATAATACAATTTTTCCACAGAAATAAACACTTCACCTGTCCACTGAAGTCTTAACAGCTAGGTTCAGTCTCGAATAGACACAATAATTAAATCACAAAGAAGTACTTTCTCCTCAAAGTGTGTGCAGATGCTCCTGGCCTTCAGCATTCTGGGAGAATAGCATTGGAATGTACTGTTCCAGACACCCAAACAGTGCAGTGTTCCCGCCAAGCTGCATACTTGAGATGAGTGACTTCATACCGAGGCAGCAACACACTCTGTGTATGCAAAACACACACCCGTGGCAACCAAAAAGTGACGTCAGGAACATGATATGAACTCCTCTCCATGACCCGCAGCATTTCATTTGCCTTAAGAGTCAGGAATGAGCTCACCGTAAGAGCTCCATTACATCAGAGCAGCTGCAGAGCAAGCGGGAACCAATCAAATGACACGGTGTGACTGGGTAGAGCGGCACTGTCCTGTTCCCCTTACAAGGCTTCTGAAATGTTATGTCTAGAGATAAAGTTTCCGCTACGTGTGTGTGTGTGAGATGTGGACTAAATGTTTAGCAACAAGCTCAAGTACAAAGGACGAGTGTTAAGATAGTGGCTTTTCAGCAGAGGAACAAGTCTTCAGGAAGGAAACAGGCACTGACTGTTAAAACTGCTACCAATTTCAACAGATACAAATATAGTAATAAGCAGTGAGAGATGAGAGGCCTAAAATCTAATATGCATCAAAGCTTGAGAATGAAATTAAGGTTGAGCAATGCATTATAACCACAAGGTCTAATCAATGGTGTAATAAAAAAGACATTAAACTATCACTCACACACACACTTAAAGACAGATAAGCAGTAACACTAAACTTATGGTTTCATCATTTTGTCCTTTTGTGTAAAGTGTGGACAGTGTCTGCTTAGTCTACTTTTAGTTTCTCCTCCAAACGCATTTTGTTGAAAAAATGACAGTAAATAATCCACTTCATTCACATTTATTACACCGGAGACTGTATTTCCCATGCACAGTCTCAATCACTGATTACATTATGTAGCCTATGCGTCAGAGAAGCTGGCCGTAAAAAAAAATCAACCCAAATTTATGGAGGGTTTCACTCTGTGTAAAGACATGACCTAATCAATTGGCACTGATAAACTGCATGAATCTACAGTCTGGCCTACAAAGAAATCAGCCCCACCCTTGCTTCTTCATACAATTCCATACAAAAAACATGTTTTTTTAAAGACCATTGGTCATGGTGTTGCATTAATCCAAAATAGGCTACTTTTTTTTTTTTTTTTTCTTTTTTTTTGGTTAACAGCAAATAAATTGATGTGGATGTCGAAAATGATACCTTCTGTTGAGGTATTTTTATCTTTGAAAGGCAGAGGTGGCTTTGCCCTGCTAACTCCCTGATACCAGACACTTTACTGCAGTATACCAGATACTTTCCTGCAGTGTCATTAATGCAGTGATCTGTTCCAAATGTAGTCTAATTAGAACAGAGTTAAACCAAGTAATCTTTAAGCCCTTTCTTTTAAAAAAAAAAAAAAAAAAAAAAAAAAAAACACAACCAGTGCTCTTTCGAATCTTATAATCTTTAAAAATAATAATAATTTTTTTTTTTTCTTTTAAATAAACATTTTATGAGGAACAAAATCGTGTTGGCCTTCCACTGACTTTTCATGAAGCCTTTAAAAAAAATAATAATAATAATTAAATCTAAAGCAAAAAAATAAAAATACACAGAGAAAAGGCTCATTCATAATAAACTTTATTAGATCAACAACAATATCTACAACACTTAATACAAAGAGGGTGGTGGTCTGCAGGCAGGAAAGAGACAAGAACAGAAAGCTGAACATCACCCAGCAAGCTGGATGCCAGACAGGAAACTACATTTGCACATCTAAAACGAGATTACGCAGTAAACTGAGAATGGGCTGGGCAAAGAAACTTTAACGTTTCCTCTTCAGTATATCAATTTCCCCCATCGACACCAGGGGAGTCAATGGTTAGCTCATGGGTAAGGCACGGTACAGTAGTGTCACAACGTATGCACTTTAACTCACTTCTGGACCATCACTCCTTCTTCTCAGCGCTGACTCAGATTAAAACATTACTCACAAATACGGCAAAATTAAAGGTTGGGTGCAACTACAGAGAAACTGATTGGAAGGTAATTATTAAAAGAAAAAAAGACCAACAGCCAAACAGCCTGCTGCTTTTACTATTGTTCGTGAATGTTGCAGAGTTTCACAGTGATGCCATCCTTCTTTTCATTTAAAATCATGGCTCCTTCTCTAAACACAAAGTTCCCATGGGCAGGCACTTCAGATATTACAGTGTTAACTGAGGAAAGGACATGTTGGCTGTAAGAGCAATGAGGCAGGCTATTAGAACATGCTAGCTGTGTAATGTCGTGCAAGTGCTAGCCTTTCAACCTCCATTATACACACAGAGGTCAAATCCCGTTTCCCCAAGCCAGACAGCTAGGGCTGCTAGAGCTAACATCAGGCTATATTTAACCTGCCAAGAGGAAAGGGGGAAAGCCATTGCCACGCACTCAGTCTGCTACAATGAGTCAACTTATATTTGCATCTTGCTAAAAAAGAGCCCTCTGTCTTGAACCTCGCATTCAGTTGCAGCTCTCCTGCCAATTCTGAGGAAAAGAAAGGAATAGGAGAGTAAAAACTTTAAAAACAGCTCTATAAATTCATAAACTCAACCAGGTTTGCAGGTACATCACAGATGCCCAAGTAGACCAATTACAATTCAACATCCAGCATTCAAAAAGCTAAACCTGTCACACATGTCTCCGTGTAGTTCTAATTAAAAAGTCTGAGGAATTGTGGAAAAATTAAACTACAAAAAGAGGCAACCATCATGGCAAACAGCTGAGGTTTCAAACTCGTGGCACTTTTCCATCCAGCCATGCAGACACGTTCTTTTTTTTCCTGGGACAGCTCGTGTCACAGGGTTCAGTGTGTCTTCCCATTGTGTATTCACTATATGACATGACTGAAGCAAGCCACAAAAACAAGGGTTTTAAAAAGTGGATGCAAAACATGACCGTAAACACTTCAAATGTGAGACCGAGGCGTCCTTGGTGTAAAAACAAAAGTCCCAAAGTACCAAAATCCAAAGTGAGGAGAAAAGCAGTTAAGAAAACGAGTCTGTCAGGAAAAAAATAAAACGCATCCCAGAGAGAATTGCCGCTCTGCCTTACAATAAGTAAAGGCACTCCTATCATCATTGATAGAGCAGGTAGTTCTTGAGAGAGGCGGGTAAAGGAAGTCCATGTATTTCAGTCAGTCGCTCCCGGCCCAATGCTAATCTCACTGAACGTCTGCACAGGTCCATGAGAGGCAGGGGCTCAGCTGTAGGGACAAACAGAAAAAACAAAACGTTACAAACCAAACACACAAAACCCACACACATTCATGAGAAGAAGAAATTCCCCCAAAATAAGGCTTTCAGTCTGTTTCCGCTACATCATCTGTGTTTCATCTTTGTTCTCACTGTACCACCTGCTACACTGCGCTTACTTCATAACCTCACAAACTGCACTCCAGAGAGAGAAACATTATATATAAGCAGGAGCACGTTTAGGCTTTCGTCCAATTCACTCTGCGCTGAAGGAAACACATTACAAATGCTATGACACAGGGCCCGGATTCGCTGTGAGCCAAGGCCGGTGACTCCAGAGGCTGAGTAATGCACTGGCTGTGCTCTCTCAGCCAGCTAATCTCACGGGAGAGGACGAAAAACACACGAACACCTGCATCCTGAGCTGATGTGGCACATTAAGGCTGCATTAAAAGCATCTTCCTGAAGTCAGACCATCATTAAAATGTTCTTAAAAAACATCGACTCACTCGATACCCTGAAGGGAGGCAGATTAAGAGCCTTTTCACCGTCTGAGGACACACAAAGCACCGGTGGGATGACGGACATGGGTTTGATTAGACAGGACGCAGTTGGTGGTCAGGAGACTGTTTCCTTTGAGAAACAGGGTGTTCATGGGAGAGTGCTAAGAACTGGCTAGACTGCTCATACTCAGCTGCGTCTCTCACATTATTGGACCACACTGCAATGACATCATTCAAATATCATAGTGCAAAGCTTGACTGAGCACGAGAATTTTTTTTTTTTTTTTTTTTTTTGTACCACTTCAAAAGACATTTAGTGAAAAACTAAGCACCATATTAATAATTATAATATTCAAATTCAAACTTTCAAATTTAGGGTCAAGTTATTACAACAATTACAAACAAAGAGTTAAAGTTCTAGCTAAACTCAGGCAGTGGGACTCCACAGACAGATGAATCCACACCCTTGATAAAATGCTGACTTATCAACCAACTCTGAATTAAATTCAGAATCTGAATTTTTTTTTAGCCAGGCATGTTTTTACCAGTTCAGTTAACTTCACCAGCTCATGAGGTTAGGTAACTGCTAAAGCACTGAAGACGCAAGCTCAGTGCATGCTGCTTTATTACTAGTATTAATCCCCCCGGACACATCACGGCTTCGATTTGAGGGCTTCCACTCCGGGTAATTAAAGACGGCAGTGCCACTGTACAATTACAGGCCCTCATTACAAACTGCATTTTATATTGCAGCTCTTGTAAATGAGAAACACGTCATCACACCACCCACTTTAAATGTTTCCGTGTTACCTCAGAGTTGAGCTATTAAGTGGTTTATTTATACAGAGCTGTATGTGTGTTATTGGGTAAAGTCCTGTTACAGAAGCTTCCTGGAGCAGTAGACATGCTGAAGTAGTATGAGACTCATGAGATCTGGCTTAGCATGTATTTTGCATATGGTGGGTTTGCTACAGACATAAAAGAAAAAGGCTAACAGTTAAACTCTGCTAACAGAGTTAACAGTTAAAAGTTTCCATAGACTGACAGCACCTATAGAAACAATTTGAAGGTTTAACTAAATCAGCATGTAATGTTGCATCAAAATTGTCACTAAAAAAAAAATTTTGTACTTACGATCAAGTCCATTGATGTACCGGATTCTGATTTCACAGTGTCCCCAAACTGCACTTACAACAGGGTACAGTTTTCTGCCTTTCAGTCCTCGGAAAGCCACCCCCAAATACTGTCCATCTACAATGAAACTTAAAGTGCCCTCATCCATGTCCAGCACCACCAGAAATGAATCTGGGACAACAAACGTCTCGTCTGGCTCCAGGAAGGCCGGGTAGGTCTTGCTGGGCTGATTTTTGCCGTCATGGTAGAGTTTGTTTCGGCCCAGGTCCCAGCCCCAAGACTCATTGTTGTTCCCGACCAGTGCCGTGTATCCTACTGAGTGCAGAGGGGCCTCCCCGGTGGCCACGCCCACTACAGCGTGAGTGCCACGCTGACGCAGGGCCCAGGAGATCTCCCAGACGTGCAGGCCACGTGTGTAGCCGACACGACCTCGAATGGCGTCCGTACTCTGCGCCACCGGGTGCCGATGGAAAATGAGCTTGTTGTCCTCTTTGACGAAGATGTTAAGCGAGCGGTCATCATTGTTCCACGAGTGTTGCATCTGCGCTGTGGTGGAGGCAGGCGGCATGTCCAGTAGCAAGTCCAACCGTGGTGGTTTGCTGTAGTCCAGGGCCTGCAGCTGCAGCTTGAGCGGCCGGCTCGTGGGATCCCGCATATCCACGGTCTTTATGCCCCCTGGAACCTTCTGCCCCATGCTCTGGGTGGTTCAGCTGGTGCCTTGCGTCTCCTTCCCGCCTGAAAACCCAGCAAGGAATGCCAAACAGCAAAGATGGCCGGGGTTCCGCTCCTTTACCTCGGCCCCACCACAGACCTCAAGAGAAGTGATGGTTCTGGATCAAGAGGTGCCACAAAAACAGGTCAAAGGTGGTACCAATTACCCTACCTGTAATAAGCAAGAAAGAACAAGAAACATTACTGAAGTTCGCATTCAAAGTCAAACAGAAACGTTAAACATGGACGCAAACTGTCTGTTCCTCTGAGCCGCACATGTGCAAATGTGTGTTAGGCAGGTGTTGTATAACCAGCGTGGTTTCATAATGGTGTCAGTTGCATACTGCTATTCTCAATGCAAAGTCTTCAAAAAAGGTTTTTGCACATCTGTAAAATCCCAATTACTCTTGAGACAGAGGTGTTCGGATTTGGATTATATGCCTGGCTACTAATAAATTACTAAGAGATTCACATTCCCACTCCTTTGAGACTTCATTCACAAGAAAATGCAATGAAAGCAGTGTAGCCTCAGAGAATCTTGCTATTCACATGTCCTCCTTGTGAATATTACACTAAAGTTAATGCATCTGGGGGATTTCTCACTGTAACATGACATCACATCACGAGGCAGTGTGCACATAAATCACTACTGCTTACCACATTCAGCATAGTCACCACAAATTTTTCAATAGGAAATTAGGAGGAGAGAGAGAAGGCAAGCCATTTCCTCTTTCAAGCTTGTCTAGGCAGAAGATAACGGGAAAAGCAATAACATGTCTGGCTTTAAAAATATATAATATGCAGCTGTGTTGTTTTCAGGAAAAGCCACAAGCAGCAATATTCTGTCTGGCTCCCAGACAGGCCGTGGCAGAAAAAGATGACAAAACCTCATTATATAGGGAGTCTACATTTACCAGTGCAGGCTGTGATATCTTTATCCGCTGTCCTGCTCTATATATACACACACACACACACACACACACACACTCGCGTGCAGCAATGGCAGAATTTCTTCCCACAGTGCATAACATTTCTATGTAAAAGCAAAGAGATAAAGAGAACCAAGTCCTTCTGTGTTAAATACGGGACAGCTCAAGGGGCCAAGTCCTAATTGAATTGTAGACAAGAGTTCATTGAGGAGCGTCTTGGTCCTTGTTCTGATACAAGTAAACAACCATTTAAATGGGTCATGCCTCTCCGGTGATGGTCTGACCGGAGGGGGGGAGGGGGGGTGTCAAGCGAGTGGGTGGCGAACTTGCAAATACAAACAATAGCGTTTTTTAATGGCTGTCCAACCTTTAAAAAGTAAAACATGTTAATTTGCAACTCAAGGGTTTAAACATTCCCTTCCAATACAACTACATGGAAACATACAATAAAGTCTATCAACTATATGAACTATAGAACAAATCTGAAATACGATTCCCCAAATATAACGACAACGCGTCAGAAGTATTGTGGCCAAGGAGCTCGTCTGAGTGGGACAGCATGACACACGGAAGTGACACGATGCTGTTGTGTCACTTCGGCAGGTTTATTCTGGTACCTGAGGGCTGCGGCTCCTGCTGCTGGTCACAGCGTCTGGCCTCATATGTGGGGAACTGATTGAAATGCACAGGACGTTATGTGGATTTGCAGGGTCTTGGGAACACTGGCAGCTTTTGTCTTAACCACCAAGACCACATTTTAATACTGATGCTAATAGGGGCTTTCCTGGAACCAAATTAAAGGGTGACGTGCCAAATTGGTGCCACTTTCCTCTATAAAGCAGTCCATTGGCCGTGCCTTTAATAGAGTAATAGAACTGAAGACCAACTGAGCAAAGAATGCGGAGTGGAGGAAGAGTGCTAAGCCAATCAGCCCAAATTATTATAATTAACAGCAGTTGCAAATGTACTGCCTTTCCAACAATGCAGCACAAAGCTGAAACGGGGACTTTAGCACGGACAGGTTGTAGTCACACACCCGAGGCATCTTACAGATATCTGTGAGTGCGAGACTGGGAAGGTAGAGGATGGCAAATCATGGTGAAAACAGAAATGTCCCAACTGGACAGACATGGTAAAGTGGCAAGCAAACAGCACATTTCCTCGAGTTTGATTTCCTTTATTCTGTAGCCTAAACGAGTCTGTTTTACAGGGGAAAAGGAGGGGTGTTTATATGCTTGCAGCTGTTGTAGCAACTACTAAAGCTCTTGTTTTTGTCTTAATGTTTTAACCATTTGCTAACTCAACCAGAATCTAAATCAATGTGCAATATACCAATTCTGTGCAATCAAGTTCATGTGTGATGTTTGCCATTTTCAGTAACACACAACTGGAGTCTGGTACAAGTTACAAACTTGCCCAATCCACTTCAAGGGAAATGCATAGTAAAGGGCATTTCAGTTACAGTCCATCAGCTGCTAACACCTTACTTCAGTTTATGCAAATGAGAGACTGACTGCAGTAGATGGGGAAAATCGTAGTAGCACATGCAACAATTCTAAAGTTTTATTTCATAATGATCGCATAATGAACAGAAAGAACCAAGTCCCTCATATGGAGGTTTGTGTGAAGCACGAGTGGGGTGTATTTTCTCCATCAGTGTGGTTTGTTTGGTCAGGCGAGAACACAGCGATCACACTCGGGTGCGGACCAAAACAACCGGTCAGAGACCGTCTGAGCAAGGTGGTCTCTGTCCACTTCCAAGTGTACTCTGCAGTGAGAAAGTGATTCGACTCTGAACCAACCCAAGGGCAGGGAATGAATCAAACTTGCCATATACTTTGGGTTGCGGGCAGATGCAAGTTACTAGATAGTCCTTTGGCGCAGTTATGTTCTGGATATTTGGTTTAAACTAGTTATTTATTCATTCATTTATTTAGCACCAGCTCTGTGCTGTCAATGCGCAGGTGATTTGGCAATGGTTTGTTTTCTTCTTTCAATCACTATAACTGTTACCAATGAGCTTTTCAGACATATCATCGTCACATCACAAGTTCTACGCGTGTTGCTCCTGGGGTGGCAGTGGGCCCGACCCGTTCTGCTCTCTGAGCCGGCCTGGTCCGTCCTGGTGCCCTGCTTCTGGGGTTCTCATCGCTGGGGGTCCCTCACTGTTGCTGAGGATGGGACAGCCTCCACAAACAATTCACAAACAGACTTTGTGCTCGGGTCTCCATCGGTGGACTGTTCATGATTTCAGCAAAATTGTTGAGACTGTGTTGAATCTCCTGACTACACAGTTTCACTTTATATCATGTATCATACAGTTATAGAAGGGATTTACTTATATTTACACTATCCAGTGTCACCCAGATGAGGATGGGTTCCCTTTTGAGTCTGGTTCCTCTCAAGGTTTCTTCCTCATGTCACCTCAGGGAGTTTTTCCCTTGCCACCGTCACCACTGGCTTGCTCATTGGGGATAAATTTAATGATTTAAAATTTAGATCCAAAATGTATGTATCTCTGTAAAGCTGCTTTGTGAAGATGTCTATTGTTAAAAGCGCTATACAAATAAAATTGAATTGAATTGAATACAACCCACAGCCATTTTTTCTGCATTTCATTTAATTATATGCCAACAAACCAAAACTATTAATTTTGCTCTGGTTCAGACCAACAGGGGTATAAGAGCTCTTAGACGACTGCATTTTATTGTATATATTTATTTAATTAATTTTTGCCTGTATGAGTTGCACTGCACTGCATAATCCAATTTGTATTAAAAGACTTTTAACTATGCTCATGAGGACCAAAAAAAGCAAAACAAAAAACAAAAAAAAACAAAAGCATGTCGAGCAATTCCACCAAAGCATCTAGTTTCGCTGACTCACTTCCTTATAGGTCATGCTCATCTACCTGCCAGTCAATTAGTCTAACCACAGACTCAAAGCAAGAAGCATTCTGTGAAATGTGACGGTTCTAACTACTCGGATTAACAAGGAATCTACTGCTCCGAGTGAGGTTCTTTTTTTTTCTTTTCTTTGTTTAAAATCATACAGCACACCAGTCAAACAAGTTTTATTACATTTCACAGTGAATACACATCAGTTTTAAAAGTCTTTGCAGAATCTATAACTAGCACATCTGTGCAGTTTCACAACTGTCTTTGAAAAGAGCATCTACTTGTGCTGATTAGTTATAAATCAGCCTGGTGATTAATTGAACAATGGCTGACCTTTATCTCAGTTTGAATAAAAGGTTCGCTTTTGAAAAACAGGCTCCTTTTTCTTTTTCTTTTTTTAAGAAAAGGACAGCCTCCTAGACCTAAGCATGCCTGAACAGGGCATGAAAAAAAAAGGGTGTTTATTAAATGGGGGGGAGGAAATACAGTTGAAATACAAGAATGCTTTTTGAAGGAGCGGAGTCCTTTCACTGAACTTCGGATAAACTTGGGCTCACCCTGGATTAAAGCAATAACGCAATTCAGTCACATACCAGCATACTCGCTGGGGCGCTCAGCTGCCTACACCGCAGCCGTGAGAAAAGCACACACTGCACGAGCACACTCCCTCACTAGACCAGTCCAACAGCTCCAAAACGGGCGCAGTCATAATTAACCCATGCCATCCCACTGAACAAACACATACACGCACAACTGTCAAATCAAACTCTGAAATTAAGCGCTCACTTTTTTAGGCACGCACCCAAAGTGATGAAGCGTCTTCACCCACTATTAAGAAGTGACAGTTGCAAGACTCACATCCTGACAAGACACACCGAGCACATGGCTGCTGAATCACCGCTCGGAGCTCTTTGATGCCTCTACACATCTCCTAAAAATGAAGAGACTGGCTAAATTGTTGCAACATAATTGCTTGTGAGTCAGTCAATCAAATTGGTGGAGCAGATAAATGCTTAGACACTCTTAAAAATGCATATGCTGCACATCACAGTTCAAGAAATCTGTCTAACCTTAAACAAACAATATCAGAAAATTTAAAACATGAACGTGCATTCATACTTTTGCAGCAGTAATTGTTGCTGTATCTTCAGCACCAAATCATTACACGTCATCGGAACTGTTTCCGAGGGCTGACCGAATCAAACTTCAGAAAGCGCAGAGTTTTCATAGTCTTTCAGAACAGCAGGCAGACCTCAGCTGTACAGGTTAGTAGTTAGTAGACAGAACGCCCTGATGGGTGAAAGTGCAGATTTTATTGTTGTCCATATAAATAAAAGGGTATGCTTTGACTGGTATAAGCATGTTACGGTTTTGGCTATGGCCTCATCTGTGGAAGATTATACAGAATCGCACTGTCTGGGAAACATTTATTTGAAAGCATGATTTGCAGCTTTTGAACTTTTCTCAGAGATAGATTAAAGTGAAGTGCTTGCATGACTCATCTCCAATTTGTCCCCTTATGATTTAAACGTAAATGGGCACTCTAATCTTCAAATGAATAAACACTGTACAAACATCTCAACTGCGGTGACTTGGACGAGTAGACTGCATTGTTTAACTTTCTACCTTCATCCAGCTGTTCAAAACATGCAGAATACAGTAAAAATAAAATGAAACAGTGTAGTGCTCATCTCTACTACGCTGTCAGAATACATTTCAGAAGCTGCCTGCTTTAAAAAGAAAGACACTTCCACCTTCCTACATGAAATGCAGTTAACCAATTCCATCCATTTCCTCCTTTGCAATACTAAATGTTTTTGTTGATGCTTTAACTGTAATAGACCTTTCCTAATTTGGTTTAATTTTTCTCCTTTAGTTCATAAATGCGGCATTATAGATTTGCTGGACTCAATTTGCAAACCAAAATATTGTGATGTAAATGACGTAACAACAAAATGTCCGTTCCGTACAGGATTTCACTGTGCACTGAGGGTTTTTTTTTTTTTTTTGAGATGCTTGATTTTGCTGCCGTTGTTTTCAAATTTTTCGATGCTTTTATGCGGAAAACCATGCACGAAATTGTTTTGCATGGTCTTTCGCTGTGATGTTTGTTAGTAAATGAGACCTTTTACCTGTACTCATGTTCAATGCATGTGACTCAAAGAAGGCTTTGGCTGAATGATGCGTCTTGGCCCAAATCTGCAGAAAATGTGCGGTAATTTTGAAAAAATTGCAAGCTCCTCCGAATATTGTGGAGTCTCCTTAATTTTGCATTAATTTCTGTGATCATGAAATCCTGGACGGGCTGAATGTCTAAGTAATGTGATAATGTATCTGCCATAATCGCTCACTCCTAATAGGAAGCATGTACATAAAATAATTGGGGTGTATCTTGCATATTAGAATGAGTACATCAAATATTTGTTGTATATAAATGAATCGTATGTTACTCAAATATTCCCTTTTATTCTGAAAGGTCATGTTCTACAAGGTTAATGGTCCATGGATGAACTTTAACCACACATTCAAAATCCTCTCTCTTGATGCTCAGCAGCCAACTTTCACACAACCACAGAGAACATGCAAAGCAGTAACACCAGCTGCAAACCACAAGAGCACTGGCATTGAGTCATTTAGCTTCAGTTGAAAGACACACACACACAAAAAAAACAAAACAAAAAACACAAAAGAGCAAGTCCAAACCCGTACACTCACAGGCACTGAACAGTGCAGCCATCCACCATCATTAGTGGTGGAGACATAATAATGAAGACACTACAGACAAAATGACATTTTAAATTCAACACATTCATGAACAAGCTTATAAAGAATAATGACTACACTGTGGAGTATTAAGACAAACCAGCATGCAGCTGTGCCAGAAAAATGGCTAAGGCTAAAGGGAAGAATACAGAGGTCATAGACGTGGCACAAAACGACATTTTCCAAAAAATGACAATCTGTCCTAGGTGTTTAAAGCCACTGATTGAAATAGTGCAAGCTCACAAAGTTAGTTGACTTGCCAACATGAGATACCACTTTTATTGACACGAATGCATTGAATCATACCCCCCCCATCATCATGCCACCCTGAACTGAGTTTATTGATAACAACTGGTTGTTTTATAGGCTCCCACTATAAAAAAAATTTTTAAAAATTAAAAAATTGCATCTAGATCTTTCTGAAACATGCAGTTCTTTAATGGTTTGCCATATTATGACGTTATTGCTTGCCATAAGAATAGCAGATCTTATCATCTACCCCTAATCACCTCAGATAAGTGTCACAGAAGTGCACTAGCAGGTGCCATAAAACACGGTCAATGACTTATAATAACCCAGCACGCTACTACATTTCCCATTCGTTTCACTACACACACAGTTTTACCTGTTAATGTTAAGTTATTCGTAAAGGATGGAGCTGTATTTTAATGCGGTCAGTCAAAAAGCTGGAGACGCTGAGCAGCCTTCCTAAATGAATCCCAAAGCAGCATTAGCTTCACCATGTGTACATTACATTTATGAAAGTGATGCCATTACAGAATGGAAAATTCCATGAAGTCCCAATACTCCATAGCCTAGTGTAATGAAGATAAGTGATCTTGTGTTTATGTAATTGAATGGTTTACGTTTGAAGAAATGTAACGGCAGCTAATTGTTATCACTGTATAACAGTCACAGTCTTATATACTTAATCTTTTTCAGAACACTGCTCAAGTGCATTATGTACCCAACTATAATCTCAGCTTCTTGTATGCAACACTTCTTCTGCATCGTGACCATTGGCGTTATTGAAAAACGCTATACAAATTGAATGAATTATGCATAACGCGTAATGTGCATCTAGACAAATCACTACTTGTACAGTCTAAATCTTTTTGCAGCCAGGGACTTATTCAGGAAACTATTCAGATATTAGGCTGATTATTTAAAATGTGTACAATAATATCCTGGATCCTTATTGAAGCCCTAGGGCTTTTTCTTCCTGAAAGTTTCCACTGACAGAACAAAATCAGGTCCAAGAAGATATTATTTATAGACTTACTTGTTTTTATAGTTTTTGATTTAATACGTTAAATTCAAGTGATGAGTAAAATAGCCTAATAACTAGAAGAACTCAATAATACCTTTAGATACATGCTACCTACTCTACGGGACACTTTTCCCACCCACATCTGCTATAAACTTTGCTCAAATTTGGAAACATAATGAGATCAACGTCTAGCTCTTCAGACACGCCGTCTCAGTCAGGCGAGGTCAGCAGTTTCTCAAAAGAGTCATCCAAATCCAACCACCGCTGTTGCAGATACAAATACAAACAGCTCATAAACATAATAGTTCTTTTTATATATACAAGTATAGTTACAAAAATTCCTGCATGAAATCCGTCAAATTTTTCCCGGAGTGTAGGTAACAGTTCTCCTCAAGCCTCAAGTCTGTTATATTAATCAGCATACAGCCAAGAGCAGCTGCAGATAAGAATAGCCTGGTCAGAAACGCTCATTTCCTAATAATTCTAGCAACAGATATGCAGATCAATGCTGAGATAGAGGTGATGTCAGTGTTTAACTTGACCAAATGCAATCAAACAAGCTACAACAGCCTCAGGAAGCCTTCAGAATTTCACACAAGATACAGAATAAGAACTTCCGTCGACATTTACAGTGAATGGTCATTAAGAAATGCTTGTCATTAAGGTGGGTGTACACAATGGTGAAATGTGACGGCAACTGGCCTCGGTCATCAATCTTTGAGTAAAGTTGTGTTAAGAGTTTGCACCAGATTTACAAAAGCTTATGCTGATTTTCTTCGTATTCACATGTAATTTGTTGATAAATGCCAAATCACCCGTAAATGACCAGATGCGTGCACTCCGCCGCTTATTTGTATTTGGTGATGCCCAAAAAAATAAAAAGTAGTATAAAAAGGCCAAGTTCACTGAGAAGATTTTGCATGCGCATACATATATACATACACACATATAAAATAAATGGCCAAAAAAAAGAAGAATTTCCCTGAAGTTGAAGTACTTTTGCCTCATGTTTACAAAATAATATATATTTTGTTTAGCAGCATATCCAGTGGAGTCACAGCACCAGAAAAGACCTATGGAGAGAAAATACAGAGGTCAATTTGTCATCATCCATCCAGTGCAATATAAAGGAGGTCAAAAGAAAATGGGTCGACATAAAATCTGTGTTTTTATTTTATTTTTTTTAATGTATTACTGTTTCTCTGCTAATGGGGGAGGCCAAACCATAAATCTTTTTTAAACTGACCAGACACTGTAGCAAAAGGACCAGACGTATTCACCCTCGGGGGATTTTTTTATTTTATCTTTTTTTAAATCATACTGGTCTCTAAATATCTGTTGTCTAATAAGAGCATCATGCACTGACTTTTCCAGTAATAGCTACCAATTCTGCCACTCGCACTGCCTTTGCTTCCAGCTCTCATCTGCACAGACCAGCACATCCTCCTTTATACACTACCATTTCATCTTAATAGAACAACTAGCCTTACTAGTCTTAAAATGGATTTGGGTCGACTTGCTTTTCTTGTAAGAATATGTATGCAATATTTCCTTAATGCCATTTAGGCCTATATGAAACAGGTCTAAAAAAATATTTAATTTATATGTACACTTGAAATAAATAAGCGATTTGACCTTGACAGTGTATTCCGTATATAAAAATGCAGTAACTCATTACAAATTATAAAAGATTCGAAGTTGATGAATCAAGGTTTACATTAATTAGCCTTCTTATGCATAAATTTACACACACTCAGGTGTAGGGTATGAAATTTTTCCAGAGTACAAGTCATTTTCATGAATACCAAATTGTGTGTGTAAATGTTCATACAAACGATTTACACATAAATCCGTTTGTATCCACCTTGATAAGTAAGGCCCATTGTTTGTTTGTTCTCTGGTTGTCCCTCTGGGGGAACCATTACAGGTTCTCTGTAGAACCCTAGAAGAGGAGTTTCCCTTTCAAACAAAGAGTATCCTTGATCAAAGAATCCTCGCCTAATACGACATGAATCAGTGGCTCAGAACCGTGTCTCTTCAAATATATTCTTTCAGTCCTTCATTCCAACACAAGCTAGTTAATGCCTCATATCAGCAGTAATCATCAACCTTAGCCTAATATTAAACATTATGTGTTTTCCGATACTGGTATTACATATAACTGCCATCTGATGCTGGGAAACCGTTGTTAAGTAATTACACAGAAACCTCACACATTTACAATGAAGAACAAAGCAATAGTTCTGGCATATTCAGCTGAAATGTTCGCCGCATTGCCTATGTGGGCTGTGGTTATGATTCAAATATAGTGGATTAATAGATGAACAGCAGTAAGGTATTATAAATCAAGCATGGACAAATCATCAATCCATTAGTGAAATCTCTAGTGTGCTACCAAGTTCCATGTTTTAGCTACCCAGAAAATGACCAGACTGGACTATCTATATACACACACACACACCATTTCACACAAAGACTATTTTTTTACTATTGTACTTTTCTGCATAACTGAACTCTCTCACACCTTCACTCTACTGTAAATACTTTTTTTTAACTTGTCATATTTATTGCTATTTGCATTTCAATGTCTCTGTACCTGTACACTGCACGATGACGATAACGGTGAATCTCATAATTTAAAAATTAAAAAAAATAAATAATAAAAAATAAAAAACCACAGTACCCATCATAATGTCATTAGCCGGTTAAGCGTAGACACAAATGAGTAGATAAATTCCTGTTACTATCATTTCTGAGGTAGCACATCACACTTGCACTCATGACAAAAACTCTGAACAGAAGAGGGACAGCTAATGTACTCTGCATGGCACTGTAGCAGCTAAAGCCATACAACGATAGCTTAGTTGTGCCTCCCCTTGGCTAGCAACACCAAACTAGCCTAGTCTCGAAAACTTTTTGGCCATCTATTTTACTGGTCTGGTAATCCTACAAACAGTGATAACACCTGAGGCAAGCTTTATGACAAATCCAACTTTCACATTTTTTAAGCGATTAACCCTCACATGCAAGAAAAAAAACTGCATGGAAACCATCTATTTAGAAGTACATTTTATGTACTGGGTACAAGGTTTATTGATAGAGAAAAATGTTGTATGAACCTGTTGTTTTGCATGAGCCTGAGCATGTAATCTTGTCCTGGGCACCTGAGCAAGTGAATTGTCTAACGCTGGGTAATAGGGTACAGTAACTAGGTAACAGGGTGCAATAACTGGGTAATAAGGTACAGTACTGTGCCAAAGTTTTAGGCCCCTTTTTTTCTTTTTTTTTTAGTACAAACTTTGTTATAGATTTTTTATTTTATGACTTCTACATTATCAAGTCAGTACAAAAAACATTTCAGATTCCCAAACATTAGTTTTCTAGCACAAAATTAAATGTTACAGAAAAATGTTTGTATGTCATTAAAGAAAGCAGCATATTACGTAAGAGACACTTTTCAGACAAAAAACACAATGAAGGCTGCTGGGTTTTGCTGCAAAAATAAGAAGCGAGTGTGAAAGTCAAAGTCTCCAGAAGAACTGTGGCTGGTTCTGCAAGATGCTCAATAAAACTTACCAGCTCATTTCCTTATAAAACTGCACTAATTGTACCGGAGACTACTATTTTTATTTAAATTTTTATATTTCTGTCACACCAAATACTGACTTTGTTTCATTTACTACTGTTTACTGATCTTTACTGTATTTTTTTTTTTTTTAAATGTAGAAACATTTCATTATTTTGAAAGCATCTTTGCTCTACAGCATTTCTTCGCACGTGCCTAAAACTTTTGCACAGTACATGTATATTGATTAAAAATAGTATTTTTATTACTGTATGAATGTGCTCATTGTGAATTAGCCAGGCTGGTCTAAATTCTGAGGGTTACTTTTTAATAATTAATATGGCACCATTTTAGGACCTTGATGAAAGACAAACATGGTTTTCCTGATTTATTGTAAAAATGTATTATATAAATGTTACCTTGTTATTATAAAACAAAATATTGGATAAGGAGTTTTATGCCGACTTTGAGACTATCAGACATTGAGTTTTGCCACTGGAATGTTTTTTTTTTTTTTACTGACCACCGGGTACACAGTTTACTTGGTTTACCATGAATTCACATTCAAGGGAAGGAAAACGTTGCTTTCCAAATGCTGCTTTCAAATCTGATGTGCGTGTCTTGCAGGAACTTTTTTCATTACTTATTATTATCTTGTGTCATTGTAATAATAGCTTCAGCAAATTGAATTAAAAGCAGAGCAAATATCTAAGCTACCTTTGTCATATATTCATTACAGTAAAAGGTGTGTCGATTACGTCTGTCCTCGACGGCTCTGTGGTTCACGTTCCAACACAGCCTGTGGTACCGATATATCCTCATAGCAGACATCACATGCCTCACCACACAATTCCACTGTATTATACTTTCAGAGGATCAACACTCGTTAAACTGTGGACTAAACATTGGAGAGAAAGTCTGCTTACCTTTAAAAACACACAAGCTTCCACCATATGAAGTCAACCAGTTCAGGCTACAGGCACACGTGACTGCACTAGAGCTCAAATCAGCTTAGTGGAAGATCAACACTCAATAGGCCTCAGTGAGTGCTGAATACTGAACCCCAAAATCTTGTTAGCCTAATGAGTTTTCACCAATTTAATCCAGTTACATAACTCAGAAAGCCAGGCCAAATACAGGCCTGCCATCAGAAACCAAAACCTCACAGACACAGTAAACACAAAGCAACATTACAAAACAACTGCTAACCAATCCTGCTCCTCCACACACACACACACACACACAATCCAGGAAGTGCACTTCAGTAATAATTGTACATATAGTAAAAATGGAAAAAATAAGAAAATCTTTTTTCCTATTACGTTTTGCCTTTTGCCTATTAATATAGCACTTAGCTTCAACAGATGATAAAGGACTTTTGAAGTACACTGCAGTTATTCCCTGGGAATACACTCACCGTCCACTTTAATAGGAACACCTGTTCACCTGCTCATTTATGCAGTTATCCAATCAGCCAATCGCATGGCAGCAGCACAATTCAAAAATCATGCAGATACAGGTAAAGAGATTCAGTTAATGTTCAAATGTAACATTCTGTATAAACTCTAAAGACGACTGTGTGTGAAATTCCCAGGAGATCAGCAGTTTCTGAAATACTCAAACCAGCCCATCCGGCACCAACAACCATGCCACGGTTAAAGTCACAGAGATCAGACTTTTTCCCGATTCTGATGTTAGATGTGAATATTAACTGAAGCTCTTAACCTGTATCTGCATGATCTGCATTTATGTATTGTGCTGCTGCCACATGATTGGCTGACTGGATAACTGCTTAAATTAGCAGGTGAACAGATGTTCCTATTAAAGTGGACAATGAGTGTATACAGTATGTACATCCATTTATTGATTTATTTCATGCAAATCATATCAAGATTCAAGTATTCCTACATGTTAAAAGAACTGAACCTTTAAATTATGTTGGGCGATGTGATATCCCACATGAATGCCATATTTATTGTAGATTAAATCGTTCTAAAACACGGACGATGAGCCACGCTGGTTGAAAGAGCTTGGTGGGGCAAGGCACTATGAGCACTAGCTTATATAAAAAGCATTTTACAGTGTTAAGTAGATTATGCAAACAAAACAAAAAAAAAGAAAAATTAAATACTTTAAAAAATTGCTAACCTGAGAATGCAAAGCAGAGCACATATACACACACACATATATATATATATATATATATATATATATATATAGTTATTGCATTGTAAATAGTATCAGAAATAGCACCAACAGAATCCACTACTGTCACATTGATCATGCCTAATGGTGTAACAGAGCAGTTTTGTAAACTGGCACCAATACCGTAATTTTCCTGCTAAGGACTTAGACTTGATGGCAGGTCAAGATACTTTAATAGCTGGCCAATAACATGAACAATAAGCCATATTAGGGTTGTATCAAGCACTTAAAAATCAAACAAGTGTTGATTATCTGGCTGAATATGATCAATCTAGGCCTGCACAAAATTTAATTGTTATCACAGTATTGCCTTTCAAAATAATGATATCATAGTCACCTGCGTTTTGCAAGTGAACCCTATAACAAACCTGAATCTTTGTGTACTGTAAGTTTTGACACACTGCAGAGGTCCAAGATAAGTGTTCCTTTAAGAGTCTGCCTGCTCACTCAGTTAACAAGAGAAAGCTTGTCCTTTCTTTAAGTGCAAGACCAACCAAACTATTTAAAATGCAACTGAAACGAAGACGCAACTGCAGGCTTGTACTTTCATCACGTCTGAGTCTAGATAAAAGTAATGGTCCTAGACCAGTGTATTGGCCAAAAAGTGACATGATGTTAGATTCCTGTTAAATGCCATGATATCACCATGAACTGGGACAAGGTTTGTTTCATTGAAAAACTGTCTATCAGACACTAACTAGTAAGAGCTATGAAAATCATGCTCCAGGTATTGTTTTATTATCCAGTTCAGATTTTCAAATACTATTTCTACAGTGGAACTCGAGAAAAACTATTAAACTTAACTGATGCATTTCAGGACCTTAGTGTTACAAGTTTCTCCAATTCATTCTTCAACAAAAGGTACAACATTATACAACAGCTCCATTAATTTGATTGGTTCAGGTGATGTTCCATGAGTGCTTGCTTCCATTTAGTATAACCGCACTGGGACGTTTCACTCTGTGCATCACTCCACTTGTCAGTGTTCGCCCCACAAACTTCCACTTCCTAGTTCAAAACAGTTACTACAGTAGTGTTAGTGACATCATCAGCGGACAAGGCAAACGATACATTTTTCATGAATATAACTTAAAATATGAAAACTCATCACATGATGATGGGGAGGAAAAAAAAGAAAGAGGGGAAGCCAATTCTACCGAAAGCACCTTTAGTGGGAAATCATTGCGAGCTAGCTAGCCAGCTAGACAATATGCTATAAAGTGAGTGTGGCTTCTTTGGGATCGATTTCCACTAGCGGAAGAAAAATAGACAAAACATTTGGGATTATTGTGTCCCAAGTGTCAGTTCTCGTTTATAGAACAGTTGTTTAAAAGCAATATCACACTCGCAAATCCTGTGGCTTCATGCCTACAGCCGAATTACAGCCTTGCTGATATGCAGTATAACCGCACTTGATTGTGCGATATTGTTGAATTATAATACTAAGAACATGGTTTGTCATAAAACAAATGTACCATCATACTCTGTTGGAAAGTATGTGTCCAGAAGCGTGATGAATTGCAGCAGCAGGAGTACAGGTCACTAGAGTTGCTCTTTAAGGCCAACATGTTGGACCACATTATTCGAGACAATCAGAAACCCGAAGGAAACTCCAATACTGACTGAAACCAGAAGGCGCCTCAAATAGTGACTGGCTAATAAGATACTAAGATAGTAAAGCATTAACCCAGTAGTGTAAAAGAAAGAACCTGCAACATGTACGAACTCTTCATAGTGGCTCTGTTTCAAACCAAACACATGTTATCAGTGACAAGAAAGACTAAACACCCTCATCTTATCAGGTCTATAGATAGTGGTGAAGACATTTAGTTACTGACGAATCTTCTAACCTGAAAGAACCAGCAACTGACACAAATCTCTGAAAACACAATAGCACATCCTACACTCTTTGGGTGAAAAGGATTTCTCAAAGGTTCTCTGCATAGTTAAAGAGTTTTTAGTTATACTTGGAAAAGCTTTTCTGAAAGGGAAAACGTCTTTTATAGGATTCTCCGTAGAACCTTTAAGGGGTTTCTACAATGGGACAAACTGAAGAACCCTTTAGCAGACCTGAGGTAAACTATGTTCCCCTAAAGTTGAGAGCATGCTTTGTGTATGAAAGCAGGTTCGGGTGTACACCAAACGCTCAGTTTGAGACAAATAAATAATCCATTTGATTAAGCGTATAAAACAACAGACTAAGGTAAACCGCCAGACTAAACAGGATGTGTCTCTCAGTCCCTCCACACAAAACGAAAGCGAAGCATGTAGCCGGCATTTTCGTTTGGCAACGGAGTTTAAGGAGTACTAAAGACCCGTTTCAAACGGTGTCAGATGTTTGATAACAGTACTGTACTAATATAGGTTGAATTATGTCTAATATGCTGTTACCATTTCAAAGTAATATTTGTTACAAGTAATAAGTTGATCAGGATGTCGGATTCGACATGGCACTTGAACGCAACATGTTTCTTTAAACGCATCAGCCGGTAGATCAGGTAATGACCGTGTGTTAGAAATGGTTTATTTGAACTCGGTCGTGGCCAAAACACCTTTCTCTAAAACACACATCTAGGCTAGTAATGATCTCATTAACCGAACAGGTGTGATATTTACCATGGCAAAGGGCTTGATTTAACAAACCTGCGACAGGAGGCACGGTTTAACGCTACCGTGCAGCGTTCAACAGCAGCACAAATTGCGCTTACCTGTCCTAACAGGGAAGCTAGCTAATGAAACAAAGACGTTACCATGCCAAAGGGCTCGGTTTTATATCGTTTAAATGAATCGAAATCAGGGATGGGTTTATAGTATTCCCTTGTCGCTAATGTCCCAGGTGTTACTCTAATAAAATGGTCCGGTGAAATGTACCTCCTCTATTACAGGAAGTGCTCATGTCGTGCACTCGACTTCGTTGTTTATATTTGCAGACAAACCTGCAACAAAGTGACGTTACCCGCGTTACAGTGTCCATTTTCAGTAGGGTGATTTAACATGGTTCTGCGTCTATTAAAACACTGGCTTTCGCTTGCTTGCCTGATATATGACCCATGTAATGTTTGGCTTCACAAACACATCCCAGTTCAACAAAAGCCAAGCAATTTGTGTACACAGTGCCGAACACACACACCCAGAGAGAGAGAGAGACAGAGAGAGAGAGAGAGAGAGAGAGAGACTTACCTGCAGCTGATGTGTCCTACACAGGAAAACGAAACATAAGTCTAGCAGTGTTTTTAGTGGCGTCTTTTAAATTGTATTCCCGTGCAAACCCATGGCTATCCGCCCTGTTCCTCAGCGACTCTACTTTTTTTTTAATCAAGACTTGTATTAGAGTGATATGATGGCTGCTACAACGAGAGAACCAGCCCTTAAGGTCACGTGGTCAAATAGCTCCCAGCTGCTAAGACCCGCCCACCCAGCTGCATTAAAACCTACGGCTGCGTTCCAAATCGCTGTTACCTCACTAAACAGTGCTCCAAAGGCTCGCGTTACTGTACTAAATGGTGTGTCATTCCTGCATAACATTGTACTTAATATGTATAGGAACAATTTATGCCACTATAGAATGTCATATGTGTAATAGGTTGCGTACTATTTTTATGAAATATTTGAAGTGTACTAGGATGCGGTGCTGGATAAAGTATTTTTATACGCTTAACGCAGTGTGTTTCTCTAAGCGCATCGACCGGTAGATCAGGTAATGAGGGTAGGTTAGAAATGGACCATTAAAAAAAAATCAAGATGTAATTTTCTCTCTCTTAAAAAAATAAATAAATAAATAAATAATGTGGGTTACACTGTGAGAAAAGGTACTCTACAGGTGCATGGTTAATCCCAAGGTACAAAAAGAGTAGCCAAAAATACAAATTAAAATGATATCAGAGAGTCTCAAAGTAAAATTATGTACCAAGGGGAAAAAATTAAAAGTACATTATTTATTTTCTTGGGTAACTAAAATATTAAACACCCTTGAGGGCAACACCACATTCAGCTAGGGTCAATTTGTCCCAGATCCTGTCCAGGTTTTAGGTCTTTGGTAATCCAGGCCTAATTTTGCAAAAATATTTTAATGAAAAAGTTAGGTTTTGTCACAGGCCAGGTATTATCCACAGCTTATACCCTAAATTACACTTTAGTTCCTTTTTTTTCTTAGAGTGCAAATGTGAGAATAATGTTTGCTAGCCCCACATGTTTACTTAAAGCAGACAATAGAACTGTGGGCTACTGAGCTACAGATGTATCCCAACACATCCGATTTCATGATGACTACTTTACCACTTCTGCCCACCTGTTCTCAAGCCCCCCCTTGTGTTGACTCACTGCATTTCCCTGCACACAGTGGCTGTTTTCGATAATGATTCAACTGGCAGCCAGGCTCATTACAGTAGCCTAAACCGTCTGAAGGCCTGCTGAACTCATCCTCAAACCTTTCACAAGACTGCCACACCTTTCTGGTTAAAGCCTGTTGTCTCGTTTTCTGGAAGAAATAAAATGAGGCCCTGTTTTTGCCAGAAGATAATTTAGTCAGTCTGAGGCATTATATAAATGCACTTTGGTGAGGAGGCCTGTGCAGCGGAGAGACCAAGCAGACTTCTTGCAATAACTCTGAGATTAATAGGAATCAGGGGTGCTGTGTGTGGCGTGTTAAAAGGCTTTACTGTCCCCTTGTGTTCAGACTGGCTGTGCACACCTCAGACACAGAAGGTCCTAATCAGGAACCACACATCAGAAACAATAGCATGCCCACTGTTCAAGAGGGGGGATTATTCCCATATTTCACCCTGTCTGCTTTATTTGTTGGCAGCACTTGCTTTGATATATATTACTGTGTATCACAATAATGGTGTTCCAGCACATAAACTAGAATGTTATTGACTCAGAAATGCCTGGGAACATTAACATGAACTTTTGATCACCTATAAAGATGAATAACGCTACCAAAACCCAGTTGCTTTCCATGTTTCAGGAACACAGTAGTTTTAGTTTTACAAAACTCAGAACAATATTAATACAAAAAAGTCAGCATACCATTTGGACAAAATAAATAACATGAATTTAGTTGAGCAATAAGATATTTAGTAGGTTTTAATTATCAACTAATTAAATAAACAAGTCATAAATGCTAAAATGTCTATAGTAACATGCTATAGTAACATTTGATATTTTATTATTATTGTTGTTGTTGTTGTTATTATTGTTGTTATTTTAATGAAGGTATGTTGTTTTTCTTTTTCCTTCCATGAATCATGGGGGATGCAAACTTTTGCACTGATCTGTAGGATAGAGGGGCTTCAAGATTCTCATCGCAAGGAGACCATTAATTGTTAATAAGAATTATGCCTTCCCTCTTAGTAAAAGGGGTTCTTTAAGAGGTCTTTGGGTAGCTTCTTAGCCTCTACCTTTGTTGTAGGATTCTACAAACAACCTTGAAAGTTTTCCCCAGATGGACAACTTGAAGTACCCATAGAGGGTCTAGATTTAACCTTTTTTTCCCTAACAGTACAGTAATCATTTGCTATGAAAAGCTGAAGTTTTTGCTTCAGTTTACTTTTATAACCCTGGCTTTTGAACAGTAGTCATGTATTTGGAGCTTTAATCCTTCAGAGGACACACTCCATCTCTGTGCAGTCCTGTTTGGTTGTCCGTGGTTTTGGCCACCTCATTGCTACCACACACATGCAGACCTCAGCTCTAAGTGACTCATTCTCTCTATGTTTCCCCAGCAGAGCCTCCAGAGATCTCAGCACAAGCACCTCTTTCTTTTCAGAAATAGATGTCAGGCTTGAGGTATGTGGGTGCGAATTTTGTCACTGTTCTGACCTTAGGTCATGTCTAAAGGAAATGTAACATGAGGTAATCTCACAGTCACCCAAGATATTTAGACTAATCCATTATCTCATTCTACTTAGTCACACTCCCTGTGTATTGTACATTGTACAGTTTTGACTGTATAACACTAACAGGTTTATTTTTCATATTCAAAATCCTTCACAATATAGGAAGTGCATCTTTCACAATATAGGAATTGTTAGTTTTTAAAATTAAATCTCTAAGATATGATTTTCTTACAATAATTGTACAGTTTTTGTAATTTTTCAGTACTTATCATATAATGCCCATTGCAATGGTATATCATGGCAATTGCATCATTTGTACACTTTTTCACGACTGGCAGTATTTATGTGGTATACTGTGTACTATATTTTAGCAATGAAATGTAGACCTTTGTAGTTTTATTTTTTTACTGTACTGTGCTGTATTTAATTTTTTACATTTTGTATTCTTTTTATTTTGATTCTGACTTTCAAAACACTTTGACAAAAGACTTTTGACTTCAATATACACCAATCAGCCATAAACCTTAAAACCACCTGGCTAATACTGTGTAGGTACCCCTTGTGCCACCACAACACCCATGACCCTGTTGCCGATTCACCAGTTGTGCTTCCTTGGACCACTTTTGGTAGGTACTAACCACTGCATACCGGGAACACCCTACAAGACCTGCTGTTTTGAAGATGCTCTGACCCCGTCATGTAGCCATCACAGTGTGACCCTTGTCGAAGTCACTCAGATCCTTACGCTTGCCCATTTTTCCAGCTTCAAACTCATCAACTTTGAGAAATGATATCACTATATAGCCTAATATATCGTAACCCTTGACAGGAGCCACTGTAACGAGATAATCAGTGTTATTCATTTCACCTGTCAGTGGTTTTAATGTTATGGCTGATTGGTGATGTGCAAAACCCATCCATCCATCCATCTTCCATACTGCTTATCCTACACAGGGTCGCCGGGGAGACTGGAGCCTATCCCAGGGAACTTGGGGCACAAGGCAGGGGACACCCTGGATACGGTGTCAACTTATCGCAGGGCACATTTGCACACACACTCACACACTACGGACAGTTTGGAAATGCCAATCAGCCTACAACATGTCTTTGGACTAGGGGAGAAAACCGGAGTACCCAAAGGAAACCCGTGCACACAGGGTGGAGGTGGGATTCGAACTCCCAACCCCAGAAGCAAAACACTTCTAGAAAAATCACATACATTTCATTTGTGATCATATATTATATTGGTATGAGAATATGAAAGTAATATGTGCTCATGTGTGAAAAACATTATGCCATGTTTATGTCCTGAAATTGCAAATATAAATTTGAGGAAAGATGTGAAATCATGTGAATATGTGATTATGTGTGAAAAATCAAAACACATGACTTGTGAAAAATTCATGCGTGAAAATAAATGAATCTTGTGAGAATATCACTTGTGAAAATAAAACAACATGCTCTAATTGATGTCACAATAATGGATCAAACATAAAACGTTCAGTAGATGTAAAAAGGTCACATGTAAAACGTGAATTCTAAAAAAAACACATAAAATTCATGTTTTCATGTGACATTTGATCAATTTAAATTTGTATATAACATTTGTGACTTTTCTGTAAGGCTATAAAATAAAACGTTTGTAATAACTACAATATTATACTCATACATCTAATCCACAACAACAACCAAAGAAGTTTTGGCTTGAAATCTGAAGATTTCATCATTTTAAAGATAACATTGTTTGTGTTCACATAATTAGCTGGGTTCCTAATTTTAAAAAAAGAAGTTATTGTTCAAAAGCTATTTGCTTATGCAAAGAAGGCACAGACTAATAATAAGCTGGGACTTTTAGCAAATCAGTTGTTTATGCTGATTCATTTTATTGTGCATTGTTCACACAATTGGATCTACAATAACTACAAGATTTGTGGCTTAAATTAGAACTCTAAATTGCAGGTAGGCACTTGGAAAAAGATGGAAATGCTGCAGGGAAAGTACTTTACTGCCTCCCTGTGTTTAGTATAGCACATACAGCTTGATTGAGCTTTAAAAATGAATGAGAATGAAGTGAATTAATATTGACAGTGAGATTTATTTATTCATAGTTAATAACATGGCATGGGATTTGTTGTATAATTTTGAAATAGTCCTAAATAATAGTGTGATATTTAGAGTGATGTGGTTATCAAGTAACATTACCACTATCTAATCTATCTATCTATCTATCTATCTATCTATCTATCTATCTATCTATCTATCTATCTATCTATCTATCTATCTATCTACTGTATATACAGTACTGTACAAAAGTTTTAGGCACCCTATTTTTTAGTACAAACTTTGTTATAGATTTTTTATTTTATGACCTCGACATTATCAGGTCAGTACAAAAACATTTTAGATTCCCAAACACTAGTTTTCTAGCACAAAATAAAATGTTACAGAAAAATGTTTGTATGTCATTAAAGAAAGCAGCATATTATGTGAGACACTTTTCAGACACAAAAAAAAAAAAAAAAAAAAAAAAAAAACACAATGAAGGCTGCTGGGTTTTGCTGAAAAAATAAGAAGCAAGTGAAAAAGTCAAAGTGTCCAGAAGAACTGTGTCTGGTTCTGCAAGATGCTCAATAAAACTTACCAGCTCATTTCCTTATAAAACTGCACAAATTGTACCAGAAACTACTATTTTTTATTGTTTTGTCACACCAAATATTGACTTTGTTTCTTTTACTACTGTTTAAATGTAGAAACATTTAATTTCATTATTTTGAAGGCATCTTTGCTCTACAGCATTTCTTCGCATGTGCCTAAAACCTTTGCACAGTTCTGCATATATATATATATATATATATATATATATATATATATATATATATATATATATATATATATATATATATATATATATATATATATATATATATATATATATATATATATATATATATATATATATATATATATATATATATATATATATGTGTGTGTGTGTGTGTGTGTGTGTGTGTGTGTGTGTGTGTGTGTGTGTGTGTGTGTGTGTGTGTGTACATGAGCAAAGAAGGATTGTCTTTATTGTTTAACCTTTTGATCTTTTGTTCAAAAAATTGATTAAAAAATACTCTGCTCACATGGATATCAAACAATTGCAAACACAACACAGGTTTATCCAATATATATATATATATATATATATATATATATATATATATATATATATATATATATATATATATATATATATATATATATATATATATATATATATATACAGGTGCATCTCAATAAATTAGAATGTCGTGGAAAAGTTCATTTATTTCAGTAATTCAACTCAAATTGTGAAACTCGTGTATTAAATAAATTCAATGCACACAGACTGAAGTAGTTTAAGTCTTTGGTTCTTTTAATTGTGATGATTTTGGCTCACATTTAACAAAAACCCACCAATTCACTATCTCAACAAATTAGAATTTGGTGACATGCCAATCAGCTAATCAACTCAAAACACCTGCAAAGGTTTCCTGAACCTTCAAAATGGTCTCTCAGTTTGGTTCACTAGGTAAGCCACAAACATTCATTGCCAAAGAAGCTGGCTGTTCACAGAGTGCTGTATCCAAGCATGTTAACAGAAACTTGAGTGGAAGGAAAAAGTGTGGAAGAAAAAGATGCACAACCAACCGAGAGAACCGCAGCCTTATGAGGATTGTCAAGCAAAATCGATTCAAGAATTTGAATGAACTTCACAAGGAATGGACTGAGGCTGGGATCAAGGTATCAAGAGCCACCACACACAGACATGTCAAGGAATTTGGCTACAGTTATCGTATTCCTCTTGTTAAGCCATTCCTGAACCACAGACAACGTCAGAGGAGTCTTATCTGGGCTAAGGAGAAGAAGAACTGGACTGTTGCCCAGTGGTCCAAAGTCCTCTTTTCAGATGAGAGCAAGTTTTGTATTTCATTTGGAAACCAAGGTCCTAGAGTCTGGAGGAAGGGTGGAGAAGCTCATAGCACAAGTTGCTTGAAGTCCAGTGTTAAGTTTCCACAGTCTGTGATGATTTAGGGTGCAATGTCATCTGCTGGTGTTGGTCCATTATGTTTTTTGAAAACCAAAGTCACTGCACGCGTTTACCAAGAAATTTGGGAGCACTTCATGCTTCCTTCTGCTGACCAGCTTTTTGAAGATGCTGATTTCATTTTCCAGCAGGATTTGGCACCTGCCCACACTGCCAAAAGCACCAAAAGTTGGTTAAATGACCATGGTGTTGGTGTGCTTGACTGGCCAGCAAACTCAACAGACCTGAACCCCATAGAGAATCTATGGGGTATTGTCAAGAGGAAAATGAGAAACAAGAGACCAAAAAATTCAGATGAGCTGAAAGCCACTGTCAAAGAAACCTGGGCTTCCATACCACCTCAGCAGTGCCACAAACTGATCACCTCCGTGCCATGCCGAATTGAGGCAGTACTTAAAGCAAAAGGAGCCCCTACCAAGTATTAAGTACATGTACAGTAAATGAACATACTTTCCAGAAGGCCAACAATTCACTAAAAATGTTTTTTTTATTGGTCTTATGAAGTATTCTAATTTGTTGAGATAGTGAATTGGTGGGTTTTTGTTAAATGTGAGCCAAAATCATCACAGTTAATGGAACCAAAGACTTAAACTACTTCAGTCTGTGTGCATTGACTTTATTTAATACACGAGTTTCACAATTTGAGTTGAATTACTGAAATAAATGAACTTTTCCATGACATTCTAATTTATTGAGATGCACCTGTATATATATATATATATCTTTGTTAAATATAGGTGTGCAACAATTATTGGCACCCCTATGAATTCATTTTTTAGTACACCTGGGTGACTAGGAACAGGAAATCGTTCAACCATGACCAGGGGTATAAGTATTATAAGTATATTATACCAGGGGTATAAATATGAGGTAACACATAGGCCAAATTCCCTTAGTCATTCATAACAATGGGTAAGACCAAGGAATATAGCTGTGATGTGCAGCAAAAGGTTGTTGAGCTTCACAAAATGGGAAGTGGCTATAAGAAAATAGCACAAACATTGAAAATGCTCATTTCCACCATCAGGGCAAAAAGTAAGAAGTTCCAGTAAACTGGAAATGTTATGAATCAACCTGGAAGAGGACACGTGTCTATATTGTCTCAACGCACTGTGAAGAGGATGGTTCGAATGGCCAAAAAATATCCAAGGATCACAGCTGGAGAACTGCAGAAGTTAGTTGCGTCTTGGGGTCAGAAAGTCTCCAAAACTACAATCCAAAGTCACCTACATCACCACAATGTTTGGAAGGGTTTTTTTAAAAAAAGCCTCTACTCTCATCCAAAAACAAACTCAAGTGTCTTCAGTTTGCCAGACACTACTGGAACTTCAAATGGGATTGGGTTCTATGGTCAGATGAAACCATAGATGAAATACATATTTTTGACAGTAAACACCAGAGGTGGTTTTGGCACACACAGATGGAAAAGTACCTCATGCCCACGGTTAAATATGGTGGTGGCTCTTTAATGTTTTGGGGCTGTTTTTCTGCCAGAGGACCTGGACATTTTGTTAGGATACATGGCATCATGGACTCTATCAAATATCAGATATTAAATGAAAACCTGACTGCCTCTGCCAGAAAGCTTCAAATGGGCCGTGCTCGGATCTTCCAGCAGGACGATGATCCAAAACATACATCAAAATCAACACAAAAATGGTTTACTGACCACAAAATCCAGGTCCTGCCATGGCTATCCCAGTCCCCTGCATTGAAACCCATAGAAAACCTGTGGGCTGAATTGAAGAGGAGAGTCCACCAGCATGGACCTCGAAATTTGAAGGATCTGGAGAGATTCTGTATGGAGGAATGGTCTCAGATCCCTTGCCATGTATTCCCCAACCTCATCAGGCATTATAGGAGAAGACTCAGAGCTGTTATCTTGGCAAAGGAAGGTAGCACAAAGTATTGACTAAAAGGGTGCTAAATATATATACTGTACACACACACACACACACACACACACACACACACACACACACACACACACACACACACACACACACACACACACAGTGGAGTCCAAAAGTCTGAGACCACTAGTAAAAAGTCTTCTATTTAATTAGTTAATAGTTAAATAGTTAATTTAATTTTAAAATTAATTCATTACAAATGATGTTATCAGCAATAACTTGAGTGAAAATGTTAGAAATATTTATCAGCCCATTAATAATATGTGATGTAGTACTTTTGTTTTTGATTTTGGATTGCAGCCATTTTATTGGCTTTTTATGTCTGCACTTATTTGCTGTTGTGTTCAGGCAATTCCATGCATTATGTTACGTGTTTATTTTTTTTCTTTGCGTTTATCCATCATCCTTAGGGTGAGGATGAAAGGTCGAGTCTGTTTGAAGGTAACGTGGCTCACTTTACACTGCTGGCAGAGAAGCTGGGTGCAGAATTAAATTACCCAGCACTCAGCTGTCTGTATGTGAAATTCACATTTTCCTGCACAGCACCAGCACAATAATGCTGAGCGTGCTGATATCTACAGGGGGGGAGGCATGCAAATGCTGCTGCGAGCGGCTCGCTTACTCCTCCTTTTTTTTTTCCGCCAGCCTTTTAAAATCTCTCCATCTCAGGGCAATCAATACCTTGTCCCATCAGGCAGCCCCCGGCCTGCGCTTTCTCCTACAGCAGCTAAAGCTCTGCTCCCCCGGTTTACGTCAAGGTGAGTGAGTGCCTGATGCGTCAGGAAGTGCAGTCGTTCCTCAGCATACAGCTGCTGGTGGGCTCACTATGGCAGCAAGTTGGTGGGAGAAGAGAGGGAATTTGTTTATTCATAAATTCCTTGCAGCTGAGTGAATTTAATATCGAACTGTAAAGCTAAAAATCATCATTGTGGGATCGATGTATTCTATGTATTCTATTCTATTGCATTTATTATTTACTCATAAAAATCTGCCAGCTAATGGAATTTAATATCATACATAGCTATATTTAGTATAGCTGAAAAACATCAGAGTGGGATTCTATTCTATTCCATTCTATTCACTCATAAATACCTTGGAGCTAAATTGATTTTAATATTCTACAGTACAGCTGAAAGACATCGAAGTGGGGTCAAAACAGTTCATTCTATTCTATTCTATTCTATTCTATTCTATTCTATTCTATTCTATTCTATTCAATCAAATACTTTGCAGCTGAGTGACTGTGAAGCTGAAAATCATCAGAGTGGTACTGAAGTATTCTATTTGATTGCATTTATTATTTACTCATAAATATCTGCCAGCTAACGGAATTAATGTCAAAGTATAGCTGAAAAACATCAAAGTGGGATTCTATTCTATTCTATTCTATTCTATTCTATTCTATTTAGCATTAAATATCTTGCAGCTAAGTGAATTTAGTATATTTCTGTGTTGCTGAAAAATATCAAAGTGTGGCTGAATTATTCTATTCTATTCTATTCTATTCTATTCTATTCTATTCTATTCTATTCTATTCTATTCTATTCACTCATAAATGCCTTGCAGCTGAATGACTTCAGTATCCTACTGTATAGCTGAAAGACATCAAAGTGGGATCAACACATTCTGTCCTATTCCAGTTTTTTTTTTTTTTAATTTACTCATAAAGATCTGCCAGTTGATTGAATTTATTATCCCGTATAACTGACCAAAAAAATGGAATCAAAATTCTATTCTATTCTATTCTATTCTATTCTATTCTATTTATTTACTTCTTTTTTTTAAATATCGTAAAGAGCAGTAAACAGTAGTAAATGAAACAAAGTCAATATTTGTTGTGACAAAAAAGTAAAAATAAAAATAGTAGTCTCTGGTACAATTTGTGCAGTTTTATAAGGAAATGAGCTGGTAAGTTTTATTGAGTATCTTACAGAACCAGACACAGTTCTTCTGGAGACTTTGACTTTCGCACTTGCTTCTTATTTTTGCAGCAAAACCCAGCAGCCTTCATTGTGTTTTTTTTTTTGTCTGAAAAGTATCTCTTACGTAATATGCTGCTTTCTTTAATGACATACAAACATTTTTCTGTAACATTTAATGTTGTGCTAGAAAACTAATGTTTGGGAATCTAAAATGTTTAGATTATTACATTAGATAAAATGTAATAATGTAGAAGTAATAAAATAAAAAATCTATAACAAAGTTTGTACTAAAAAAAATAGGGTGCCTAAAACTTTTGCACAGTACTTTACATATTATATTCTATTCTATATTATTCTATTCATTTACTCATAAAGGTCTGCCATTTGATTGAATTTATTATCCTGCTGTATAGCTGAAAAAAATTAAACTGGAATCAAAGTGTACAGCCAACTGAATTTAATATCCTTGGGTTAGGCCAAAAAACCGAGAAAAAAAAAGAAAAAAAAAAAAAAGCTGAAAATATTCTATTCTATTCCATTCCATTTACTCATAAATATCTGGCAGTGGATTGAATTAATTTTCCTATTGTGTAGCTGAAAAATATCGATGAGGGATTAAAGTATTCTATTCTAGTCCAATCTATGTAGTCATAAATGTCTTGCAGCTGAGTTAATTTAATATCTGCTGTAAAGTTAAAAATCATCAGAGTGGGATTTCAATATTCTGTTCTAAAGCTTCTTTCCACATACCCATACGAAAAGATGGGAGTGCTTACTGTGAGCATCACAGCTTTATGTAAAATGCAGTGCATCAGTCCAGGTGCACTACAGCTGGGAGCAAGGTGAGCTTTTGTAGTTGTTGTTTTTTTCAGTGTGTGTGTGCGTGTGTGTGTTTGTGAGCGCATATGTTGTATACACATAAAGGCAGATGTATGTATGGTCTTGTGCATTGCTGTGAACTTTCATGCAGTGATCTTCAGTCGTTAGGAAGGTGTACAGTGTGGGACGCTTGCTGCAGTGCACGTGCACCTCTGCTATTATTGCAGCTCATTTGTCAAATTGCCTGCAGGACTTGAGTGGTGCATTGCTGCTGAAAGAGAGAGGCAATCAGCATTAAAACATGGCTGTGGCGGATCGCATGTGGGCCATGAACAGCCAGCGTTCATTTGCTGCAGTCTCCTTGGGCTCTCCATGGGAAAAGAATCTAGCAAGGGAAATAAACCCTGTAAGGAAGTGCAGTCAGTGCACACAAAGCAGTCAATGAAAAAAAAAATTTATGTAGCTCTGCTTTATAAATTTAAAATTCTTTTTTCCATTTAGTGCTTTTTTGCTTTATCAAAAGTGGCATTTTCTCAGTGCATACTGGATGTGCTGTTGCCAGTTAAGGACATGTATAGGACAAAACCCTTGGTACCTTTATTCAGGTCATAGTTTATCTTTGGCCCTTGAAGCAGCTGATACATTTCCTGTCTATAGTGCTTTAAATTCTCAGCACTAGAGCTACACCAAGTTGCTGGTTTATTTGGGATACATTTGTAATAACCAACAAACTAGCAACTCAGTCAATATTGCACATTAAAAATAAACTATTGATGTTTTCTGAATGGATTCTTTAATTTCTAATATAACATCATTGATAGCATGGTACCTGTAATTAAATAGTAATTAATAAGTAAATATTAAAATAAGGTGACATGCTAGTCATGTGATGTTTTTTTGTATACTTGCAGTACTGCATGTATGTAAAGGATGGAAACAATGAACAGTAAGCTACTGGATACTACTGGATATTTGCAACACATTATAGAAAAGGATCCCAACACTGTAAGCTGTGTATCATATTCTGGTGCATGTTTATGTCTGGTAATAAGCCCCTCTTTCCTGTGCATAAGCCTGTTGTCCAATTGCATCATGCTTAGACTGAAGGCATTCTTAGTGATTTTCAAGCAAAGCCTTTCCAGTGAAATTATCACATTATGACAAACTGCTGCTTCAACATCCTGATCACACAGAGGGAGGTTTTCTGAAACCCATGCCATATTTCTGACATTAAAAAAAGGCAAAGTTGTATTCCAGCCAGGACAGAACAAACACTCAGACATAACACAATAGCCATTGTGTAGAGAAAGCTCACATACTGTACATCTGAAAGAGTAAAAAATATATTGCTTTTTTGGTTGTTCATTTTGTATTTATTTATAAATAAGCTCTTTGATGGTGTACTAGTACAGCTAAAATATTGTGATGATTTGCAGTAGCTGTATAAGATGGTCCATATACATCACAGACATGACTATATAATGTTCCTTTAGAAAAGCTTTTCTTTCTGCTGCACCTGCTTTCATGAGGCAGAGGGAGATTGACTCTAAAGTGTAAAGTATCAGGGATAAGAACAGGACAGGAGCTTCAACCAGAACACTTGTAATTAATCAACAACAACAATCATAACTATTTCTGTATTTCTGGCATAGCTATATATAATTTAATGTTGTCAAAATTATAATTAAACACGGTTTATCAAATTACATTCATTACAGCGATTTGAAACAAACAAACAAAAAAAAATCACTGTAATTTGATAAACCTTGCTTAATTTCTGGAGGCGTGAATCGAATTCCAGTATAAAAATGTGAACTGGTTTTGCGTATCTTGTGTTTGTTTTTATACCATGGAATAACTATTTTAGATGGACAGATAAAACAGTGCACAACACAACAAAAAATCAAAACATTACAGACTGAGGCTCAGTGCATTAAATAAAATAACTAAAAATAATAGGAAAAATTTTATAAATGTACAAAAATGTACAAGGTCCATGATTAATTACTGATTTTGTCACAACGCTTTAGCCCCAATTTCTCCTGTATTGTGTTGTTTTTGATAATCTATTATTAATTTCTGGGAATATGTTTTATACACATCAAAATGCTTGCAAAAATACATTTGGCTTTATTAATTTGCTCTTGATGTGTGATATCTATCTATCTATCTATCTATCTATCTATCTATCTATCTATCTATCTATCTATCTATCTATCTATCTATCTATATACAGTGCCCTCCACTAATATTGGCACCCTTGGTAAATATGAGCAAAGAAGGCTGTGAAAATTGTCTTTATTGTTTAACATTTTGATCTTTTGTTCAGAAAATTCACAAAAATACTCCGCTCTCATGGATATCAAACAATTGCAAAACACAGGTTTATCCAAAAAATATATCTTTGTTGATTTCCATTGATATTTCAGATTTTTTTTAGTACACTTGGGTGGCTATGAACAGGAAATTGTTAAAACATGACATCCTGTTTCACAGGGGTATAAATATGAGGTAACACATAGGCCAAATTCCCTTAGTCATATTTACCAAGGGTGCCAGTATTAGTGAAGGGCACTGTATCTATCTATCCACACTATATACTTTTGGCCATATAGTGTAGATAGATAGATAGATAGATAGATACATACATACATACATACAGTGGGGGGAAAAAGTATTTGATCCCCGGCTGATTTTGTACGTTTGCCCACTGACAAAGAAATGATCAGTCTATAATTTTAATGGTAGGTGTATTTTAACAGTGAGAGACAGAATAACAACAAAAAAATCCAGAAAAACGCATTTCAAAAAAGTTATAAATTGATTTGCATTTTAATGAGGGAAATAAGTATTTGACCCCTTCGACTTAGTACTTGGTGGCAAAACACTTGTTGACAATAACAGAGGTCAGATGTTTCTTATAGTTGGCCACCAGGTTTGCACACATCTCAGGAGGGATTTTGTCCCACTCCTCTTTGCAGATCCTCTCCAAGTCATTAAGGTCATTTTCAATGCCCTGGCTGAGGGAAGGAGGTTCTCACCCAAGATTTGACGGTACATGGCCCCGTCCATCGTCCCTTTGATGCAGTGCAGTTGTCCTGTCCCCTTAGCAGAAAAACACCCCCAAAGCATAATGTTCCCACCTCCATGTTTGACGGTGGGGATGGTGTTATGACTTGGGGTCATAGGCAGCATTCCTCCTCCTCCGAACACGGCGAGTTGAGTTGAAGCCAAAGAGATCTGACCACACCTGACCACAACACTTTCACCCAGGTCTCCTCTGAATCATTCAGGCAAACTTCAGATGGGCCTGTACATGTGCTTTCTTGAGCAGGGGGACCTTGCGGGCGCTGCAGGATTTCAGTCCTTCATGGCGTAGTGTTACCAATTGTTTTCTTGGTGACTATGGTCCCAGCTGCCTTGAGATCATTAACAAGATCCTCCCATGTAGTTCTGGGCTGATTCCTCACCGTTCTCATGATCATTGAAACTCCACGAGGTGAGATCTTTCATGGAGCCCCAGACCGAGGGAGACTGACAGTTTCTTCCATTTGCAAATAATCGCACCAACTGTTGTCACCTTCTCACCAAGCTGCTTGGCGATGGTCTTGTAGCCCATTCCAGCCTTGTGTAGGTCTACAATCTTGTCCCTGACATCCTTGGACAGCTGTTTGGTCTTGGCCATGGTGGAGAGTTTGGAATCTGATTGATTGATTGCTTCTGTGGATAGGTGTCTTTTTACAGGTAACAAGCTGAGATTAGGAGCACTCCCTTTAAGAGAGTGCTCCTAATCTCAGCTCATTACCTGTGTAAAAGACACCTGGGAGCCAGAAATCTTGCTGATTGATAGGGGATCAAATACTTATTTCACTCATTAAAATGCAAATCAGTTTATTACTTTTCTGAAATGTGTTTTTCTGGATTTTTTTGTTGTTATTCTGTCTCTCACTGTTAAAATACACCTACCATTAAAATTATAGACTGATTATTTCTTTGTCAGTGGGCAAACGTACAAAATCAACAGGGGATTAAATACTTTTTTCCCCCACTGTAGATAGATAGACAGACAATACAATACCAAGGCTTGTTCTTTTTTATATAATAATAATAATAATAATAATAATAATAATAATAATAATAATAATAATAATAATAATAACCAAATATTTAACACAGTTTCAGTACTAACACAAAAGCAAAATATTCTGAACTATTAACTACTATTAACTACTAACATAAATGTATAATGTTTTATAAAGCAGTAAAAAAAAAAAAAAAATTTAAGGGCTGTTTAACTCTTAAAACTGTCTATCTGTACAGGGATGGTTTTGTGTATACATTAGAGAACTTGAGAGGTTCATTAAACACACAAATTAGAACAGAGCCCATTTGTATGACACATTTATGCAAATCTGTTTCCCCCCAGGTCACACCAGGCAACAGTGTACTGTCTCTTTAAATGTGCTTCTGCAAAATGTTCTCCGTTGATGTGTTCTGCAAAGCAGCAGATCTGTCCTGTGATACCTTAGAGCTGAAAATCTGGTATTGTGGTGTCCTGTAGAAGGAGATTCTACACCAAATGTTAACATTATCTCATAAATTGAGATTAACTTTTTTTCTCATTAGAGAGGTTCTGGTCCATTTGGTGTAAATGTAATGGCAATAAAATGCTAAATTGTAGAAGCTTGTGTGGATTTCTTGGACCTTTAGTTTCAACAGTGGTCAGAAAAAAGTCATAGAAATGCTATCATGGAAATGTTTTTTTTCTTTTTTAATCCTATGGCAGTTTACATTCCCTGTGGCTAAACACTATTAGAAGGAATGCAGCATTGAGAGAAACCATGCTTACTATCAGAATCTTCAGAAGATCTATATATGCATCCTTCTACATCCTTTCCTGTACACAAAGATACAATAAGATGCTGTTTTTGTGCAACCAAGCACATTATGGGAAATCTCTGCTTCTCTCTTGTTGTGTTAATATCACATGTAATACCATGGGCATGTGAATACCGACCACTGTAGACTTCAATGAACCGCTTAATATTTAATCAAGGAGTTAAATGATCCATGCACGCTCTTTTCATTAAGTGTTGGGTTTTTTTTCAGGAGCTGCCACGGAAATGTGTAACAACGCAAGTGCAATGCAAAGCATGCAAAGTTTATTTTGAAAATCCGAATTACTTGAGCAAGTTATTTTGGGTTTGGCTCACACACAGATCACTGGGATGAGGTTCCTGGGCTCATGGGGTCAAAACTAATTTCCTCACATGAAGCCATGAAGCCGTGTACCTCACATGTACATATGGCCACTCCAGAGGCAGCTGAGCCATCATGTAGCATTTACGCTAATCTGCCTAATGCTGCAGCTTACAGGCAACCCAGCAGCAAGTGAATATCATCCAAACATACAACTCAGAGTCTTGTCCACCTGCTTTGTACTTCTACAAACACAGAGAGCACAGAATGCAGCATTCGATTAGAAGGTTTTCTGCATTTTTCTGCACTTATCCGACCTAACACACATGAGAATAAGTCTATGAGGTGTTTTTTTTATTCAAGAGGTTCAGTATTATTTCTTTCTTGGAAGGAAAAGTCTAGGTGATAAAAGATCTGCCACTTAAACAGTGCACAAAATTCAAAATGTGTGTTTCCTCGGGGGTTTCCTCCGTGTACTCCAGTTTCCTCCCCTCACTCCAAAGACATGCGCTGTAGGCTGATTGGCATTTCCATATTGTCCGTAGTGTATGTGTGTGCAATTGTGCCCTGCAATGGGTTGGCACCCTGTCCAGGGTGTCCCGAGTTCAATAGGATAAGCTCCAGGCTCCCTGCAACCCTGTGTAGGAAAAGTGGTATGGAAAATGGATGGATATATACCTGAACATAAAGGCAAACAAAAAGGGGGGGAGCTGTAGAAACAGCCAAAATGTCCCCACAAGGTCAAAACTGTCAGATATTTCTATCCTGATAGGGACAGCCAAAAGATGGCTGTGAGTTTTTACAGAGACAAAAGGTTTCCTTTTGGTTACTGAGATTATGGTTGGGGTTAGATTTAGGTGTAGCAAAGCATAATTAGCTGCATTAATAATTTTTTCAGTGGAAGGTCCTCTCTCTCTCTCTGTGTGTGTGTGTGTGTGTGTGTGTGTGTGTGTGTGTGTGTGTGTGTGTGTGTTCTACTCCAGTCTTGGCCCAGAGAGCAATTTGCCCTGCTTCCAAAAAATGAGGTCATCGAAAAGGCACTGGCTTCGTGAATGAATTGTGCTAGTCTGACCAACTGACTAACGGCAGACCTGTGTCAGTCCTGTAACACCCTCAGCTGGTTGTGAGAGGGAGAGTGGATCATGCTGGAGCCATATTCTTTGCATGGACAGCTGTCGCTGTCAGGCCCAAGTGGGGACAGGCTGAGCAAACACTTCGGTTCGGTTAAACCACTAACCTGACTAAGTGACAGAGAACTGCTGGGTAGCGTATAAAATCAGTGCAGCTTTTATGTTTATTGGCCCAGTCGATCTATAGGCTGGAGAAATAAACCGCATCAAAGCAGCACATGCAGCGAACATGCCTGCATGCTGACTCTGGCGTATCTCATTATTAATTTATATAAATCACCCCCTGCATAGAATGACTTCAGTAGAGAATGCAGCGTTTACAGGAACCTCATGCAGCACACAATGCTGCAGTAATACTGTTCATTTTTATTATTGTGTAAATGGGTTTGGTCACTGTTAGATATATAGCACATACAGATACAAACAAATTAAATGCACACATGCACGCACACACACACACACACACACACACACACACACACACACACACACACACACACACGCACGCGCACAGCTACAGTACACCTGCATGGAGACAGCAGCAGTCCTAGAGCCAATGCATGAGTGTATGCAGCAAGACTAGAGAGGACACTGTAACAGCTGACTCAGAGTGTCAGGTGAGGCGAGGTAATGTGATCGGCCGTGTAAAAGGGCCTTCGCTTCTGTTTTATTTATCAATGGAGATGCCATTACGAAAGTGTGCTGCTCAGGGAAGAGATGCAAGGGTGAAAACGTGTCAAAATAGGCACAGGATGTGTACATGTACAGTGCAGCTGCAGTGGTGCAGTGATGCTGAAAGGCCTGACCAGCAGTGCATGGTGCATGAGGGAGTGTGTATTTGTCTGAGGCCATGAAACAGTAGAATCGATGCACTTAGATCAGCATATATGGTCAGCCATTTTTGTGCACTTTGATAAGCATATTTTACTATAATCTACTGTATATAAAACACTATATTGTGATTCTGTGGTTATATATTTATAAAACAGGCTATAAATCACTGTATTGTGATTCTATTTTCAGAAGAAATTTTGAAACAGAAAGTGAGCAGAACGGCTATAAAACCAAGGTCAGCAAGCATGAATCGACCCATTTTGTTAGTTTTGCTTGCAGGTCACCAGACATACAGAGACGTATCCCATTCCTTGAAGTCTCTTTAACAGAATCCAAACCTCCTTCAGTTCAGAACTTACAATTCAGGTGTAAGTTCTAAGAGAGCGGTGTAGAGAAGCGGAAACAGCAACGGTTGTGCTGCAGGAATGCAGCAGATGCAGCACTGCTGATGTGGAGCCAGTGAAGTTGAGATTGATTTCCCATCCCCAGAGAAGACCAAATCTTTAACTGCACTCTCTCACACAATATGACCGAATTAATAACATTCACTGCTTTTTTTTTTCTTCTTCTTTTTTTTTGTCAGGATTTCAGTTGTATACCAAGCAGCTTTTAGGATGGAACATGAGACCACACTACAATCATCTTGATTGTCAAAATGCTTTGTGATCTTCCTGTGTCACATATTATGTTGCATGCCACTGGTAATGGATCTCTTTCACTCACAGACTATTGACCTGCTGGTTCCTGATACACCTTGGACGTACCAGGATCCAGTTTCTTAAGATGCTGGTAAAATGAAGTTTCGTATTTCCGCGTTCCTTTTCCTCCTATTGCTCCTCTGCTTTGCCAATAGTACAGCAGAGAAAGAAACAGGAAGGATGAAGCATGTAGTTCCACATAATTAAGCCCTGATTGCCAAACCACTCTAAGTGTAGACGCATTGTGTGGATTTAGGCCAGTGTCAGCTGTAAGGACGGATGCTCCCTGCACACTTCACTCTCAAAAAGGGTCACCCCTTTATCCGGAGCACTTATGGAGAGCAGGGGATTTGGATTTGGTGCCCCCCTCCTGTACATACACACTCTCCATCCCCCCCCAACCCCCTTTTTAGGAGCGTCTTGTCCAGCTGATGCAGCCGAGGGGGTGGAGGGTAATGGTGGTGGCAGTGGGAGGGAGCTGAGGTGCACGCTGACCCTCCAGGTTGCGTTCCCCTTTAAAAGTCACGGCACACTCACTCATGCAGGAGCTGCTGCGGCAGTAGGGAAACACTGCTGAGCTGTGCAGTTTGAAGAGCCAGCGAGCACGCACTGAGGAATAGGGAAAGGGAGAGGGAGAGGGAGGGAGAGATAGAGGGAGACAGCAGAACGAGGCGGAGAGAAAGAGAGGGAGCGATCGCGAACAATGTCATTCCGTTCAGCAGGCGATGCTGCAGTCAACTTTGCTGCTGAAGTCAACCAGAGACACGGCAGAGGCTCCACGTCCTGGGAAGTGAACGCAAGGCTGAGTGAGTATGTAGAACTTTGATAATCTCTCAAAGGCTAAGGGTGCATGAACAACTTTTCACCTTATGGTGTAGATCAGGTGCTTGAGAATTGTCCTAGGAAGGATGGATAAATTCTCCCGCCCGGCCCAGGCTCTTCGGGATGCCGGGTAAAGGATGTATCGACCTACACGATGAGCGCTCTTCTGCAGTCAGTCTCCTGTTCTGGCAAAGCGTGGCTGACTGCTTTGCACCAGCCGGCTCGGCGAATGATTCCCGTGTGTGAGCTAACACATGGCATGATTTTTAAATAGCAGAGAAAGTCTGCCTGACAGGCAGAGAGGCCGGATGTAGGAGGGAATTAGGAGCCGTGTGGGTGCAGGGTCTATGCATGCAGGCACAAACACAAGATATCAGTCCATCCTAGTCAGCAGTATTCTGAAATATTGAAGCGTTTGTTTCTCTCTGCATCTTGCATGCCGCCTCTTCCTGTCTATATGTTTAGTATGTGTGTGCCAGGAGCGAAAGAGTTAAGCAGTTTGCAGCAGAAGTGAAAGTGGAGACAAGTTTTCGAGGGCGGCCTAGCTGGGACAGAAGGTTCCCACTGCGGAACTGAACACTCAGTGCATGTCATCTAGCAGTGTCACATCCACAAAAACCCTACAGCTGAGACATAAGATTTTGACATTAAGTCTAAACTGACCAGGTGCGCAAGAGCCCCCCCTTAGTGTGTATAAGTGCGTGGCTTTGTAAATGGAAAAGGAGCTGCTAATACTCTGATATTTGGGTGATTGAAAGACTTGATTCAGTGTTTCTTTAATTAGTTTCATTTATTCTGTAATTGAACACATAGGCTTTAGGCACCGTTTGGCCACTATTTGACCAAAGAAGTGCACACAGAGCAAGAAAAATGTAGAGGGGGATGACAATGGCAGGTTATCTACAGACTCATAACTCTTCCTGTGGTGCAGGCTTATACTGTATTTTCCCCCTTTTAAAGTGTGCATCGTGTCCACGTGTGCCCTTGGAATCTAGACTATTAAAATAAACACTAGCCTATAGTAAAAGCTCTTTCTTAGACTTCATTCAATTAGTTTCCTTGCACTAGAATATTACGTATACTCTCACTGATAAGGTAGCACAGTGAGCTCCAGGCGTTGCTCAACATTCATATCCAGGGCCTTGCAAGATATTTAGGTTTTTATACTTTATACAGGATGAAGTGAGGAGTGATACATCATTGTCAGATTTCCCAGCTTGACATCATTAGCAGAAACTGCAGTTTTCTGCAGCTCCTTGCTGAATGGTGGCGGGATGGGAAGGGATGGTGGGGGGTGGGGGGTGTATAAAGGGGGGGGCGGGGGGATTGGGGGGGTATTGGGGTATTGCTCTTGCTGCAAATTGCCGCACTCACCTGACACTCTGTGCAACCCCCTCCCTCCCCCCACCACCACTATTCTGTCCCATCTTTCTTCCTCCTTCCCGCTCCCTTTCCATCTCTTCCTGATCTCCTTCTCTCTATCTTTACCTTTCTCTAGCTCCCCAGAGAGCAGCTGCCCGGTATAGTGCAATGTGAGCATCTTTTTTTTCTGTGGGACATTAAAAAACTCAGCAAAGCATGCAGCACTTTTCCTGATCTCCATCCCATGTGAGCAGATACAGAGAGAAAGACAGAGACAGACACAGAGAGTGAGTGAATGTGTGTGTGAGAGAGAGAGAGAGAGAGAGAGAGAGAGAGAGAGAGAGAGAGAGAGAGAGAGAGAGAAGCAGAGACTCTCCTGCAGTGTCCTGCAGCACAGCTCCTGCAGTGTTGGGTTAGCCTGGAGCAGCAATGCAGTCACATGGAGGGAACGAGTGAGAGAGAGCAAGAGAGAGAGAGAGAGAGAAGAATGACTCTGCTGCTGAGTTTGGCAGCTATGAGCGTCAATGTGCCCTCTGTGTATACAGGAGACTCCAAAGAAACAGACAGATTAGCCTGACCACCACCACTCCTACCCACCCCCCTTCATACATACACTTTCCGCCAATGGTGCATAGTCCCGTACCAGTGCTCTAGTCCTCACGATGATGTAATCAATGCAGCAAGCTTTGAACTTGCTCCACTAAGAATGCCTATAGATATCCTGGTGAAGACACTTCGTCCCCTTCACTGCGCATGCCATTCATATTTTTTCCTATCCCTCTTTCAGTCATTTCTGCTGTATAACAATGAAAGACACAGATCATTTACCACCAATAAATGCAATTTCATTACAAAATGGTGCCAGATTTAAGGCAGCACACTTCACTGAGACTGTTCCCTATGTACAATTCAGATGGAGGGAATCAGTCGAGTGTTTCAGCCTCATATAGGGAACGTGCTCTATGGATTCTGATGACTCAAGAGAAATGGGACTCCAATGCAGCAGGCCATTCACCTATCACTGTCTTAATGGCCACTGCAGCTTCTGGCTCACTCAGCCACATGTGCAAGGAGGCTCTCTGCAGTGGGACACACTCATGCAGATCATGCACCCTCACTCTTAACAGACCCACACTCCAATCCATGAAAGCTCAATACACATGCAGGTTATAGCTCGAGGTCAGTAAACATTGAAAAACACATTTTTTGCAAATAGGAAAAGTAAATAAAATAAACAAAACAGCAGAGTAGGCAAGGAACTCTATCAGAGTGGGGCGAAACCACAACATGGGGAGAAAATGTCAAGGTGCAGAAGAGTGCGCTGTAGCGGAAATGGGAAATGCTGGCTTTTGTGACTTTGTTCCGTTTATTGATAAGGTCATCAGTATGAAAGTGCTTGGACACAGTAGAGTGGAGTGCAGTCACCGTCCAGCTACTGTACAGTAGCCCAGACTGCAGAGAGACGAAGACAGAGAGACTGCTGAGCTACGCTGTAATTCCAGGATGCTGCGCTTGTAAACCTGCGTACTGTAAGCATCCATTACACCCGCCTCCTGCAGAGACGTCCAATTGGTTCACACTTAATTGGGCTTAAACCACAAAAAGAGCTAATTCCTATAATCAATGGGGAATACAACAGTTGGAAAGCTAAGGCTGTAGGACTTCACAGTGTATACACACAAATGAGCATAAGATGGTATTGTATATTTAATATTAAGCCGTGTAATGTCTAATATGTGTGAGTTATATTCCTTTAGGATCGTGGTTGAAAAGCTTCCTGATTTAAAGCTAACAGTGGACTGGACTGCTGGTTTTGAATAAAACCTCATTTACACAGCTTTAAAAAAAAAAAAAAAAGGCATTTGAAAAGATTATTAAAGAAGACAGTAGTGAGGTTCAATGTCCATTTATAAAGCTCCTCCAACAGGGGGCGCAATCGACGCACGCCAGCGTTTTAAGATTTTACAATTCACTCCAATATTAAATCATGTATCATGTATTATCCAGCATTAAATACTAGAGTAGAAATGATCAATAATTCAATGCAATTATAATCAGACTATTCCATCAGACTATTCTATGCTATGGTCAAATTACTATTCATAGTTTTGGCCCTACATAATTTAGAAACAAGCAAATGGTTCAATTATTATTCATAGTAATTAATATGGTTCATAAAAATCATATTTTTAAATGATATAATTGTGCAAAAATGTATATGGACACAGAATGGTTATGGTAGTGTCAAGTATTATTATTGTTGCTGTTGCTATTGTTGTTGTTGTTGTTGTTGTTGTTGTTACCATTATTAATTTTGTTAATTTCATTATTATTATTTAAAATTTTATGGTTTAGCTGTAGGTTTACTTTAAGGATTGATATAAAATTATTTATCGTTACAAAACATCTCAGATATAGTATTTATTTATTTATTTATTTATTTAGCTAGTTGGATGGTTAGTTAGTTGGTTAGTTATAGTGCACATATCATATGTATAAGTGAATATTTGCTTTTTGACTAAGAACACAGTAGTACATAAAATAAATATTTCACTTATCCTGTTACCTCTGATACTGATGGACCAAACTGTCTTACCTTTATCTCTTTGCTCTTTCATTTTCCTTCTCTCTACATCTCCCCCCCTTTCCATTTCTCTCTCTCTCCTTCTTTCCCTTTCCCTTTCTCTTTTTCTCTCACCCCTTCCTCTTTCTTTCTAGGGGGCGCTCTCTGCTCTACAGGAACATGCCTTGACTTGTACCGGCTTGTCTGAAGGCAGCTCGGGTTTGTGGTCAACACAGCAGCTGTATGTGTGTGTGAGTGTGTGTGTGTGTTTGTTTGTTTGTTTGTTTGTTCCCTCTGCAAACTGACCCTGACCAGGGTGAAGACAACTACACAAGTCTTGTTTCTATCGGTATCTCTGTGTGTCTGCTCTGTGCACTGGATTTACAGCTTTAAACCCCTGGACTAGGTAAGAGACTTTTGGGGTGTGTGTCATTTCACAGGTAGTGTGAACACCCTTCTCTCTATACAACTGCTTTTTAGTGTCTTTCTTACCACCTACAGTGTGGAATTAACACCAAACATGTTCATTTGTGTCATATGTCTCATTTCAACAGAGTAGGTGTTCCTTCAACACTTTATAAGTGTTAAAGCTGTAGGAGGTAATCCAACACCACGCTTTAGTTTGTTTATAATTTCGAAATAGTTCATTCAACACTGTGGGTGTCAGTTCTACACTGTAATAAGTAAATGTGAACACTGTAATATCTAATTTAAGTCCTCTGTAGGAGCTGAGTCAATATGGTAGGTGTTCTATACTATACTATCTAATCTATAATCTATACTGTAATAGGATAGTTGAACACTGTTAGAGCTCATTTAACTTTATTAAACATTATAAGAGTTAATTCTATGATGTATGCGTTAATTAAACTCTGTATAAGGCATTTCAACACTGTAATTCAATACAGTAGATGTAAATGTAACTCTGGTCATATACACTTAAACTGCCGATATATACGTAAATGTATTGTTTGCAATCATGTAATAATGTTAATCACAACAGCCGGTATATTTTTTTAGTAAGTCTGAGGTGTTTATGCTGAACCCAGCACTTCAGTTAAGGCTTATGTTTCTTTCATGGCCGTGGTCGCCATGTTCATTGAAGTGTGAGTTTACACCCACTGTCACCTCCACCAGCCTCGGCCCCTTCCCTGAACAAATAGCACCCATTTGAGGAACAGAGGAAATCGGTTTGCTTACTGGAAAAGTCCATCTAAAGCTTTTATATCACTCAGTACTTAACAAAGCAAAGGAATTGTCAGTCTCTGAGATCATGTGTGTGTGTGTGTGTGTGTGTGTGTGTGTGTGTGATCACAGAATGTGGTTTGTGTTTTTTATTCAACAGCAACTATGTCGGTGGTTGTCCCTTCACTGGAAAACCCCAACTTTACCATAATTCATTCTGTTCCTTCACACAGAGAGAGATGGTTAATGTGTTCCTGCAACCCAAAGAGACATTAGGTAAGTTAGCAGATATTTTAACATAGATAGAGCATTTATTTAGATTTTTTTCAAATGTATATAATTGTAGAACAATTTAATCTTCTAAAAAAATGTTCTTTTAAATGGATTTTGATTGAAATTCAGGAGTTTTCAAAACAGGAAAAATGTCAATCTTTATAAACGTGTCCCAGAAATTCATTTATATACAGTATGTGTTAATTTATATAATTATATTTAAGGATTTGATGTTAAAATTGTAATGCAGTCCATTATTGTAAAAATGTACAATTAAAAATCCCATTTGTTTCCCCATTTGTTTTCCTATTAAGACCTTTACAAGAAAACAAAAAGTAATAGTGGAATATATAGTATTTATGTGCATTAATATTTTGGATGCAAAAAAAGAGTCTTGTCCTTGATCAAGTTACATAATGACTGGTATGGAAACTGTGACAGTTTTGAGATTGAGCCATAAAGCTTTGATCTCCGAAAGTAAGACGGAACGTTTATATTAAAATTATATTGAACAAGATATAAAATAAAAATAAAGATATAACCTAAAGTGATAATAAGCAAAATATAAAAAATACACTGCATGATGTTGCTAAAATATCATACTGTGATTACATAGCTACGTGTTGAGATTCACCATATTATTTTGACCAAAAACAATTATTGTCTGTTGAATCACATGAGATTGGTCAGGATGCTCACAGCACACCGTAAACATGTGTGATTTGTTAGAAGGCTCATTTGCATACTGCATCTTTGAGGCTATATTATTTTAGTATGTATGCTTATATCAGTTTTATGTCTGATGTCAGGAGCAGTGTGCTGATGTTAGTAGTGTATTTTTCTGGCTGAAAGGTGAGGTATTAAATTATTAATGCTCTCCAGTTCTACAAATAGAGCTTGCATTGATCACCAATCTCTTGAGGTAACTGATACTGTTTAGGAATGCAGTGTTTGCACTTTGTCTTCCCAGATTGTTCCTTACTGTCTCCTGTTTTTTTGTAGAGGAACGGTAGCGAATTTTTCCCTTGTCAGTCATTTTAGGCATGAGAGTGCGCAGGCTACTGTCGGATTTCCCACAAGAGATTTTTCGTCCGTGTTCATTTTTTAAGAATGACATTTTTAGGAAAAAGTTAGGGGATACAATTTGATTTCACTTTAGAGAGTTCTTCTTATCAGGCATTTCTATTTAGAGTGGCACTTTGTTTTCCTGATCTGTCTCATCAAATCTCAAAATCAAGATCAATTTAAGTGACACCCATTGTACTGCTTTACAGCCAGCTTTGTGAGTGACATTGTGTTTTTGGGCAACCCAGATGCCAGATATTTTGCATATGATTAAAAAAAAAGTCTTCTAAGCTCTACAATATTATTTATTAGGTCCATTTTTTTTTTTTTAATCATATATCGTTAAAATAAATATATGATACGCAAACATTCAGTATTTTGAAATGAACAAAGGGCATATACTGTACAACACATGCCTCAGGTGACAAGTACTTTCCCTTTAAGATGATTAAGCTTGTGGAATGTCTGGTGTACGCTGTGGTAGAATGGACAGAGTGATAGTACAATATATATGCGTGTGTGTGTGTGTGTGTGTGTGTGTGTGTGTGTGTGTGTGTGTGTGTGTGTGTGAGAGAGCGAGAGGGAGAGAGAGAGAGAGAATAACTATCACTCCTATACTCTTCTTTCACAGCAGCTTCACCAGATGTCCTTGCAGTGACTGAGAAACTAAACCAGGCACAGTGGTGAGCTCATTTACGCATTATACTTTGTGCCTCTTTGTGTCTCTCTATCCATTTCTCCATCTTTCCAACCTTATTTCTGTATTCCATATGCAATAGCTTGCTCAATTTTCTGTAAACCTTCTATTCGTGACCACATGTGACTTTTTGGTGCCTGATGTTAACTTTTTTACTAAACAGGAAGTAAAAAAAAAAAAAAAAAGGGCAGTAGTATTTTCACAACAAAAAAGGGGGAAAATTGTGTCTAAAAGGATTTTTTTATTCCTGAGGGTTTTGTTTTCAACCACCAGATGCAAGATTAGCCTCCTATAGCGTCACTTTCGCACTGAGAATAAATTTGAGAGAAGTGTAGATGATGACTCAGCATGTTAGGAATGTCACATCCTTTATAACAACCTATTTTTGAGAGTAAAATGGGAATCAGTGAAGAGGTCATGTGTCAGAGGTGTGCAGCCACACACACACACACACACACACACACACACGCCGGTGGCACGGCTGGGGAGTGCCAGCTGGCAGTCGCATGCTTTTCCCCTACTTCCTGAAGGCTGGTATTAGGGATTACATCAGGGTTAAGGCAGCAAAGAATTCCTGCCGTCATGTGCCCTCGTCTGCCTCATGAGACACACGCACGAACACGACGCTGTAGTTTGGCAAGTGCAGCAGAAAGGGGATCACGAGGTTTTTGATTGTGTTAGTGGCTCTGTGTGTGTGTGTGTGTGTCTTGGGGGTGGGGGAGTAAGGCAGGGGTGGTTGTAAGGGTGTGTAAGTTTTGCATACTCTAGTCCAAAACCGTGACACCTGTCTTTCCCTTTGCTGTGAGGAATGGTGAAAAGATTCCATGTACGTGTTATCTACCAAAGAATGATGAATTTATGACCACAATATGTTTATGAGGTTGTGTTTATGAGCATGATGTGTTTTACTGCACCCTTACCCTGAACAGTTTCAAGATCTATTCAGTGGCCCCGGTGGCTGTATCCACCTGTAATACGTGATCAGACTAGTGGCATATCGGCTCACGTGTTTTTCTAGTCAAAAGAGTTCTCCACCTCAAGCAAGTGGTGATGTACAGTGACGCAGCAGCAGCACACCTGGCATTGCAGGACCGACAGGGTGTGTGAAATATGGAAATGAAACATAGACGATTGAACAGGAGGATAACTAGAATAGAAGTGTGTCTAATAGTCTAACATTTATTTAACAGAGCTTGAAATTGTCGTGAGGAGAAAAAAACAACGGGCAATGGCATTATACATTAAGAGAGTTTAAGCTTACTTGGTGTTGCTCAACTCAAGATCAGTTTCACTCATCCACTTTCCTACAATCCTTGGCTGAAATGACTCTTGAATAAGGCAGTAAGCAGAGCAGGAACTAAAATAGCCAGCTAATTACAGGTGTGTTGGCTCAAGCACTGATAACACATCTGGCCCCTGGAATGTTGTGTCAGCAGCTATCATAAAACGCCATGAATGGTGCCAGACTGTCCGATACAGGGAGCCAGCACAACCAGCCAGAGAGGTGGATAAGTTACCGTTTGTTTCTTATCAGTACATTATTGTCCTTTGCAATGATTATACACATTTTATTACCTGTGGTGAGCATCCCGTAGAGTCTAAGATGGGTGATTAGATGAGTATTTTGATGAATCACGGCTTTCATGTGGTCCAACGACGTAAATAATGTGGGTTAAAAACAATTACACACCAATCATTAACCATGTTGCTTGATGGATTGACCACTTAATTTAAACATATTGCAATTGCTGTATAATCACAATCACAGTGGGATTGCAGTATAGAATTTTTTTTCCAATCATGCATCTCTAGCATGATAAATATTTAGTCTCTTTAATCTGAGCCGGTCAATATTCAACCAATATTTCAACCCAATCTCTATGAACTGCATCTGTAATATATGTGTAATTACCATGAGTAAGAATTTTGACATGTTTCCATATACTAAAAAAAAAAAAAACAGACAATCTGTTTACTTGAAATTCACTTATAATGGTCATTTGAGGGCAGTTGTTCAGTTACATCACTAAATGTTTACAATACAAATCCATACCTTTACACACTAACAATAAATGCCTTATAGAGTTTTATCCAACTTTTCAATACTGGGAAGTGTAATTACGCTTATTTACACTATATAAAACATGACATTTCATATAATTCATGAAATCATTCTATACCCCAACAACTGTCCTTATACTCCCATAATTATAAGTGAGTTTCAGGTTTTTCAGGTTTTTCATTCTTTTCTCCATGGAAACATGGAAACTCTTGTCTGTGGTAAATCACTTTCATATACACTATAAAGATGTAATAAATAGAGATTACTTAACAAAATGGTGAAGTATTCTATTAATTAATTTCATTTTAACTGTAGAAACAAGCACAGATCTGAGACATATGACATATGAATCAGTGTCTGATTTATGAAACTGTCACGCATTTGTTGATGAATCAGCTACAGCTGCATGGATGCAAGCTCCCGCCCACTATTTAAATGTCATATGAATACGACAAACAACAGTTTAAGCTCATATACATCTCATTTACATGCAATACACCCTAAAAATAGTGATAGTAAGCCGATAAAAGGAAAGCATTCAGCAGTTACTCAAGATCTGAAGAATGACGTGAGTGGAGAGGAGAAAGGAAATTTGAGTGAACCTTAGTTAGAGGTGTTACTGGTCTTATTGAAAGCCTCAGAAACGGCATAGAAGCTAAGCACAAAATGAGAACTTAAAATAAAATGATCAATAAATTAACATAGTGTCAACAGAGGATAGGATGGTGTAAAAGGTTTGGCTTTTCCAATCCCTTGTTTTTTGTTTTTAATAAAGCTGTTAATGTCAAAATCAGTTAGAAAATGTGAACTATTTATAGTTAGTTTTTATTTTTTTTTAATTGTATTTGAATTATTTGATTTTTTTTATTTACTTGAATAAGATTTATTTAACATTTTCCCTATAAATATAGATGAGCTGAGTTTCCATTCAGAACAAACCTTATTTCCTGTAAATATGATCCTGGAAAATATTAAACAGTGAAAATCCGACTAACAAAATGAATAAATCGTGCGTGGTGTGTTTTAGTGTTGAAATTAGATCATGTTTTAACCTTAAAAAAAAAAAACCCACCATGATATCCAAGCGCACTTGCCTGTCCAAACCTCTGCGCCCGGGTCAGTGTTTCAGTGTCTGCCTCCTGTACACAAATGCACCACAAATTACTCAACTCAAGTGCTAATCAGCTGATAAAGATCCACCTCTGCTAATTCTGATTCATATTTACAAACTGACACTAAACCCCATTACCTATATACGCTATTAATACAAGGTTCCTGTGATTAGTAACATGATTTCATTTTTAATTGTATTACTTATATGACACTGCTTGCTATATTCCCTATTGTTATTGATGATCTTGGTATTATTTCAGGATGTTGAAAATTTACACACTCTGTATAGATATTTGCTGGTACAGATATTGACGGAATTTGTGTACTCTCATTTGGTGGTCAGATTTGACCATACACAACTGTGATGAATGAGGGTCACTGTTTTAGACTGGGATTTATGAGCTTGCAGTTGCTGACTGTGAGGGTAATGAATAAAGCTTGGCTACACTGTCCTTGGCAGGCCATGATTTCTCTCTCTCTCTCTCTCTCTCTCTCTCTCTCTCTCTCTCTCTCTCTCTCTCTCTCTCTCTCTCTCTCACTCTCTCTCTCTCTCTCTCTGTCATGTTCGTCCTTTTCTTTCCTTCTCTATTGTAAGTGAGAGGAGCAGGCCGGCTTCTGTCAGCTGTGAGACCTGGGTCTTTGTCAGAGCAGTAAAGAGAGAGAGAGAGAGAGAGCAAGAGAGGGAGGCAAGTAACCTAAAATAACCCAGCGGTGGGGAATACCAGCTGATAAACCTGAACGCTGTCTCTGTGGGTGCTCAGCAAATCATAGCCTGGGCTCTACCTCTTTCCTCCCTCTCACACTCCTACGACATGTTCTTATCAGCCACCTTTCTTAGAAACACCAACACATGCACACATGCACACGCACACACACATACTCACTCACACACACACACACACACACACACTCATCTAATAAGTTGTTTAAGGTAAATATAGTCTGAACCTCATGAACCTGGATTCAGCATTTATTTGCAAACAAGTGAGTCACCACTTTTTATGAGGTTGAGAAGGCGATCATAGTTTATAGCCTGGAGAGACACGTTGGAAAAGGACTGCTCTTACCTACACAAAGTCGCAGGGGTCTCTTTTGGATCCTTATTTGTTTTTAAAAGTCTCTAGTTTCTTCTTTTTTTTTTTTTTTTAAGATCACACCCTTTTGTATCTAGGGGGTCAGAATGTTTTGTGGACTATGTAACTAAGGAGTGACTGTAGATGTCCTCCACCCATATGGACACTGGCACACACACACACACACACACACACACACACACACACACACACACACACACACACACACTAATTTAAAAAATCAGAGGAATATTTACATCATATTCCCTGGTTGGTTGCCGTCCACAACTGGTTGTCTTATATTCTGAGTCATTTTATTCTATACTGGTTCCTTTTCATTCTGTGCATTGACATTGCTAATGGTGTCAGATAAATGTATATAAAAAGTAATGTGTGAGACTACCATGGGACCTCTTTATAACTGTGAACAGATAAAAGAGGGTCTGACAGTGAAGCATGCTTACTGAAAATATAATGACAGTCATTTGAAGTGTTTAAAGTAACAATATTTTGCATATTGAGTGACATTGAATTAGGGCGCACAATTAGTGTAGTATATCCTGAGGTAAAATAGCTTTTTATAGTTCATATCTAGTATAAAACATATATCTGTTATAGTAGGTGTCATAAGCACTGTGTTTCCCAAAAGTTCAAATGAAACATGAAACCTACACCACTTTCATGACTTTATTATTATTTTTTTTTTTTTTTTTTTTACACAGAATCAATTCATCATCCTTGGACACATCCTTCAAGACTGTTACATCTTAGTATGAAATTTCTGCACTTGTCCGTCATCAGCTGCTATAGCAAAATATCTGGACATTCAAGAAACAGCTCCTAACACTCCTGCTTGCTGACACAAAGGCTTCCAGGAAGTAGGACGTGTACAGTATATCCGTTCTCAAGGGAGGAGCATGAGGAAAATAAAGAGGAGAAGTAGAAGAGTTGAGGAGAAGAGTCGAAGAGGAGGTGTGTCAAGAGAAGCGGCTATTGTGAGTGTTTCTCTGGCAGTGTCTTAGCTGGTTGTTGTGAGGAGTGAGAACGAAGCAATCAGCAAGTATACTGCCGCAGAAACTCGTCACCATGCGAAGCCCGTCCAGTCGCATCTTCAACACGTTAACCTAGAGAAAGAAGGAACTCCACCTTATCCCATCAGCCTCCATTTCAGAACTGCTCAGCACTGTGAGACAGTGATATATTTCTTAATATTTGCACTTCAATTTCTCATTTATTGTGTATTTGTAGTGTTTCATTCTGTAAGGTATTATTATTTTGTATTGTGTTCTCTCGTTTCTATGAGTCGCTCTTGTAATAAAGTCAGCTGAAACATGCTGCTCGAGTTCGCTCTTCGACCAGCAAGGCCTCAGTCACCTGTTTCAATAAACAGCAACTGCCTTTTTTAAATTGATTCTTTTTTTTATAACACCTTTTGACAGTGGCAGCCTGGTCGTAATGCGGGCCCGGTGTCATCCGGGCATGCTGAACATCTGCAGCTGTTTCACTGCGACTGTCGACATTTAGGTCTTAATAAAGTAGCTGCTAGCACTTCTCTCCTTTTAAGCTGTGATTGCGTTAAGTGCACCACTTTACTGAAACATAGTGCAGAAGCCAGACATCCATTTGGCTGTTCCAGAGAGCTTTTTTTTTTTTTTTAAAAAGATGTTAAGTCTGTTCCAAAATCTGTTTCAGCAGATTACAATGATGTGATTCTTAAAGGAAAACACTGCAACACAATAAAGATGCTTATATTGAAATATTTGTGTTGTGCTTAGCGATTCTGGTGTTGATTTGTCGGTTGGTGCTGTATTTATGTTATCGCCATGAGACGTTGTCTCGGGAGCATTGCTAGCGCAGTTACAGTGGTCTTCAATAGGAGAAATAATTCAGCGATCTGAAACATAAGTGAGAATGGTTAAGTATCAGAGTCTGAATCACTTTACTGGACAAATGTACAAGTGTACTTTTCAGATGTTGTGTGGTACTGGTTTTGATGGAGAGGAACCATTTACCTGAGGGGAGTTTCTGAAACTTTTTTTTTTTTTTTTTTTTTTTTTTTTTCCAGCTGGGTTGTTCATCCTGATGTCATGCAGCTCTGGAATTGAGTGCTGCTGCTGACCAGTCAGCATTTCTACTGTGCATTCTGTTTTTAAACAAGAAGAGGCTGAGCTGAATTAAGGATGAGGTTAAGATCTCAGTGATGGATCGATTGTACTGAAACAGAACCTTTTGAGAAATTATGTTTCCACGATTTTCATAGAAAGAACACCCCTGAAATGAGCAAGAGTTTCTTTTCTCACTCATTTTTTTTTCAGTGATGTTCAGTGTCACAGATGAAGAGCTGAGAGAGCTGGACAGATTAAAAGATTAAAGTGCTGCTGCATTGGTCTCTTTAGGTAGAGATGAGGCAAGAGTTGAATCTCAGCGGTGCCACTATGAGCAAGCAAAAAAAAAAGGCATTATGAGTAATGTAGGACACTATTAGGCAAAGTGAAAATAGACCAACATGTCAATGAAAGACATTTAGACTAAAATTTAAAAAAAAAAACAAAAAAACTGAAGATTAATATGCAAGTCATTCAGGGTGGATTTTATGTTACATAATAAAAGCAAATGACAGTTTTCTAAGATTTTATAAAGTCAAAGTATAAAATATTAAAAGTATAAAATATTATCAGTATGAATGTGTTCAGTGATGTGTGCAGTAAAGTGGAATTTTTTTCTATTGTGATCAGTGATTTGCTTGGTTTTCCTTACAAACAGCAGGTTGTTCAAGTGTGAGAAGAATCTCCTGGCACTGAGTCAGAAGGGGCTTTTGGTGGTGAAATCATTTTATGGTGTTGATGTGCCTGTGCTTGAAATAAAGGAAGCTCACATTCAAATCTGTGTCAGAGATGACTGAATTTCTTCTATATTTGAAGCAGTAAATCAGTTAATTTGTTTAAGAAGACCTTCACTAAAGGTGAGATCATTTCTATATAAATTGAGAGAAACTTGTTAATGAAACTCAAATCAAATTAATATCGATCTAAAAAATACTCTACACAGTTGTTTAACATTATCTGGAATGCAGAAAATGTGCAAGCTTGTGAAGAAAAGATTTTTAAAATATTAGAATAAAGAATTGATAATACAGCAATGTCGACCTGAGCTAATCAGCTAATTAACTCAAAACACTTTTTTACTCAAAACACCGTTGCTCAGTGGTCCAAAGTCCTCTTTTCAGATGAAAGTAAATTTTGCATTTCATTTGGAAATAAGGTCCGAGAGTCTGGAGGAAGAGTGGAGAGGCACAGAATCCAAGTTGCTTGAAGTCCAGTGTGAAGTTTCCACAGTCAGTGATGATTTGGGGTGCCATGTCATCTGCTGGTGTTGGTCCACTGTGTTTTCTCAATTCGAGAGTCAATGCAGCGTCTACCAGGAGATTTTAAAGCACTTCATGCTTCCATCTGCTGACAATCTTTATGGCGGTGCTGATTTCCTTTTCCAGCAGGACTTGGCACCTGCCCACAGAGCCATAACTACTAGTAACTGGTTTGCTGACCATGGTATTACTGTGCTTGATTGGCCAGCCAACTCGCCTGACCTGAATTTTGTCAAGAGGAAGATGAGAGACACCAGACCCAACAATACAGACGAGCTGAAGGCCGCGATCAAAGCAACCTGGGCTTCCATAACACCTCAGCAGTGCCACAGGCTGATTGCCTCCATGCCACGCCGCACTGATGCAGTAATTCATGCAAAAGGAGCCTCGACCAAGTATTGAGTGCATAAATTAACATATTTTTCAGAAGGTCGATATTTCTGTATTATAAATTGTTTATTTTAATATTTTGAGATACTGGATTTTTTTTATTTCCATGAGCTGTAAGCCATAATCGTCAAGATTAAAACAAAAAAGGCTTGAAATATTTCACTTTATGTGTAATTAATCTATAATATATGAAAGTTCCACTTTTTTAATTAAATCACTGGAAAAAATGAACTTTTCCACGATATTCTAATTTTTTGAGATGCACCTGTATATCTTAAATATAAAAAGTACTGAGATTTATAAGCCATTTATGGTTGTTTTTGTGTTTCTCATTTATACTTTACGTCTGACATTTATCCAAATATGTATAATGCCATTTAAATACATACAATAAAATAACGTCATTTTTTATAAGATATACATTTACAATGGAAATTATTACAGTAAAGTAATATCCAAGGCCTTTAGCATCATTTTATGCAAATATAAATGTTTGATCAGACAATGCTACCAAATACATACAGTACATATAAAAACATTTTTAAAATGTGTATTGGTTAACTAAATGTGACAGTGGCATATACAGTATGATATGTTGTACATAGTGCACACGTATAGTCTGATTTCCCTAATTAACAGCAATCCCAGTTTAATCACTGAATCTAATTCTGATTTCAATCTGATTTCATTTTGTGAATTATCTACAATGAAATATATTAGTTTGCTCACTAAGACATCACTGTCTTGATTTACAGACTGCATAAATCTATTTCGTATATAAGTCTAATAATATTATAGGCTGCTAATACAATACTGTAATACTAATTCCATAAATACTTTAGAACTATTCATGGAGTAAGCAGTATATACTATTTAAGAAATAACAAACGTAAAGCAATGTATTTATTTAATAAATGATTCATAGTAGAACTATGATATCATAATAGATCTAGTTCTTATTTTAAGTGTACAGAATATGTAATTCACTATAGTAGAACATACTATGTCATGCAGCATGCTTCCATTGGAAAATCTGCGCCAGAATGAGAGGACAAAGCACGGCTGGGCTTGAAGAACCTATAAAACGACTATAATTAGGCTGTTTTGACTTCTTTTTGTGGAAACACACAATTATGCAAGACACAATATGGTAGTGTATAAAAGGTTAAGACACAGAGATAGTTGATTCTCAGGCCATTGTAGCAATAGGTCTGATGTGGATATTTCTGGTGTAGAATTCACAAGCAAAATACAATGATACTTCCTACAGCTATGTATGTAGAGCTGTGGAGAATGAGCATGAGATTGAAAATATGACAATGAGCCGCAGCATGACACCCACACAGAAAAAATTGTACAGCAAAACAGGCCTAACATATGTTGGTACATGTTTACAAAAAAAGACATCTCTCTCTCTCTCTCTCTCTCTCTCTCTCTCTCTGTCTCTCTCTCTTTCTCTCTCTCTCTCTGATGAGATGAGATGATGCATTTGCTGCAGAGTACAGCACGATGAAACACTGCAGCTCTTCAGGAGAAGCTCTGCATCGGCCTGTAGATAACTAAACGAGGAGGGGGTGATTTCCCCTTCAATGCAGCGAATCTGCAAACTCAGTGATCTGGCCACTGGAACCCTGCTCACTATCCTTCTTATATAGTAAGCGAAAAATGTTGATATAAAACATGATATTTGATAAAAAATATGATTGTTTATGAAGCGTTTAAAATGTTATTAATAGCAGCATCACAGTTACCTAAAGGAATGTAATATAATAATATAAGGCTGATCGTCTTCCGTAGAATATATAATTTTTTCATGCTAATAAAACAACAAATTTAGGTCATGTCAAATTAATTCATAAAGCAGAACTGCTATAGCCTACAGTAAGACAAGCTAATTGAAAAGACATGCAAAAGAATTTTAAAATAAATTCTTCCGAAGCATTATGTACAATTAAAGTAAAAGTGCACAAAAGATAATAAAAAGCAAGACACTGTGTCAAATAATATTAAAGTCCATATCTCTATATCAGTTTTCATTAGCTCACAAAAGACTGATGAGGCCAAACTGATACTGATATAAAGAGATATTGGATCCTTTTTTCTATAACCTACAGCAAGGCAAGGATCAATATAATAAGTTATATATTTTTATTTAGTGTTCTATTCCTCTGTCACTCTTTTCTCTTGTGTTTCTTTTTCTGTATTTCTGCATTTGCACATATCCATGTTCACTGTATGTATTCATCTTATTAATAAAAATCATTTAAAAAGTAACTAAAATAGATGATATTAAATTAAATAAAATGATTAAAACAATGTTCAACTGCTTGAAGATATCTTTTCTAGTCACCTTTAGGGGAAAATAATTAATGTCCAACTGTTTCCAAAATTACAATTCAGTTAATGTGATGCTTTTGGTGCAATTATGTCGGTTCAGTGAGTTTCAAACATATACTATATTCACTTATGTGAAAAATACAGGTACAAAAGATGTACACTGAAAGGGACAGTTTAGTATCTTTTTATATTATTATTATTATTATTTTGATAACGTTCACAGAATTAGCCTGCACCTGTATTAGCTGAATATCCTCACACAGTAGGACAACCCTGTTGGGAAAAAAAACAAAAAAAACAATAGAAACCATCACAGAAAATCTAATGGTTTCCACTACAGATACCATTACATACCATCAGCTGTTAACCATTAAAACCATTATAAAATGGTTTCCATTACATAGTAGAACGTATTAAGGACGTAGGTCCTTAATGGTATGCACTAGACATAACATGTCACCAATAGAAGGTAACAAATTACCAGTAGAGATCCACAGGGACCATTACAGTTTCCATTAAAACCAATACAATTCCCATTATAACCATTAAAACCATTATAAATTCTATAAGGGTTTATATTGTTTGTTTTTTCAGCAGGAAAATCAGTCTGTCTTTAAAAAAATATATAGACTATATAGTTGTGGTTACATTATTTAGTTGACAGGGTAGAATGGAGGGTTCCCCCCCCCCCTTAAATAAGGCTTAAATTAATCAATCATGAAAAGTAGAATCTTTTCACTCCTACAGTTACTGTGTAAATTCACTTCGGCGCAGTGAAGCGCTGCTGATTTAGCCTCATAGTTTATGGCGCCATCTAATGGCCACTCGGCATTACTACATATGGAAGAACTTTAAAAAATAATAATAATAATAAATAATAAATATATTAACATATACAGTATACTCATTTATGGTTTATTGTTTATTCATTTTATATATAAAGGAATATATAAACTGGCTGTTTTAATATTATATGAGACTACGTAAATAGGAATAATATGAAAGAAAGAAAGACTATTTCAATAGACCGTTGTGTGAGCTATAATTGAGGATTTCTGATCAAATATGAGATCAAATAAATAAATAAATGAAACAGAATCCTATGCTAGAATCCTAGTTTCAGTTTGGTTGTTAAGCGTTGATAGCTTTATATAAATCCAGCTTGACTTTCTCTCATAAGGAGATACTGGGAGGAGTTAAAGTGACATCGAGAAGCTCTCACGCGCACACACACACTTTCATGTTTTTCCAAGTGACGAAACTTTCCTGAACTGATTTATTCGTTTGTGTGTAAGAATAAAATTAAGGACATTTTCTGGTTAACCAGGAATTAAAAGTCTCCTGTACGTCAAAACGTCGACGAAACCAAGTGAAATGGAGACGCCTGACTGACTTTCCTCACAGACTTCACACATTAAATCAGTTCCTAATCCGGTTTGAACGCCTCAGAGGAGTTGTTTGAGGAAGTCATGGCGGTGTGGGAGCAGACGGACGTGGCTGTGTATGAGCAGGTTGTGGTGTTGTTGTCGTGTTCTCTCTCGGTGTTGGGCTCTGTGCTGGTTATGAGCACGTACGCAGTGTGGCCCGACCTGAGAACCACACCGAGGCAGCTTTTAGTCTTCCTCTCTATAGCTGATTTACTCTCCGCCGTTTCCTACGCTTATGGAGTTTATAAGGTTTTTAACGCGAACACTTGGGACTGCGTCACGCAAGGAGCCGTTTCCACTTTCTCCAACACGAGCTCCTTCTTCTGGACTGTGGCCATTGCTGTGTACCTGTACATCTTCATCGTGCAGTCCAGTCAGAGACAAGCCGACAGTTTGGTCTTATATTTTCATCTCATCAGGTAGCATGGACATTATTATTCAATCTGCAACGACAACTTCCCACTTTGGTGACCTGTGTTCACAATCTGTTCTTCTCTTTCTGGTTACCTTGGTCCTATTTACATAATATAGTTTATCAACAGTGTCCATCACTGTTGCACAACCTGACACATATTTGTCAGGTCTGTACACTTTCAGGGAAGAAAAAAATTGTTAGGCCTACTAATCTGTTCCTTTCCTTGTCACTGAGGTTAGTCCCTTATCTTATGCACCTTTTAGTATTTATCTTTCACACGTAAATATGGATATAATGTAATAATTAAACTGTAATTAGCTTTTCAGGTAGAGTTTTAAAGGTACACATGCACCTTTCTAGGTAGATTAGAGCAGTACCCTATTTCTGAGAGTACTACAAGGTGTGCCTAACAAACTATCCACTGAATCTACAGGGTATCCCAAAAGTCTCTATACATGGGGGGCTATGTTTGCCAGCACCATGTCGGTTGTGCCTTCCTCACTGGATGTTCGTGGACGTCCTCAACACTTCCAGTCTTTCTGAATTTGTTTATAAGTTTGGCAACAGTGTTGTGTGTGTGTGATGTGTTTGCCATGTTTCCTGTTAAAGTCCATCGCAATCTTGCGATGGTTTCCAGATCCAGCCATGAGAATGATTTCAATACGTTCTTCTTTTGACAAAGGCATTCTTAAAGGCTATTTGGAAAAATGTACAGGTGCATCTCAATAAATTAGAATGTCGTGGAAAAGTTCATTTATTTCAGTAATTCAACTCAAATTGTGAAACTCGTGTATTAAATAAATTCAATGCACACAGACTGAAGTAGTTTAAGTCTTTGGTTATTTTAATTGTGATGATTTTGGCTCACATTTAACAAAAACCCACCAATTCACTATCTCAATAAATTAGAATACTTCATAAGACCAATAAAAAAAACATTTTTAGTGAATTGTTGGCCTTCTGGAAAGTATGTTCATTTACTGTACATGTACTCAATACTTGGTAGGGGCTCCTTTTGCTTTAATTACTGCCTCAATTCGGCGTGGCATGGAGGTGATCAGTTTGTGGCACTGCTGAGGTGGTATGGAAGCCCAGGTTTCTTTGACAGTGGCCTTCAGCTCATCTGCATTTTTTGGTCTCTTGTTTCTCATTTTCCTCTTGACAATACCCCATAGATTCTCTATGGGGTTCAGGTGTGGTGAGTTTGCTGGCCAGTCAAGCACACCAACACCATGGTCATTTAACCAACTTTTGGTGCTTTTGGCAGTGTGGGCAGGTGCCAAATCCTGCTGGAAAATGAAATCAGCATCTTCAAAAAGCTGGTCAGCAGAAGGAAGCATGAAGTGCTCCAAAATTTCTTGGTAAACGGGTGCAGTGACTTTGCTTTTCAAAAAACACAATGGACCAACACCAGCAGATGACATTGCACCCCAAATCATCACAGACTGTGGAAACTTAACACTGGACTTCAAGCAACTTGGGCTATGAGCTTCTCCACCCTTCCTCTAGACTCTAGGACCTTGGTTTCCAAATGAAATACAAAACTTGCTCTCATCTGAAAAGAGGACTTTGGACCACTGGGCAACAGTCCAGTTCTTCTTCTCATTAGCCCAGGTAAGACGTCTCTGACGTTGTCTGTGGTTCAGGAGTGGCTTAACAAGAGGAATACGACAACTGTAGTCAAATTCCTTGCCACGTCTGTGTGTGGTGGCTCTTGATGCCTTGACCCCAGCCTCAGTCCATTCCTTGTGAAGTTCACTCAAATTCTTGAATCGATTTTGCTTGACAATCCTCATAAGGCTGCGGTTCTCTCGGCTGGTTGTGCATCTTTTTCTTCCACACTTTTTCCTTCCACTCAACTTTCTGTTAACATGCTTGGATACAGCACTCTGTGAACAGCCAGCTTCTTTGGCAATGAATGTTTGTGGCTTACCCTCCTTGTGAAGGGTGTCAATGATTGTCTTCTGGACAACTGTCAGATCAGCAGTCTTCCCCATGATTGTGTAGCCTAGTGAACCAAACTGAGAGACCATTTTGAAGGCTCAGGAAACCTTTGCAGGTGTTTTGAGTTGATTAGCTGATTGGCATGTCACCATATTCTAATTTGTTGAGATAGTGAATTGGTGGGTTTTTGTTAAATGTGAGCCAAAATCATCACAATTAAAAGAACCAAAGACTTAAACTACTTCAGTCTGTATGCATTGAATTTATTTAATACACGAGTTTCACAATTTGAGTTGAATTACTGAAATAAATGAACTTTTCCACGACATTCTAATTTATTGAGATGCACCTGTATATAATATAAATTAAGTATGAAATATTTTGGAAAACATTTTGCTAAAAAGTGTTAATTCCCCCCTGCGCATGGAGACTTTTGGGACACCCTGTATATGTACAGATACAGTGCCCTCCACTAATATTGGCACCCTTGGTAAATATGAGCAAAAAAAGGCTGTGAAAATTGTCTTTATTTTTGAAACTTTTGATCGTTTGTTCGAAAAATTCGCAAAAATATTCTGCTCTCAAGGATATCAAACAATTGCAAACACAACACAGGTTTATCAAAAAAAAAACTTAAATATAGGTGTGCAACAATTATTGGCACCCTTTTAGTCAATACTTCTTCTCCTATAATGCCTGATGAGGTTGGAGAATACATGGCAAGTGATCTGAGACCATTCCTCCATACAAAATCTCTCCAGATCCTTCAAATTTCGAGGTCCATGCTGGTGGACTCTCCACTTCAGTTCAGCCCACAGGTTTTCTATGGGTTTCAAGTCAGGGGACTGGGATGGCCATGACAGGACCTGGATTTTGTGGTCCGTAAACCATTTTTGTGTTGATTTTGATGTATGTTTTGGATCATCGTCCTGCTGGGAGATCCAACCACGGCCCATTTTAAGCTTTCTGGCAGAGGCAGTCAGGTTTTCATTTAATATCTGTTCATATTTGATAGAGTCCATGATGCCAAGTATCCTAACAAAATGTCCAGGTCCTCTGGCAGAAAAACAGCCCCAAAACAATAAAGAGCCACCACCATATTTAACCGTGGGCATGAGGTACTTTTCCCTATGGCTACCTCTCTGTGTGCGCCAAAACCACCTCTGGTGTTTATTGCCAAAAAGCTCTGTTTTGGTTTCATCTGACCATAGAACCCGATCCCATTTGAAGTTCCAGTAGTGCCTGGCAAACTGAAGACACTTCAGTTTATTTCTGGATGAGCGTAGAGGCTTTTTTCTTGAAACCCTTCCAAACATTGCGGTGATGTAGGTGACTTTGGATTGTAGTTTTGGAGACTTTCTGACCCCAAGACACAACTAACTTCTGCAATTCTCCAGCTGTGATCCTTAGAGATTTTTTTGGCCATTCGAACCATCTTCTTCACAGTGCATTGAGACAATATAGACACATGTTCTCTTCCAGATTGATTGATAACATTTCCATTTGACTGGAACTTCTTAATTATTGCCCTGATGGTGGAAATGGGTATTTTCAAAGCTTGTGCTATTTTCTTATAGCCACTTCCCATTTTGTGAAGTTCAATAACCTTTTGGCACACATCACAGCTATATTCCTTGGTCTTACCCATTGTTATGAATGACTAAGGGAATTTGGCCTATGTGTTACCTCATATTTATACCCCTGTGAATCGGGACGTCCTGGTTGAACAATTTCCTGTTCCTAGTCACCCAGGTGTGCTAAAAAATGTAAAATATCAATCAAATATATTTCTCTCATACAAATTCAAAGGGGTGTGGTGTCAACAATTGTTGCACATCTATATTTAACAAAGGTGTTTTTTTGTTTTTGTTTTTTTATAAACCTGTGTTGTATTTGTAATTGTTTCATATCCATGAGAGCAGAGTATTTTTGTGAATTTTTTTTTTAGCCAAAAGATCAAAAGGTTAAACAATAAAGACAATTTTTCACAACCTTCTTTGCTCATATTTACCAAGGGTGCCAATATTAGTGGAGGGCACTGTATGATTTAAACTATGCTTGGGCCCCACAGATCGCAGATTGTGGCTATATTTTGTTCAGGTAAATCTTTCTTCGTCTAAATCTCAGGAAACCCCACAGGAGGCAAGTCCTTATTATTGGTGGAGATAAGTTATAAAACCAACAAGACAGAAATCTGTACATAGCAGGTTCACAATAAATTATTTAAGTGTATCCAACTGTGTGAAGCACTGTAGCTGAAGGTCAGTAAATGCCACCACCAATTTGTCAAACACTGTATAACTGACTGCTGTGTATTTTCACTTCTAATACTGTCTGTTATAGTTGGGGTGTTCCCCTGGCCATCACAATAGCAGCTGTTTCCTTGCAGAAGATCGGCTACGATGCATCCGAGGTGTCTGTCGGATGGTGTTGGATAAGCATTGAGGAAGGCGATCACGTGCTGTGGATGCTACTGACTGGCAAGATATGGGAACTGCTTGCCTATGTGATACTGCCTGTGCTTTACATCCTCATCAAGAGACACATCCACAAAGCGGTAAGCCACTGGTCTCTATGCTTGTGCTTTCATTATAGATATGTCACATTGTGAAACTGTCTGTGCTTGTGCTTTCAGTATAGATTTTGCACAATGTGGAGCTAGTGAGGGTTTCTAACTATATACTGTACATTCGTATTTGGTTTGCCATATTCTTATTCTTATGTGCTTAAGAGTAGGAAAATTGAGCACAATACTTTAAGGATTTTTATCAGCTCTTAATTTTCTGCTTGTATTTTGTTGTATGGGATAAATGGAGTTTAGTAGAGAGCTGTATCTAGACACAAGCTTCATAATTCACCCCATTTTCTGTATTATGACACCTCATAAACTACAGTTACCCGGTGCTAAATCCAGCTTCACACACTCATCACATAGCCGACTGAAATTGGTATTCATTTTCGTTTTAATGTTTCAGTAACTGGGTGTGTTATTTTATTACAGCCAATAATAAATCCATATGACTTTGGCTTCAAGATCCAAGAAAATAAACTTTCACAGTTCCAGTTGCTGATTCTTATTTGTAGTAAGCATCTCGCACTTTTCTATTCAGCATGCAGCCCTCTCAGAGTACCGACCCATCTTGGCCTGTAACCGACTTTCCCACTCAATTCCTGCAATGGCAGACAGAAAGCTCACCCTCATCCCCATCATCTTCATCACACTGCGCATATGGAGCACTGTTCGTTTCGTGCTACTGCTCACTCACTCTCCTGCCGGACAGAACCCTGTGCTGGTCACCTTACACGTAAGCAAGACCCACACGGCTCCACCAAATCAAATAAAATTGTGTAAAGACTTGCATATACACAGTGACCAGATTCAAGATTTACATTTATTCATATTCATACATTTTTTCTAGTGTGACTGACTAGTAAGGTGGAATGCAATCCAGGTGTATAATGTTGAGAGCAAACTGGTTTCTGAATTTTAAAAAAAGGAAACATACACATAATTCACAATAAAAAAAAAAAGTGATCTACAAAGATTACTGTGCTTGTATCCTGCAACAGGACAACAACCCAAAATATGACACAAAATCATTACATTTAAGAAAAACTAGCTTTGAAATGTCAGCGATTGCTTATGTATTGTAGAGAAGTGTTGTGTTCTGAGGTATTGTGAGCTTTATTGTGTAGAAGATTGTAAATGTAGCTTAGTTTCACATAACTGAACCTTCCTGTGTTTAAGCATCAGTTCCTCCTGTTATATACAGTGGTGCTTGAAAGTTTGTGAACCCTTTATAATTTTCTATATTTCTGCATAAAATATGACATAAGACATCATCATAAAACATCAAGTCATAAAAGTAGACAACGAGAACTCGATTAAACAAACGAGACAAAATATTACACTTGGTAACTTATTTATTGAGGAAAACGATCGAATATTACATACCTTTGAGTAGAAAAAGTATGTGAACCTCTAGGATTAGCAGTTAATATGAAGGTGAAATTAAAATTTGTTCTTCTTTGTTTGTTTTTTTGTGCAGGGAATCGGGAACACCTTTCAAGGAGCCGCAAACTGCATCATGTTCGTTCTGTGCACTCGGCCAGTGCGCGCAAAACTAGTGGCTTGGCTCCGCTGCCGAAGCCATGACACACAGAGCAACTCAGACATGCAATCCCAATACACAGCTCGTACACACTCATTTTCTCACACAGACGGGCCCAGTGTCTCCCATTTGGGGGTGGATGAAAGCGAGGATGAGGAGTAGTAAGTGTTAAAGTGAAAACCCTGCGGCTTGTTGACCTTCAGCGCCTCAGCTGGAGCACCACACTCAACTGAGCAGATGTGCAGCTTCTAGAAAAGTGTCCTTTCGCAGAAGGTGAAGACCGCCATGCTTTCTGCACAGAGGAGCGTGTGTGTGCGTGTGTGTGTGCGTGTGCGTGTGCGTGTGCGTGTGTGTGTGCGTGTGTGTGTGCGTGTGTGTGTGCGTGTGTGTGTGCGTGTGTGTGTGCGTGTGTGTGTGCGTGTGTGTGTGCGTGTGTGTGTGCGTGTGTGTGTGCGTGTGTGTTCAAACTTCACTTTCTGAATTCGTAGAGTGCCTTCGAGGATTAAAGAAGACTACAGTCACATGCTGCAGTCCCTAGAGTCCAAGTGCTCGTTATGTTCACAGTGCCGATTTGTGTGCTGGCACGTATTTTTTTTCACTTAATCTTCAGCTCAGGGATGTGTGGATTTAGAGGTCATTTATAATTTAGTGACCAAAACACAACATACTGTGAACACGCTATTCAAATACCTCAGTCAATTTCCCTAACTAAACACATCTCCCACTACAGAATGCCTTGAAATGGACTAACATTGTATTTGAAATTCTGTTTTAAACAAAGTTGGATATGTAGCATGTCTTTATTTAACTGTAACCAGACTGTTTTCTATTAAACGTAATGGTGAAATCTGGTCTGGTGAAATCTGCAGGATATCTGGGAAAAATTACTGCTCCAGGACATTAATCTTTATAGTCAAATATGTTATTTGAATAGGATTCAGCCAAAAGGGGCATTTGTGGCTTTTACATAGTATACTTTATTGAGTTGCAAAGATGTTTTTTATGAATATGTTATGGTTTGTTTTTTTTGTTTTTTTTGTTTGTTTTTTTTGTTTTTTAGTAAAACTGCATTGACCAAGAGTCATTTGAACCTATTCTAGTGTGACTGTGTTTCATTATGTAATCTGTGTTTATATGATGGTTAGCACACTGAAACATCATGATCCTCTTTGATAATACTTCCTTAAGTCAGTCATAGTTTCCACATATCATATCCATCCAAGGTATAGCTGGTAAAACTCGCTCAAAACACTTTTAACTCCAAGCAAATGCTTACCATTCTTGGAGCTAGAGCCAGAGCTAGAGAGCAGACAAGAGGAAGTGTCTATTCGACAAATTTTGACTAAGCATGTGACCATAGACAAAAGGCCATGCTGGATCTACACCGGAGGCAACAGCTATTGACAAGCCATATTACATGTGCAACAGTTTTAACTTGAGATATGCTAACTATGGTTTAGGATTAATTTATTTAATGGTCTGTTCAAGAGCTTATCTACATACTGCTATCAGTGGTGTAAAAATCCAGTCCAGGAAGGCCAGAGTCCAGCATAGTTTGGTAATTTCACTGCGTGAAGACTGTGTGATCGGGCACTGGTGTTGAATGAGAAGGCCTGGCTCACAATCAACGTTTCAGTGTTCAGTGGGGTTGACGTCAGGGCTCTGTGCAGGCCACTGGAGTTCCTCAATTACATTACATTTACAGCATTTGGCAGATGCCCTTATACAGGGCAACTTAGATTTATCCATTTATACAACTGAGCAGTTGATGGTTTAGGGACTTGCTCAAGGGCCCAGCAGTAGCAGGTTGGCGGTGCTGGGATTTGAACTCGCGACCTTGCAATCAGTAGTCCAGTGCCTTCAATGATCAGTAAACCACTGCCCACACCAAACTTGTCAAACATGTGCATAGGGCCACAGTCATGCTGGAACAGGAAAGAGCCTTTGCCAAACTGCGGCCACAAAGTTGGAAGCATACAATTGTCTAAAATGTTTTTGTATGTTGTAGCATTAACATTACCCTTTACTTGAATTAAGGAGCCTCGCCCAAACTAAGGATCTAAGGCTTGTGTGCAGCTGCTCGGCCATGGAAACCAATTTCATAAAGCTCCAGATGCACAGATCTTGTGCTGGTGTTGCTTCCAGAGGCAGTTTTGGAACTCTGTAGTTAGGGACGCAACAGAGGTTAGGTGATTTTTTACAGTGCTACACACTTCAGGACCTGGTGGCTCCATTCTGTTTGTGGAGTGTACCACTTTATGGCTGAGCTCCTGATACAGTTGTTACAGTTGACTGGGGCAGATCTTGCAGGGCAGAAATTTTACAAACTGTGTATTTCAAAGGTCAAGCTGATTATTTATATATCCAATAATATTTTGGCTGTTTATTGGCACCATAGAGCTTTCTATTCCTGAAAACCTCAACTGACAGAAGTACAAGTTGATATTATTTATAGATCTGCTTGTTTTTGAGTTACTGAGGTTTGGATTAAACCCATTCAATTCAAATGACCAGTTAAATGTAATGGCTGATTTACTTATTTAGAGGGACATTAAAACACATGGGCAACCAGTTACCATTTGTAGTCATGTTGGGGCAAAGAAATCGTCCAACTGTACTCCTCTAGGATTGAAGTTGTGCACATATGGATTATGTCTATAAGCAAGCATTAAATATTACTGTGTTAAAGAAATAAAAAATAGTCAGTATCATGCAGCATGGTGCAGAGGATACTTTTGCTGCCTATTAGCTCCAGGGTCCCAGGTTCGATCCTGGGCTCAGGTTGCTGTCTGTGTGGAGTTTTACATGTTTTCCCATATGTTTGCCTGCCTGCAGGTGGATTAGCAACTCTATTTCTCTGTGAACCAGTGCGTTGGACTGGTGTCCGATCTAGGGTGTATTTCTGCCTTGTGCCCAGTGTTCCCAGGATAGGTTCCAGATCCATCAATCTCCAGATTCTCCAGATCTGGAGCCTAATTCACCAAGATGAATTGATGAATAAGTATTTAATATCTTAATTCCCTTGTTAAGGCTCATTTTCATGTTCTGTGTGTACACCATATATTCAACCTTATCACATTTCCCCCAGCCACCTCCACTTTGTTTGCTACAATGCTGCACAGTTAGCACTGGGCTGTTGACCTTGGCCTAGCCTGTATCACTACACCTCAGAGCTGTGCTCTCAATACAATTTATTGAATACTGTAACACAATCCTTTTTTTTTTTTTTTTTTTTTTTTTTTTGGTACACTATCCTTTTTTTTCTCTCAGTGTCCGGTTCCTGGATGGTGCACATTCCCTCATTCTAATGCTTTATGACACTGCAGAGGAACATCCCACATAAAAAAAAATGCCTTTAAAGACCATGCTGTGTGGTCACCCTCCTCTTTTCAAACTTCAGGTCAGCGTTTGTCCCGTGCACTGCAGAAATAAAAGAGCCAAGTCCCTCCTGCTTAAGCTGACGAGGTACGCTACAATCAATAAGATTAATGAGTTGTTCAGGGAGGAATAGGAATGAGGCAGTCTGCAGTGCTGCACTGCAGGAGGGAGTCAATCCCAGTCGTACAGAGACCCCTACTGTCGACTGAGCTTTTCAATTCTTCAGACATCCTCAGAAATGATCTATGAGGAAGGTGTTATAGAGAAGGAAAATGATTTGATCATTTATTAACAGTCATGGAGAGAAGCTGTGACTGTTCATTGTTAATATTCTTGCAAGTTTGACTTATTGTAGTAGTGTGACCTTGAGATGACCGATATATGAAAATGATTCGATCCTTGTTTTCAATTATTTGTACACTATTTTCAAGGGTAAAAAGTGTTTTTCTTTACTAGTCCATCTGCCATTAAGGTTAAACTCTAGCATCAGAACACCTTGAATAAACTTGTGCTGATGCAATATTTTTTTTTTCCTCTAATTTATGAATTGTGTAATCTCCAGAAAAATGCATATGACAATTGAGTCCCTCCAAATATTTTCATGTCTGATGTATATTGTAATCATCTGGCAAAAAAAAAAAAAAAAAAAAAAAAAAAGTGCTGATGTAAATGCAGTGGTACACTGATTAATTGTGAATCTAAGCCCTATAAACTCTTAACAGAGGCTCATTCTACAATAATAATTTGGAAACGCTGTACAAGGAATGTTTTATAATTCCTTTACTATAATTCTACTAGCATGAACATGGTGTTTTTGGCAGCTTTCTACACCCAGCGAATTATGTCATTCAGTGCACTCTTTTCTAGAGTTCTTGTACTTTCCCTCTCACTGTTTTGGCTGTCTGCCCACTTAATTCATTAAGTCTGCGACAGGGGAGCTAGGCACAAAGCACAGAAGCAAAATACATTACCACAACTTCTTTATTCAGATCGTAGATTGTTGATTATGCAATGACAGCTGCTTGAGCTGATGCCATAGAGCACCACTGCTTGAAGGTTAAAAAGAACATTTCCAGACCAGTGAGAATTACTGATTAATTAAAATTTGTTTATAAAGGACAAGTCCCATCCAGAATTGGTAAAACTGGCAGGAAAGGCTCTGATGCTATGCCTTAAACAGATGCTACTTTATGTCTCAAACACTGCAGCTACATACACATTATACATTATAGGTGTGCAGTGATTGGACAATTTAGATTGATGCATCAGTTTAAAAGGCAATGACTGAAATGAATTGAGACAATCATAAATGTATTATTATTATTATTATTATTATTATTATTATTATTATTAATTTATTACTTATTTATCATCAAGGTTAGTACATAAAATCATATAGTATTGTACTGGATTGTAACAGATTCAGTGATATAGTCGAATATTGCATCACTGATCGAAGAATCAAAATCATATCGTATCATGGAAACCTGAGGTACAGTATAACACCCAGTAGACACTAGGTGTAAGAGTGTGCATCCCCTTTGGTTTCTGGATAAAGAAATATATGCATATAACTTTATTTTACAGTTGATTTACAAAAGAAATTCCATGTTAATTTAATTGTCACAGAAAGTGTGTTAACTCTGCTGTGGTCTCAGTAGTTTTGCATCCCCATTGATTTGCTTCAGTTTTGTTTTGTTTTTTTATGTCCCTCATAAAACACGTTTACTTTGTTAAGACATAAAAATTTTTTTTAACAAGGCTCAAGTCCAAAGTCAGTGGGAAAATTCATTATCAGAAGACCTTCAGAGTTGAAAAGGGGTATAAAAAATATGTATTAGGGAAAACCATAAGACATTACCAATGAGTGAAAGAAAAAAGATTCGAATCCTCAGCTTGGGTTACTGTCTTTGTGGAGATGCACATGTTCTCCCTGTTTTTGTGTAGGTTTCCTATAGGTTCACTGGTTTCCTCCCACCTCCCAAAAACATACCAGTGTTTGTGTGAATCATTCCCGGGATGGATTTGCATCAGTGTTCCTGAGATGGGCTCCAGATCCACTGCAACCCTGACAAAGTGGTTACTGAAGATGACTGAAAGAACCATAAATATCCATCCATCCATTTTCCATACTGCCTATCCTACACAGTGTCGTGGGGGTGTCTGGAGCCTATCCCAAGTGGGAGGGCAAGGCAGGGGACAGCCTAGATGGGGTGTCAACCCGATTTAGAAATGCCAATCAGCCTACAACACATGTCTTTGGACTGGGGGAGGAAACCGGAGTACCCGGAGGAAACCCCAAAGCACGGGGAGAACGTGCAAACTCCACACACACAAGGTGGAGGCAAAGAGTGAGCAGAGAGGGAGCAAAGGTGACAGAGAGCACAAGCACACAGTGTAGGAGGGATAAATAAATGTGATACATTATTTCTTTATTTTACTGTAACATAAGTAGTAATATAAATGATTCCCAATTGCCTAAAAGCAATGAAAGCTATAATAATCCAGGATGCAATATGAGGTTAAACTAAAATTAGCAGGCTTGATTCAAATTTATGATAATAGGCTATGTGTGATTCCTTTAGCCAGTGCAGAGTCTGAGTCATGGAGTCACGGTGCTAGCCAGCAAAAGCATTTGCTACATAGATCTATACATTTCCAGTGACTCTCACAGCCCTGTTCATCTACATTAGAGTCTGTAGGGGGAGCTGGTGTGCTTTGCATGTTCAGTATCCACCTTCCACACCAGGAGAAATGAGACCTACTCAGACAAGAATGGTTTCTTTTAGAAACTCCCCCCAAGGTAGTGGAAATGGCCTGTTCATGACCTCCTTTTCCTGCCAACTGCTTGCTACAGTGATCAAAGTTAGGGGTTAACCCAGACCTGACAAAAGATTCGAACCACTTCCAAACAGCCTTCAGTGTTTCCTCTCTTGCCCTGTCAGACGAAAAGCCTTTACACTGCCTACACGCTTCAGCTGTCATCCGAGCTCGTATTGCTCTCTCTGGGCAAAGACAGAATAAGGTCAGGTGGGGGAAGTCTGATTTTGCATCAGATTAGTGTATGAATTAGAAAAAGCAGGACTTACTTTAAGCCTACAAAATGTGTACCTGTATCAAGTCAAAGTTAATTTACCTGTATAGATAGCATCAGCTAGATCTATCAAGGAACAATCAGCACATAGATGTACTTTTAGATGAAAGCATGCATATTATAAAGTGCTTTTGTCTTCTCTCAAGCATTGGCCTCAGGCTACATTTAAGTCTGTTTCTGAGATGCAAAGCAGGATAGCATTGAAACACAAAGCCCATGATTCAGGAGAGAAAAATCACCCTTACATACCTACATACATTGTTTTTCTATTACAACAAACTCACAAGTCTAGCCAGTCAAGGATCAAAAAATGCACCATAAACGCTATAAGCAGACAGAGGTTGGAAGGATGCTCTCTTATGTTTTCTTTCCTCTGCCTGTTTGTTCTTTTTTTTTTTTTTTTTTTTTTTTTACACCATCTATTAAATCAAGGCAGTTCACAAAGTGAGAATGTACTCATTATTTACTCCAGAAGCAGAGATAATATCTGATAAACATGAGTTCAAGAGTCTATTGTACACACTGCCTATGGGCATGCAGGATTGGGGTGCCATTTGTGACCCACTGATATTACATGTACAAATATGTATGTAAAGTATAATACATGTACGTAAGTGAAATGTCAATCAGCCCATCACGTGTCCATCCAGCTCACTATAACTACACTTTACCTTGAAATAGTCATCAAAAATCTTATTTTAGTTTACCTGTTACCTGTAACACATTCACCCCTATGAAATATTTGGAATAAGTCAAATATATATGTTCAGCAGGAAATTGAACAAAACCTCTCCTACTGTAGGCTTCACTGTAGGCCGGTGGCTTCACCTACTGCTGGCAGTTTAGAGTTCCATGAGCTATCCAGTTATATATATAGATCAGTGGTCTCACCCCAAGTTTGTAACTTTATTACAGTGTTCACGGGGCACTTATCAGTGATCAGCTCCCTAGCACTGTAATAGCACCCAAGCACTGACGCAATGTCCAAAGTGCATTTAAAAAAAAAAGTTGCAGGCATTTATCTCATGATCAGAGCTTATATTAGGAGTTATTTACAGCTTAAAACACATTGTCACTGTCTTTGTCATTGTCAAAAGACATCCATATGGAGAACCCAGGAGAAAGAAAGGGGGTGAGTCACTTGTTATTATTCACATTGTTACTTTCTTTATTTGTGTCTCATGTTACAACCAAAGAAGACCTTATTATTATTGTTTGAGACACTCTGTGAACCTATGACTGTGTCTCTGAGTTGTGCTTTAGAACATTTTTCTACAAGATCTGTCAAAGTTGTGTAGTTTAACTAGAAGCCTTTGTAAACAAGTGATTCTCTTCCAGAAACTCACTCTGCTGTTGGCTTTTGCCACCCTGATCTCTGCATTTGGCTCGTCTTTTCAGTATGGCTACAATGTGGCTGTTATCAACTCCCCAGCCCGGGTACTGGTTCTGAGTTTACTTATTTACTATCTTTGTGTATTGTTACTTGTAATCCAGTGTAATCCAATGCATGCAAATGGACTTTCAGGAGATGCAGATGTTCTACACCAATGTGTCCGAGAGTCGCAATAGCACAGTCACCGAAAGTGTGTTAACTCTGCTGTGGTCTCTGACTGTGTCTGTGTACCCACTGGGGGGGTTCTTTGGCTCTCTCATGGTGGCACCACTGGTCAATAATTTAGGAAGGTAACCAGATCTTTTAATTTACATAATGCTAGAATTCTAAAGGGTTTTTTTCTGTCGGTCTCCTATCAGATGGGGCTCAAAGTAGAACCCTATTAGGAACCAAAGAACCCTCAACTATCAAACGAATCCTTGAATAACATTTTTATGTTTTAATAGGATTATTAACCTGTTTATTTTCTCATTTCTTTTCTCCTGAGGTCATAACAATGATATTCTGCAAGCTTACTTATCACACACTCTTAGAAAAAGAGGTTTCCTTGTATAGTTGAGGATTTTTAGCTTCCTAGGGTTCTACTTGGAATGAGGGAAGCACTCTCTTCTGGACATATACTGAACCAATAATCATTCTATATTTAACCACTCTTTTAAATGTGTACTCTAATTTACCTGATATAATTCAGCTATCAAGGTGAAATCTTATAAAAACATGATACTATTATAACCATACAACAAAATAATCACAGTTTTTGGTGTACTACTTCACATTTAAATGAGGACAATATTGCATGAAATACTTAGTTACTAAGAAATTGTACTTTATTAATATACACTATATGACCAAAAGTTTGTGGAAACCTGACCATCACACTTGTTTGTGTTTACTTAACATCACATTCCAGATCCTCTGTGCTTCTGGGAAGCCTTCACTAGATTTTGGAACGTGGCTGTTGGGATTTGTGCTCATTCAGCCACAAGAGCATTAGTGAGGTCAGACACTGATGTTAGGTGAGGAGGCCTGGAGCACAGTCTGTGTTCCAGTTCATCCCTAGGGTGGTTGGGGTCAGGGCTCTGTGCAGCCTACTCAAGTTCTTCCACTCCAACCTTGGCAAATTATGACCTCGCTTTGTGCACAGGGGCATTGTCATGCTGGACAGGTTTGGGCCTCTTAGTTCCAGTGAAGGGAAAATGTAAAGCTACAGCATACAAAGACGTCCTATACAATTTTGTACTTCCAACTTTGTGGCAACAGTTTGGGGAAGAATCACATATGGGTGTGATGATTAGATTTCCACAAACTTTTGGACATACTGCATAGTGTACTTAAGTATTATTTTGGTGTATTTTTATTGAATACCTTCAAAGTATTCATTACAATGGTTCTTCAATCTCAATGGTCTCTTCTTCCCTCATCTAGCCAATGACTATATGCTATATATCAATCTAACTGGCTCAGATTAGCATCTAATCATTTCAGCTTCTAAACAGCTTCTAATTCATTAGCAGCTTCTAATCATTCTAATCATTGACACTACCTCTGTAAAATGTTTCAATATGCTAGAGTAAGCAAATACAGAAAATTATGTCTCCTTTGCTTCCATAGAAGGCATGAACTCCATCTACTTTGAAAAAGCATGTTGATGTACGTTTAACTAATTTGCTAAAGTTAATTGGCTGTATTTAACTAAGTTAGCCTGACTTTAGTATTTGCTAATGCCAGATGAGACTAGCATTAATTAGAGTAGTGTCAGGTATTTCCCCCTCCCACCTAGTGCTCCCAGAAGCATTCTCTGCGCTTAAGCACCCGTAATGCAACATCATGCACTTTTGTGTTGTCATGTCTTTGTTTATTTTGCCACGTGTTTTGTTTTGATTCATGTCCTGTCTCCTCCCTTGTGTTGTCATTGGTTGTCTCCCTTATGTGTCATGTTCATCCTTACCTGTGTTCAGTTTGCCCTTGATAAGTTTGTGTATTTATAACCCTCGTGTTTCCTTGTTTGGGGTGAAGTACATGCTCAGCTTTCCTGTAGGGCAGTGGTAGCTCAGTGGTTAAGACATTGGGCTACTGATCAGAAGGTCCTGAGTTCAAGCACTGAAAAGCTGCCACTGTTGGGCCCTTGTGCAAGGACCTTAGCCCTTAACTGCCCAGATGTATAAATGAAATAAAAAATTTAAGTCACTCTGGATAAGGACGTCTGCCAAAATGCCACAAACGTAAAAAAAAAATGTAAATGTGTTTTGGACGTTACCAAGCCTGTTTATCTCTGCCACATATTTCCCGGTTTGATTTTGACTTTGAATCCCAATTCACCTACTTATACTATGCACTAAAAGTATGTACTTTTAGGGAGGGAAAAAGCACTCGTATATCCTGTTTGCAGATCGCCTGACCTCAGCCTGTTATTTGGTTTTGACCCTGTCTAACAATTTGGATTGGTTGTATTGCCTTTTATTAAAGCTGTCTTGGCTGCAACTGCATCTGTCTGTCAGAAATTCCCCCTGGCAGGGAGCACCGGAGTGAACAGCGCTCACCATCTCGCGAGCTGTTGCGCTTCCGGGTCATTCCAGGTTGTCAATGACTTTGTTTGCATTGACACGTGTGTTTTGTTTTAGTTTTTGTCCTGTCTCCGCCCCTGTATTGTGATTGTTTGTTTCCATCACGTGTCCCAATCATTCTCAGCTGCTCATTGTTACCCCTTTTGATTAGTTTGTGTATTTATACCCTTGTGTTTCAGTCTTTAGTTGCGAAGTATTTTGTTTCTGTGTTTAGCCGCCAGAGCCTTACCAAGCCTTTGATCCTTGTTCTTTGTTTCATGTTTTTTTTATCCTGTTTTGTCCTTGTGTTTGATTCTTGTTTCACCTAGTTTTGCCCATTTGCTGATCGCCTTTTGACCACATTTTTGTTACTCGATTTGGATTTGTCTGCCTGCCTCTCAATAAAGCCTTTAACTGCAATTGCATCCGTCTTCACCCTCCATTAAATGACAAGTAGCTAAGATAATTATTTATGCAGCAAGTCAAATTCTAGCTAATGGTAAATATTGGTTATTTACCTTATATTTTATTTCTGGTTAATTCATTAGCAAACTATGTAGCGCTAGTGACCACAATGACATGACCAGCAAATTTACAGACATTGAATTATGTTTTCAAGTTGGTAGCCTCTTAAAACAAAAATATTCTAACAGTTTTAGATAAGTAATAAAAGTTACTTTTAACATTGAAAATATGATTGACTTAATGTTTTATCAGTTAAAAAATTTTCATTTTACCTTTTAGAATGTGAGTACATTTAAAAGTAGCAACTTTTTTACATTCACTTGAGGCCATTTTTGGCAGAATACGTTTTATGTTATTTGTTGTGATTTGTTATGTCATTTGATGTTAATGTTATGCTCTATATAAAGTTACATGGTTACACCATCATACATCTGTCATATTTGTTCATAGGAAAGGGACCTTGCTGTTCAACAACATCTTCTCAATCATTCCTGCTATAATGATGGGTGTGAGTGAGGTGCTGGGCTCTTTTGAGATCATTATTGTGGGCCGCTTCTTAGTGGGCATCTGTGCTGGTGTGTAGATCTGTACTCACTGATACATATCAAATTGCAGTTGTTTATGACGATCTAATGATTTTATGCCTTTTTCCAGGCCTTTCATCCAATGTGGTGCCAATGTATTTGGGAGAACTGGCCCCGAGGAACCTGAGAGGAGCTATCGGGATTGTGCCTCAGCTTTTCATTACTGTAGGCATCCTCACTGCCCAGGTGTTTGGTATCCGAAATATTCTTGGCAATGCTGAAGGTAAAGTAGATACACAAGCGGTTGAGGTTTTTCTCTAGTAAATTATTAAATCAAATTGCAGTAATGGATCGAACCTGAGTATTTTCCATTGGAAGATACAGGTGCATCTCAATAAATTAGAATGTCATGGAAAAGTTCATTTATTTCAGTAATTCAACTCAAATTGTGAAACTCGTGTATTAAATAAATTCAATGCACACAGACTGAAGTAGTTTAAGTCTTTGGTTCTTTTAATTGTGATGATTTTGACTCACATTTAACAAAAACCCACCAATTCACTATCTCAACAAATTAGAATACTTTGTAAGACCAATAAAAAAAACATTTTTAATGAATCGTTGGCCTTCTGGAAAGTATGTTCATTTACTGTACATGTACTCAATACTTGGTAGGGGCTCCTTTTGCTTTAATTACTGCCTCAATTCGGCGTGGCATGGAGGTGATCAGTTTGTGGCACTGCTGACATAGTATGGAAGCCCAGGTTTCTTTGACAGTGGCCTTCAGCTCATCTGCATTTTTTGGTCTCATGTTTCTCATTTTCCTCTTGACAATACCCCATAGAGAATCTATGTTCAGGTCTGGTGAGTTTGCTGGCCAGTCAAGCACACCAACACCATGGTCATTTAACCAACTTTTGGTGCTTTTGGCAGTGTGGGCTTGTGCCAAATCCTGCTGGAAAATGAAATCAGCATCTTCAAAATGCTGGTCAGCAGAAGGAAGCATGAAGTGCTCCAAAATTTCTTGGTAAACGGGTGCAGTGACTTTGGTTTTCAAAAAACACAATGGACCAACACCAGCAGATGACATTGCACCCCAAATCATCACAGACTGTGGAAACTTAACACTGGACTTCAAGCAACTTGGGCTATGAGCTTCTCCACCCTTCCTCCAGACTCTAGGACCTTGGTTTCCAAATGAAATACAAAACTTGCTCTCATCTGAAAAGAGGACTTTGGACCACTGGGCAACAGTCCAGTTCTCCTTCTCATTAGCCCAGGTAAGACACCTCTGACGTTGTCTGTGGTTCAGGAGTGGCTTAACAAGAGGAATACGACAACTGTAGTCAAATTCCTTGACACGTCTGTGTGTGGTGGCTCTTGATGCCTTGACCCCAGCCTCAGTCCATTCCTTGTGAAGTTCACTCAAATTCTTGATTCGATTTTGCTTGACAATCCTCATAAGGCTGCGGTTCTCTCGGTTGGTTGTGCATCTTTTTCTTCCACACTTTTTCCTTCAACTCAACTTTCTGTTAACATGCTTGGATACAGCACTCTGTGAACAGCCAGCTTCTTTGGCAATGAATGTTTGTGGCTTACCTAGTGAACCAAACTGAGAGACCATTTTGAAGGCTCAGGAAACCTTTGCAGGTGTTTTGAGTTAATTAGCTTATTGGCATGTCACCATATTCTAATTTGTTGAGATAGTGAATTGGTGGGTTTTTGTTAAATGTGAGCCAAAATCATCACAATTAAAAGAACCAAAGACTTAAACTACTTCAGTCTGTGTGCATTGAATTTATTTAATACATGAGTTTCACAATTTGAGTTGAATTACTGAAATAAATGAACTTTTCCATGACATTCTAATTCATTGAGATGCACCTGTATAACATGTATGGTAGATATAATAGCAGATCAAATTAAATTTGCTAGTTTTGCAAGCCTAACAAATTGTCTGATATAGATCTCCCACTCAGTTTTTGTGGATCTGGGCCATTGTTATACTATCATTACTGCTGTCTAACATAAATATTATGTGTATTATGTATACAGGAGTGCTAGCAAGATATTGGTGAAGAAAACTTGTGGTGTTCTGTCCTTTCTGTAGGTTGGCCCATCATGCTGGGTCTCACTGGCATTCCTGCTCTCATCGAGCTGGTTCTGTTGCCCTTCTTCCCTGAGAGTCCCCGATACATGCTCATTCAGAGGGGTGACGACAATAATGCCAGGACTGGTATAGCTGGGTTTTCTTTCTCTGACATGAAGTAGAGAAGGATGTGATCTAATAAATTTGGGAAGACTTAGCAGGCAGTCTTTGAATAGGCAGTTGAATAGTTGAATACCTTTAAAATAAGATTTACCTTCAACGGTGTTCAATACAGCAGATGTGCTTTCCTTTGAGATAGACACAAAAGATCTAATATTAACCAGGGTTGCCAGGTTTCAGCAACATTTTCAGCCCAGCTATATCTCAAAAAGCATAAAAAACACCTGACATTAGCCCAAAAAATTTGGGGAATTGGAAACGCGAGACACTTTTTTTTCTTCTTCTTTTTCTCAACCTTTGCCTGGGAAACAAGGTCGCTGTGGTACACACACATTGCTGATATCCACTACATAATCCCACCTTTCCGTCTCCCAATCTTTGTAATACTATATTTACAATTTACAATCTACATTTACAATAGTAATGGTTTTGTACATCATAGACACACCATTTAATTAATACAGATTATTTGCCATAAAACTAGCTCAATCGGGCAACATGGTTATTAACTGTCCTGTCTACTGCTTCTCCTCCAAACATCGGGCAGCCCATGGACCTCCGTTAGTGCTTGTTAGTTCCCATTTTTGACCACTAGGTGCAATAATTATTCTCTGGAGCCAAATGTTAGTAGTGAGCTCAATGCCCCATGATCAATGAAACATCAGCTTACATTTGTCAAATAGCAAAATTCTTTTAGGTAATTAGTATAAAATATACAATTTATGGGGTTGGTAATTAGGACTTTTTTTGAACAGCTGATGTATATGGTGCCCAACTTTCACCTATGGTTGAACCATCACTGGGTAGGATTCTATATAGAGCATTTATGGGTTCCCCCAAATTAAAATTTGAAAAACTAATTAGTGCCCTCCACTAATATTGGCACCCTTGGTAAATATAAGCAATGAAGGCTGTGAAAAATTGTCTTTATTGTTTAACCTTTTGATCTTTTGTTCAAAAAATTTGCAAAAATACTCTGCTCTCATGATATCAAAAAATTGCAAACAAAACACAGGTTTATCCAAAAAAAATCTTTGTTAAATATAAGTGTGCAATAATTATTGGCACCCTTTTAGTCAACACTTTGTGCTACCTCCCTTTGCAAAGATAACAGCTCTGAGTTTTCTCCTATAATGCCTGATGAGGTTGGAGAATACATGGCAAGGGATCTGAGACCATTCCTCCATGCAGAATCTCTCCAGATCCTTCAAATTTCGAGGTCCATGCTGGTGGACTCTCCTCTTCAGTTCACCCCACAGGTTTTCTATGGGTTTCAAGTCAGGGGACTGGGATGGCCATGGCAGGACCTTCATTAACCATTAAAAATGCGTCATAAACCATTTTTGTGTTGATTTTGATGTATGTTTTAGATCATCGTCCTGCTGGAAGATCCAACCATGGCCCATTTTAAGCTTTCTGGCAGAGGCAGTCTGTTAGGTTTTCTCTCTCTCTCTCGCTACGCTGCAAAAAGAAGCGTAGCCTACTTCCGCATTCCACGGAGCGCGTTCCGCCTCCTGTCAGAGGGACTCTCGTTTTGTTTACCTCTGCCATGTGCTTTTTGTTATTGTGTTCACGTCATGTCTCTGTCCCTCCTTGTTTTCTCATTGGTTCTAGTTCTTTTGATGTAATGATGATTTCCAGGTGTGTTTGATTTCGTGTTTGATTTCCGTGTGTTTAAATACCCCGCGCTGTTTCCGCTTCCTCGCGGTGTATTAGTTTAGTTTAGATTCCGTAGAGGTTTGATCCGTAGTCTTTTGTTCCTATGTCCATAGTTTTTGTTCCTATGTCCATAGTTCCTAGTTTGGCTCTGTAATAGTTTTGAATAGTGTAAGTTTGAAGTTCTTGTTCCGATGTCCGTAGCTCCTTGTTTGTGGTTCCCAGACCACTTCCTAGTTCCTCTCGATTTCTCTGTATTTGTGGATTACTGCCTATTTTTGGATTACTGCTCTTTTTGTTTGCAAATAAACTTTGCTGCATTATCCGACGTCTCCCCAGCGCATGCATCCTGACTACTCTCCTCTGACTCTTCAGCCTGCACCGGCTTTACATAACACAGTCAGGTTTTCATTTAATATCTGTTGATATTTGATAGTCCATGATGCCTTGTATCCTAACAAAATGTCCAGGTCCTCTGGCAGAAAAAACAGCCCCAAAACATTAAAGAGCCACCACCATATTTAACCATGGCCATGAGGTTGTGGGCATGAGGCCTATGTGTTACCTCATATTTATACCCCTATGAAACAGGAAGTCATGGTTGAATTTCCTGTTCCTAGTCACCCAGGTGTGCTAAAAAACGTAAAATATTAATGGGAATATACTTCAAATATATTTTTCTCATATGAGATAACCCTATACCTATAATAAACAAAGTTTTTTTTTTTTTTGATAAACCTGTGTTGTGTTTGCAATTGTTTGATATCTATGAGAGCAGAGTATTTTTGTGAATTTTTTTTTATTTAAAAGATTAACATCCACCACAGTAAGAATTTATTGTTTGCTTACAAATTTTTTATAACATTTAATTTCCTTCATGTCTCTATCAGCTAAATAATGTCAAACCTTGTACAGGATAGAGTGTGCTGTGCTGTTTTACAGCACTGCAGCGTCTGAGAGGATGGAAGGACGTAGAAGAGGAGATGACAGAGATGCGACTTGAAGAGCAGTCAGAAAGAGCCGAGGGCCAGCTTTCTGTGCTCAAGCTCTTCACCTTCCGCTCTCTGCGCTGGCAGCTGTTGTCCATAATCATCATGAACATGGGCCAGCAGTTGTCAGGAGTGAACGCCGTAAGCCACGCCACACAGACTGAAAACCGCTCAGAGCACCATTCTTTCCTGTTACATCTTTCCAAGTGCTTTTAATGCACGCCAGTATGGTTTTGTTGCAGCTGGTTTAACATGTGACTATACTGAGATTGAATCCCAAGTCTATCCGCAGATTTATTACTATGCGGACAGCATCTTTTCTTCAGCCGGAGTGAAAGAGAACGACGTTCAGTATGTGACTGTTGGAACAGGGGCCGTGAATGTCTTCATGACCTTTGCTGCAGTAAGTGTTTACTGCTTAATCAAACCATGAACAAGCTGTTCCACATGACTTGTCTTTCATGAGTGTGTTTTGGCATTGCACAGGTGTTTATAGTGGAAGCCTCTGGCAGGAAGCTGCTGCTTCTGATTGGGTTCGGGATCTGCTGTGCAGCCTGTGTGATCCTCACTGTAGCTCTCAGTCTGCAGGTACAGCCCATAACACTAATCTCCCAGTATAACACTCAAAATCATTTTCATTTTCACTGTAAGTGCCTGAGGGCTCAGCACTCTAATAAATATCATTAGTGGTGTGTGATAGATGTCATAAATAGAGGCCTGGAACTCGGATGGAGAATATGCTGTTGCAGCAGTTCTTTGTCTAGTCAGTGTCAGAAGGATGTTCATAAACGTGAAAAGTTACAGTGCATTAATAGTCTGCTGGACTATCCTAGGAGAGCCTGCAGTGGATGCCGTATGTCAGCATCGCCTGTGTCATCATTTATGTCATTGGCCACGCCATAGGCCCGAGTAAGTGCAAATTTGATCTCATGTAATGCAGTGCTTCTCAATTTATTTTGTCTAAAGCCTCCTTTTTGGATATTAAGTGTCACTGCATGACAAACATAAACTTGACTCTTAAATTCAGTCCTTTGCTTTCTCTGTGAACATGCTTCTGATAAAAAATAAATAAATTTTAAAAAAGTGTTCTGAAAATTAAGTAAAATGCTTCTGGTGCTTACTTTCTCTTACAGGTCCAATTCCTACCGTGATTACCACTGAGATTTTCCGCCAGTCCTCGAGACCTGCAGCTTTTATGGTGGCAGGCTCTGTGCACTGGCTTTCAAACTTCACCGTAGGCCTGGTGTTCCCCTTCCTAGAGGTCAGTGTTCACCCACAATTCAAAACGCAAACACACTAAAGATACTGTTTTGATTATATCTAAGAAGTACCTGAATTGGTCAAATCTTTGAACATTTTAAGTAAATACACTGGTAATTGGTAGTTTGAATTCTCTCCTGTCTTGTTTGAGAGTTTTATGGTCTCAGGCTGAATACACCCATTGGACCTCATAATAGTCAACACAACACCTAATGAGCAGGACCACATTCCTTATGTTTTCCATGTGTGCTTTCTACAGAAAGGCATGGGGGACTACAGCTTCATCATCTTTGCTTTCATCTGCCTTGCCACACTTATCTACATTTGGGTGGTCATCCCAGAAACCAAGGGTTCCACCTTCTTGGAGATCAGCAAGCTGTTTGCTAAGAGGAACAATGTGGAGATTGCTGAGGAGGGTGAGGATTGTAAGATGCGAGAGGCCGGCATGACAGACCGTGAAAAGGATGTAATTACAACCTTCTAAACACGGGATGGCTTACTGAGTGTTTTTGTATGTATGTATGTACAGTATATATCAGACCTTTAGTCTAGGTCTGAAGCTCAGTACACTTTGGTTTGAAATCATATTTATATGTTGTGTCTCCTTTCACTTGATGGCACTTTGACTAGAATGCAGAGCATCAGGTGTTGAAAAACGTTGGTCTGCTTCCTAAAGAACATGCATCATACATCAGTTGAAAACGTAATTATATGTCTGACCTTGTCAGACTGCACCTAGTGTTGATGTTAAATAGCCAGCATAATTATAGTAGAACAAATCCTGGCTCTGCTAGTATAACATGTGTGCACTGCAATTTTACAAGCTGTCTGTTTTGTAACCTGAGATCAGACAAAGGCAAGTTCTAAAATCTGGTGTAGCAACATTTGAATGAATCAGCAAGAAGTTTCCATTCTGTTGACATGCTTTTTTACTTATTAAGTGAACTTATTAATGCTTTCAGCTATGTCCAGCAAACACGATGATGTAGTATACAGTTTTATTGATACTCCATGTAAAACCCTTCAAGGAAACTAATAACGTGTAAGTAATTAAATGACCCTTAAAGAACAGTTTTCTATGAGTGTAGATTTTGAAATCTTGACAAAAATTGAAAATTTTCATAAGATTAGCCAAAGAACTGCTGAGCTATCCTAGAGTTTACTTATTACCTGTATATATCAGTCTGTACAGGATTTCGCAGAGTTTTTTGTGATTGTTGCAGCCAAAAATGCTTGATTTTGCTGTGACGTTTTTTCAAAATTTGTGATGCAGTTTGCATTTGAGATTTTTGTGTTTTTTTTTTTTTTTTTGTGGGAAAACTACTTGAAATGGTGAAATTGCAATTGCACAAAATTTCGCAGTGATGTTTGTTGGTAAATGAGACCTTTTAGCTGAACTCATTTTCGACGCACGTGAATTGAAGAGGGCTTTGGCTGATTGAGCATTGTGATGATGTCACATGATGCGTCTTGACCCAAATCTGCAGAAAATCTGTGGTAATTTTGAAAAAAATTGCAAGCTCAACCCAAGTTTGTTTAATTTTGCATTAATTTCTGCGATCACAAAATCGCAAAATCCTGGAGGGACTGATATATAAAATGTAACTTCTAATCAGTTTTCCATGTTGGGATAAAAAAACATATCCTGTATGTTACTTCATTTTAAAAACATGTTCTATTAAAATATGCAAATAATTTTTAGAAAGTGTATTGAATGCTTGTAGATATGTAGATGTATATATTTGTCTTACATAAAAGAGAATTTTAAGTACAAAACTGATATCATACTTGAAACACAAAGGAAAAGTCATCAATAGTCAGTGCTTCAGAGAGAGAGAGAGAGAGAGAGAAAAAAAATAAACATAATGTTATTCAGGCCATTTAGGAGAAGTTAAATGTGTTGAATTAGGAGCACTTGTGTTCAGTGTCCAGCTGGACTCCTCCATACAGACTCATGCGTGTGACACCCCAATTCAGCACGTTGCCTTTCTCTGAGTTTCTCTCACAGTTCATCGCCTCTTGGATCTCCTCAGGACCCAGCACATAATCCCATATATTCACATCAGTCATATAGCCCACGAATGCATCCGAATCAGAGATTCCCAGGAAGCCATCTTGGTCCTTTCCCAGGATGAGGTCACCACCAGGAGGAATGGTGTAGCCCGCTCGCAGGTACTGCTCCTCTCCAAGAACACCGTTCACCCAGAGCTCTGCCCCTCCAGTGTGTGAAGCCCAGGTCAGACAGTAATGCGCCCAGGCACGGGGGCGCAGCTCATGGGGAAGGTTGACGAACTCATTTCCGATCCAGAGCCCCACCTCGTAGCCCATGGTGATCGTGAGCTCGTTTTCATTTTTGGAGGTGGAGTAGGAGAGCACGGTGTGCACAGGGCGGACGTGCATACGCAGGTTCATGCACACCGTAAAGGAGTGCAGGTTCATTGGTTGAGCCAGGTTCATCAGAGCATAACTCTCCAGCTTGTTTGCAGGGAAATTAAGTACTAGTGGGAATATTGCCTGTGGCTCTTAAGGGGAAAAAAGGAAGATTGTTAGCCTGAACACTGTTAGTCTTTTCTGGGACATTCACTATTGGGAACCTTGAAAAAAAAAAATGTAATTCATGCTTACCTTTGCTGGTAGGCCTATAACCATCATCTAAACAACAAGCAAGGTAAGAGAATGATTTGTACAATGACTAGCTTTCGATCTATAGTTAAGAAAAGCAAGTCAATTCAGCTAGAATAACATTTATTTCCTACAGTGTTGGCACAAGTAAATCATACCTGAGTATATATGTTTTCCAAGAGATGTAATCATGCTTTCAATATTTAAAAGCTTTGCCTCGATGTCCTCTTGCCTACAAAATGCTGACAAGAGATAAAAATAAAACAAAATGTAGCTGCACACAAAATTATATTCAACCACTGCATTTTATTAGAAAGAGCTGTGAGACCGTGTACATACTGCCTTTGCCCAGGCGAGGGAGGAATGAGGACTCTACCACTCTGTCATTAAGAGGTTGTGCCATGCGGTAGTCATTCCAGAGGGTCTTATTTTCCAGGTCCATAAGTGTGCTCTCCAGCTTCCTGATCTGCATGTCATAGTCATTAATTAGAGATTCATTTTTTGAGACTGTTGTTACGTTTGAAAAGCATTATAAGCATGAAATACCTGGTTATGGGACAGGGTGATGGGGGTATCAAACACAGTCCACAGGATGCTCTCGTAGCATGGTGGCGTCGTGAGAGAGCCCTCATATCTGAAGAAATGGGCGAGGTTCTCAGGGAGCATAGAACGTACATTCAGAGTCGAAATATTCATGGACTGCCCTGAGAAAGGTTATAGAAAGAAAGTGTATGAGGACTGAGTGTTGGAGTAAAATGTCTGTCATAACATTCATTAGGTACCTGCATATTTGACTTTTGCCAGGTTGTTGATGAAGTCGCTGTAGTATGTGTTCTCAAAATGCCCATCCTAGATACAAGCAAAGGCACACATCAAAAAGTTATTATTGTCAATCTGACAATAGACCCTGATGAACACATTTAACCATATGCTTGTGCAAATCAATCCGTTCATAAATCAATGCTAAAAGCTTGAGTACAAGCAGAAACTGAACTAGAGACGGACTGCATAATGCAGCTGAGGAGAAAGCCTGTAGCAGCTCTGTTACAACAACCAGGCACTAACACTAACACTAATACTAGCCAGGAGGGCTTGCATATATTGCTCTGGGATTAAAATAGAAGCCAGTGAGCCAACACATAATGACTAGATCAATGGCCTTGTTTAGTAGAGTGCCTGACACTTACATTTTAGAGAAATTGTTTCAATAATTGTACTTGTTCCAGCTACTAATAAAATAATTCTGGTGAAAAAAAAAGACTTTTTCAAGAATTTTTCCAGATTTTTTTTGTGTACATACTGCAAAGTATGTTCAACATTTTTGCTTAATTTCATGGGCCCTTTGCTGAAAAAACAAACCATGGAATATGATCATATGACATCCCTATGCAATAGGCAGAGAATGTGAGTGCACAGAATAAGAGAATCAGAAGGATATAGATTGAGCGCCTTATTGTCTTGGATCTATATTGTTTTGACAACAATATTTGTATACTTTGCAGAACATTTTAAATCATCACTTTTCCAAGTCTACAAATCAGTACTTTGAAATTCCATATATTTTCAGACCTGCAGAAGAAACCTGGTTAACTAGTTGTGGCGAGGAGGAGGGCGTGGCCAGGCTGTGATCACCTGGCACTGATCTGTCTAATCAGTGGGAGAGAGAGATAAAGGAACGGCTGGAGGCGCCAGGGAAAGAGAGAGAGAGATGCACGTGCATTTTGTATTCCGTTTGTGTGTTTTATGTTCTGTTTCGTTTATGATTAAACTTTACGTTTATGTTCAGCCAGTTCCCGCCTCCTCCTTGCCCGACCCTGAAATTGTTACACTGGTGCTGAACACAAAATGCACGTGCGTCTCTCTCTCTCTGGCGCTACCAGCCGCTCCTTTATCTCTCTCTCCCACTGATTAGACAGATCAGTGCCAGGTGTGCGTCCTCACAGCCTGGCCACGCCCTCCTCCTCACCACAACTAGTTAAAGAACCTCAGTTGAATAATAAAAGAGCTCTTTAAAAAGAGTTTGAGTGTAAATCATTTACATTTGTAAGCATTTGAAACAATTGAACATTTTTAAAAACTATGCTTTTTTTTTTTTTTTTTTTTTTTTTTTTTTTTTTTAGTAAAAACTTCCTGCCGGTATTTAACCGATATTTGCCGGTAATTTTAATATTCAAAAGGTCAAGAATTGAAATATTTTTTCCACAAGATGGCAGCCTCATACCAACATGAATTTGTAAAAAAAAAAAATTATATATATATATATATATAAATTTCAGATCATTTTGATATGTTAAGGCTAATAAATGTTTTATGTCTTACCTCATAAAAGAAGGCCAACACTGCCAGACCATCGGGCTTATCCTTGGCCTCATCAAAGCTCTTGTACTTATCAGAGTTGTAGTGGACCACATGAAGCTGTGAAACAGACCAGACCAAGTCATGCTTGGTGATGAAACAGGAATAAAACACAGCTCTCATAAAGCTCTCATACTTTAGTGATGGTTTAGTTTCAGTTGCTCCACATGTTATGTTAGGTGATAAGGCATGAATTATACATTTTATAATTATACATTATTTGTCCAAGACTTGAAATAGAAATTGGAGGAGTGCTAAATTAATAAATTACCCTTTCTACTTCACAGTTATATTGCTATACATAAGATGAACGCATTGAGTGCAACAGTGATATTAAAACAACAAAATGTCTTACTTCTGCCATATAACGGATGCCATCCACAGTATGTTCAGCGCCACTGGCTTCCAGGTCCCATCCACCCCAATGTAAGTGCATTTGAACAGCTGTGTAGCGGTCTGGCAGCCCCTTCGTTATCACCATAGTAGGTGTAAGGTTAATTTGGACTGGTGAAACCAAAAAGAGAGAAAAATCAAGAAACCTTATACCCGCATATCAAGAAAAACTATGATCACTGGAAACATGAAATCCACATTTAGAATGTTCATGGATTTGCCGATGAAGAGTTACAGAAAAAAGAAATAGATATAAAAAGCCAAAGTTATACAAGGAAGGAATGTAGGAGTCTTATTCTTGCCTTGAATTATTCAATATATTTCTATGTATTAAGATATTTGAATGAGTGTTTCCAAGCATGATTTCACTTAGTTCCAGTCATTATTTTTACACTTGAACATGAGATGGTAAACACATTAAAAAATCAAGAGGCACTTGACTAAAGACAGACATGTTTAAATAGCTCCAACGCATCTGTTATGTATTTGTAAAATGTCTTCTTTTAACATGACATATAGGTGGATATATCTTTTAAATATATCTTTAGAAAATGTTTAACCTGTTAAACAACCGGAACATTTCATAAACGTAAAGAAACAGAACAATGTTCTTCTTCAGACACGAAGAACTCTTTGGGTTTAAGTGGGTAAAAGTGTATAATAACAAAAAATACACGCACCATCCACTTTAATAGGAACACCTGTACACCTGTTCATTTGTGCAGTTATCCAATCAACCAATCATGTGGCAGCAGCGCAATGCATTTGAAATTATGCTGATGCAGGACTGAAAAAAGCTGTGTTCAGTCTCCAGCTGGACTCCTCCATACAGACTCATGCGTGTGACACCCCAGTTAAGCACGTTGCCTTTCTCTGAGTTTCTCTCACAGTTCATCACCTCTTGGAGCTCCTCAGGACCCAGCACATAATCCCATATATTCACATCAGTCATATAGCCCACGAATGCATCCGAATCAGAGATTCCCAGGAAGCCATCATGGTCCTTTCCCAGGATGTGGTCACCACCGTGAGGAATGGTGTAGCATTTACTCTTGTTCTTGGCTGACAGGAGTGGAACCCAATGTGTCTTCTGCTGTTGTAGCCCATCCACCTCAAAGTTCGATGTTTTGTGCATGCTGAGATTCTTTCCTGCTCACCACGTTTGTAAAGAGTGATTATATGAGTTACTATATCCTTCCTGGCAGCTCAAACCAATCTAGCCATTTTGCTCTGACCTCTCTTAACCACAAAGCATTTCCATCCACAGAACTGTCACTCACTCAATGTTTTTTTTGTTTTTCACACCATTCTGTGTAAACTCTAGAGATTGTTATGTGTGAAATTCCCAGGAGATCAGCAGTTTCTGAAATACTTAAACCAGTCCATCTGTCACAACAACCATGCCACGGTTAAAGTAACTGAGATCACACCTTTTCCCCATTCTGATGTTTGATATGAACATTAATTGAAGCTCTAGTAAAATGGTTAGATTGGTTTGAGCTGCCAGGAAGGATATACAGTAGTAACTCATATAACTTTACAAACATGGTGAGCAGGAAAGCATCTCAGCATGCACAAAACATCGAACCTTGTTGGGGATGGGCTACAACAGCAAAAGACCACATTGGGTTCCACTCCTGTCAGCCAAGAACAAGAATTTAAGGCTATCATGGGCACAGGCTGACCCAAACCGGACAGTTGAAGATTAGAAGAAAAAAAAAGATCTGGTCTTTTTTCCAGTCCTGTATCTGCATAATTTTATACTTGTGCTGCTGCCACATGATTGGCTAACTGGATAACTGTATAAATGTGCAGATGTACAGGTGTTCCTACTAAAGTGGATGGTGACTGTATATAGTTGTATTTTTGCTTTTATGAAAAATATATTCACTGGGCTAGCTATCTGAGGTGTGTAGTTGTAGATGTGTGTAAAGACAGGCAGTTTTATATCCGCCCCACCTGTACTGACATGCATGGAGGAGGGAGGGGTAACTTGAACCATGTTCCATTCAGGTGTAGTGATGAAGTACACAGCTTGGCAGGTAAGAATTGGCCGAACCTGATTTGTAAGTTGAGATTTGTGCTGAATTAAAATTCAAGTTACCTTAAGTTTTGGGGAATCTGTTCATGTGCCCTGCTGAAAAAAACTTCTAATGTTTTCCACTACAAATATCATTACAAACCATCAGCTAACCATTAAAACCATTACCATTACTGGTTCTTACTGGTATACACTAGGCATACCAGACCCACAGGGACCATTACAGTTTCCATTAAAACCAATACAATTCCCATTATAATAATTAAAACCATTACAAATTATGGGTGTTTCTTTTGTTTTGTTTTTTTGTTTGTTTGTTTGTTTGTTTTTTGTTTTTTTTTTTTCTTTTTTTTTTTTTTTTCGGGGGGGGTTCAGCAGGGTGATGTTAGTCATCAGTATTTACTTTGAGGATTTTCATTCCCAGTACTTTTAACCCACTGAACCTTTGGTTAGTGGTGAGAGACCAAGGTGAGAGACATTTACCCGAGTGCCCATTGTTGATCATGAGGAAGTTGCCGTTCTTCACCTCGCCATATCCAGTCATCTCCAGCTGCAGCATGTGTGGGTTGAACTTCACGTTGCGTCGCTTGATATCAATGGGGGATTGTTTACGGCCAGCGCACGCAGGATACTCGTCTGGCCAGTGGATCTGATCCAGAGATCCCTCTGCAAAACAGACAGCATTATCACAACCTATTCATGTTTCCACCAGTTCTTCCATGTGGAAAACGAGTGCATTATGTTTAGGTGAGGAGTATTAAATCTGAAAATCAGACTCCAGTGCTGACTTGCCTTCACAATGCTTTGGTATTTTAATACAGTCTCACTTATGGTTGTGCCTTGAGAGTTTCTGGTAAATAAAACTTGAAAATGAGACATATTGTAATGTATTTATTTGGTAAATATAATGTTAGAAGAAAATCTATAGGCAACACGGTTTAAAAATAGCACCACCGAGCAAGAATGAAAACCAAAACATAACACTATGCTGCAGAAACCTCAAATATCCAGAAGTACAACTTTTCCCACACTCCCACAAAAATGCCCTCAAAGATACATCTGTTGTATTTTAGTATGTATCTTTTACCTAGAAAGATGCATAGTGTATCTTTACTCTAAAAGGTAATTACAGTCCAATTATATACCTTACTTTTTTTATTTATTTTTTTTAAAGGTACGCTATATCCACATTTGTAGATAAAATACATGTAAAAGATAACGGTACCACCCCAGGCATATTAAATGGTACAGTTATGTTTTGCTTTGTTTTCTGAGAGTGCAGTGCTTGTATATAACATTTTATTGTACCCTGTTTTCCCAAAGGGGTGACTTCAGCCAGTGGCACTCTACATACATGTCTAATACAATTGTAGGAAGGTTCTGAGTGCCATACACAACAACGTTCAGTTTCTGAGTAAATTAACCTCAAGACTACAAGGTACTTATATAAATCCATTACTATAATACTGTAGGAGTAAATTTACTATTTAAATCTAATTTACAAAAGTAACAGTACTTGCCTTTATATGTCCAGTGTATCCCAGCTCCAGCCAGTACAAAGCCCAGCGAAGCAGCATGTATGATCGCAGTGAACAGCTCCATTGCGCATCTGTGTGTGTGTGTGTGTGTGTGTGTTTGGCATGCTCGGACTTAAGCATCTGTTGAAAGGGAATGGAGGCGGGTTTAAACACGTTGGTGCCCTGAGGCCAAACCCGTCACTCCTCCATAGTGTACATCAGTGTTTGTATAAATGTTAATTTCTTTAAATGTTTACCAAATCTTGTGGGTAAACATGCAGACAGCTTTTATTTTATTTTATTTTTATTTTGTACACCTAGACATGTGTTAGTTTGAATTTTACATCAAACATTTTAATCATTATCATGATTTTACCTTGGCATACATGAAGACTATATACAGTGCCCTCCACTAATATTGGCACCCTTGGTAAATATGAGCAAAGAAGGCTGTGAAAAATTGTCTTTATTGTTTAACCTTTTGATCTTTTGTTCAAATAATTCACAAAAATACTCTGCTCTCATGGATATCAAACAATTACAAACAAAAGACAGGTTTATAAAAAAAAAAAATGTCAATTTTGTTATATATAGGTGTGCAACAATTATTGGCACCTTTTTAGTCAATACTTTGTGCTACCTCCCTATAATGCCTGATAAGGTTGGAGAATACATGGCAAGGGATCTGAGACCATTCCTCCATACAGAATCTCTCCAGATCCAAATTTCGAGGTCCGTGCTGGTGGACTCTCCTCTTCAGTTCAGCCCACAGGCTTTCTATGGGTTTCAAGTCAGGGGACTTGGATGGCTATGGCAGGACCTTGATTTTGTGGTCAGTAAACCATTTTTGTGTTGATTTTGATGTATGTTTTGGATCATTGTCCTGCTGGAAGATCCAACCACAGCCCATTTTAAGCTTTCTGGTAGAGGCAGTCAGTTTTTCATTTAACATCTGTTGATATTTGATAGAGTCCATGATGCCATGTATCCTAACAAAATGTCCAGGTCCTCTGGCAGAAAAACAGCCCCAAAACATTAAAGAGCCACCATCATATTTAACCGTGGGCATGAGGTACTTTTCCATATGGCTACCTCTCTGTGTGTGCCAAAACCACCTCTAGTGTTTATTGCCAAAAAGCTCTATTTTGGTTTCATCTGACCATAAAACCCGATCTCATTTGAAGTTCCAGTAGTGTCTGGCAAACTGAAGACGCTTGAGTTTGTTTTTGGATGAGCGTAGAGGCTTTTTTTTAAACCCTTCCAAACAACTTGTGGTGATGTAGGTGACTTCGGATTGTAGTTTTGAAGACTTTCTGACTAACTTCTGCAATTCTCCAGCTGTTTTGGCCACTCAAACCATCCTCTTCACAGTGTGTTGAGACAGTATAGACATATGTCCAATTCCAGGTTGATTCATAACATTTCCAGTTGACTGGAACGTCTTAATTATTGCCCTGATGGTGGAAATGGGCATGTTCAATGCTTTTGCTATTTTCTTATAGCCACTTCCCATTTTGTGAAGCTCAACAACCTTTTGCCACACATCACAGCTATATTCCTTGGTCTTACCCATTGTTATGAATGACTAAGGGAATTTGGCCTATGTGTTACCTCATCTTTATACCCCTGTGAAACAGGAAGTCATGGTTGAACAATTTCATGTTCCCAGTCACCCAGGTGTACTAAAAATAATTTAAAATATCAGTGGGAATATACTTCAAATAAATTTTCTTCATATGAATTCATAGGGGTCCAACTGTGTTTGCAATTGTTTGCTATCCATGAGAGCAAAGTATTTTTGTGAATGTTTTGCACAAAATATCAAAATATTAAACAATAAAGACCATGTTTCACAGCCATCTTTGCTCATATTTACCAAGGGTGCCAATTATTGGTGGAGGGCACTGTAAGTGAATTTCCCTGTTTCTAGCTTTTACCCAAACAGTTCGCTGCGGCAAAAGTAAACGAGCAAATGGTGGCACAGGACGTCTCATGAGTGCATTTATTTAATTCTTGATAATTTTCTGACCACTGATTTGTTCTTAAGATCATTAAAAGCTTAATATTTTGCCATTTTGGGATTGGCCCATTATTTTTGCCCAGGAGAGTATGTTCAGAATCTAGTTGAACACCTTCCTGGAAGAGTGGAGGCTGTTATAACAACAAAGGGGGACCTTGTCTATGTTAATGCTCATGATTTTGGAATGGGCATATATAGGTGTCATGGTCGGGTGTCCAAATACTTTTGGCGATATAGCGTAGTTCATGAAAAACCAGCCAATGCAATCTGTGCCATTTTTGTGCCATTTGTGCAAAGTTAAGCATACATACACTGAAATGCCTTTGGTGAGGCTCAGGTAAATTGCTTACATGTAATATAAGGCACAGAATATACAAACACACATACAACCCAAGAGCATGAACAAATATGATCCAAATAGAATTAAATAAGTACAGCAAGAATACAATAAACAAAATAAAAGAAAGGAAAGAGAAAGAGAGAAAAAATGAGTTGTACACAAAGCATTGCACTGTGCTAAAGTAAGGTATAAAGTGACCAAGTGACAATGGACTCAGCAGATATAAGGTATAAAGTGACGAGGAGACAAGGATGTCTCAGTTATCATATGATGTTTATCTGAAAGGACACATGAATAAACTATTATTTCTAGTTTACCCTGGGTTACGTCACTGACAGACTAGTTGCATAAATATTTGTGAATTATTCAAAATATTTGCGAATAACCCTTTTGTAGCCTATCTAAACACAATGTGACTGTGTTCTAATCTGTTTATATGTGTCATTACAGTATGTGTCAATACTTCCTGGAAAGTCTATTTTCAATTAAGAATGATCAGCCATCTGTTTATTAAGCTGTGTTCTTGCATATTTACATTTAGTACGTTGTTCTTAAAGTTCTCTAACTATCCACCAGTTTACATGTGAAAAACCTGGGGGGAAATTGGCTAAGAATTACCTATAATCATGCACTGCCTTGCTGATGCCCTTGATATTTTATCAGTGGATTTATATCAATGTGCCATGCTGTTTAAGGTCACTAAAGTTTTTATTCTAAAGGACATGATTAAATGTCAGACAAGAGCAGGCCTGCCTTCTGCATTGTGAAGAGTAACTCTGACATGCATTCAGTGGATGTTTGTTTACTGCGAATACCCACATACAACATGTAATACTCAGTGGCTGTGGAAATTGCGCAACAAATTTCAAAATTCCTTTATAACACTTATGAATATACAACATCTTAGAGATTGCAGAGCAGCACAATAAAGAATTTTTTCTAAATACTATAATGAAATACTGTGTTCAAACCAATATAATAACGTAAAAATGTGCTTTCCAGATATTGTGGGGAAATATTTACAGTATTGGCAGATTACTGCATTAAGGGTCTTATTGTGTAAGTACAGCAGCTCTGCTGTGACTATATTTAAACAATACATTAAAACATACAGTACCATAAACATAACTAAAAAACTCAGCACCAAAAACATTTGCATTATTTATTTATTTATTTACTTTTTGGAAAGGATAACTTTAATTGATTTAGTAAAGCAGGGTAGGGGCCACACTTTTAAACTAGAGGTAAAGCTAGGCAATGCTAGGTAGCTAACTTTTACTAATATATTAAATAGATAACCAATACAGATGTATTGTTTTGTTTTGTTTTTTCCTGTGATATTCAGGTCTGTGACTCTTTAATTTTCCCAATACTGTTCTAATATCAGTATTTTATTGTGTAATCTTTTATTTTAACAGTTTCTTATTGTATAATTTGATATGATATACCTGTTGTAATGAACTGGACTCAGGAGATGATTTAGGATCCATATGCAGGAAGGTTTTATTGGCAGTACCAATACACAATACAACATAGTAGCAGACAATGGTCAAAACACAACCAGGCATCACACAACAGAACCAGAGCATAATCCAAAGAGTAATAGAAAGGCACAGGCAAAAAGTCTAAGCACACTGAAGGCTAATAGTGTTAAAACAAGGCTCAGAACTTTGCAATGAACTACTGAAAAGAGTGAGCTTATATACGTGAAATGAGGAAATGAAGAGGTCACACTAGAACCCATGAGAGTGCATCCTCTACTGGTAGAGAAGGGTAACATCCTGAGCTGGTGATACAGAATCTGTTACTCATGAAAGACATCATTTGTGGTATGCCAGGATGGCCTGAGCTAAATGACGTGTGAACCCAGTGTATGAGTTGATTTCTCATAGACTCACAGAGGCACAAAACTTGTTTGGTATGTATTCAGGTGGTGTCTGCCCTTCTCTCTGGGTCACAGCAAATTGGCCCAATGAAACCAAAGTCAAAAAACAGTGGTAATATCCCTTTGAAAATATTCTAATTGCTAGATTGAAAACCTAAATATTTATTCATTACATTTGATTCATTTTGGGGCCCCTTTTGCCCCAGGACCCTTGGCTACAGCCCAGGTTAGCCTGTGCACAAGTCTGGTACCGGATGTGAGGGATTACCCTGGGATTGTGAATCCGCCCAATGCTACTCTCTGAGTCATTTAGCGCTAATACAAATTATGTGGTTTGAAGTGGTTTATCTACTTACAGTGGATTGTTTATGTGGTTTGAAGTGGTTTATCTACTTACAGTGGATTGTTTATGTGGTTTGAAGTGGTTTATCTACTTACAGTGGACTTCATTTACAAAGGCTTGGAATACTGAGGGGGCATTGAACAGACCATAGGACATGATTATGTATCCATAGTGACCTGAAGCTGTGATAAATTTCAAATTCAAATTTTATTGGTCACACACAGCAGGGGACTCAGGACACAACCCTGTGGAGCTCCAGTGCCGAGGGTGAGGGAGGGTGAGACATGTCTGCCCACCCTTATTGCTTGTGTTCTGCCTGTCAGGAAGTTAGAGAGCCACTGACACAGGGACAGGCTAAGTCCCAGGTGCTCCAACTTGGTGGTGATTTTAGAGGGGATTATAGTGTTAAATGCTAAGCTGTAGTCAACAAACAGCATTTTAACATAATTTCCTTTCCTGGTGGACAGATGGCTCAAGGCTGTGTATAGGAGGTGTGTGATGGCATCATTGGTTGAGCAATTGGGATGGTATGTGAACTGTAATGGGTCCAGGGTGTCAGGTAATGAAGGGGTGATGAAGTCTCTGATCAGTCTTTCAAAGCACTTCATCACAACTGAGGTCAGTGCTACTGGGCGATGGGGCAGGTGGGCTGGGGTTTCTATGGTTATGGATATGATGCTCGTCACTACTATTCACAGAACAAGGCTTTACCATCTATGGCATGGATGCTAAGGGCTCATTTCACATGGATGATAGGGGGTTTGAGTTGTTGTTTGAGTTGTCTTCATCCATGAAATTACCAGCTGCCCCAGAATCTATGAGAGCTGCTTAATAATGGGATTTTGAGCATCACTGAATAAAAAAACTGGTAAAGTGCACTTTTGCTGTCTCTAAGCATAGGGTGATGGACATGTTCATGTGGGTCATGGGGAAGTTTTGAGGGCAAATTGGCCATTCAGTGAGATAATGTACTAGCCCCCCACCCCAAACCAATATAGTAAGCGCAGTTGTGTTGACCCCTGAGATTTTTTCATTTCTCACTCTACCATTCCCATTGCAGCTTGTCTGTTAGAGGGTTTATGATACATTGAGGTTTAGTCGATACATACAACCAGCTGAATGAATTCATTAAGGGACATTGGTTCATTATTGCATGCTAGGTCGATTTGACGGCTAGCTTTGAGTCCTCAAAATAAAAAATAGTTGCTTTCCTGCATCTCTCTCTGAAACATATTGACCAAACACCTCCCTTAATGCTGGTTCAAACTGTAGGAATGAGTATCATAGTGACTCTTGGGTATGGTAAAGAGCTGTGGTCCAATGGAGCACTCTTCTAGTGAGTAGTAATATGACAAAGATTATCTTATAGCTAGCTCAGGAGTAGAATGAAGGGAGAGCCGGTTAAAAGGAGAGAGTATTGCATTAGGGAGTGTTTGCATTTGCCCAGGGACAATTTGTACTTTTCAGGTAGGGTTATTCAAGCTTTGGGCCCACTGATTTCTGGGTTAACTGCTTGCACTCTCTGACTCACATCTGCCTCTGGAGTTTAAGAGGGTGCAGTATTGCCTCAACAGACACTGATCAACTTTTCAGTGGTACAGAAACATGCTGTAGCTGTGAAGCTCCTTGTAGTTAGCCTTGAGAGGTGACTGCAGAGTGTAAATCCTGAACCTCTGCTAGACCCACGTGAACAGACAAAGTCTGTAATGCACCGGACTAAGGAGAAGGTTTAGGATCCATACACAGGAAGGCCTTATTGGCAGAACCAATACACAATCATAGAGCAGGCAATGGACAAAACATAATCAAACAACAAAAGGCAGATCCAAACCCAAAGAGTAGTTTAATGAAAAAGCAAAGGGTCTAGATATATTCAAGGCTAACAGGGATGACCAAGGTTCAGAGCTTATTCAACTAGAGAACTGGCAAGACTTCACAAAGAACTAATGAAACCCATGAGCTTATATATGTGAGATGAGGAAGGAAATTGGGGTCAGATGTCAAGCTCAGGAGAGTATGACCTCTGCTGGTGGGGAAGGGTATAGACCTGAGCTGGGGTTATACTTGAATACGTCTGGTCTATTCTGTTTTATTACATTATCTATTGTTAGTAACTTTTACATTTTTTTTATTATTTGATAAACATTGAAAATACATGTTTATTACAGAATAATATGAACTAAAATGAATTGATTGATGTAAACATTTTTTGCAGATTATTTTGTTAGGGTTTTATATAATATAGGTATTATAGTTTAAGATATGGTATATTTTGCGGTGAAAGATGAAAGAACAGTAAGCTTAAAGTGTATATAATCAAGCAAACAGGAAAATGGAAGGAACCACCACAAGCAGTGCTGTTCCTCTGTTAGACACCAGGTGTCGTAGTTACAGAGTCATTCTCTCTCAAGGTCAAACACTGATTCACACACACACACTGCGTCAGTGGCGGCCATAGGCGATGCTTGGTTTTGCACAGCATCACTAAAGCAAGCACAGAACACACTCCCGAGTCTGTTATCCAAAAGATTGCCTTGTGTATGAGGACACAAGACTGGAAAGACTGTGTTTCTGAAACAATAATGATGTATTTGAATTCCTTTTTTTTTTTTTTTTTAATGTGAAAGATGAGTGGATAGTGGTATTCATTCGTATAAATCATTTTTATGATTCACTTATGATTTCAAATGCCTTTTATTTAATAATTAGAGCTTATATTTGTCTATAATCATTATTATTGTTTAACATCCGATTTTAAATGTTTTAATATAAATGTGTACTCGCAGTCCAAATCAAATGCAGGTAGAATTAATCCTTATTAAAATTCATATGGTAGGAAAACTCCTCGTGGTTCTGGTGCCGGATGTACTGACTAACCCCAGGTGACGCATTCTGTCTGTAGCTGATGCTCGGCACGTAGGCTGCTGGAAACGCCTACATCAGGCACTTAATATGAAAACAGATTTAATTTAATTCCCCAAGGAAAAAAAAATGCTTTGTATCAAAGTCTAGATGCGAATCTAGTTATTTGGTTAAGTTGAACCACCAAGACCCTATTTTTCTGAATAAATCTAACGATAATGAAAGTTGTGATTGATGGAAACGTGCGCTTGTCCATGCGCGAGCGTGCCACGTGACGCCAGTTTGGCCAATCGCGTAGCTTTAAAAGCCTGTTTCCTGATTCTTTTTTTTTTTTTCCTCTTCAGAGTTATCACTGCGCAACTCTGTAACCGTCCGCCTTCTCTGCTTCTGCTGCGGAGAGTGAAGTGACCAGACTGCTGTCCTTGCACACAGCTAGGCAAGGTGAGGCCAAATTCAAACATTTTCCAACGAATGCTATTGTTTTTCAAATGTCCCCGACGGGTTTGAAATGAGACTGATTAGATTGGACAGATTTAATCTTCGTGACAGGATGTTTGAGGCTGTTTAGCGCGCTAGCTATCAAAGTTAACCAGGATATTAATATTAATTTAACGTTAAACTAACTAGATTTGGAATTGTAATCCTGCAGTGGAGTTAAAGGTAGAATTTTTTTTTTTTTTTTTTTTTTTTTTTAAATAAATCCCCTTAATGATGGTATGTGCTATTTTAGGGCTCGTGTCGGTTTATGGCCGCTCTCTGAGGAGGAGTGAGTGTTCAGCTGCGCTTGTCATGAAGTGACTGGTTTTTGCTGATTTTGCCTTTGCCCTTGAAAAGGAAACCGGTAGTGATAAAATGTACATTTCGGTCTTCATGTTGAGTGTTGGGCCTGTGTCGGCGACAGAAGCGTGTTTTGCCTTACAACTTAAACGGCCTAAACTTTCCAATCCGATATCTACCCGTAATAAACGCTATATTTAAAACAAACAAACAAAAAAAAAAAAACCTGCACGTGCTTACGTCAGACTCTGACAGCGTTTAGCCTGGATTAGCATGTAAATGACATTGATTTCTGTGCTGATTATGTGACCGTCACCTGTTGAATTTTTGGATGTGGAACACTCGTTTAATATCATACCCAGTTATACTGAACAGAAAATAAACTCCAGGAAGTCTGTGTTGTTTCCTTTTGCCGGTGTCCTGCATGTAATTTCACTGCTGATGCAAAGCATGAACTGCTCAGTGCAGGGCGCACGCGCATGTGCTGCTGTCCATCTTGTGGCTGTGGACGCAGCCTGGTGTTTTGTGGCCAGTGGCAAGTTTTCATTGACATTTAAGGCCACAAGATTTTCTATTGGTCCAACTAAAGCACATGTAGTTATTGTGAATTTATTCGTTGTCCCTGAAGTGATCTGTATTCATAAATGTTAGCAGGGCCTTCCTTAACTGTTTGATTCTGTAGTGTGATGTGATTGAAGTATTGGTTATTTGATTATGAAAATCTGCTTGTAGTGTAATTTTAAGTATGGCTTGTTTTATTTTTTTATTTTTATTTTTTCCTGATCTGTGTGAGCTCTAGTTCTGAATTTGGTATGAAAGCTTCTGAAAGTAGAGAACTAGTAAGCCTGTTGCTGGTGACACATTTTGGCACAGTTCTTGGAAATTCATGCTCCAGATCACTATAAGGATGGTGCCTTTATTTAGGGTTTAAACAAATGAATGCATACATTTTTTAAAAAATATAGTACATCAGTTCAGCATACTGTTATTTGTGAATTGATACTGTATTGGCTTCCATCTGCACCTATAGTCTTGTGGAGATCCATTATTGAGCAGCATGATGGTGCAGTAGGTAGCTTTTGCTGTCTTCAGGTTCCAGGTTATTCCCACCGCACACCCACTGTTCCCTGGATAGGCTCCAGATCATGGTTTACTGACAGTGAGTGAGAGATCCATGACTGAAGAGTTTGCTAAGTCTGGGCTGTCTTGCCTGAAGGGTCGAGCATAGGCTCTGCAAATGTCTCTTAACTTATTAGCTCTTCGCTTGTGGTTTCCGCTTAAAAGAGCATTTGCATGCTGATTCAATTCAAGAAAGGTGTACCTTTATTCATTCAGTGCTTCTGTGACTGATAGGTGTTTTCCAGAGAATGAATCACACACTTGATGCGCTGTGTCAGGGTGCTTTTTCCAAACCTCCTTCCAGAATTGTCTTGCATGTAAAAAGTAATTCATCACACATTGCATTTCTTTAATAAGTTGTGTTATTGTGAGTTGTGCTGCAATGGGGTTTTTATTTCCCTGCCTTCCCCCCCCCCCAGATCCTGCAACATGTCTATCCTGAAGATCCATGCTCGTGAGATTTTCGACTCTCGTGGAAACCCCACAGTTGAGGTTGATCTCTACACTAAGAAAGGTAATGGTTGGCTCATCCCAAGCCCACGTTACTATTTTGCAGTAGCTTTAGGACATAGCACTGTGTGACTTCTTCCTGTCTGTGTGTCTGTGTGTGTGTGTGCGCGCATGTGTTATTTATTTATATGTTACATGCTACACACACAGTGTGTAGACTCATTATCCATTTGGAGCGTTCCCTCAGACTGTGAATGATGGTGTGTCAGGACTTACTAGGCAAAAGACGGCACATACAGGAAGGCAGTTTCCAAATGAATGAGCCATTGAGTTGCTTTCTCCATGATCAGTCTCCCATGCACTGTCCAGTAGGCTGGAAGAAGCTGATCAAGTGGTGGATGAATATAAATAGTAGTTGTAATAATATACAGCCTGGATTGCATTGCATCTCACTGTAAAATGGAATAGAAGTCACTGTCGTTGAGAGCATCTGCCAAGTGGCTAAATGGAAATAAATACCACATAGCTATGAGTAGTTGCCTTTTACTTACTATACCCCATGTGTATATACAAATCAAGAAATCATTTTGCAAAGTCTTTAAAACTTTGAACCACTATGCAGTTGAAAGGTTCCAGCTTTTAACACATGGTTTATCTAACAATGCAGTGGTTTAGCTCCTAACATATGACCTGACTGTTAATGAAGCTGAGTGAATAATTATTTGAAGTTTGGGCCTCCAAGCTAGCAAATGGCTGTTATCTTTCCAGAATTTACCGAGCTGAGGGACAGCCCCTCTCCCTGCAATCTGAGTGCAGCTTTAGTCATCTGAACTCTGAGCTATTTTTGGTGAGATGCTGTAGTGTATACTGTAGCCTCACTCGTACCCAGGGTTTCCAGTTTAATGCCATCAGAATTTCTTTCCTAAATAAGTCCAACTCGGTCACACCTTTTATCAGTATATTTTTCAGTAACCAAGCAGGGTTGAGGCAGCTATAGAAAAATGCCAAGGGCCAACGTTTTGCTCTTCTCTGTACACTTTAGTTGTGGCACAGTGTACAACCACCTTGTTCTTTTTTTCGGCACATACTGCAGGACACTATGGCTTGCTTTTGGAAAAAAAACAAACAGGCTTGATCACACAGGTCTCCTCTTACAGGCATGAAATGCAGGTGGAATTTCTGGCTTGTTTTTGTGCACTATTCCCAGCAAATCAAATATACATTTACTTCAGGTTTTGGAATTGGCTCTACCAATCTCTTTACTACACTCTCTACCAGTCCTGTGCATCACTGATCGCCTTCACGGCCAATGTATGGTAGCCTATTGATAGTGTAGCCTATTGATGCAGTTGCAACATCACACATCAAAAACAGTTTCATGCAGTATTTGTCTGAATTTTTTATTTTTTTGTGTGTGTGTGGGGCATGTACTGCAGGAAACTGCAATGTCCTCTGAATGGGATGAGCTGCTCATAAGCTGTCTCATATGCACCAACTAGGGTTGTCACTGTACCAAAATTTCAGTAGTCAGTACCAATACCAGTAAAATTCCATGGTACTCTGTACCAATTTCAGTACCAAAGCAAAACACAAACAGGCTAATTGAACAACACACTATTTTATTAATAAAGTTAAATATCAATATATACACAGCCATGGCCAAAAGTTTTGAGAATGACACAAATATTAATTTTCACAAAGTCTACTGCTTCAGTGTTTTTAGATCTTTTTGTCAGATGTTACTAACTGTTACTGAAGTATAATCACAAGCATTTCATAAGTGTCAATGGCTTTTATTGACAATTACATGAAGTTTATGCAAAGGGTCAGTATTTGCAGTGTTGACCCTTCTTTTTCAAGACCTCTGCAATTCGCCCTGGCATGCTGTCAATCAACTTCTGGGCCACATCCTGACTGATGGCAGCCCATTCTTGCATAATCAATGCTTGGAGTTTGTGGGTTTTTGTTTGTCCACCTGCCTCTTGAGGATTGACCACAAATTCTCAATGGGATTAAGGTCTGGGGAGTTTCCTGGCCATGGACCCAAAATGTCGGTTTTGTTCCCCGAGCCACTTCGTTATCACTTTTGCCTTGTGGCAAGGTGCCCCATCATGCTGGAAAAGGCATTGTTCGTCACCAAACTGTTCTCGGATGGTTGGGAGAAGTTGCTCTCTGAGGATGTTTTTGTACCATTCTTTATTCATGGCTGTGTTCTTAGGTAAAATTGTGAGTGAGCCCACTCCCTTGGCTGAGAAGCAACCCCACACACGAGTGGTCTCAGGATGCTTTACTGTTGGCATGACACAGGACTGATGGTAGCGCTCACCTTTTCTTCTCCGGGCAAGCTTTTTTCCAGATGCCCCAAACAATCGGAAAGGGGATTCATCAGAGAAAATGACATTACCCCAGTCCTCAGCAGTCCAATCCCTGTACTTTTTGCATAATAGCAGTCTGTCCCTGATGTTTTTCTTGGAGAGAAGTGGCTTCTTTGCTGCCCTTCTTGACACCAGGCCATCCTCCAAAAGTCTTCGCCTTACTGTGCATGCAGACGCACTCACACCTGCCTGCTGCCATTCCTGAGCAAGCTCTGCACTGGTGGTGCCCCGATCCCACAGCTGAATCAACTTTAGGAGACGGTCCTGGCACTTGCTGGACTTTCTTGGGCACCCTGAAGCCTTCTTCACAACAGTTGAACCTCTCTCCTTGAAGGTCTTGATGATCCGATAAATGGTTGATTTAGGTGCAATCTTACTAGCAGCAATATCCTTGCCTGTGAATCCCTTTTTGTGCAAAGCAATGATGGCTGCACGTGTTTCCTTGCAGGTAACCATAGTTAACAGAGGAAGAACAATAATTTCAAGCACCATCCTCCTTTTAAAGCTTCCAGTCTGTTATTCTAACTCAATCAGCATGACAGAGTGATCTCCAGCCTTGTCCTCATTAACACTCTCACCTGTGTTAACGAGAGAATCACTGACATGATGTCAGCTGGTCCTTTTGTGGAAGGGCTGAAATGCAGTGGACATGTTTTTTTGGGATTAAGTTCATTTTCATGGCAAAGAGGGACTTTGAAATTAATTGCAATTCATCTGATCACTCTTCATAACATTCTGGAGTATATGCAAATTGCCATCATAAAAACTGAGGCAGCAGACTTTGTAAAAATTTATATTTGTGTCATTCTCAAAACTTTTGTGTGTGTGTGTGTGTGTGTGTGTGTGTGTGTGTGTGTGTGTGTGTGTGTGTGTGTGTGTGTGTGTGTGTGTGTGTGTGTGTGTGTGTGTGTGTGTGTGTGTGTGTGTGTGTGTGTGTGAATTTTTTTTTTTTTTTTTTTTTAAAACAATGCCATTCTGTATACAAGTGTTTCAAGTTTTTTTTTCCACAAGTAATTAAAGGTATAAAAATAAATAAACAAAAAATGTACACGTATGCAAAACACATATGCCATAATTGAACAACGCACTTCTTATTTATAAAGTTAAATATTAAAATAAATTAAACATATGTATATTTCAGGTATCTCTGAAAAATTCTTTAAGTTTTGGCCTTAGTTTTTTTCCTTCAAGTAAATAATTACTAAATAAATTACAAGCAAAAAATACAAACTATGTAAAACAGTTTCTGAAACAAAACACTTGCTACTCGTCAGGCATCTTTACACACAGGCTTTTAAATTGAAGTGCTGAAAGTGAACCGGAGTTATAACCGAGAAAACGTGAAAGATTAGGCACATCTGCCTATAATTTGAAATTACTCTGCAATAGTTCGTGGGTATTTATGATGTAATGTGTTTTGGACTAAATATTTTTGCTTAATTGGATCGTTTCGACCAGGGGTGTCAAACACATTTTAGTTCAGGGGCCACTCACAGCCCAATTTGATCTCAAGCGGGCCGGACCAGTAAAATAATAGCATAATAACCTATAAATAATAAACTCAATTCTTCTTTGTTTTAGTGCAAAAAAGTAAAAAAAAAATAAAAAATTTAAATGTTTACATTTAACGAACTATCCTTTCACAAAAATATGAATAACCTGAACAAACTGAAATTGCTTCAGCATCAAAGCCATATTGTGAGGATGAGTTCGTGAAAACGTATGCTGAAAGCTGCATAAATCATGTGCCCTGAAAAGACCTGACCAGTCGACTTTTTCATTAATACGCCTAAGAAGTAATATTAATGAGAGAGTCGTCTTGACCGACTACCTGTCAGACAGAGCATCAGTACTGGGTTTACTCGGTAAATCTGGTACAGTCAACTTTTTTTGTGTACCGGTACTTTTGACAACCCATACACCAATGTTGTAGTTTTTCCTGTAATTTTCAATGAAGGCATTCCAGAGTGATCTAAATAGAGCAAATTTGTCACTGATTTATTCTTGCCTGTTGTGTGTCACGGTCATCAAATATCATGAATGACACTGAATGCAGCTTTGTATCTTGGCCTCCCACTCAGACCGCTGGACCAGAGAGATCTCTGAGGCTTGTGCTGAGAGCGATAGACACCAAGCAGATGGAGAACTTCCATCACAGCTTTCATCTCGGTTTCATCAACTTGTTTCCATGTGCATGGTTCTCTGCCTTTAGACACCATATACATTCTTGATTAGTATTTTTCTATCACCCTGTGCAGGATATCATCAATGACGCATCACTTTCAGTCAGCACCAGTTTCGCCTTGCTGCAAGCACCTTGTTTGTTGTGACAAATATTACAAGCTTTTGTCCTGCTTGAAGGAGGGTCTGCTGATTACCATGATTAAGTCCATTTTTGCTTGAGTAGGACTCTCATCTGTTGGCACTTGGAAGGGCTTGTTTTGAGCAGCTTGGTCCCCACCATCTTCACTGTCGTTGTCAGAGCTTGTTTCCCCGATACATTTGAGCATCTGGCTCATATTCAGGATCCGAATAATCAAAACTATTGTTTTCGTCAATCAATATTTTGTTCATGGACAGCTTTATCATCAGATCAACCATCAAGCAGTGCTAAAATTTGATTACATACATGTTCTGCAGTAAATCCCTGAGCCATGTCAGGTTTTGCTACGTTTGTTTTGTCTGAGGTAAGTATAATTGACTCATCAAATCATTATCAAACATTGCTACCATGAGGATTAAAGGTGAATTGCACTTTCCCATACTGAGACGTGAGAGTCAATATTGTTGTGCAGAAAAATTTACTTGCACTTTTATGATCTGTTTGCGTCTCGATGTTGATTTATTTTTATTTCTCTTCTAACACAGCATTGTACCAACATTAACAATTCTTTATCAGAGAACGACTCATGGTTTTTCTGTTTAGTTATTTAATGTTGTGGAACGTCCATTAAACATGTTGGTTCCTGTTCTCACTTGTGTTGCAATAGCTATAAGCAGTCATTTTGTCAACAACCTTTTCTCTCTGAAGTTAGTAAGACTAAAAGCTTGCACCTAGTCATCGTTGGGACCCCATTTTTCTCACGTTTTCTCTCCTTTTTGTCACCAGCATTGGATGAGGAGGTGATGGATGAATACACGTCGTCCAATGAGTAGTCTCTACAATTTCTAAAAGACTTCACAGAAAAATACGTGCCCTTTCACATAAGTCATGGTAGAGATGCAGCAAAGCACAAATCTTTGTCCTGAAGACTTTCCCTTGGTGGAAAACTGAAAAGAACAGCCGTACCTTTGACTGTTATACAGCACTGACACTGGGGACCCCTTCCAAAAGTTCAGATCAGATGAACTGTTACAATCAAGTATTGGAGCGAGAACATTAATATAAATCTGTGACTTGCCTTTTAACCAAACTACTGTCTGAACTGTGCTATTGTAGAAAATCAACACCTAGTAGAACTGGATTTAAATATCATCATGGTAGCAGCCATTCTTTGTGGAGCATGCATATATTAATGATGGTGTTCTGTAACCTCTAATCTGCAGTATGTGAAGGAGTGGGTGGGGTTATGGGAAGCCCCTTATATGGGCAACATCATGGAAAGTCACTCCAGTGGTAGAGGGGAATTCTTGGCAAGTGAGTCACCTTGACTGGCTGGATGGTGGGCTGTATGTGTATTATTTAGCTGAAATTATGTAAATTAAATGTAGTAATTTGTTGCTTTCTCCCCCCCAAGGTCTCTTCAGAGCTGCAGTGCCCAGCGGTGCTTCCACTGGCATCTATGAGGCCCTTGAGCTTCGTGACAATGACAAGACACGCTATCTGGGCAAAGGTGCGGTTAGAGAGTTTATTGCAAAATGAAAAATTACTTTTGATATTTGACACTTTACATTAAGATTTGCTTAGGTGGTAGGACTTGATCAACAAGGCCAAATGATATTTTGAATAAATGTTTTATGTTGGGGGGGGAAATTGTATTTTGATGGCACTTGGTTTACAAAAGCAGCTATGCTGTAATTATGTACTGCCTAAACCCAGGGGTTCTCAAATATTTAGAATCGAGGACCTCTTTACCTGTTAAAAATCATGGTCTCCCTCAGTACAGAATTGTTTTATAATTAGACACATTATTAAATTAGGATTAAATGTGTACTGTAAAATTTGGCTAATTCAAGCTAGTGTTTCCCCACCCCCCCAATTTCCACCATTTTGTTTTTTTTCCATAGAAAGCTTTATTACACTCAGACCTCACAATGAGCCTGAACATTTAAATGCATGTTTCCACCAAACCTTACACTCAGTGCATAAGTTTCTTCTACAAACTACTTTTCTTTAATTAACTATTGCCTTATTAATGCATAACATTTGTCACTGTGCATATGTGCTTACAATTAGGAAATTTCCCAGTAGTTTAATTGTAAACAAGGCTGCTTTGCCTCAGCCACCCAACCATCATTTTATGTACTGTTTTTAGGTTCTTCCAGGTCTTCAGTAATGTAGATCTGTCACTGTGTACTGTCTTTCTTTTTCTTCCTGTTTTTCCGTCTCGCCTGTTTTGACACGTTTCTTCTCCTCTGTCAGGGGTGAAAAGAGCTGTAAAATATATAAATGAGTTCTTGGCCCCAGCTTTGTGTAACCAGGTAAATGAGTGTGTGCAGTAACCGAAGTAAGGGTCATCTCAGGCCAGTGTACCAGAGCATGAGTTTGTTTTTGCAACTAACAGATGACAGTCCTGAGAAACATTCGAAACTCCCTCACCTGAACGCTAATAAATAACTGGGGATAACTTTGGAGCCTGTGATCTAATGACTAACCGTGCCAACTCTGCATGTTCCCCTCCACTTGGGTCAGTGATGGTCTGCTTGTTCCTTGCAGGTGTCTCAAAAGCTGTTGAGCATATCAATAAAACAATTGCACCTGCCCTGGTTAGCCAGGTAGGAATATTTATTCTTTGACTAATGCAACAATGTGTTATTGTCGATCATAGATTTTTGACATGATTAAGATTTAGAATAGTAATTCAGCTTTGGTTTAGTGATGTATAGACCTACAAAGGTTTCATGAGAGCCATTAATTTGCTCAGGACAATGTAGTTTATACCATTCCCTCCAGAACTCTTGGCACCCTTCATGAAAATGAACCAAAAAATAACAATATGTAATATATTTTGTGATGCCAGCCCTAGAGAAAACAATGATTATGCATAGTCATTTTTGCTCATTTTCATGAAGGGTGCCAATAATTCTGAAAGGCTTTTGTTTTTTAAATAACCATTGTATGCTGTGAACCTGTTTAACATTGCACCCGCATTGTGCTGCCTGCATGATTTTTAACCCAGCCTCATGGCATAACACCTGCTGCCATAAGGTTTACTCTTATGACTTTCCTTTTGTTATCAAACAGGATGTGTCCGTCTTGGAGCAGGAGAAGATTGACAAGCTGATGCTTGATATGGATGGTACAGACAACAAATGTGAGCTAACCTCCCAAATAAATGTATACATCACTAGGAAATGTGGATTGTGAAAATTGCAAAGTTCATTTGTTTTATATAGAGGTAGGAATATATTTGTAGATATATAGCTGAACAAAGTATATGTATGAATATAATTTTATCCAAGAAATTTGATTTGGTAACTAGATTAGCACAATGTGCTGCTTTTTAATGTTACTTTTGTAAATGTTCAGCTAAATTTGGTGCGAATGCCATCTTGGGTGTGTCCCTGGCTGTGTGCAAGGCTGGTGCTGCAGAGAAGGGCGTGCCACTCTACCGCCACATTGCTGACCTTGCTGGAAATCCAGAGGTCGTCCTCCCAGTGCCTGTAAGCATGCATTGTGCTCATGTCTGAGTGTAATCTGTCCTCTTTTCTTTATGGCGTGTTGAAAGTTCTGGCACACTAACAATAAAAGCCCTTTATATTCCCAAGGCCTTCAACGTTATCAACGGGGGTTCCCACGCTGGCAACAAGTTGGCCATGCAGGAGTTCATGATCCTCCCAGTCGGAGCAAGCACCTTCAAAGAGGCCATGCGCATCGGTGCCGAGGTCTACCACAACCTGAAGAACGTCATCAAGGCGAAATACGGCCAAGATGCCACCAATGTGGGAGATGAAGGTGGCTTCGCCCCCAACATCCTGGAGAACAAAGAAGGTGAGAGGACAAATAGAGTGGCAGTTGGAGTTATTGTGCTTCCTTCTGCAAAAAGTCTGCCGTTATATCATGTCTTTCTGCTTGTGCAATCCATGACTATGAAATCTCAATCGGTGCACAGATGTTATCGCTCCGAAAAAATTTTCATGTTCAATGTAGTAGCACAAAATAGTTAATTATAACTTTAAACATGCTACAATCTAATGCCCCAATTTTGGTGCACAAAGTTTGGAAAAGTAAAGTGTTTCAGTTGTAGTTCAGGTGCTAAGCAACAAAACCCAAAGCCTGGCCTTGAGTGGCAACTTTGTTCCACCCAGAATAATTGTGGTGAATGTTGCTTACTTATGAAATTTTAGTTCAGCTTATCAAAGCCTGGCAACAAGCTCCCAGCCTGATGAATATTAGGTCCCTGATAAAATATGAATGACTGAAATATTCCAGCTTATTCTCCCCCTTTGGACATGACTACAAATACCATATAATTGTATATACTGTATTTAATTGTAACATCAGACTGTGTTTATTTTTTTCTAGCACACAAACCATGGCTTTGTACTTTTTTCCTTTTTAAATGCTAATTTTATTGCTATTGTCTTGCCCTCGATTATTTGAGAAATATGAGAAACATTACATGTTTGCTAGATATGGTCAGAAGGGTCCCTGTACACTTCCACACATAGCTGTTCCAAAGTTATGTCCACACATGCGTGCACACTTCCCTTTCTTAAAATTCTAATTTTGACCATCAGTATCTTTATTACAACATGGCAGAAGCCTGCAGAGTTCAAACTGTATTTGGTAATTTCATTTCATTTAATGTAAAAATCAGTTCTTTCTGAATGAAACATCCCCAGCAGAGACCTAGTTTAAGCCTAGGCCCTAATTATAGTACTTTAGTGCTGTAACTGGAAATTCCTTCCTTAAGCAGAAGCACAGAGTTTCTGACTTCAGACCAGGCCTCTGCAGGGACAGTCAGGCACCTACAGTGAGACCTCAGCTATTGAACTCTGCTGTCTCCAGACACATAGGTTTATTGTTAGTTTCTGTAAGTCAGTGTATCTGCAGTGTTGTTTCATTGTTGGTGTGTAAGAACTGTTTCTTTTTAGAAGCGGTTACGTTAAAGGAAAATTTCCTTCATTAGAAACCATTTCGTCATGCAGAAATTGCAAAAAGAGCTCAAAAGCAGAAGAAGAATGCAACCATGAGGAGTGTTTTCAAACCAAAACTTTAAGTGGTTGATGAAAAATTTTAATTCCATATTTCTCCCCTAGCTCTTGAGCTGCTGAAGACTGCCATCAGCAAGGCTGGCTACACTGACAAGGTTGTGATTGGCATGGATGTGGCAGCCTCTGAGTTTTACAAAGGTGGCAAATATGACCTGGACTTCAAGTCACCTGATGATCCCAGCCGTTACATCAGCCATGACCAGCTGGCTGACCTCTACAAGAGCTTTGTGAAGGATTATCCTGGTCAGTTTCTTTTAGGAATTCATCTGGGTGCTAAGAGTTTTTACATCACTTAAGTTGTTTGCTGAAGGCTTCAGCTGTTATACTATATAGTATAGATCCAATCTTGCAATGTGTAATATGAAGTGTTGCAAACATGGCAGCTACTTTATACTCTAGCATTAAGTCAGATGTGCTTGATCACAATAGTCCAAACAAATTAGGGTTTATAATGTCAGTGTACTTAATTATCTTTGGACTTTAGCTGTGACACATCAACATAGTATGGCATTTCATGGGTTAATTTTAGTAGGGTAAACCCTGAAGCCATCAACTGAGCCATGATAATGTGTTCTGTGATGTACGTGCCTCTGAGCACACAGCCCCCATTTACTGTGGCCTTGGAGCTTACAGGGGCGCTGTGCAATTTATATTTAACGGATGACTGCATTCTTAATCCATGCTAGATGTAAAAGCTAATGCAAGCTTATTTATGAATTTCCCCCCCCGTGCCATTTGAGTCTGCTGTTTTTTTGCTATTCCAATAGCCCTTTTTTATTCATACATAACTATTTTCAGACCATGCTTAGGCAGTTGATTTCTAACCACATGGCTGTTTTTTTTCCCCCTTTAGTTGTCTCCATTGAGGATCCCTTTGACCAGGATGACTGGGAAGCCTGGTCCAAGTTCACCGGCAGCACCAGCATCCAGGTGGTGGGTGACGATCTGACTGTGACCAACCCCAAGCGCATTGCTAAGGCTGTATCAGAAAAGGCCTGCAACTGCCTGCTGCTGAAGGTCAACCAGATTGGCTCAGTCATGGAGTCCCTGCAGGCGTGAGTGACCACACACTCTGATTGCTTTCAGTATTAAGCTTTTTATTAAGCTGGCATGTAACACATTGCACATACTGGAATGTTTGCTGTATTCACATCTTTCCTGCTGTTGAGCAGCTGCAAGCTGGCTCAGTCCAGTGGCTGGGGTGTGATGGTGAGCCACCGCTCTGGAGAGACCGAGGACACCTTCATCGCTGATCTGGTGGTTGGCCTCTGCACTGGCCAGGTGAGTGTGTGACAATACATTTTTCCATGTATTCATTAATGAAAACCAAGAATAACCTAATTGGGTTTTTGTTTTTTTGTGCGCCTTAATTTAGATCAAGACTGGTGCCCCCTGCAGATCTGAGCGTCTGGCCAAGTACAATCAGCTGCTCAGGTACTATCATTATAGATCTAGATCATACAGCATGTACTTCATGTTTAACAAATACTACAGCAATTTTACATTTTTTTTAATGGGGGGATGACGACAAAGCATTTTATGAAAATACCAGCTTCACATAAATTTCACTGCCTCAGCAGCTGCTATTAGGCTTTTATATGTGAGTTTTCAGTAAACAGATTTTTCCATGCTTTTCTCAGTGCACAAAGATGTAGATGGTCCACACAAATGCTATTTATAAGGTGGATAGTGATTAGGTTAAATTAATTTAAAAATTAATGATCAGTGAATTTGGTTATGACCTAGTGTGAAAGGTTTTGTTTATAGATTATAACGATTAATTTTTCTCTGTAGGATTGAAGAGGAGCTTGGAGACAAGGCCCGCTTTGCTGGCCAGAACTTCAGGAAGCCCATCTGAAGAGCAGGCCTTTCTCAGGCCACTGTTTACCATAGTCACACTCCCACACATTAAGCCACGTTATCACTTTCCAGAGCAAAAGGAAGCTGGGAAGGTATTGAAATTCAAGGTCCAATCTGTAGGCTAAGGCATGAAATGTGTTTCTGTGCCAACTGAACTGCAATCTTCCTATGCTTTGGCACCCAAATAACAGCACTGGTCCTTTAATTATATCTGTATTGTGTGAGATGCTTCATTTGCTTTTTGTGTGTTGTACTGAGTCTGGTCCTCTATTACTTTAGAGTTAAGTGCACTGTATGTAGTGTAACGTATGCTCATCGTGTTGCTGTAGTGCTACTGTAAAGTGTGGAATAACATCAAATAAACTCATGTGGAAGTGTTACTGAGTCAGTGTAACTGTGTTGATTTTGTAATTTCCTGCTTGGCTACATAAACCTCTATTCATAGATTATCTACTTGACCAACAATGGATAACCCGTGAATTGAATAGTTGGGCAGGAACATGAGTAGACTGGAAAAGAAGTAATACCTCCCTTGGTGCGAGTCTGGTAACAAGAGATGCCCTCCTGCCCAAGGCAGTGGTGCATGAGAAACAAGTAACAAGATACCCAGTCAGCACAGCAACACTAGCATGGCATCTGATCTGTATTATTGCTTTATACTCGTGTAAGAACCTATGAACATTTTCTATCTTTTGGTATTTTTAATCTTTGCAAAAAAAAATTGGCATTTGTTGCTAAATGTTTCCTTATGACCAGTGTTGAGTTTGAAAAATCAGGGGTAGCTTTAGATATAAACTGTGCAGGGACTGCTGTACAGGTCTGTACTGCCCTCTGCTGTCATTCCAGAGTAATGCCACAATCTGAAGCACTCTACAGCCTGTGCTATTGACTGGATTATGCTTTATGTACACTGCATATACTTTGCTTTCAAGTAAAAGCACTCTACACCCAACTGACCCTGTTTATCAGATGGTATTTGGTCTAATGACAAATTAATTTGTCTAATGATTCCATATAAACTTTTTTCTTTTTTTTGCGCTGTTCTGAAGATGATGGGCTCCCCCTGCTGACGTCTTTCTTCCTAGCTCTATCTAAAGTAGTATTTCTCTTTCCATGACACCCTTGGCTTGCCTTGACAGTGGGTTGCATAAAACATGAAAGTATAGATAATGTGTTAAAATAAAAATGGAAGTGCTTATAGCTTTTTTAAAAAAAAAAAAAAAAAAAAAAAAAAAAAAATTACTGGAGTCAATATTAAAAAAAATATTGACTCCAGTAATTTTTATTATTTTTTTTAAGTTGCACATTTTAAAGGTATTCAAGTATTAAATAAAAAGTAAACGGTTTCATGAAAGTAAGTAATGTCATCTTTTGACAAACTTTTTATTTCTTATTTAAAATTGTTTATGTTTTTTGTTTTAAAACTGCTACACCTGAAAACATCATTCAGTCTCTGAAAGATTGCTGGTGGCTAAAACAGTTTTCTGTCCCTCCTACTAGTTGGTCATGCACAATATGCATTGGTAACTCAACATAATTTGCTAATTAATACATTAGAAGTCAAATACCATGTAAATAACCACCCTGGTAGGAATGCGATGACAGACTGTTAGGCCACTGGTGTTAACAGACTTTAAACCACCTTTAGAGCCACCTTGCCAACGTTGGTCAGGCATTGGCTAGGCTTTTCTGAAAAGTGCTCCCCTGCAAACACTGGTCCATAGATCCATAGATGTTGGGCCAGCATCAGTTTGCTACCTGGGCAATATTTACCATTAGCTAGAATTTGACATGCTGCCTAGCCAAGTATTTTAGCTACTGGAATTGATGCTATTCTAACTTGTTATTAGCAAAGAAAACAGGCTAACTTAAATATAGACTGTTAACTTTAGCAAATCACTGAAACTTACCTCAACGTGCTTTTTCAGATGATATGACTTCATATCTTCTAGGGAGGCAAGGGGACACCTAATTTTATGAGTCTTTGCTGGTGCCAGTATACTGTATGAAATATTTTCCTGAGGTAGGGCCAGGGACACTTATCCTCAAGTTCAGCACTGCAGTCTGTTGGCTTCTATATCTTCAAATGCACATGGATGGCTACAACCACACCATTAACCACATTGTGTAGCATGAGAAGGTCACAGCACATGACGAATTGTCACAGTCGTTGATACTTTTTTCTACATCAGTGAACTTGATTGGACGCTAAGGGGAAGCGTAAATAAAATGTGTGGGAGCCCATTCGATTTATGTGTAGCGTACAGTGATGGGATGGATGACGGTAGAAGAGACCTTCAAGATTTGTAACAGGTAGTTTAAAGATTTTAAAATAAGAATGTAAGGAAAAAATTAAGTATTCAAGTTCAGTAACACTTAAATTTAAATAAATTCTCCAAAATAATGCTCGAGTATGTTTTATGCAACCGAGTTCTGATGTCTGTAAAGCTGCTTTGAAAAATTGTGTATTGTAATAGGATTATAAATGTATAATTCTATTGTTTTATTAATGATCTAGTCTGAATGTATTAAAGAGGTCGGAACATACCGACCAAACCATCACAAAACAATTTGCTACAATGGGCTGTTCAGTCAGTCAACTGGGGGAACAGAATCTATAACACTGCATCATTCAATGAGTGATGTGTTTTAGCTTAAACGTGTTGGGATGCTATAAGCTTTCAGATCATTTCAAATACTAATAATATCTTAAATACCTTGTTTCAAAATTGTTGGCACCCCCACAATTAATATTTGGTGAAGCTCCCTCTGGAGAGAATAACATCAGGAAGTCTCTTCTTGTAATGTCTAACAAGTTCGGAGACCCTTGTAGAGGAATACTGGACATTTGTATTCTGCTTTATATTCTTAGATTTGTGCATGAGGACTGTCCTCTTCAATTCAAGCCTCTGGTATTCACATGGATTTTGTGTCCTTGAAACATTTTTGTGTTGTTTTAGCTGTTTTATTTATTTATTTATTTTTACACACAAAAAAAATCTGTATCTAACCTTTAAACTTGACAGTGATCATGTAAACAGCGTATATCTCATATCACTATCCTTTTTACTTACCTCTTTATTTTACGCCTGGCAAATTATCAGTGAGAAAGTATTTTCCCCATCCTGATTTCTTCTTTACTCAGGCAACCTGAGTAAACACACAATACAGTTTTTATTTATTTATTTCATTGTAGAAAAAAGAAAGTTATCCAACACTTATCATCCATGTGAAAAACTTATTGCCCCCTTAAACGTAAAATCTGGTTGTGCACTTCTAGCAGCAATAACTGCAACCAAACGCTTCCGATAACTGGATGTCAGTCTTTCACTTACTTCTAGGACTAGGATTTACTCCAATGCTTTGGATCATTGTCTTGCTGCATAATCCAGTTGCGCTTGAGTTTCAACTTATGTACTGAAGACATTCTCCTTTAGGATTTTTCTGGTAGAGAGCAGAATTCATGTTTCCCTCAATTATTGCAAGTTGGCCAGGCCCTGAAGCCTGAAGCCACCAGGTTTGACCGTAGGTATGATGTTCTTTTTGTGGAATTCTGTGTTTGGGTTACGCCAGATGTAACGGGACCCCTGTCTTCCAAACAATTCCACTTTCGACTTATCCACAGAACATTCTCCCAAAAGGTTTGAGTATCACCAAGGTGTGTTTTGACAAAATTCAGATGAGCCTTAATGTTCTGGGTTAGCAGTGGTTTTTGCCTCGCCACTCTTCCATGGATGCCATATTTGCCCAGTGTCTTTCTGATAGTGGAGTCGTGACCAGTGACCTTTATTGATGCAAGAGAGGCCTGTAGGTCCTTCGATGTTGTCCTTGGCTCTTTTGTGAATTGCTGGATGAGTAGTTGCTATGCTCTTGGAGGAATTTTGGAAGGTCGGCCACTTCTGGCACACACGCACACACGCACACACACACACAAACACACACTCATTCACACCTAGGGGCAATTTAGCATAGCTAAATTCGTCTTCTGGCATGTTTTTGGCAGGTAGGAGGAAAGCCACATGAACATGGAGAACATGCACAGAAAGCTCCCTATTAATAATCATTTCGCACTGATAATAATCATTCTCTCCCTGCCTGACGTGATGTATAGCAGGCATTTATCTCCCACTGACTCATGCCTCATCTATTAATGAAATCATTGCAGTAGTTTGTTTTAGTACAGTCTATTAATAACTAGTAATAATTATACTAATGCACACATACATAAGCACAAAACATGTGGATCCACATGCACATTAATGAATGTATAGATTATGTTATGACACTCCTAGTTGTGCTAGTACCATAATAATTCATTAAAAATATTAAATAACAACCTTGCTATGTGGCCTAATGGAGTCCCTGCACTCAACAGCCTCTACACACCAGCAACCCCTTCATCAAATCTTTTGATCACACAATAGGGGTACTGTGCAAGAATAATACCTTTAATGTAAATTATACTTTGACACACAATGTGTAAAGGATTACTGATATCAGAGTTTCAGATGGGCTGCCAAGACAAGGTAGCTCAGCAGTGGGAATAAGATTCAGGCCATCTGTTTGGTGCTGGCAGGAATGATGGGGGTATTGTGTGTGCAGAGGGTTCATTAAGCATGCATTTTCTAAGTTACAAAGGAAAAGGGGTGGTGTGCTTTGCTCCTTTTGGAGCCGCTGAGCCTGTCTCTTAACTGCACTTGTAGGCATTATTGTCTCTGTGATTACAGGCACTCTGGTGAATTGGCTGTGACTCACCTCTTGCCTCCTCCCTCTCCAATCACAGCCGGCGTACCCTGTCTCTTCCTGACAACACTCACTCTAGAATTTCCTCCTTTTCTTCTATTTGCATTGTTCGTTCGGCCTGTCATGCTGCACCGATACAACAAACCATCCATTTCCGAGCACAGTATCTCAGATACCTCTATGGCACTGGAAAGGAAAAACAGCCAGTTGTGATCATTTCAGTGGAACAGTTCAGGTGCAGTCTGTAAAACTACCACTCATGGGATGATAGCATAGAATAGCCATATACCACCCTTCGTGGTCTACACTTACATATGTAAATCGTGAAAAATTCTCCATGCATTAACCTGTAACTCGCTTTACTGGCACCCCATAAAAATCTGATCTGCATATCAAAACCACGCAGTGTCAGGTTCAATCATTCTGGGTGTGTTATTTCGTCTTTGTTTCTTTTCTCTTTTCTTTTTTTCTTACTATCTATGGGACTCTGTAATTACTTATCACTCAGTCATCTCCAAACCTGCTCAGTAATAACAACTGGTTATTCCGAACCCAGGCATTTTCATCCTCATAGCTTTATTTCATCACCGGCCTACATGCTTTTCTGTCAACAGTGATGTTACACAATATCACTGAAAATTGTAAAAGGTCATGAATTTAGTGGCACAGTGCCAGTTTTCACTTCAGCCTAAAACCTGTAATAGGCATCTATTCATTCAGTGTGTGTATTTGTGTGTTATGAGAACGCAGATTGAATTATTGTGGGGCAAAAATGACAAAGAAAGAAAGAAGAGCGATCACTAGTGTACAGTATTGTGTTAGGAAGCACACGGGGGGGGTTAAGTGCAGCATGCAGAGCTCAGTGGTAATGGCTCAGCCTGATCATTCACTTGTGAATGAATCCTCTGGGACCAGAACTGCTTCTCAGATGGGGGAAGAAAAACACGCACTGCTCAGAAAGTCACACTGTAAACCAATCATTCCCTCCTGCAGAGGGCTGTATACTGAATACACTCACAGGCACATTCAAACCCTACAGCCTAAAAGCTTTTATTAAAGATAATGGCGTGAGTTTGTGGCCAGGGCTCATGGTGCATGAGTGCTGTGTTCACAGGGTCACCTTCCTCACTCACAGAGAGCACGACAACAAAGCTGTTTGTCACACAATCAAAACTGACACTGAAACTGTGTGAGTCCATTAAGATGATTTTTAAGGTAGCTTAAGTTTTTGCAGGGTAGTATTTAAGCATTTGATCCCACTAGTCAGAACATTTTGTTTTTGGAATGGTTATGCTCTAGAAGACTTGATATATTTGAGCAAATTGTAGATTATAAATTGTCTTCATTTCATATGAACATATCCATGCTGGTGGTATAAATGGTCACATGATGAGAGCCATTCACTTCCACATTAGAACTATCTGTGTCAGGAAGTGAGAAAAACATTTTCTAATACAGATACTACTACTACTATATCTGGAACCTCATTTCATTGTGCAGTATGGATAATGATAATAAAGTTGATTGACTTTGAACATATTATTTTTAAAGGGTCTTTAAACAAAATGTTAATAACACAGTGGATCGAACACAATCCTGAGCATCATCCGTTTGCTGTTTATATAGTTTGTGTAAGACATTGTAGATCAAAATGGCCCCAAAGATTTACTTATTTTGGCTATTGCTTGTTGGAAGATAAAGAATATTTAAGTAAATGTGATGAAATGATCTAAGATTAAATGGGCCTCATTAATCAACTATGTACTTTGCCAGTGACCACCACTGAGACCAGGAATAAAAATTGAATGGATGGATGGATGGATGGACAGATGGATCAATGGATCAATGGATGAATGGATGGACTATTAAACCTCAAGATGAAATTTATGTTTTTACATTATGTCTTCTGCTTGTCTGTGCGTCTGTCCTTCTGAGATTCTCGTGATATCCCAAGAACAAGAGGTTGAAAGTTTGTAGGATTTATATGGAATGATCATTGTAACCAGCTTGGAACTGATTTGGAATTGATTTACACAGGGTCAAGGTCACAGCAAGATTAAATGTCTGAAATGGTTATCCTTCAATAGCTTCCTTCCCAAGTATATTTTAAGGGTATTTGAGGCATACAAATTAGTAACAAGAAGGACTGGACAAGAAGTTGGTGGTGGAGGCATACCCATGTATTTCTGATGTTTTCAAAAAGCTTTTGAGAAGGGTGACAGTTTATTATAGTAAATAGTTATTTGTGAAAGTAGACAAAGTATGTAAAATACGAATGTTTTTCTTTTAAAACAAGTTGCAACATCTTCTATGACTGAATACTCATATATAACATGCAGATAATATCATGTAAAATGATCCAGTCCATACTGGAAATCCAAACTGGAAAACCTGAAAGAATTATAAAATTATGGTTTTATTGTTAAAAAATCAGCAAATTAATTTATTGGCCTTGCTACTTTATTTCAAGGTATGGTCACCTGTCAATATTTATATAATATAAAGGAGAAGAAGGGGAGCTTGGTGGCTTAGTGGTTAGCGCATTTGTCTTACACCTCTCGGAGTTGGGGGTTTGAATCCCACCTCCGCTCTGTGGAGTTTGCATGCTCTCCCCATGCTTCAGGAGTTTCCTCCTGGTACTCCAGTTTCCTCCGCCAGTCCAAAGGCATGCGTTATAGGTCGATTGGCATTTCCAAATTGTCCGTGGCATGTGAATGTGCACGATGGGCTGGCACCCTGTCCCCCGCCGTGTGCCCTGAGTTCCCTGGGATAGGCTCCAGGCTCCCCGCGACCCTGTGTAGGATAAGGGGTATGGAAAATGGATGGATAGAAGAAGAAGAAGTCTTTATTTGTCACATATACATTACAGAACAGTGAAATTCTTTTCTTTGCATATCACAGCTTGTTAGGAAGCTGGAGTCAGAGTGCAGGGTCAGCCATGATATTGCACCCCTGGAGCAGAGAGGGTTAAGGGCCTTGCTCAAGGGCACAACACTGGAAGCTTGGCTGTGCTGGAGCTTGAAGATATACATATTTATTTAGGAAACATTTTGTTTTAAAGAGAAATATCAATATCTCTGATGGCCCATCATAGATATCTAATGCTTCATGAATTCCTGTAGTTGTAAAAGTGTAAAAAATAAATAAATAAAATAAATAAATAAATAAATAAATAAATCGGATTATAGTTATTTTGTCTCTAAATGTTATTGATTATGCTTAAGACGGGTTAAAAAACGAGTTGAGCGATTGAAATGAAAGCAAGCAGACTATGGGTAAAAGTCTCCTCAGCAACAAAAACACCTTTATGAATTGACAACAAAACACGCGCGCGCACGCCTAATCCACTACACACACACACACTCTATCACATGCACACACGCGCCCACGCACGCGTTTTTAAATCACAAAAACCCAAAGCTCATTGGCTGTTCCTGCGCTCACGGCAGCAGAATAGCCAATCCCGTTTTAGGACACTGGCAGTGGGCGGAGCTTTGTTACGTCCCTCTGGCCGGGAGGGAGGAGCTTCTTCATGCAGGGCTTTTCTTTCTTACTGAAGAAGGACAGAGATCCCAATCCCATCACTCAACACGCACACCTGCAAAGATTTCCTCCCGAATGATTAAACTCGCTCCCTAACGTTAGTGAATCACTCATTTGCTCAATTTCCACCCACAGAGCAGCTATAGCCCGCTAGCTATAGCTTTACAGCTTTATAGCCTTAGCTGTAGCTACCTGCTGCCGCTTTGTGTTTGTTGCTCGCAGTCCCATCTCAAACAAATCTCTGATGTTGTAGAGCAAGACGCAAGGTAAGTTTATAACATTTACGACTTCCAGCCTCGACATGTCCGACAGCGTCTTTATTCGTCCGTGTGTCGATATTCGGTCGCAGCGGCTGTTGCAATTAGCCTCGGTGTTAATCAGTGGCTATTAGCTAGCAGTGTTAGGGGGTGCTGATTAGCCACCATAGTGCTGAGAGGTGGGTTAGCTAGCTAAACAGCAGCGCGGCTTTTAGCAGCAGCCAGGGATTGGATGCTCGTTATCATGGCTGCTGCAGATACAATACAGACTTGCCTGTTCAAGGGAAAAAAAAAAAAAAAGGCATGAAGTTTGAACTTGGAAAGCTTTGTCTTCTGGAGACTTGTGCATATTGAACTTGTTGAGACTCCTGGACTCGTGTTTTTGTTGTTTTGTTGTTGTTGCTGTGTGGCTTCAGCTGGATTCTGTCTCACCCATCTGCTCTTCAAATCATCTCTCTTTCTCCAGCAGCTGGTCTTTCACATGGCACTTGGTTCATTCATTACATAGTTTTTCAAAAAAAAAAAAAACAACAACAACTCACACATTTCTTAGTCCCATGATTCTCAGAGTGAGTTCCAGAGACCTCCAGGGATGTAAGACGATTCGGATTCTTACTATTGTCAATGACCTGACACTCAGCTCTCATTATGCATGCACAGATTCTACTTTTTTACTTTTTGGACATAATACTGACATCAAAAATGAGTGTCCAGCTGACAAACCATTCTCTCAGTGACCAAAGCTTCCCTCTGTAAAGCTTCTGTCGATAAGTTATGCAAAACATCAGAGACACTGTGGACGCTTTGTGTTCTGTGTTTACATGCTTTGAGTCACATCACTCAAAATAACATGTCTTCATTGCAAAAAATGAAATAAAATTGGAAAATGTGCCAGATCCTCGCTCAGTTTCCCAAAAAAGTCGTAAAGTTGAGATCTTAACCAGTAAAGAGAGAGAGAGTGTGTTTTCACTGTAATGCTTGCCCAACCACTGATGATCTTGTGATACTGATGATGATGATGATGATTATTATTATTATTATTGTTATCACTCCAAACTGCTATCAGCTGTCATTACATATGCACCGATTCTCCCTTTTCTATTTTGGATACTGATACCTAATGCATTCTCGAAAAGCTCTTTCCAAGCTTCTTTTGTTGCAGAGTTATCCAAAACATCACAGCTGTGCTCACGGCGAGCCTTAAGACAATTTGTGTTGTGTGTTTACATGGAAGATCTGAGGCATGTCAGTCAAAAACACATGCCTTCACTACAAATGGAAAAAAAACCCCGTTTCGGATCAGGAAGCGTGCCAGATCCAGGCTCCGATTACCTAAATCATCCTAAAATTAAGATGTAACTTAGTAAGCCTTATTTACACTGTGTTATTTCAACTTTTAAGATTATTACTCATCACAGTGGATGGCGATAAAACCTGCGTTCTGTAACAGACTGGGCTATAACGCGTTCTCCGTGTCAGATTATACAATGGAGAGTCTGTAATAGAGCTGCGATGAAAGAAAATGACTGCATTCTGCTTACGTCGTCGATCAGCGAGATCCACGCGAAACGTCACATAAACGGAAGCATCCCTCGAAGTTAGCTTGAGGTAATCATGTTGAGGTAAACATGTTTTGTTTGTTTCTGTCGAATGCTTGTTTGTGTTTGGATGAGCCTCCTGCCGGTCATTTTCTAGACACTATAGCTGTTTCTCAGTTCTAAGAACACGAAGAACGAACTTGCGTCCTCGTGAAGATCGGTCTCTGCCAGGCTACCTTGAAAGAACGAACTCTGAAGGACAGGAGGACACAGAACGCATCTTTGCGAGAATTGAGATGTGCTCTGAGCCTCCTGTCGCGCAATATACCGTCCCAGCACATTTCTAGTAGGGGGACAGCGTCCTCATCTCTTCAGTGCTCCATAAGTAATATGTTTCAGCTGGTTAATAGATTTACTGTTAACCGGCTGATTAACCAAAAGTTAATTAAGCGTGTCTTAATGTAGTAAGCTCTCTGTTTGCAACTGTGACCTCGAGTTAACTAAAAACTAAGCTAACGAGTTTACCGTTACCTCAGGATGGTAGCTAGAGTCATCCGCTACTGTTTTGCCGCGATGACTTCTGAAACTTCAAGCGGGTTCGGTGTGCTCTGCCTGCATCCGATGCATCCTCGATATCAAGAACTCATCCGGGTAATTTCATGCGTCCCTGGTACTTGCGTTCTTGAGTATTGGAATTGAACTTCGGCGGTGGATGATAACGTAGAACGAGTTCACAAGGACGCAAGTTCGCTTAAGGACGCGTATTGAGACACTGCCTATATGCGCCGTCTAGGATCCTGGGGGCGGAGCTTCGTGAACATGGGCAGAAATCTTTAAAATATCGAACCCACCTAACCATTAGAGACATCAACATTGAAAATTAAAAGACTTATCTTACCTTTAAAGACTAATGTACCTTTAACTAATGCACCTTTTTATGATGCTACAATGGGAAACTCAGCCTTGATCAGATGCCGATCCTGTGTTTATGGAAAGTATCATGCTGATGTAGATACTCTTATCATATCTATACATTTGATAGATTTGAATATGGGTATTATGTAGAGTTTAGAGTGAAATTGAATGGGTTTAAATGATTACAGTTGCTCTAGTGTGTCTACCTCTCAAGCTAAAGCTTGAATCTAACTTCAGCATTAATAAAACGAAGTAAATTGTCAATATATAAAATATTCCACATCTAGATTTTAACAGCGTAATAGACCTTTGGCAAGTTGGTACACGTTTGACTAATATGTTGGATTATGGTTATGAAATGAATCCTACGGGTGTCTTTTGAATTTCTTTTTCTTCTCTTTTTCTTTTTAGTATTCCTACAATAAAAAAAAAACAAACAAAAAACGTTTTCTGTCAACATTTAACGTTACTACTGAGCAAAGCAAGCCGAGCGGACAAACCGAGCGAAAAAGGAGCGCATGTTGACCGTGTAATTCTGAAGAGGACAGATGGCGATCAGATTTGGCCTAAAAAACATCTGCTTGTCTTCTGCACGAGTTTGTGTCCTACCTACAATACAACATAATGTTTTCGGTTGTAATGGAAGAAGAGCCGCAGCGTTTGGGGAAAAGTTTGTACGCAAGACCTGGAAATATATCACAAAACAAGATGACGATATATCGCTGTTATGAAAAATGATCCTGTCGGTGCACTTTTCTGAGACATCACAGGATTTTTCTGTGGTTTTTATACCGATTACAAACTCTAAGGTAATCGGGAGAAGAAACTTTGTACTGAATTATTTAAAATTGGAAAATATTATTAATTTGTTTTCTCTCTGTCTTAAGTGTTAAATACAATTGTTTGCCATGTTTAAGTATTTAATTTTTAAATATTTTTTGTTGTGCAACACTTTTTTTTTTTTGTGGCTGCATTATGTAGTCCTCACCGAAAGTATTGGAACAGCAAGGCCGATTCTACTGGTTTCGCTATACATTGAAGATCATTTGAGGTTTCTTTCTTTCTTCAGAACATTCCGGTTTGTTGTATTGGCTATTCCCAATGCTTGTGCAATGGCTCCGATAGATTTTTTTCTCCCCTCTTTTCTCAGCTTCAAAATGGCTTGCTCTTCTCCCATCGACAGCTCTCTGGCCTTCGTGTTGGTTTATCCTTTTTAACAACAAATGCAGTCTTCACAGGCGAAACCCAAGAAACACCTATCAGTCACGTGTTCCAGTATTTTTGGTGGTCTGCCACCAAAGGTAGCATGTTCTAAGTTGTTTAACACATCAAGATGTAAATCCGAGGAAATGGAAGCTGAAATTCTGATCCGTCGTCTCATTCATCTTTTGATCTCAAACCCAAATGCCTTCAGTGTATAGCAAAAACAATAGAACTGACCTTGCGGTTCCGATACTTTAGGAGGGGACTGTATCATGATGTACGTCATGTATCTTAGAAAATGTTTTCAAGTGATATGTGAGATGATATTTTTGATATAGCCGTGTTGAGAAACCTAAGAAAACAATGACGTCAGTGATCTTCATGTCGAAGTGAAATCCTCAATGCAAAAATATTTAACCTCTACTTAGCTGGATTATAGACTGTGTAAGAGATTTGGTGAATGAATGAACGTTATAAGAGTAATGACGATACCCATGATATCTCCAAAAAAAGTGTATCGTGACCTATCGTGATCTAGATATATCGTCATATCGCACAGCTCTAGAGGAAAGATTAAACATTAAGTACCATTAAGATGTTTTGTTGCCTTCATTTCATACATTTCTTTCATTCAAGCATTTTTGAATGTAGTGTGTTTTGGTTTTTTTGTTTGTTTTTTTTTTTACACCGTTTCACAAAGGGCACTTGTTTAATTGGAAGTTTCCCCCGTGCTGCTGAATAAGATCATAAGCGTGTCATTGTGTTGGGTCCATTCAGTGTGCAGGAGACACAGGCTGGATTGTATGGCCACCTGCCACTGTGTTGCACCACGACCAAATGGAGCTCTCAGCAGCGTGTGATTGGAGGAGCACACACAATCATTTTGTGCTCTCTCTCTCTCTCTCTCTCTCTCTCTCTCTCTCTCTCTCTCTCTCTCTCTCTCTCTCTCTCTCTCGTCGTCTTCTTCTTTCCTCTCTCCACACACACATTCCTCAAGCAAGGCCTGCCGTATAATACATAACAGTTTGCTTACAGTGAGTCAGTGTGCTCGCACCGTGTCGCCTGAATGCGTCGGCATACTCGGCTGCATTGTTTGCGATGCCCATGGTGATGTATTCAGGTTTAACCTGCAGGTTTATGTCTAGCTGTGTGAATCCTTTGTGGTTGAGGCGTACTTCACCTCTCAGTGACCTTGTTTTTTTCAACGGTGTGGCGTTTGTTGACACTGCTTAAGGTGAAGACATCTTTCTCTGGGTTAATATTTCTATATACCACGGATAATACTGTGTTGGGATTGTTAGACCTTCTTAAAGGAAAACATCCACCCTGAATGACTTGGGATTTTCCACTGAGTAAATCCTGAGCTTCCTACATTACCCACAATGCTGTTCGTCTGCTCAAAGACAGTGGTGGCAGTGGGATTTATCCCTCACGTCAAGTCATTGTCATTGTCATTCCTCTATATAGCTAGACATCAGAACGAAATGTTGTTTCCCCAGACCCATGGTGCACCACAGAACTACATAAAGTGCACAGCACAACAGTGTGAGAAGAGTGCATGACAATAAATACAGAGAACAGACAAACGAGAGCGATGCAGCGGCACTTTAGTCCTTTAGTCTGTCCCACTCTCCTACCTCATCTGTACACTGTACTCAGACTGATCAGCTTCCAAAGTTTAAAATTTCATGCTCATGTCGCTGTCCTCAATCAGTGCCATATTCTTGTCTTCTCTCTTTGGCAGTGTCGGGCCTCTGCCAGTGTCTCTATTATGTGTCTTATATGTCTCTAGACAGTCCCTCCAGGATCCCCCCCTCAAATTACCGCAGGTTTTGTGCAGATTTGGGCCAAGACGCATCATGTGACATCACAATGTGCATTCAGTCAAAGCCTTCTTCGATTCATTTAGCAACAAACGTCACTGCGAAAGACCATGAAAAACAATTCTGTGCAATTTCAGTTTCACTAATTCAAGTAGTTTTCTGCCAAAAAAAAAAAAAAAAAAAACACAAAAACCCCCACAAATTACATTGCAGATTTTTGGAAAATGACGCAGCAAAATCAAGCACTGTTGGCCACAACAGTCCCCCCCCCAAAAAAAAAAAAAACTCTGCGAAATCCTGTACGGACTGCACAACAATGTGAAACGAGTGCAGGACAAAAAAATACACCGTACAGAACAATAGAGAGAGCGATGCAGCAGCGCTTTATAGCTTTAGTCTGTCCCACTCTCACACCTCATCTGTAATCTCTGATCAGCTTCCAAAATTTCATGCTCATGTCGCTGTCCACAATTGGTGCCATCTTGTTTGTCTTCTCGAGGCGGGTCTGTGGCATAACGCAGCACTCACGGTTGTCACATTGCATTCTGGGTCAGATTTTTGCTGTCTGCACTGCTTCTACGTTGGATTTCTCGTTAATATGTGTCTGGATAATGGTGAGAGAGAAAAGAAGCTCTTGCTCTTTTGCTTTTAGGCGCTAACGACGAATCCTGACTGTTGTCCCTTATGTTTGAGATGGTTGAACATTTCTCTACTATTAAATGCCATTGTTACTGCATGTACTGTGTCACGTCAGAGCAGCAGACAACCTCCAAGTTCTCACATGTGATCATATTTAATGTGTTTCAGTGTGGAGTTTTCCTCTATTGAGGTCCTGTAGAGTGCAAGTATCAGGTTATTGTTTTAATCCTGTGTGGGAGTTCGAGATTTATTTTAACGATAAAAGGAAAGATGTATTAAAATACACCCATCAATCACCAAACTGCGTTTCTGTACGGTTATCACATGAAGTGGACACTTGAGGTAACATTCTGTTCCAAGAATGATTTCATACTCCATAGATGGAGAGGGGGGGGGAAAGAAAACAAATTCCCTGTATTCCTTGTACAGATGTCACAGTTCTATGGAGGCGTAGGATAACGGCTCACTTTAGTCGTTAGCGCTGGGGTGAGACATGGTGAAATAATGTCTCGCTTCTTTGTGAATTGCAGAGCGAGGCAGTCAAACAGCGTAGGAGGCATCTATTAGTAATCATTCCCTACAGGCTAGAGGGCACGAAGGCGTCTCACGGGTCCTACCGAGAGAAACTGTGTTTGAGCTGTTTGAGCAAAACCCAGTGACACACACACACACACACACACACACACACACACACACACACACTTCCTCACAGCTGTGCTTATTTTTCCTCTCCTAAAGTGACTCAATGTATGTGAATCTTTCTCGCTCAAACACCCCCCCAACCCAACCCAATCCCATTGTGCTCAACTTCAGAAAACAAAACACTAAAGAAAGCAGATTTCTTTTGTGTGGCTCCCCGCCGTTAAACCGACCGCCAATCATCTTCTCACAACATGTCATCTCACTGGCTCGGTCAGCCGAGCGTTCCTAGCCATCGCTTTGACTTCGAGTCTTTTATTAGAGTAGTTTTACATGGAAGATTAGCGCTCGCTATGAGAACGCGGCGCCGCTGACTGTTCGCTTGCCCCTCGCAGCTTTCTTTCCATCAATCACGTTGTCTTCTGCCATCCTGGATTCCTGCCTCGCTCTCAGAACCTTGAGGGAGACGGTGACAGAACAGAAGTAATCTGGTTAGTGTTTTTGGCATAGCGTTAATCCATCTTTTGAGCCTGGAGTGTGTTCCGAGTTCACCCAAGAGGGCAATTCGGAGCGGCTGCTGCCAGAGCCTGTGTGAAGCTCTCGCAGGCAGAGAGCAGTAAATAATGTGTTGCAAATGGAGCCGCTTTCCTATGAAGTGCCGGGCAACCTGTAGGGAAGATCCCATGTGGAAGCCGGTGTGCGTAATGGAGTTGATTTGTCAATACTCAGCCTGGATTTCCACGCACTCGAATGCAGCGCCTTTGATCCGAGCTTTGATTTCGTTACTTGTTTAGAGACTAAACAGCACAGTATGAGGCGTACACCACTTCAAAAGCCAGGCCGTTAGTTTGCGAAATGAAAAATCGGAATCAGTGTTTGGACGGATCGGTTTAAGACGGAGGATTTACTCTTCGTTTGCAAGTCAGACAGCCTTAATGCCTTCTGGCTCTTTGAAGGATTCTCTTCTCCACCGTCACCTGGCACAGGCTTAAAAAGCTGTTTTAAATACTTCATTAAACTTAACCTTAGCTTACTTGGTCTCCAAACTTCGCTGACCTGCTGATTTTCTGGGAGATGTATCTAGTTTGTGTGGCTAGCCCTTTGTTTTTATGCTACATTTCCCAACATTTAAGGCTTTCATTTACTCACTTGTGTGAATGTGTTTTTCCACAATGTTCATTGGAAATCTGTGTGTGTGTGTGTGTGTGTGTGTGTGTGTGTGTGTGTGTGTGTGTGTGTGTGTGTGTGTGTGTGTGTGTGTGTGTGTGTTTGTGTGTCCAGACCACATCAAGCACAGTCTGCTCTCCTGCACTCCGGCGGCCGTGTTCCTTCAAAAGAACTCTTGATCGGGTATTCAGTTGCTGTGTACTCATTAAATTGAACAATCTGCCAACACTCCCTGACAGCACACACAACAAGCCCGCGCTCTGCTCTTCTTCAGAATCTGTTTTTTTTTTTATGTGTTACGGGTGCCAAAAGCAGGGTAATTGGCCCGCTCGTCTGTCGTTTTAAGAGATTCAGCTGACACTCAGGGCAACCTGGCAGAAATGAGACAGGCCGGCTTCACCCCAACCTCCCCCCAACCCCCGACACGCGCAGGATCGCTGTAAAGCAAAGCAGGCAGAGATCACACCAGTTTCCTCACAGAGCCCCGTTTCCCTTCACTCCTCGAAACATGAGGTTCGTGTGAACAGGCTACATCCTGTGTCATCTTTAGTGTTGTTGAGGAGAAGCAGGCGTGTGCTGTGACAGCCCTCAGAACACACATGTTTGTATCGAGTGTATTGAACGGACACAGGCTTGATTTGCTTGCGGTTACATTCTCATTGTCTCTCTCTTCAGATAGGCTGCATAACCTGAACTACAGGAGTCCCAAACGTCTCCATACATAGAGGAAATTAAGACTCTTTAGCAAAAATGTTCATACTTGGTTTATATGATATATATTTATTCATGTTTAACCTTTAAGAATGTCTTTGACAAAAGAAGGACGTATTGAAATCATTCTCATGGCTGGATCGGGAAGCTGTGGACTTTGACAGGAAACATGGCACGTCACACACAACACCGCCGCCAAACTTAACAAATTCAAAACGACTAGAAGTGTTGCGGACCAACTGAGAAGTGGACGTCCACGAACATCCACTGACTAAGACACAACCATCGTGGTGCAGGCAGACGTAGTCCCCTATGTATGGAGACTTTTGGGGACACCATACAGGTAGTTTTTCGATCGAGGTGTTTTCGTTTGAAGTATGTAAGTTTGAAGTAAGCTGTAAAAATGAGTCCTAAAACCCAGAAATGAGTTCGCATTTTAGCACTTCCGGTTCCATCGTCCCGAAGTCAGTGGGTTTTTTTTTAATGTGTTTTTGGTTAACTGCCTGAAATAAGGTCTGTGGTTAACACAAGCTCAAGATATTTTCACGTTTTATTCTACGATATTAAATACATGAGTAATACCCCACTCATGATTTTTTATTTTTTTTTTTAAGCTTTTACGTGTCTTAAAAAAGGCGGTTGCTAACAAGTGGCGAAATGAGACTACAGGGGTTGTCGGGGACATTAAACGTCATCACGCCGAACAGGAAAACTCATCTACTACAGCCTCGTGGTGTTTATACTCGCGCTCTTGCAAACTATTCCAACTCAAACTTTCCAACTTGTAGATTTATCAGTTTATAGTATTTTCCAATTGTAATGTTTTTTAAGTAAAGATTGATAGAGTTGTCGGGTGGTGACATTGAAGTCATGCGAACTTGGTGTAGTTCATTTTTTGGCTAAACTTTAGCTTTTTACTTCTGTATTTAGGCTTCAAAATTCAAAAAAAGTTGAGTGTGAGGATTATCTTGAACAAAACGTGTAAGAACCATAATCTTTTGTTTATGATTACAGAGATTATTTTCTGCACTAATCCAAAAGCCAATGGACAATCCAATGGACTGCACTGGGTTCCACTCCTATCAGCCAAGAACAGGAATCCGAGGCAACACCGGGCACAGGTTCATCAAAACCGGACAGTTGAAAAATATCGGCAAAACATCACTTGGTATTAATTATTCCAGTTTTGCTGAGCCGGTGCCCACTGTAGCCTCACGGTTCCATAAGTTGTGCATTCTGTGACACTTTTCTGCTCGCCGTGGTTATTTGCTTTCCCATAAACTTTGTCAGCTGGCCACTCTTTTTTTTTATCTCTCTCATCCACAAGGCTTTTCCACCCACAGTACTGCTGCACATGTTTTTGTTTTTAGCACCATTTCAGTACTGTGGATAAAAAAAAAAAAAAAACAATCCCTGTTTCTGAAATACTCAAACCATCCCATCTGGCACCAAGTCAAAGTCATTTTTCTCCCCAATTCTGATGTTTAATATTGACATTAACTGAAGTTCTTGACCTGTATCTGCATGATTTTGTGCATTGCACTGCTTGTCACATGATTGGCCGATTGGATAATTGCATTGCACCGTTTTTGTTTTTTTTTTCATGTAAAAAAAAGCATTTCACTGCGTAGGCTTGTGTGTGTGTGTGTGTGTGTGTGTGTGTGTGTGTGTGTGTGTGTGTGTGTGTGTGTGTGTGTGTGTGTGTGTGTGTGTGTGTGTGTGTGTGTGTGTGACCAATAAAATCTGAATTTGAATGAGCAGGTGTACAGGTGTTCCTAATAAAGTGGATGGTCAGCGTATAAATCTACTAGTATCTTATTTGCATATTTATTAATTCACTTATTCTAAAAGATGAAATGGAAATGTTAATGTCACGTTCTATAATATGTGAAGAGTCTGGTATGGGCTTAATCACTACATGATGTGCGGTTTAAATCCCTGGTTGCTTCATATGAACCCAAATCATTATTTATTGATCAAATACAAATTTCAAATGCTTTAAAATATATTTAAAAAGTCAAATGTTTCCCAAAAGAGCAATTGGACCCGTCTTTCTCCTCATTTCCTTGTCACGCTAAATTCTTACATTCTTGTACTTGAGCTCTAAACCTCCTCAAATCAGTCTGTTTTAAACACAACAAAAGCCTGCGTTCTGTAGGAAGGGAAGGATTTTTTTTTCTCTCTCATGCTTTTTGTTAGTTCAAGTGCTTTAAAACAGCAATAAAAGCATTGTTTTATATGGTTCCTCTTTACGTTCTATTTCCGTCACACGTCATTCCAACACCTTTGTACCGGAAAGCTAAATTCCAGATTAGTTATAAAAATCAGAACCACGTTTCATGCAAACTGTCTCTCAACAAGGTAAAAACTTTTATTTCTTTCACATTTGTTAGCTTTAATTATTTCATCTTCTTCTTTTAAATTTTTTAAATTTTTTATTTTATATAGCAGATTTACATTTGATGCAATAACTTTGCGGGGTTTGAAATTATTCGAAGGAAATATACGTTGTTGTTTTTTTTTTCCTCCCCCCCCACTTTGTTTTCGACCGTTATCCTTACCATATTCGTGAAAGAAATCTGGCAACACTTATTGTACTTCTAGTCAGAAGTCTATTCATTTCACTAAATAACTTTGTTTGAGATTTAATGAAAATATGCTGTATGTGGATTTCCTTAACATACAGTGGTGCTTGAAAGTTTGTGAACCCTTTAGAATTTTCTACATTTCTGCATAAATATGACCCAAAACAAGCAGTTCATGTGAGGAAACCCACCAACATCCCAGAGTTGAAGTTGTTCTGTACTGAGGAATGGGTTAAAATTCCTACAAGCCGATGTGCAGGACTGATCAACAGTTACCGGAAATGTTTAGTTGCAGTTATTGCTGCACAAGGGGGTCACAGCAGATACTGAAAGCAAACGTTCACATACTTTTACCACTCACAGATATGTAACATTGGATCATTTTCCTCAATAAATAAATGACCAAGTATAATATTTTTGCCTCATTTGATTAATTGGGTTCTCGTTATCTACTTTTAGGACTCGTGTGAAAATCTGATATTATTTTGAAAATGCAACCAAATGACATGAAGGAGACAGACAGAATTTCTTGATTTTATTTATTATTGCTTTTTTTTTTTTTTTTTTTAATCAGTCAGCACCTGTATTATGCAGTAATCCTGTGGAGTATTCAGTGTTTTCAAAAACACCCTGAGGGATGCTCTCAACTGCATTTTGGAGCAGCATATTTTTATATGAAAAAAACACTGACCAGCTGTTTTCATTAGAAAAAGACATTACACGTGAACACAACCTAACTTTGTATAACTACCAAGCCACGTTAGATACTAACATTAGTTCAGTCGAGGAATCTTTATGTAACCTCAACTAACTAGCTTTGCTGGTTAGAGTAATTTGATCCTGTACACGAACATCTATGTAAGTTAGCTAGGTTAGCAATTTCTTTAGTTGTAAAACAGGCTACATTAATGATCTGTTTTCTCTATCAGCTATCACTATTGTTAGCATCCACAAGAATTACTCCCTAGCGAAAAAGATACTTTGTTTATTCTTAGTTGAGGCTTACCTTATCGATGGTGTGCAACTTACTCATCCGAGTCGATGGTTGTAACTACCATCCCGAGTTGATGGTACAGAGAAATATCCACTCAGCTGTTTGATTAGCTTGGCGATGAGCATCTGTCACACACTAATAACACAAACGTGACACTGATTGTTGATTGGCAGCTCATTCCTGTTGCCAGCTTACCTTTCCGTTAGAGATGAAGCCACCCCTGTTTTTTTATTTTTATTTTATTTATTTATTTATTTTGGTCAGCTCATAGAACTCTCACCATTGTTTTTACATTCATTCTGACATGGCGCCTAAATGCCTTTTTGTATTCAGTCAGCTTAAGGTGCTCCACAAAAACACTTTCGCCTTTCTATGGTAGATGTGTAGAACAAACCAGTAAGAAAGACCAATATAAAAACAGGGGCCTGTGAACACGAGGTTTTTGTGAGGTCTCTATTGGCTATTTTAACAAATAGATAAATTGGCTTGTTTAATATTGTCGTATTCTAACCAAATACCGGCACATGCTATCTTGTGGCCTTTGTTGTAGTCTGTGTTTCAGTGTGCTGAAAAATACAAAATGTACTCCAGCTGAAAAGTTTAAAAAAAAAACAAAACAAAAAAACAACAACCAAAAAACAGAGGACACAAAGAGGACACATGATTAGATTTACAGTGAACTCCCGTTCTTTTGTTCATCGGACTCTGTGTCTCAGAGCCAAACTACACAACGCTGATGGACTTATGAAAGATTAACGAGAGGAGCTTTTTAAGTATACGTGTACAAGGTGGACTACTCGCAGCCTGTTACCATAACATGAATTTGTAATGTCAAACGATCGATTTTTACCGTCTCAGAAGTACAGTAATGGGTGTAAAAGCAACAAACAGCTCTGGCATTACTTGTACTAAAATACTGCTTATATTTCAACAGCAGTCATATGTGGCATACATTCACTGGCCACTTTATAAGGAACGCCTGTACCTCTGCACATTCATGTGAAAACCGACAGGAGTGAAACCTGATTTGCTGTTGTAGCCCATCGGCCTCAAGGTTTGGCGTGTTTTGCGTTCCGAGATGCTTTTCTGCTCACCGCGGTTGTAAAGAGCGGGTATTTGAGTTACCGCAGACTTCCTGTGAGCTCGGACGAGTCTGGCCTCTGACCTCTGTCATCAAACTCTAGAGACTGTTGTATGTGAAAATCCCAGGAGATCTCATTTCCCTCTCTTCCGATGTTTGATGTGAACATTAACTGAAGTGCTCGTGCTGTATCTGCATGATTTCTTTTTGCATTGTACTGCTGCCACATGATTGGCAGACTGGGTAATTGCATGAATAAGCGGGGGTATAAGTGTTCCTATTAAAGTGGCCGGTGAGTGTATAATCAGGCCCTTGATCCTAGCATTAAATCAGCCATATGCTTGATTGCTGGCTCCACGGCTAGGGTAGTGTAGGATTTAACTGTTAGAAAAATCATACAGCTCACCTGAATAAAATTCCTCCATTTAACTGAATAGATGTGATTGCTTTCCAAATGAGACCTGCAATTCCATGCAGTTCAGTGTTCCAACAGCTCAGAGGTCAGATTCCATTAAGCCGACTATTTACACCGCAGTAAATGTCAAAGACACTCGAGCGTCAGTGTTACGTGACATTTTATCGAGTGATTCTGAATTTCAGCCTTACAGCCTGGGGCCTGATGTTATATGGAGGTAGTACCCCAGTGGAGAACCAAGTCACGATCAAGGCTGACAGTCGAACTTCATCCCAGAAGCGAAGAATCAAACAGGCCCGTACGAGTTACCAGCCCCGCTCGCAGATTACTGCAAGATGTCGTCCCAGATCAGATGGAGCTGCGCTTTGAGGGAGTCATCTTGCCGAATCAGATGAAGGGAGTGTTTGTAATTTAAAAGCAAAACCAAAGCAGATGTTGGAGAATGAAAGTAGCGCTGGATTGCTGTGGATTGCTATGAAAAAAAAAAAAAAAAAACCCAAAGCAATGAACAAGCTGGTGTTTTTGTTTTAAGAGAAACGCAGCCGTTTGTCTGGCGGCCTGTTGTCAGTAAAGCGAGTGGAAAATGAGATGCCATCTTGTGGGAAAATGGAGCCATATTGGTCCATCCCTGCCGACTGGAGTGTGGGGCCGAGTGTTACACTGCTGATTAGCTAAGAGATTTCCTGCTGTAATGACACGGCGTGATGCTAGCTTTGTGCTACACACACACACACACACACACACACACACACACTCTCTCTCTCTCTCTTTACTAGTGTTTTATTGCCTGGGCTGTGAGCTTTCTTCAGATAATATCCTTTTCCAGAGCTCAGATGTATACAAGGGGGAGACGCTCAGATGCGCACACAGCGGTTCCAGTCTGGTTTGTCTGTTTGTAAGTGAATGAATGTGAGGAATGAATGCGGGCCGGAGAGATGACGATGTATTAGCGAAGGCAGTACAGTTTTCTCCGATGCAGCAGCTGTGACAGAACAGGTCGGGAACAGAGAGCAGGGAAATCTTTATTGGCTTTGATGCATGCCATACACTGCCACACCCTGTAAACATAGCAATTCATTTGAGATAAACATTTATCTGATGGTTAAAGTGCCTCCGAAATCAAAATTGGTGCTTGCACTTGTCCTTTAGTGTTGTGGAGTATATTAAAGATTTTTTTGATGACTCCTCCTGTTCTCGTCTTATGTTCGTTCAATTAAATGCTCTCTAGAACGGATACGTTCTGCCCTGGAGCACAGACGAGGTTTGATTTAATGCTCTGTAGACAAAAGTCTACTCACTAGCCGCTTTGTTTGGAGTCTCTCTCCTGTCTCATTCATGAAAAACATCACTTGGACTGTTTCAGTGCTCACTGTAGCCTCAGATTCCTGTTCTTGGCTGACAGGAGTGCTCTTGTAGTCCATCCGCCTCAGGGTTTGACACGTCGTGCTTTCTGAGATGCTTTTCTGCTCACCACGGCTGTAAAGAGTCGTGCATTTAGTTACTGTTGCCTTTGTGCCAGCTCAGACCAGTCTAGCCATCCTCCTCTGGCCTCTCTTATCAATGAGGCATTTCCATCTGGTTTATTTTATTTTATTTCATTTTTTTAAGCTAACCCTATAGACTATTATGTCTGAAAATCCCAGGAGATCAGTAGTTTCAGCTCCTCTGGCACCAACATCCATGCCACAGTCAACACTGAGATCACTTTCCACCCCATTATCTGAAGCTCATCATCACGTGCATGATGTGATTCATTGCGCTGTTGCCACCTGATTGGCCGATTAGATAATTGCATGAATGTGCAGGTGTTCCTAATAAAGTGGATGTTGAGCGTATATACAAATAATGATAATTCTTTAGCTATAAGCCAATCACTAAGGCACGTCAGATGCATACCGAGGCTGAAACGTGTACATCATCACAAGAACACGTCATCTCTTTGTTGAAGTCAACAGGCGTGGGTGAAAAAATCCTCCACAGAAAAAAGCCTCTTCGTAAGTTCTCCTTATTTAGCTAGTTTGCTAAGTTTGTTTTGATTCACCGAGGTGTATCTCGAACTCTATTGGCTGCTGTCAATTAGTCGAGCACTTCAGCACAGCATCGCTCTGACACTTCCTGTTTCAAAAGGAAATATGTCAAGATACAGAATTAAATCATGACCCTCAAGACATTTCATGGCGTTTCTCCAGCCTAGTACGCCAGAACAGATGCGCAGTCCTGATCGCACCAGTAAAGAGGCTAACACAAAGGTGAGCCATTGTTTGGCTTTTTCCTGACCCCACAAAGAAATGTAAATGATAATCAATAGCTCATCAGCGATTGCTCATGGTCTGTGTCCACCACCAGCTAGCGGCTCATGTTGCAACAGATTGATTGGCCTCATAGGCAGCGATCAATAACAGAGATGTTGGTCTCAAATTCTAGATACAGTATTGCCTGGTTACACTGAATCACCACAGTTGGAGTGAGCTCTTCTAGATGGATATTGGTCTTTATTCCCAGCGAATCACAAACTTGAATATCCAAGGTGGTGTAAATGATTCCCTGGAGCACTAGTTGGTTGTAACACCACCACAGCATGAGACTGATCAAGCGTTTTCCATGGGCAGTTAGTAAACATGTCAAAAACACCTCTGTTGGATATGAGCTGCTGAAATGTTTTAATGAAGATGATTTAATTGATCAGAGAAATCTTGCAAAGATTTCGGTATTGCTGTTAAAGACAATTGTCATGTTGTGTGTGTTTGTGTGTGTGAAACTTTCTTTTTTACAAACAAGGTCGATATGAATTTTCCCCTGCCTCTCTCTCCTGAGCAAAAGCTGTGGGTTCTTTTGGAAATCACTTCGATTCAGTCAAATCAAATCCAAACAAATCAAAACAAGATCCAACCAGTTTTCCTAATATCCTGTTTCACTCTGAATTACGTCTCGTTACGTGAGAAAAATGGGTTGGGACCGATAACCGATTGCTGGAACCGATATTGGTTATCGTCCAAAATCCACACTGATAGTTTTTCCCAGTTGCGTCCGTTGCGGGAGCGGCTGAGAAGGGGCCGGTGTCATTATTATGCAGTACGAGAGCGGCCTCTAGAGGAGAAATAAAAACTATCACTGTCCAATTTTGTTATGTTATTTGAAGTGTTTTTTGGATGTCTCTATTTTTTTTTTTCGTTATTTGGAGTGTTACTTTTTGGTTCAGTTTGGATGTATATCTTTTATTAACTTTAACATTTATTAATAGTTTATAAATTTATTTCATTTAAAAAAGTACAATACATTTTCAAGGTACAGTCAGTACTGTTTATTTTTGTAATAAAATTCAGCAATATTTTACGTTGAGTGTTATGTTTTCATTCAGTATCAGTTTTAAAAACTATCGGTTGATTTAATCGTTTATCGGCAGGTACTGCCCAACTTAGTTATCTGTATCGGTAAAATCCACTATCAGTCGACCTCTAATTCAGACTGTTTGTGAAGTCTGAATCAGAGCACAATTGGTGCTAATGTGTTTGTTTGCTGTTTCTGAACCAACAAAAAACCAAAACTTTCATTCATTGGTCATAAACTGATGATGGATCAAGGCAAACAAACCTTTGCCAAGAGTGTGTGGAAACTGCAAAAAAAAAAGAGAGAGAGAGAGAAAGAGCTAGTGCACAATAAATGATTACATACTGTATTTATATATGCAAGTAACTACAGGGTGTCCCTGTATTTTCAGATAGCCTTTAAGAATGCCTTTGACAAAAGAATGTATCGAAATCATTCTCATGGCTGGATCAGGAAGCTGTCGCAAGGTTGCGATGGACTTTAACAGGAAACATGGCAAACACATCACACACGACACTTTCATTAACAGATTCAAAACGACTTGCGGACCAACTGGGAAGTGGACGTCCACGAACATCCACTGAGGAAGGCACAACCGACATGGTGCTGGCAAACATAGTCCCCTATGTGTGGAGACTTTTTGGATCACCCTGTAGTTTAAAACATATTGTGTATTGCATCCAATGTGTTTATTTTCTCTTTTTGTTTGTTCAGAACGTATCATATTTCTGCACTGCTACAGCTGTTTGATTCTCTTCCAGCAGTTGAGTCGATTTAGAGTCGATTTAAAAGGACTAAACGGTGCGTATGTGAAAGCATTTATTTTGGAGTCTTATTTGACTTTCTGCATTCAGAGCCATCACGAATATGGTGTATTACAGAGGCTGAGGAATTGAGACTAGTTAGAAAGACGCTAGACTATGCGCTTAATTAAGAGTCGCTTGGTCAGTCATGGATTTTCCATATCATCATACCTATTAATAACATTATGGGTTCTTGTACTGCTGCTTGTCTTTTTTTTTTTTTTTTTTTTTTTTTTTTTGCTTTAATAGCTTTACGACGTGCATACACAGTACAGTTCATTAACGAGTCCCTCAAGCCTCCTCTTTTCCACCCCTTTTTAAAGGGCTCCTGGGTCAAACCGAGCAACATCACAGGGTGATATTTAAAAGCTGTGCGACTCGCTCATAAAGCAGGTTGCGCTGCTCTTTCTACTGGCGCTGCATTTCTTTACTGCTGCCTGAGCCGAGATGATCGAATTCTGCCTGATGTTTTAATGGGCGAGTGTGTGTGTGGGGGTCTAAACTGGTGAATTATGGGCATGAGGGGAGAGTGACCTTGCTGCTTTTGTGTGCTCTAATCAGCTGAGAGTCATCAGAGAGAAGGCGTCGTGTGGCCTCTCTAGCACTATGCCCTTGCTTTGCCCTTGTGGTGAAAGCACCACGTCTGCGTACGAACGCAGCAGCATGGGATCGACATCTTGTCTCTCGACAGTTTTTCTTTTTGTTTGTTCCCGGCGCAGACAAAAGCAGCGGTTGTGCGGATAGGTGCGATACCTTTATAGAGCTTTCTCTTTGTAGGGCTTGTGGGGGGGGGACGAGAAGAGAAGAGAGATGAGAGGGAGAAAAGTGTAAACAATAAGCCACAGCACAGCTCTGTCTTCTAATGGCTCAATTTGTAATAAGTGTGTTGCCTCGAGCTGTCGAGCAGCGCCGCAATTTTAAGGAAGAACTCGGTTTGACATTTTGTTGCATTTAATGAACCCACTGGCTTGAGAATGTTGGGAAATTTTGCGAAGACCGGTAATTCATTTATCAAAACAAGATTGTCTCACCCACTTTCATCACTGATGTGCTATCCTCTAGCTTGTTTTGTTTCCTCTGTCCTGCTTTCTTTCCCCCAATTTCTCTTTGACTCTTCACCCCCCTGCCCCCCCAATTAATCCTGAATGGACTTGGGTATATTTGAATAACAAATTCACTAAAGACCCAGATGCTGCTTATACAATAATTAAAAAGCTACTACAACTTTAAAAAAACCTATTAAGCTGTTATTCCGTCTTCATATTTTCCCGAGCAAGCTGCCGGACTGTCTGCTTTTATTAGGCATATTGGCTACTGAAAGGCTCTGCTATAAATTTGATAACCTACTCCAAATGTAGTGCTTGAAATATTAGCAATCATCTGTATTCATCTGACAGGAAAATGTAAGGGTGTCAGTCAGCACGTAGAGAGCAGAGGCAGTAATTTGATCCTCGCCGTTTTAAGTGATCCTTTAGGGATTTCGCAGCGTAGAGTCTATGGCACAGCACCTGCCTCATGAAAGAAACATGGGCAGACAGAAGGCGACAAGAGCAACACAATAAAGTCCAAGTCTACAGAGTTATTGATTTTATTCAAATGGCAGTTTTAGCCTCAGTATGCGCCGAGACGTGGGTTATTGTCTGAGCACTTGCACACCTCTGTGGGCTTCAGAGTCCGCTCGTACAGCACCGCCATTTAGGAAAAGACAAAACTCGCACAGGTACAAATGGAAGTTTTGGGCTGCTGTTTTTTTTTTTTTTTTTTTTTTAATGGAAATGTATTGACTGCTCGGTAGAATGGGTTGTTAGGGGCACAAGCTTTATCATGGACAGAAGATAATGAAAACAGAAATTAATTCCAGTGCATATCATTGGTTCTCATGGGACTTGGCTGCTGGAAAGAAGGAGGGACTCATTGTGCAGAAGTATTAGCCTACTATTCTAATCAGCTTTGCCTTCATGAAACACTGGGATTTTATTGAATGAGCATTTTGGATTAATTGGCTTTTTAAATGAATCATCATGGTTCTTTGTGTTTGTGTGATGTGACAATGTATTTCATATGTGTAGGGATAAATTATGTCACGAATACACTTTTATTGAGACATTATGGACGATTTTTTTTTAAATATAATTGCAAACTGATTAGAAGCAGCTGATTTGATGTTAAAACTTTGTACTTCATTTATACAATTGTAAAATATGAAACGTTTTACTTAGGTTTTTAATTTTTTTCTACGTTCAGTTATTAAATATTTTTATGAATTTTTATACATTTAAAATGAAACATTGGGGAGCGCGGTGGCTTTGTGGTTAGCACCTTTGCCTCGCATCTCCTCCGCCCTGTGCGCACGGAGTTTCCATGTTCTCCCCGTACTTTGGGGGTTTCCTCCCCCAATCCAGAGACATGCGCTGTAGGCTGATTGGCGTTTCCAAATCGGCCGTGGTGTGTGAATGTGTGTATGATTGTGCCCTCCGATGGGTTGGCACCCCGTCCAGGGTGTCCCTCGCCTTGTACCCCCCCTTGCGACCCTGTGTAGGATAAACGGTATGGAAAATGGATGGATGGATGGAAATTGTAACATTTAAATTGATTAAATATAAAAATATATATATATTTTTACATTGTATTAAACAGTTTTTTTTTTTTTTTAACTTTTGGGGAATTTCTTAGCAAACCTATACAGTATATCGTGATGCATATCATGAATTGTAGAAATGTTTTTGAGAATCGTGATTTTTAAAAAAAATTTTTTTTTCATCATATTGCCCACCCCCATTTATTTGGTGTGTGTTAAATAAAAATCGATATTACTATTCAAATAAATATTAGACTGGGGTTGTAGTGATATTGCATTTTTATTAGAGTATAGTTTGAACAAAGTGTTAGCATCTGTTTGGACAGGATCCCTCAGGGATTAGGGAACTGGGGTCATCCTGTTTGGCAATGGTGGTGCTTTTTCATTCAAAACCTTTCAGCCAAAAATGCCTGTTTTACAAACATTTTATAAGCAGTTGTTGCCTGTTGCTTGTACATCCAGAGAATTATCTCATGTTTAGAGGTTTTGGTTAGTCCCCATCACATGGAATGATTGTAGTGTTGTACAGTAATGTCAAAATCCAGTATGTGATCATACCACTTTGTATGACCAACGGTTTTTAGGAAAAAGAAGATACTTAGGAAAGGAAATGTGTTAGATTTTTGCACGAGGGTTCTTTTCATAGACCACTGCACCTCTTCAGATTTCCCAAACGTGAACTTGAAAAATGTAAAAGTGCAGCACAGCAGAGTGACTGGAATACATTGCTGACTGGGGTAAAGGTAGAGGAGTGTATTTGTAATAAAATAGAAAGTATATCTCAAGAATTCATATTTACAAAAAGCTAAAGGTGAGGAATAACACAAGCTTGATACACAGACTTCTTGAAACTGATGAAGGAAAGCAGTTGAAAAGGGCCATGAAATGTAAATTACAGAGTGATCAATGTACATTTGATATGTTTTGGAATCAAATTATTAAAGAGATGATGAAGGCTATCGCATACCTTTTTGATTAATGCAATCAATTAATAAAATGAGGCTTGAGCTAATAAAAAAAAAAAAAGATCTGGGAGCAGATAAAGAATCCTAATACGGCCAGTAAACAGTTTAAATGGTAACCACACGACAAGATCCAGCTGAAATAACAGAAGCATTTAATGAATTCCTTATTGACTCAGTTGCTAAGATTGCACAGAGCTCTCCAGTTACTGCTCCAAATCATGCTTCAGTGGATGTGACTAAGCCTTCTCTCTCTTTCAACCTTCTCTATCAGGAAAAACCTGGAACACAAAGTACAACTGATCATAAATTCATTTAAGGATTCCAAACCTATGGCACAAATACAGATTTCTTAGTCTCAAAAAAAGCCCCTGCTATTGCACAGATCATCAACCTGTCAGTTCCTCGAATAGCTGCAAGGCTGTAATTGTATCACCTATCTTTAAGACGAGTGAACCTCAGTATGTTAGTAATGACAGGCTCAATAATGTTTTGCCTGTAGTGTTTAAGGTAGCTGAGAAATCAGTCAAAGCAGCAAATTTCCTATCTTGATAATAACCTGGTCTTTGCATGCCATACAATTTGGTTATGCAATCAAGCTCACCACTACAGAGACCACCAACTGTTACCCCCCCCACATGCTTTTTAAAACTCAGTTCTGTATACGGGTGATATTGTTGGAGCTTTATTCCTTTAGCTTAGAAAGGCCTTTTATAAATCGTATGCTGCGTCCCTACAATCCGTCATAAATCCGAGATCAGAATTGGTGTGTCCCAAATCATAGTCTGTTGAAATGAGTATTCCAAAGGTACCCGGATGGTCTACTATTTCCGGCAGGCTTTGGATCCATGGACACTTATTCAGCTAATATTCCCCACAACTCCTTTGCACGACGGAGGAGGAGTTTTGTGACTGAATTCCACCTGCAGACATGGTGGATGAGTGTAATGTCAGTGATGAGTTTTCAGTGATTAAGTGTAAGAACTAACCAGAGATTTTTAAAAAAATTTATTGTCGCATAAAAAAAAAGAAAGGGAAAAAAAGCTGAAATGCAACAGGGAGTTTGTTTACGGTGACAGTGAGCGTAACCAGGCAGCAACATTCTCTTCCGTTACGTGACGTGTTATGGCTTCTGCGCACTACACGACTTTCAAAGACGTCGGGTTGTGGTACCGTACATATTACACAACTGTCTGGTCTTGTCATGGAAGTCGTAGGGTTTTCAAAATACACGAGCAATTGGCGACAGGGGTGAACACATTACAAAACATTTCACTATTGACGAATCCCCGACGACTCTGACTGGACTCCAACTTACGTTTCACAACAGAGTACACGCGAGAAGTGATGCGAGAATTACACAAAATCACGCGCGAGTAGGTGTTCTCGTGCTTGTCCTCGCGGGGTTTTGGAAAAAATTACACGAATGCAGTAAGAATGCATCGGTTGCAGTTACATCAGGACTCCTCCCACTGAAACTTCCCGGGCCGTGCCCCGTTTCTTGCTCTCTCATTGGCCGTAGGTCAACGCTGCAGTTATATTCAGTCAAAACACATTTCACATTACCCTATTTGGAATCACAGACAGGTCCAGATATTTAACATGCTAGATATCTCACTGACATCGGCGGCGCGTTGGCGTTTCTCTCAGATCGCATCTTATATAATTCATACGTTGGGTTCATCGCTCATGGGAGCGAGCTCTGATTTGCCTATGGTTTCGGGCTTTTGTCGGCGATCGCCACAAAACTGTCGGCGAGTGAAAATCGTGTACTGTAAACTCTGCATTAGTATGTTTCAGTGCTTGCATACTCTTATGCCCAAAAATTTCTCAGGACAAGAAACGCGGAAGGAACATGGTTGAAAATGCCTAAAGCAAGAATATAAAGACTCTTTGCTGGCTCAAGAGACTCAAACGGAGTGTTACCCAGTGCTGATGTAAGGTGTCCAAACTTTTACACATGCCATAATTGTTTTCCTATTTTTTTTTAGGATGATCAAATATAAAGTAACTGTGTGTTAACATCTGTAGTAATATTAACGGTTGTCATGACTTCTTTTCACCTCAGAAATCAACACACTGTGATTTGTCCACTGTGATTTGCATACTAATGTAGATTCGTATCAGAGGTACACTTGTCTTGGAGTTGCAATATATAGGCATCCTTATCGATCCTTTTATACCCAGAATCTGAATCAGAGTGAAATTGATGCTTCTGGTTCGGTTTGTGTTCACGCTGCACACGTTTCAATGAACCAGGGGGGAAAAAAAAAAAGTTAGCTGAGAGGTTGGTAGGGCTGAAAACATTCTTGTAAATCTCAGAAATATGGTGATTGAAAAAAGGCAAACAAATCACAAAATCCCCAGAGGCAAGCACAGAGAACACCGAGCCGGCAGTAAATAATGATTTAGACAACCCGCATAAATAACTAGTTTGACATTATGTGTACGGCATCCAGCATTTATCTTCTCTTTATCCAAATATTCACAACACCATTAAATTTCTGCAGCACCACAGCTCTGTACTTTGGCTCAGTTTAGCAGCTCACAGCTAAAAATACATGCTGCATGCAACTGTAAATACACGGCATGTCTGTTTCAATTCCTGCAGTTTTCAGAGGTTATTTTGGCTGAGATGATTATTTCAGTGAGATTGCGGTGTGTGTTCTCATCTCCTGCACCAAAACTGCACCAAAGATGAAAATGCCTCCATTCAAACTACACACTTCATAAGCGAGAGCACACTAAATGCTCATGTTAAGAGAGTGTCACCAGGTTAACCCTTTCCTGTAAAGTGTCCACACTTATGTAGAGGCAGGTTTTAAGACAATATAAGAACCTCAGAATCACTGGAGAATAACATTTAGTGTAATTTAACAGAATTCATTATCCTGATTTCTGTTCTCTCTGGACTATCTCGCAAGCTTTCTAAACACAATCTTAAATCAAATTTAAAAAAAATTGTGCCAGACTCCGATGAACACCTTGGCTTTAAAAACTAGTTTTTTATTAAATATATATTTTTAAAGCTCTAAAATCAGCGGCCTCGTGCCTGAACATTGCTATATTTCGTCATAAATATTTTCTATAATCGACATTTAACACGTTTTTGTTGTTGTTTGACAACAGAAAACACCAAAGGAACCTGGATATGTTGTTAAATCATTTTTGCGTGGAAGGGTTACGTTTCATTTGGCTCATTACAGATCCATCCATACAGCTGTATACGAACACAGTGATTATCTCACACATGATCTCTTGGGAAACCTCTTGAAGCTTTACATCAGAAGCAGAATCGTTATCATCATTTTTAAAAGTAAGTAACATTTTCAACTGGGTAAATCTGGAGTATAGTATCTTGTGCCTTGTATATACAGTCTGCATAACGGTTTTAAAAGTTTGTCACGCAGAGGAACAAGACAGCGGGATTGTATAGTCTCTTTCAGAAGGAAAGCTTTTAGCCAACTAGCATTTTCTACTAAGGCATCATAGGGGTGGAATTCAAAAGACAGATGAACACTTATAGTCCTTTCATAAGTCAGTAGAAATCATGACTTATTCATAGTCAGATTTGCGCTCATTAGAATCTCCATTGTGCTGCTTTGTCATCTTAACTGATCGTCTAGCTGAGCGTCTTGTCATGTTGGGTTTTTTTTTCCCCCTCTTCGCCCGCATCCTCTCCTTTTCTTGCTGGTTAAATGGGTTGTATTGTCCTTATATACTTGCATCCTTTATTGACCTTATATTAACTTCGTAACAGTACAGTCTTTATTTCCTCTTTGTACAGTTGAGGCCATAAGTTTACATACGTCTGTCCTGAATAAGCTATTTGACATAACAGATGTTTACATATAGTCCACAAGACACAATAATAACTTAATTCACACAAATGAACCAGTTCAAAAGTTTACATGCACTTGATTCTTAATACTGTGTGTTGTTACCTGGATGATCAGCGACTGTTTTTATGTTTTGTGATGGTTGTTCATGAGTCCCTTGTTTGTCCTGAGCAGTTAAACTGCCCTCTGTTCTTTAGAAAAATCCTCCAGGTCCTGCACATTCTTTGCTTTTCCAGCATCTTCTGCATATTCGACCCCTTTCCAACAGCGGCTATATGATTGCTGAGATCCATCTTTTCACACTGAGGACAACTGAGGGACTCGTACACAACTATTACAAAAGGTGCAAACACTCACTGATGCTCAAGAAGGCAACACGATACATTAAGAGCCGGGGGGTGTAAACTTTTGAGCAGGACGACTGGTGTATATTATTTTGTCTTCTGTGAAACATGAAAATATCTTATGTAGCTTCTGACGGGCAGTACTAAATGGAAAAAATAAGATCTTTGAACAAAATTTACACCGATCATCCTGCTCAAAAGTTTACACCCCCCGGCTCTTAATGTATCGTGTTGCCTTCTTGAGCATCAGTGAGTGTTTGCACCTTTTGTAATGGTTGTGTACGAGTCCCTCAGTTGTCCTCAGTGTGAAAAGACAGATCTCAAAATCATATAGCCGCTGTTGGAAAGGGGTCGAATATGCAGAAGACGCTGGAAAATAAAAGAATGTGCAGGACCTGGAGGATTTTTCTGAAGAACAGAGGGCAGTTTAACTGCTCAGGACAAACAAGGGACTCATGAACAACCATCACGAAACATAAAAACAGTCGCAGATCATCCAGGTAACAACATGCAGTATTAAGAATCAAGCGTATGTAAACTTTCGAACTGGTTCATTTGTGTAAATTCAGTTATTATTGTGTCTTGTGGACTATATGTAAACATCTGTTATGTGAAATAGCTTATTCAGGGTAGAACTAAATAAAAGATTTTTATGATCCCTCTTATTTATTAAAAAAAAAAAAAATAAATTAACATTTTGTAGATTCTGCAAGGGGTATGTAAACTTATGACCTCAACTGTACATGATCTGCATCACAATATTTTAGGGAGCTTTTAACATCTGGCCAGGGACAACAGACGCGAATGAGCGTTTATTTACACTGCCGTTGATACGGTTCATTAACAAGCCCTGACTAACTAATAGGCGTAAATAAAATTGATACTTTTATTACAGTGAAACAAATACTGTTCGAATAGGGCTTCAGGGAGAAACCTGCAAATGCAACTTTCTTATCTACAGTATGAAAACATCTGGGGTTTGTAACATCACAGGATCTCAGTCCTTGATAGCGCGTCCTTCTTATCTTGTTGACATACATCACTACTTTATAGAGGTTATTATCGAGTTCCTCTCTGCTTCGAGCACTGCTGTTCAGCCCACGTTAATTTCCCTATGAAGTGTAGCACGCTTATGCTCATACACTTTTAAACACTCCTGTCAAATATTATCATAAAGGGGAGTGCGTCAGTATAAAACGGGCGCTTGTGTGCGCGGATGAGTGGGTGCCTGTGCTTTCTCGCTTACACTTTCTTATAATTATTGAAATTGATGTTTGCGGGGCCGCTCTAAATCTTTAAGCTCCGTGAGTAATAAAGACACGGGTGCAGTGAAGCTGCTAGGCTGCAAAATAAAAGGCAATCAACCTTCCACTTCCTGCCTCCTTTTGCGCGAAACAGCAGAAATACTAATTAAGCGGGAAAGGCGCCTGACTCCACTGTTTTCTCACCCTTTCAGTGGTGAAGATCTCCCCACCACACACAGACACACACACACACACACACACACACACACACACACCCCAACCCCACCAGCTTGTTTTAGCTGCTCATTATTTCCACAATTTCATGTGTCAGGAGGGTTTTTCCCAAGACTTCATATGAGAAGGTTATGGCGGCGGAGAAGGAGGAGGAGAAGCTCTCCCAGTTCCTGTCCGTGGATCAGCGATTCTTTGTTGATTGCGATCGACGGCCGCGCCGCTCCGGAGAGGGAGGCAGGCGCTCCATTGATCCCCACCATCGATTTCCGAGATCACTGCCCGTTTCTGATGACATCAGATTCGACGCTCTCTTTTGTCATCTAAAATGTTCTCCAAGTCCTGCCTGGCCTGTTAGGAGAAGCCCACATCGGCACATAATTGAGCCAGTGTTGTAACTTTCCTTTCTTTTCTTGCACAGAGATTAATTACTGTCTTGTCACGTGCAATCATTCTTCACCTTCCAAGCAAATTGCAAAGGGCTGAAGGATGTGTGTGTGTGTGTGTGTGTGTGTGTGTGTGTGTTGTTTTTTTGTTTTTTCCCCCCCCACCAGGTGGCAGGGCATTTTGTTTATTCTTTAAAAAGCATGCTTGATGAGGGGGTTTTGGACAGCGTGTCCATTTTATCATCTCCTCCTCGGCCTGTGGATGAGAGCAAAGCCAACATGCAGTTTCTGCTCTAAGCTCGAGCTGTCCGGAGCCCTGCTTGGAGACCACAAGGCTCCACGTTGTTGTCCTCCTCTTGGCAGAATGCTAATTAGAGCTGAGTGAGTCTCGCTCGCCCACGCCGCCGAGCGAGCTTTGTACTTTCCAATTCGCATCATTCGGAGGTGAAAAACATTTCAGCGGGCCGTAGTCAGAAACGAAAGCTTGGGCGCGCTTTGTTGCTACTATGTTTTCTCTGACCCCTAGTGAATTGCGTAGCTCTCGTAGCTAAGAGTGACCTGTATCTGGCATCTTTTGCGTCCACCCCCCTGCCCACCCCCACCCCAAAAGGGTCCTTTTGAAAATCCCTGCGCTGCCCAGGCACTGACAGCAAGCCGTGTGATATTAATAGTCACCCAGCAGCTGCGTTTAAAGGTTTTGGTCCGTGCTGTCATCACTCACCTCCGTGTCAACTGTCGGCACACAAAGCCGGCTTTCTGTCATTAATTATCATGTACGGGCCCTGCACAAACATGAATTAATAAAAGCACGGAGAGGAGAGGCGCCGTCTTCTTTGCTTTGAGCACCTCGTTGCAATGAAAGCCAAATAATGCTCCTGACAGCAGCAGTTTAAATTTCACTCCTCGCCCAAGCGATTTTGTCACATTGCAGCTATCATGCCTTAGAGAGAGAGAGAGAGACAGTCAGAAAGACACTATTTCTATCTGCTGGAGCCTCACAGAGTGTTGCAGTATGCCCTGTTAATCATGGACATGCACTACAAATTAGCCTGAAAACAATACAATTCTCCCTTGCGCTTTCTCTGCTTCCTCCCCAGAGGGTTTTGTCTTGCCCATGCAGCCATGGATACAGCCCAATCGAGGGGGTTGGAGGGGGGGGGGGGGTGTGTGTGATAGGGGAGCGATTTCCTCTTTCATTGTCTCCCCTTACTTTACCTTTCTGAGGCTCTGCCAGAGGAGGGCTTGTCTAGCTTGTAAATGGTGGTGTGGCGATAAGGATGATGAAAAGGAGCAATAAGGGTGACCTTTCCTTGGCTACAGAGATGCCGAGAATGGAGAGAGAGGTGGAAAGCAGAGAGACTGGGTGAATCTCGATATCTGAGCGGGGGAGGGGGGGGGGTGAAAGGCTTTGGCAGGAAATGACAGGCACACCTTAATTGTGTCAGACACTCGAAATGAGAAACAATAATACGGTAACAGTCGGCTCCTGAGATTCCAATCTGTCTGTCCTGGTGAAGGAGAGGGAGCAAAGGACGGAGGTACGAGGAGCGGCTCGCTCATCAAAGGGCGCGTTTGTTTTCTTGGTGGGCTGCGATTGTGCGCGTCTCTGGCGTTTGGTGTCGGCGTGAGGCGAGCACCGCTGCACCACCTGGTTTGACTTGATAATACCGCGCTGATGAGTCTGGGGGGAAATCACGACGTGTTGCAAAAACTGCACCGTTAAGGATGCTGTCAGTTCTCCTCGCTGCTGATAAAAAGGGCGAATGAAGTAGAGAAAAGGAGGAGGCAGGCAGGCAGGCAGGCAGGGGATATAGCTGTCAAAGCACTAATGCCTCTGACTGCCTAATATATTTTTTTTTTGCAGGCTAAGAGGTGTGTGGCTCGGCGCCTGTGTCTGTCTGGCCTGTAATTTTAATTTTATAGTCATGCTTCTGGCTTATTTACATCTTGATGAGCGCTACTTGTGCGGGGATGGAAGATTAACCCCTTTCGTGTGGATTAACTTGAAGCCAGCAAATATTGAATATAGTGAAGACATAAAGTGAATGAATGAAGCTATGATAAGACCGGTGCCGTTAATACCTGGGACTGGTGTCTTAGGGAAAATCTGAAATCCAGAAGAGTCACAGTTCTTCCGTAATGACCTAAAAGAGATCATTCAGACCGATTGTGATCAACCGTTTGATTCCACAGCCATGTATTTTTATATGAAAATATATGTTCGTCAGGCAAAACGTTTTACATAAACACAAGCTTTGTTTTCAACTTCATCAGATCACTGTAACATCTAGGGCTTGTCAATATGGTGAGATTATTAGTTTTTTTTATTTTTTTTTACCGTTTTGCACAGAACCTTTTATTTTTCCTTGTTTTCAGTTTTAAATCATTTATTTTGTATCATTGAAGTAACACTTCTACTGTTTGACTGGCAGTTTGTTAGCAAACCTACAGGCTATATCACAGTCAGAATCAGAATGAGCTTTATTGCCAAGTGTGCTCGCGCGCACACAAGGAATTTGACTTGGTAAGTGAAGCTTCCAGTGCGCACACAAAAATGACAAGAAGACACATAATAAGAAGAATAAAAATAAAATAGAATAGAAAAAATTAAGAAGACATGGTCCAGATGCTATGTACAGCTATGCAAGGGGTAATGGAGTGTACAGAAGGTGGGGGTATTTACAGGTAGTAGAATAAACAGAAGTGAATTTAGAATTGCACATACAAGTCTATTCACAGTGAAAGAATTAATATCATGATACATAGGCCTGTTGTGTATCGTGGAAACGTCTTCAAGTGCTATATTTGTGTCATATCGACCACTTCAACATCATCAAGGACTCTGAACTATTTGTAGCTGTGTTATCCATGTCACATGATAATATCTAGTGGAGATATCTACAATCATGAATTTGGCCTAATCTTGAAATCAACTGGTCTCAAGATTTAATAAAGTAGTGCTGAATAGCACATTTACAGTATATAACTTGTACTATAGTAATAGGTTTTTATATATTTATTTGTATCATGTCTTCCCCTTTTATAAAAGTGCACTATTACACTAACGTTATAACACAAGAAACTACATCATTAATCATTATATATATATATATATATATATATATATATATATATATATATATATATATATATATATATATATATATATAAAATGTACGTAATAATATACGAATATATGTGTGTATATATGTATATACATATATATGTATACACAGACGTGTATATACACACACACTATATCTATATATCTATATATATATATATATATATATATATATATATATATATATATATATATATATATAATTATTATTTGTGTGTGTGTGATTTGATTGGACGGTGAATTGACACAACTGTTAATGATTTTTTCCCCTTCTACCCACATGTGCACGCTAACATAATCAAAAATCACAAGATTCATGTCAAGGTGAGCAGAAGTCACCGCATTTTGAGAGATTAACAAGCACATATGATGAATATACCACCAGGATTAGGCAAAAGGTTCCGTTAAAAGCATATTTAAGCACATTGGGAGAGGGTTGGGATGAGGGGTTTAAAGATCTTGGCCATGAATAAAAGGTAATTAACCCTTAAGATTAGCACAAATCGATTCTGAATCACAAATATCCAGAGGGATCTCTCTCTTTCTCTCTCTTTCTCTGTCTGTCTGTTGCTTTATCTGCTTTCTCTCTTCTTCACCCTCGTTCTCTGCGTGTGTGTTATCACACTGGATGCTGTTACAATTAATATTAATGCAGTGTGAAGCACACTAGAGTGGCCTGATCCCCACGCCTGGCTGAGAGAGTAGTAGCAGCAAAGCCACGGAGCGCGGATAAGGATCGATACAGGATATGACAATCCTAATGTGCCGGCTGTGCAGAGAGAGGGATAAAGATGGAGGATGGAGGAGGACAGAGCCAGAGGCAGCAGCAGTGGCATCTCTCTCTCTCTCTCTCTCTCTCTCTCTCTCTCTCCCGTGTGTGTGTGGCTGTGACTATACACGACAGCTGCAGTCGCCATTGTGCACGGCTGTTTATTTAGTCATGTGGTAATGATGCTTGACCTTTCCATTCGAGCCCCAGCCCCGCATTTTAACACGCCTCTTTCTTCCCCACGTTCACTTTGAAGACTTGCTTTGTCAGTACGTGTGGTCTAAAACCAGAAGGTACGGGCGCGCATGCATAGCGGACATCTCCGGCTCCGCCATACCTACAAGAGCCTCGTCTTAAATTAGTATGCATTAGGGAGCGAGTACAAAGCACTTCATTATGCGAGATCGTATTAAACTCTGCCTCACGATTGGCTGCTTTGTCTAAATCAGACGCACACAAGCCACAATCTTCATTTTCTCAGAAGGAACTGGGGGCAGAGGGGAGTACAGAGAGTGACGGAAAAGGAGAGAGAAGAAGGAGAGGCGAAAAAAAAAAAATGGAGCCTGGAAATCATCAGGCATTAGAAAGCTGTGTAGTCTCTTTCACAAGGGTGGGAGGTGCTGTGTCGATATTTTGTACCATTAGGTTAGATTGAGTGTTATTCTTTCCTTTTTTTTTTTTTTTTTTTTTTTTGGTTTCTGTGTTTGCACCGAGCTCCTTTCATCCCAGGGAAGGATTGTGTTTTTTTTTTTTTTTTTTTTTCCCCCTCTTCATCTCGAGCAGGCTGGCTAGCGTGCAGCACTGCAGCGCCGGCTCCCCGGAGAAGCCCATTATACAGGAGTGATATCAAACCATGAATCATTTATGCTAGCTGCGCATACACGCGCCACCTGCATTTTTAATGACCGATTATTGCGTTCCATAAACAGAGCTTTAAAAAATTTAAATCATATCGATCCCTTTCAGTTAAAAGGGAAATACAGCGCTCTTGATTGGGCAGTATTTATTCTTTCTCTTTAATCTATCTCGCATTTTATTTAAAAAATCAGCAATTTTCCCTTCTCACTAGGCACTTTGTCATGCTCCCTTCACACAGCAAGAGGACATTTTAACAATTACCCCAGGTGTAAAATGGCGGTGTGGGGTTTTGATGTGGCTTGGGCCGAACACTACCAGCTTCAAATATCAGGTTTGCCTCTTTATTAGGGATCAGACTGCTAAAGCCTCCACAAATACACAGGATCCGCTGCTCGCTCGCCCTCTTTCACAGTCTCTCCTTCTCTCGCACTCTCTCTCTCTCTCTCTCTCTCTCTTACACACACACACACACACACACACACACACACACACACACACTCAAACTAGTTTCTGTGTAAATATCACGCTCCCTGATGAGGCAAGAAAACTGATTACATCTCCACAAGGGGATTAGGGCAGCCATTTTGTTTAACTCTTAATAAATGTCTGAGTCTCTTCTGCTGACCAGAGGTCAAATTTCAATGAAGCTCCCATGGATTTTAAATGGGTCTGGAAGCTCTGTGTAATGATGCCATTGATCATCAGCTTTGCCTGTGCGTCTGCCGATTGTCTGCGTCAGTCAGAAAACAAGATATGAAGGATTAAATGTATCCTTCACCCCGAAATGTATTGAACGTGTTCATATTGAAATATTTCAAACGTTTGTAACATCGGTGCTGTATTTTCGTTGTTCCTGCGAGAAGTTCGTGAGCCACTCTGACATCGCAGGGTGACACTGCACAGTTAGCACGGCTAGAGTGGCGTTTTTAATGGATCAGGTTTACGATCATATTTCGCTGTCAAAAGAGTTGCTTCCCTCATTCACCATTTTATTCAAAATATTCCAGCGAGGTATTAGCATGAAAGTTGCAGGCTTGCAACCCGGTCTGTTTAAGCAGGTGAGGTGAGAGAGAGCAGGATTGATTGAAGTACTAAAGCTCTGCTGCATCACTCTCCTTAAGTGGAGCACTAAATCGCACTGGCACCACTCTCAGCGGGCAGTCAAACAGCATTGTGGGTAACGTAGTGAAATGTTAACCGGAGGGAAAATAGACGGTGGATATTTCCATTAAGTGCGTCGTAGTCTAGATAGCATTACACCAGCATACTCGTTGCAGCCAGTTCTGTTCGAACACCACAACCAAGCACAAACGCTTCCCAACAAAGCCAGCTGTTTTAAAAAAAAAACAAAAAAACAATTACATTCGCAACACAATAATCAACGTTAATCAGAGAAAACAAGCCTTACAAAAGCTACACTGCGGCTGCTTCGTATTGATTTGGGAAAGATTTTCCACGTCGAGTCTTCATGAGTATCACTTATCACTCAACACGCTTTTAAATCTTAAATGGCATTTTGAACACCTTCTGCTGTCTGCGAGCTGTGACTGCGCTTATAAACACTGAAACATCTCTCACCTCACTCCCCACCCGGCTTCCCCCCCCCCCTGTTGAAACCGTGTCCCTCATGAGTTGTTTAAATAAAAGCAACAGAGCAGAGCAGCTGTGCTTCACTGGTGGGCGGAGCTTATTTCATGAAGACTTTCCTGATCGATTGCATGGCAGTTGATTCAATTTTTCAATTTATGAGTAGAAATACTTTGTAAACATGTATCTTTTTTTTTAAACATACCGTCTGGTTTATTTCAAATGTAATGATTATATTAGGCTTGTATTGTTTTGGCACTGAATCTACACTTAGTTCTTTCAGCCGACTCTTCTGTTTTTCATCTTAATGGCTGGTATTCGGTAACAAGTATTCACTATGAACTATTCAGTAACTACAGCACAATTAATAGAAAAAATGTAGTTATGTAGTCGGAGCCTGGAAACGTAAGACCTTTATAACAAGAAGTGCAGGTTGGAATAAAAAAAGCACTGTGATCTTTAAAATAAAAAAAAAAATCCTAAACGTTCCAACATTCAAATTTTGAGTCATTTGCTTTTTTTTTTTTTTTTTTTTTTTTTTTTTTTTTTTTTTTAAATGAACAACATTTTGTCTTTGTTGCTTTGCATTTGTGAGATGGTTGAAAGTCTGAGCAGGAAGTGGTGCAACAGAGAATCGTTCGCCTTTTCAACGGGAAATTGCGTTTGAGTGATGATGCCACATCCAACCATGGCCCAGAGTCCGAGAGAGCCTTGCTCTCTGGGTGGGAGGGACAGTGTTATTCACTTCCCTGTCAATCGCAGCGACACTAGCCAATCATGGGCATCTGTGAGGTCATGTATGCGGAAGAGAGTGCATAGCGCGTTCCTCAGAGTGTGTTACGCTGCCCTGTGATGCAGCATGAGCAGCAATGGGGTAAAAAAAAAAAAAAAAATGTCCAAGCACCTGCATGAGCAAGGGCGAAACAGAAAGCCGGTTCAGTTCTGACCCACGCCATTTCTGATTAACCGGGGCAGGGAGTACACTGCGTAAAACTGGATTTACATGGAAGCTTACGGAACACAAGTGGATTAGCCGGCTTCAGAGGTTGAACGCTTGTAATTGACTCGTTTTGTTTTTCTTAAACACAGTCGCAGAGAGGAGACAAGAAATCTGTTCCAGATGCAGATCTGTGTGTGAAGGGGGGGGTGGGGTTTAAGATGTGTGCTGCTTTGACTGAACTCCTACGTTAGCGACAGCTGTACGTTGTCAGAACAAAACTGCCTTCTTCCCTAAGCATTACCCCTCCCCACTTTGTTCCTTCCCCGACTCCTCCCCGCCTCCCTCAGCTCAGGGTGTCACAGCTGTTGCACTGGATTGAGGAGAAGGGGGACGATCTGTTACTGCACGGTGGCTCCTCCAACGGGGCTGCATTGATTGCAGTTGATCCACGCGCTCTCCGTAAATCTTAACGCCGGCATTAAAAAAGAGGCAGTAATGAATTCACCCTGACGTAGCCACGATGCTCTGTGGTCTTCCCAGCAGTTAATTGGCTCTGACGCCCCCTGGTAACTGTGATGATACCGATTCATGAGCTTGCATGAATTAAGATCAGCTTCCTACTTCAGGAAGTGGTTCCCATCCACATATCTAGTCTCCTCTCTTTCTCCTCTTATCTGTGTCTCTATGTCTCTCTTTCGTACCTAGTTTCTAACCCTGGCACTTTATTAAAGCGACACACTCGCTCGCACTGTTTGTTTGATTCTTGCAGGCTGTCATAGCCGATAAAAAGGCTGTCCTTCAGATTGCTGCTCAGCATCTGTGTTTACTCTCCTGCCCCAGCCTGCGCTGCCGAGAAAGAAAGAGAAACGGAGAGGAGACAAAGACGGTGGACGACCTCACTGACACGGTTAGACGTTTATCAGCAAACAGCGGCATGTTTTGCTCAACGCGCACATGGTGTCGAATCAGCAACAAGGGATTTGTATAGGATTCCTCAGGATTGGTGCACGATTTCTTAAAGATGTTTACAGAGCAATAATAGGCATATTTGCGAGGAGAAGTGCAAAGAAAAAAGGTCAAAAATGTGTGTGTGTGGGAGGGGGTGGGGATATACAAGGGTTGCAAAATGTAAGGAATTTTCTTAAGCAAGCACTGCTAACGTCTTTCAAACATGCTTTATTGGAAACTGATTTTAAAGAAAAATGATTGACAAAGAAAAAAGTATGTAAAAAAAAAACAACTTCAACTTGCACACATATAACCACATGCATAGGCATGTACGCAACCCATACTCTGCATTTAACCCATGTGTACACACATTAGTGTGTTTAGTGCGCACACATTAGGAGTTGTGAGTAGTGAACACACACACTACAAACCGTGAACACACCCGGAGCAGTGGGCAGCCATTTTTGCTGCGGCGCCCAGGGAGCAGTTGAGGGTTAAGGGCCTTGCTCAAGTGCCCAACAGTGGCAGCTTGGCGGTGCTGGGATTTGAAGTCACGACCTTCCGATAAGTAGCCCAACTTCTTAACCACTGAGCTACCACCACCCCAAATTGGACTCATGATTTAGCTTTTCCCCTTCCCCTTATTGTCTGCCAACTCCAACCCACTAGTCAGCTCTTCCTTCCAAGACACATGAAGCTAACTACCACGTCTCTTCAAACTGATGCTCATGCTGTATCAGAGGGCACCGTAACACATTTGGAGGTCTGCGCTATCCGCCATCTTCCGCATACATGCTCTCACAGACGCCCACGATTGGCTAGTGTCGCTCTGATCGACAGGGGAGAGAGTATGCCATCCCTCCCACCCCGAGAGAACAGCCGAGTTTGCTGTAGGTTTTCCTCCCACAGATTTGTACTCGCAAATCCTAATGATGGAGCAAACGCTTTTCTGTTGCTCCATTGGGAGCGTCACAGTACCAGCAATAGAGTGCAGCAAAAATGACATATTTTCGTAGGCCAACCCGGAAGTTAGCATCACCCTGGTTCCCTCGACAAAAAGCCAGTAGGATTTTTCCATTGGCTTTTGGATTATTGCAGAAAATAATCTCTGTGACCAACACAAGTTTACGATTCTTACACGTTTTATTCAAGAGAATCTTCACAAATGGACACAACTTTTCTGAATTTTGAAGCCTAAAAACAGTCGGCAGAAGTAAAAAGCTAATGTTGGGCTATAAACGAACTACATCACGGTCGCATGACTTCAACGCCACCATCACTAAGTTTAATAACACTACAATTTGAAAATACTATAAACTGATAAATCTACAAGATGAAAAGTTTGAGTTGAGTTTGCAAGAGCGCGAGTATAAACACCACGAGGCTGTAGTAGATGAGTTTTCCTGTTCGGCGTGATGACGTTTAATGTCCCCGACAACCCCTGTAGTCCCATTTAGCCACTTGTTAGCAACCGCCTTTTTCGTGACACGTTAAAGCTTAAAAAAAATCACGAGTGGGGTATTACTGATGTATTTTATGTCGTAGAATAAAACATGAAAATATCTTGAGCTTGTGTTAACCACAGACCTTATTTCAGGCAGTTAACCAAAAACTCATTAAAAAAACCCACTGACTTCGGGACGATGGAACCGGAAGTGCTAAAAACTCATTTCTGGGTTTTAGGACTCATTTCTGCAGCACTCTATATACATGTCTTTTTTTTTTTTTTTTAATTTTTATTTATTTATTTATTTATTTGCTCCAACACACAGGACTCCCCTGCTGAAAAAAACAACAACAAACCAATAGAAACCATCACAGAAATTCTATTGGTTTCCAACACAAATACCATCAGCTAACCATTAAACCCATTACCATTACTGGTCCTTAATGGTGTCCACTAGACATAACATGCCACCAATATAAGGCAACACATTACCAGTAGAGACCATTACAGGGACATTACAGTTTCCATTAAAGGGACATATCGCCATCCAGACACATTTTTCCTAGTGCTCATGCTAATTGTAGTCAATTATTTAACAACTTGGTGTCTGTGATATCGCTATCAGTTCCACCTGTTTCTGAGTGGCTATATCATAGCTGTGCAAAATGAAGCAGAGTACGAAATCAAATTCAAATTCGTGCTCAGTGCTAACAAAATGAAGTGCTGTTTTGTTCTGTGTTAGAGGAGTCATCTGAAAGGGCTTGAAAAGAGCGAGCAGGCGAGCAAGGCCACAGCAGTGAGTCACGACGCGATCGAGAATCATCTCAGCCTCTCAAATCAGATAACATGTCCACAATATTACTAGTGTTTCACACCAGCGACATGTTTTATAGATGTGATTCTGAGCGGCTGTGGGATCTCCCTCGACTAGTTTATGAATGTGACAGAAAGTTGACGTTTTGTTCGTGGTGTCAGGGAGCAGGCGAGAAATGATCTGGTGAGAATTTCACAAGTGAAGAAAGAAAATGTGCGTTTTCTCATCAGTCATTTAATCACAACATAGTCTTATGTTTATCCATATCATGCTGTCCTAACTGTTAACATTTTTAGAAATATTATTATGGACTTTTTTTTAAAAATTGCTTTTTAAGCTCTTAGTATAGCAAGTTAAACGTATGGACTTTAACTTTTTCGGCACAAATTCAAAAAATACGTACTCAACGTTTGATGCCAGAGGTCTTTGATGATTATTAGTTTGTCACCCTGTGCGCGAGATCCCCATAAACTCCTGACCAAATTCTATAACCGCTTCTTCATCTCAGATACTATGATGAAGATCCTCTAATGATGCGTTTAAGATGAAATAAAACGGCTACTTTCTGCTTAAGTGTGATTTGATCTAGTGCAGACAATAAGGTCGCATAAATAGACACCCATTTCAAAGCGAGTTTGAGGTAATAAGCATATTTTCCTGTCCATTAGCATGTTTTGTTTATGTTTTGCCATTGCCACTACAGTATTTGTAGCTGTCCTGTGAGTTTTGCGTAATCCTAAATTGTCCTCCTGTTTGATGGCGTTTAGACGAGCTCGGTAGCAGAGGTCACACTCGCACAAGATTTGAATCAAACGACACGGTCCGAATTTTGCCAGCGTTCAGTAAATCGGCCGCCGATGAGGAAATCACGTTTTGCGTTTTCAGACTGTTGATCTTAAAGATTCTTTCACGATGTGTGAACTGACTGAGTGACTGTAGGGTGTTTTGGTCATTTGAGCTAGAAAACAGTGCGACAGTTTCAGAGTAAGTGTCGGTGAACACCCTAAATCGTCACCGCTAAGCGAGGAGGAGGAGGTTAATCACTTAAAGCGTTTTCTGTTTGCTCATTTGGAGAAACTAATGAGTGGTCTTAAAATAGACCTTACACATGACCGTGTAATTTGAGGCAAGCTGCTTGAGGGTTTGGTAGTTTCTGCCGGCTCAGACTATGTTCGGGGGGGGGAGGGGGAACAAAACAGAAACATGTGTATGTCTTTATTTAACAGCAGCATTCCCTAATCAAGTAATATCATTTTGTACCTGCACTATTTGCACGAGCAGAAGCTTTCTGGGCTGCCATGACTGAGAACTGATTGGAGGGAATGTATTCACAGCAGCATCTACGGGGGGGAAAAAAAAGCAGTACTGTACCTTTGCTTAATTGAGGGGAAACTCCCCTGACACCTACTCAGGCAGCACTCGCGTCGATTGCAGCCGAGAGGGAGAGAAAGAGAGAGAGAGAGAGGGAGAGAGAGGGAGAGCGCTGAACCCTGACACAAAGACGGACAGAGGAGAGCAGCAAGGAAATTATTAAGCAAAAGTCGATGCTCTGCCCTCCAACACCCCCTTTCTCCAATCCCTCCATCTCGCTGTCGTCCTCTAGGTGCTCAGGTCCGTCCCCCGACCCTGAAGCAGCTCAGAAATAGCTGTGCTAAATATTTCAGCTCTCAGGATGAGAGAAGGAGTCAAGAGAAAACAAGACAAAGCACAAGGGAGGGGAGAGCACAAAGGTTTTGACACCCATCGTTTAGATGGAAAGAGGTAGAACGAGCGAGAGGAGTCGAGGTCAGACCAGGGCATCGCTCTTTTTGGCCCGTCCGTGTTTGCTCCCATCTGCCTGGATGCCATGTTAGCAATCGCCTCAATGCTCCCAGATATCATTACCCTTAGGCTTGTAGGCCTCACGCTCACTTCGGCTGCTGTGTCAATATTGATCCAGAACGCATCAAATAAGAAAATATTATTCCTCCCCTCCCGGTATTGTATTTGCCATAATCAAGTGTTGCCGAGGTTTCCTATAAACAGTGCTTAAATGAGCGATGGTGGGAGGTGTTATGATGGATGGTGTGTAGGCACGCTGCCTCGCACTCCTTCATCTGCTGGTTTTAATTAAGTGGGGCCTGCAGCGAGCAGAGAGAAGGGCCGTGCTATTCCAGCATCCCACAGGAGCATGTAAGTTGCTGATGAGTGAGCAAAGGGGGGGATCATGGGATTGGCGCATTCGTATGATTGACCTCATAGAAATGTTAAACACACTACTACTCTCATCGAGTCCAATCATTTGTATAGTTGACTCGGTAAATTCAGACACTAGAATTAAAGCAATGCTCAATCAGTTACCAACCTAATGTTTCTCCACGGCATCCGACACGTACGAGTGATTTCCACAGACTAGAACTGGGACACGTTTTCCTGCAGCGTGAAAAGAACGGAAAACAGGTTTACTCATAATTCATGTATAATGGAGGTCAAAGGGCAGTTGTTCTGTTCTGATGAATAAAACATGACAAGGCATGCTGTAATCGGAAAATAATCAGTGACAACCTGGAGTAATTTGACCACCATGAAGTGGATAATTTTGGTGTTTTATTCCTTTTATACCACACAATCTGGCAACTCTAACAATTTTTTTTTTTTCATTAAAGAATGACACATACGTTCCATCTATTTAAAGTTACATGTAATGTAACTCTTTTTCGCTTTGTAGTTAGCAACTTTACCTCATACACACCTCCATGGTTGGGGGTTCAATTCCCGCCTCCATCCTGTGTGCACAAAGTTTGCATGTTCTCCCCGTGCCTCAGGGGTTTCCTCCAGGTACTCCGGTTTCCTCCCCCCAGTCCACAAACATGCGTTGTAGGCTGATCGGCATCTCCAAGTTGTCCGTAGTGCGTGAATGTGTGCGTGATTGATTGAACCCTGCGATAGATTGGCACCCCGTCCGAGGTGTCCCCCGGCTTGTGCCCAGAGTCCCTCTGGGATAGGCTCCAGGCTCCCCGCGACCCTGTGTAGGATAAGCGGTACAGAGAATGGATGGATGGACGACGAAAACACAGCTTTTCACATTGGAGAGCAAACACAGTGTAAAGCCGACTGTCCTGAAGACTTGTGTTGTGTTGGGCAATTTACTTAGTCACTTAGTCAACTTTACCTCTGACTGTTAGAAAGCGCTGACACTGGAGACTCCTTCCAAAAAAAGCTAAATAAACATCTCCACGAAGAAAACTTCACTAGTACTACATAATTCTGGTAAATACTTTTGCATTTTGCCTTTTAGCAACACATATCCAAAATGTTTTTTCTTACCTCAGAATAGACCAGCACCATTTTTTTTCCCCCAGTAGGGAAATGTGTTCCTTCTTGTCTGTGGTTATCACACACACACTACAGATGCGTGAAATTCCTGGAGTATTCCTGCTCTAAATGTAATGCCTTTAAATGTGATATATCTAGTGGTGTAAATACTTACAAAGAATCTGCATGTATCTCTAAAGGCACGTTATTACAAACAAATCATCCTCTTTTTAAACAGCCTGATGGTGACAAGAAAGCCAGGGGCACAAGGTCACCGGCAAGGAATGCCTCCCTTCTCATAGAGTGCTCCATTTGTAATCTCTTGCATGTTTTTTTTTTTTTTTTTTTTTTTTTTCCTTTTAATCCTCCTCTCTTCCTGGATTCCAGTGAACAGGCTTCTGCTGCTCGAAGCATGTCGGTGGCCGTGTTAATAAAGAATTCCTCAGAGGTGACAGGGCTCAGTGTTTGGATATTTAATTGAAGTTTCAAGTCTCTTTAATTAGGCAGGCGCAGCAAGCTCTCCATCTGTCAGTGTGTTTCTCTTTAAAGGGTGTTCGAGAGAGAGGGGGGAGGCGATTCACACCACATACTAACCTGAACGAATAAGGAGGGTGAACAAAGGGCCAGAGAGAGTCAGAGCGACCGGGCCGGTATCACCCAGCCATGTTGTTGTGCACAAGATGGAGAGGCTCCATTAAGGTCCTCACCCCTAGACACTCTCTAGTCACTGCTCTTCATCATGCAGACTCTCCCTCAGCCTCAACCCCCTGATTGCAGTGTCACCAGTAGTCCAGTCCTGCAATGCACCACATGCCTGACTGATATTTAGCGCAAAACTGATTCGTGAAGCTGGAAAGCTAGCTCTCAGTTACCACTCCCCATCAGACGTAGGAGTTCACAAATAAACAGCTCCGAGAATTTTTATTTTTTAATTATTTAATGCCAATCTTCAAGGTTTCGGAGTTTCAAGGCTTAGTGTCATTGTTCAACACAACAAACATGCAGTCTCCAAAAAAAAGTGACATTCAACACGCTGTACACACAAGCATGCGATAAAAAACAAATACTCACATACCCTTGCATCCGCCCACATGCTTCGGACTGAGAACACATTTTGCCATTTAAAATCAAACCACTTAGTTTCTATACACAGGCATTGTTATTATAGAGCAGGGGTATGCAACCAAAATTTCTGAAGGTGCAATTACACAAAATTCCTGGCGTAGATTAGTGAGCAGTGACATTTTAATGTTTTAATGAACATCATTTGTTAGTTCATGGCTATAAATAAGAGATTTTTTGCAGTGGTGCTTCATGTTACCACTTTTGATTAGCACTACACAATGTTTGACCAGTTTTGCCGGCTCGTGCTGATGTTATGTTTTGCTGTACCTGCCCTTGATGTTTTCTATCAAACTTAGTTGGTTCTATTTCCCCAATTTTTTTTTTACCAAAAAAAAAACATGATTCTGATCAGGATGAAGCAGTTAGTGAAGAGGAATGAATGTGGTAAATGTGTTGGCCAGAGGTGCATGCACAACGTATATGTTCCTATGTTAAAGTCCCATGAAGTGCCTTGAAACGCGCAGCTTTATTTGTTGACGTAATTTGCACTAAAACAGGAAGTCAGCGCAGGACATATTGAGTGGCTCCGCCCCCTTTTTAAGTAACCTACAGCCTTTATCTTACCACTCAGCCAGGAAACGTACAACTTCGGGACACTCCAGATTCTAGAGAGCATTCGATTGGACAGAAAATCTGCTGAGGAGCTGAAGTGCAGAATGATGTTTGTTGATCCGTATCGGTGGTAGAGAGAGACTGTAAATTTTGAATGCCTGTATCTTCTGAATGAGAGTTTTGTCATTGTTTTGGAGCAAACTAGCTTATAGATAATCTTAAGCCTAACATATTCATACTAAAAGCCACAAAACTTTTTTTCAGTTTTAATTTCATGGGGACTTTAATGAATCTGGCCCGTTTTTTTTGTCCCACAAGCTTCATGTATTAAAGCAAAACCCTTTTATCCATGTTTGTGTCCATTCAACTTTGAATAGTCACATGACTTCTAATCAGACCACAAAGTATGTAAATGCAGACCACAAAGCTTTCTGTAGCTAGTCTCTGGACTGATGAGCTTCCTTCAGCTGAGTAATTCATATAAAGAAATGTGATTGGATGAACCGCAGCAGGGAATCAGTTACAGAAGTTAAGACGATTCATGTTTAGAAAACTGTCGCTAAACTACAGTCTGGTTTCCCCCCCCCTTCCCCTCATACATTTAATGGATTTACTATATGTATGTTTTCAAGTACTCGGTTCGGGATGAGGAAATAATTTGCTGGCTCCGCATCCAGACCGCATTCTGTCAGTTGACGACCCCTGATTATAGATAATGATTATGTGGATTAGACCAGATTAGGCTACGTCCGCATGATTCCGGATAAATTTGAAAACGCATCTTTTTCTCTACATTTTGTCCTTCCGTCCACACCGAGACAGCGTTTTTGTCCAGTGAAAACTGAGCTTTTTCGAAAACGCTTTCCCAAGTGGATCAGTTTGAAAACGGCGTTTTTGCGTTGTAGAGGGAACTGAGAAAATGGAGATATTCAAAAACGATGACGTGTTCTTAGTCACGTGACCTATTCAACTCGAAACAAGATGGTGGACGATGTTGTATATCAATAGAACAAATCCTTGTCAGACAACTGGCTCTTGCATTATTTCATTTTGCAATCGTATTTACAATAATCTTTAAAGAATCCTGTATTGATTGTGCGGTAATTTATGAAATAGCTTCCAGCCACGAACGCTTAGTACGCACTGTCTGATTGGTTAATCTGTATGTTTATACACACTATTGTATGCGTTTCCAATGCGAAAACTAACTTCAACACTGTGAGACGTGAACTTTTCCTACCAAAATATAGCCCACTGACCGAGTCAAAATAGATGATATTGGTTGCTTGTTTGCAATGACAGTTAATCACATTTTTCTGTGAAGATAGAGATCTGTGGATCTTGCTCATGGTTAATGACGAGAAGTACCAGACTCTCAAAACAAAAGCAAGATGTGTGGCTTGTGAGGTGATTCTATTAAAGTAATTTGACTTGCACGTGGTGTCGTAAAGCCTCACCAGTTCTCGGCCCCAGACCACCACCATGTAGTTTAGGGACCTTAGGAACATGTCCGTGTAGGATATGTTTACTCCTTGCCCAGTTGTCTTCCTATCGTTCAGAGAAACAACACATCATAATATTAGCTTTGGTTAATTTTAGTAGAGGCTGTAGTGTTAACTAAGTCTACTGTAGTGTAAATGCTATTTCCTAAAGCGCTTTGGATGTTAACTTGGTGTAAAGTGCTATAGCGAGCCTGGATCCCACGCACAAACACACTCGCCCGTTGCACTCTCTCTGCTCAGCAAAGCAATCAGGCCGGATGCTGTTCAGCATTGATAGTGTTTGTGATGTGAGTTCAGGTCAGAGTATATTACTCACTTTTTACTCTCTTTAAAAAAAAAAAATTAAATAAATGCTGTCAGTCACCCATTGAGCATTTAGAGGCTATTAATCATTTTGACCTTGACTCAGAATTTATACAAGGCGTGTCTTCCTCTCACTTGTCTGTAAAGACCTCTGGTGCTTACAAGGGTTGGTGGTCATTTATAGCAAGGCATGAATTTAGAGAAGTGTTTGTTGAGTTATTGAGTTGTTTGTCGCACTTCATAGACGGCATCTCTGCACCAAATTTGTGCACGAGATACAGGGCTGGGTGATTTAAACAAATGAATATATGGTTGAGTGATATAATGAATAGGGTTGAGTGGTATAATAATCAATTACGTCACTCAACCCTGTTTATTGATGTGTTTACAGAAGGGTGGTTATGGGTTCTCACTGACTGCTCTACTTAGTACTTATTCAGAAATGCTGCACACAAATAAAGCAAATGTATACAGTATATAGCTGTTATTGTGTAAATGATAACAGGAACTAACTTCTTTCCTGGATGTCCCATAGCAT